>OZ023139.1:9600718-10800718 GCA_963675895.2 Styela plicata | reverse complement strand
TAACATGTCGTTGGCTACAAAATCCAAGCTAGCCTACACGAAAACAAAGAATAGAGTAATGGACACGGAACAAGTGTTGGGCAAGTCAAGAAATTTATTTATAATACACACAATTCCATGAAATAAATTTATTTTGAAGTCTTCTGATTCAGTTGGTGATGATCCATTACGATTTTCGATTCTCTGGCACGGCATGTTTCAGTTATCAGTCAGTACTTGATAACTTTCTGTATTTTTTGTTCCGTTTTGTCAGACGCCGGTAGACGTTGCTGCTTTGGTCTAGTTTCGCATGATGATTTCCGAAAACGAAAAACGTTACCTGCAACTGTACTCAACTAACTCCTCGAAAATATAGTCTGTGAAACAGACCTATTCAAACTCACGAAACGATCATTTTGCAACTGAAAATTCATAACTAAGTGGCAATACGACGGCTTCGGTTCGAATGAGAGCACCTCAGAAGAAAATACGAAGCTCAACACGTATGATCCACTGTTTAAACCGCCAATATCGGCGGTTTAAAATCGGGCGCTCAAGTCTACGATTTGATCGGGGATCAACGTTGATCGTCCTTGATGCATTCGAAATAGGTTGCTTAAACCTAGGATAAGCATGATCTAGGTTTAAGCGAGGTTGGTGCATTCCACCCTTAGACTCAATTATCAAAATAATAAGTCTTTGGCTACGAATTCAATAAAATGAGATTAACAAACTGTGAGATGCAATATACTTTCCATTGCTCTACGTCTACAAGAACGGAAAAAACTTTGGCAGAAGTCAAAACTATTTTGGTTGCATGTTGCCGGTAAAAACAAAAATTCCACTTTATTTGCAAGTTTTTGTTTATACGGTTGGTTGAATACTGATTCGAAGCAACTGATCATAAACAGATCCCTCGAAACCTGAATTGTCGCAATGACATAATATAGGGGAGGGCAATAAATGAATAAATAACCAGTATTTTTGTGACTAATTATGCCGTGTCTGCACCACTGATGGGATGTGCCACGCAGGCCGTCTGTGCTTCATGCTTGTAAATACGAATCTTCTGATTTGGAAACTTCTGATCTGATTTGTTCTTTTTAGTATATTTGCTCTGTTAGAACTATATGATATATCAATAGGACGAGGCCATTCTGAATTTGATTGAATATTATACATAGATAACTGTCGGTAAGCTGGAACTTGATGTAAAAATGTACTAATTTTTTCTGAAATTAAAGATCTATCAAGATAGAGGTACATAAACTAATATAATTAAAAAATAACAATGAAGTTTGTTTTTCCTTGTGTTTTGCCAGAAGTTACTAAGTCAATTTTTTGTTGTTGTAAGTTAACCATTACAATGGTAAAAGTCGAAATATTCGACACAATTTTTATCGCTGAAAAAGTTCATACACATGGCGGCTAAATTTTTTTTTTGACATTTTCGATAAAATGTTGTCGATCTGTTAGCTTTCTGGATTTTCAATATTTTATTTATTTTCTTTCTATTAATATAGGAACACGTTTTCTATTTAACTATTGTGCTAAAATCATAATTTTGTCATCTTTTCTCATTTCTTGTTCATTTTCTTCACTCTTTCTTCTCATGTACATATTTTCCATATTTTGTCAATAAAAATTATAAGGGAAAATTAGGTGGACACTGCTATGAGTTCTTGAAAAATGGGGGAAAGATAATGTTTTTTGACCATCAAATATGCCATTATAATGTGCACGAACAAGTAATTTTAAAAGTATAAACTGTATTACTTATTACTTAAATTTATGGTTAAATGTACAATTTCTTGAAAAGAGCGCGTTATTTGTGTCAGTTATAACGAATTTAGCTGATATTTTTATAACCTCGTTGACAAGTTTTGTTGTAGGTTTTTTTATGGACGGCTGCTTTCACTTTTGGGGTTTAGAACCATCCTAAAATATTTCACGGGTGCCTAAAAAGCGCCTGAAATGACTAAAGTTATGTGATATGCTTTAATTGTCGAACAGGGCAAATACCATTCACTGCTCTCCACTATTGCGGTCCAGTTTTGTTTGGAATATTTTCCGATAAGGACACAGGTGATTGTTAAACCTTTTAAGTAGCTTTCAGCTGAAAAAAATCAACAAATTGTTATATAAGTGGCGTGACATTATGTCAATCAGATAAATTGTATCAAACAACGTTTCAATCTGTTTTTGTTGTCTGGTATATTGAAAATAAAGACATACGCGTACCTGATGTGGAAGTTTACGAAGTCCGTGTACCGTTATTTTCAAAATAGTCCCTAGTCAACGACTGAAGATTTTATTTACTACCGATATGATATACGAATGTTAAAAAGGAGGTGATCTGTGCCTGACACTTATGGCCGCGGGCTATATATCATGTGTACAGACTATCGTACTCAGGTAAATAGAAGTTTCTTTCAGGAAGTTAAAAATTGAGTTATCAAGGTAGACAGAAAATAGGGTTTGTAGAACAGAACGAATTGGGGATTGAATAGACCAAACATCTTTGTATTTAAGGAAGGGTAACTATAACCCACTCAGAAATTTAATGTTGTCTAGTATGAACTACAGATGGACCGCGCCTTTTCCAGCTGGAAACAGAGGGAATCTATACTAAATGAGACTATAAAAAATAGCGAAAGTTTGAAAAGGAATATGTTATAGAGTCGAATTACCAAATTGAATGTAACATAATCAAAATCAGAAACTGTCTGTTACTTATAAAACTTTATTTAATTGTAAGTTTTATTCTCGTAAATAAACTTTAGCAACTTTTCGCTTTTGACAAAGCAGAAAACAGAATGTAGTCAGGTAAAAACTAGCTTTTATATTTTATGGAGAAGGTAAGTACATTTTTTTTTCTCCAATGAATGGAGAAATTCAGGATGCTACTTGTCCGACAAATTGTAAGAAAACTGATAAAATTGAAGACTACAAGAAGAAACTCGACGTGTATCCTGCTCTACGTGTGCGTTGTAATTATCTGTGCCACGTATACATGGAAACGTACTATGAAGTTCGGAGTTTCTTTCGCTACTGAAAAACATAGGTGAGTTGTGAAACAGTGGATTGATTGAGTAAAACCAGATTAAAACGTTGTTAGTTTTTTGTTAAGCCTACAATGACTAATGTCACTAACAGATTTGTCTGTGGATCTACCATAAAACATAAATCACATAGGTTGAAACATCTTAATTTCACATAAAATATGTTTGTAATCGTTTGTATCAAGTTTGGTTTGTCATCATCCCAACAGAATATTGTTTTATTAAGTATGTGTCACTGATGGATCGCGCCGCTTGTGGCTCATGCTTGATAAAATAAAACTTCTGATTTGGATGGGAATTTATAATATGATATTTTTATTTAAAGTTACAAAATCTTTGAGAGGGTTGTCCCTATAAATTCTTGCATGCATGACTCGAACACTTTAGTGTTTAAAACAAAATAACATTACTTGAGGCGAGATTGTTTTTAATTCAATAGAGGCCGTTGAATTGCTTCAACAACACCAGAGTTATTTCAACGATTGATTGACTTTAACGAAACAAAACCTATTTTCAGTAAAAACTTGCACCTCGTCCGTGATGTTTTGCATACAGACAGAAAATATGAAGAACGTGATGATGAGGAAAATCCTAAATCTTATAAAGTTGACACCGATAAGAGTGGAAGATTCGGTATTGTTCGCGATGTATTTGTCGCAGAGAAATCCCCACTTAATCACGATGTTTCCTTGATAACCCACTGTGATGGAACAAGATTGAAAAATGTCATCGATTTAGCGAATACGTGGGAGGGGCCAATTCAAATTGCTGTGTTTTTAACATCGGTACGTGTTATATGTTTATTCATATATTTATGTTAGATATTACATTGTATTTAGTTAAAATTTCTTTTATAAAATGACTATAAAGCTGTAAACAAATTCAAAATATAATCGATACAAGATGTGAGCCATTATGTTTTTACGTCTCCATAAAAAGGCGGAAATAAATGCATACTTGTCGATAGTATCACCAAATACGATAAAATCGCCAAATTTTCGCCATGTTGTTAGTTAGTTCCTCTGCTACTACTAGTTGACACTTCCAATCAAGCTTGAATTGAATTTAGAAACATGCCTTCTTTCATTGAATCTGAGTTAAGCATATATTTGATTTTCTACAGCACGAACTTTGGAAAACCACTGTGAAAGTGATAAATGACATACGAGAACACAACATCTATGCAAAACAATATGTGACTTGGCATATTCTCTTCCCGCGTAAAAAGAACTACCACGAAATAAAACCATCCAGCGAAAATAAGGTTATTTTTACTGCTAAAAACATATTACTGCCCGACATGATATGGGAGACAGAAATGGATCTGCTTACTAAATTAGGAAATTTACAAAAAGAAATTGTAGAACTATCATTGAATGGAAGCACAGCAGAACATATTGCTTTTTATCCTCACACGATCGCAATGAACGTTGCGTTTAATGCTTGTCGTACAGAATTTTTATTGAGTACAGACAGCGACCTTATTCCAAGTGAAGGTTTAAGAAAAACCTTCGTCAAATTTGCCGAAAGTTTAAATCTTTATGGCCCTGCTCAAAATGTTAATCCTTATTCGAAAGTAAGGAAGAACAATCGCACAATATCAGATAAAAACAGTTCAGGAAATGGGATTTGTAACATTCATATCAACAACGATACGCCACTACCGGATATGTACGTGATCCCGGCATTTCAATCTAAAAGTCCCAACATACCACGAACATTACCAACTCTGCGAGAAGCCATAAAAGCCGGAACTGCAGCGCGATTTTTTGATGGGATGGATGGATTCAGTTATAGACCAACTAACCATGATATCTGGCTAGCGTTTACAGAAGACGAAAAAGTGGAGTGTTTTTACGAAGTGAAATACAGTTTACTGTATGAACCATTTGTAATCGCGAGAAGAGGAATTCCACCATATGACGAAAGATTCAGTGGATGGAGTGAAGTTGAGTCCCATCATGTAAGTAAAACAAGAAATACATGAAGAATTTTCATGTAATTTATTACCTAACTATTTTGGTAGAACTACCTCTCGCCCCAATGTGCCTTGCCACATTACACGACCCACAAACGACAGACGACACCGTTTGTTCACGGTAAAATGAATTACGGTTGGGAATACTTTTATATGATATCGACGTAAGAAAAGAGTCTGCATAACAATGAAGATCGTTCCATATAATGAAAACGATGCAGCCGTACTATTTTACTGTTATGTGGAATTTGACAAAATTAATTAAGCTATAGGTACGCTAAACAATGAATCTGGAATGACACGTGAATGAAATGACGTTTATATGGCAATAATTGCGGCATTTGCTCGAAAACGAGGCATAGGTTGATGCACGTGAAGTAATAATATAATAATTATAAATAATAATATTTAATATGTTCCAATGTTTTAATAGTTATTTAGCTGTTTGATTTGTGGTGCAAAAAGAGTTTTCTAATTTATTTATTATACAAAACAAAATCAAAAAAATTTTCAAACTTTGCTCCTGTTCTGAAAGTGCAAATGCATTCAAAAATCAAACTTGTGTGGTAGATCTATTTTTGTCAGCCACATAATAATTTTTCGTTGTAACAGACTTCAAGTGACTTAAAAGTGAAAGTGAATACTAAGTGATCTCTATGTTTAAAAAAAACGGTTTTCGGCTGAGACATTTTGCTATACTCGCGATGTATAGTGAAACAATGGCAAACGATTGAACGTATCGATATCTAAAGTTAAACCTAAACCTAATATTTTATTTTGACGAGTATGAGCCACCGATGGACCAAGTCTCGGAGGCGCGATCCATTGTTAAGCTGGATAAAACATGATTTGAAAAAAAAATATTCCGACTGGGAACAGAAACAGGCCGTGACTTGTTTACAGAAATGCATCAAGACAATAAAACTAAATTTCAATTTAAAATTTCGAATTGCGAAAGTTGACCGTCATTCTCAGATTTTTCATTTAGGGTTTTTAAATAAAATCAGATTTGGAGAAATTCGATCGCGATTCAATAATTCATTGAAATATCATGCATCATAAGGTTCCAAGTTGCAACTCTAGTAACAGGCCATTCACTGCTTATTCAACATTAATTTTTACTTTCTGATTCAGAAACTTCTTCTCCATGTTCTTGGTTACAAATACTTCGTCATGAAAAACGTTTTTCTTGTACACAAAGGATGGAAGTATAAGACTGATACATCACAACAGAAAATAGAAGAACACGAAGCACACTCTGAACAATGGGAGGATTTTTTAAATGACTTATCCATGTTATAGCTTTCTAACTATCTAAACTATGAAATTAATGTTCAATCGATTTATCTGCTCTTTATTTACTCTTACATATCGGAACCAGCCAAAATGAGTCAATAATATTCGTCACAGATGAACAATAATGTATACATACATTTCGAACTGTTTTTAGATAATTAGCACATATAGAACTAATAAAACTAATAAATAACTAAAATAGTAACCAAACCCAGAACGCCTCTGTATTAAAATTTTGCTGTGTAATTTGTGCATGTTTCTCACGGTTAACACAAATCAAAAATTTGCTTTATTTTCATCATATCTGTGTAATAGTTTTACTTTACTTTATCTCAAGTTTCGTTATGTTTCCGATTTTTAATTTTTTCTTTATATTTATTTAAAAAAAAGCAAAAATCGTCCTAAATGTACCCCAATCGGATTATTTTTTATCAAGTATAAGCCACAGACAGATCAAGATTTTTTGGTATTAAATAAGGCGAGACACTATCTATCTACAACAAAGTATTAAAAAATCCCATCGTTTGTTAACAAAGATAACTTTGATTCTGATTTTCTAATTGAAGTTCGATCAAGAACGGATTCAACATTGAGCTAATACATAGTGTGGAACCACCAACTGCATTCCGAGTGGAAAACATTTCAAAGAGGAATGAGTACAGTTACAAGTACATTGAGTGATATCTGTCCAGGGCGATATTAGAATCCTCCTACCATTTTTTTATTTCTTTTTATTCAGGACAATTCCAAAGTACATCCAGCGATTGAAAGTCAAGGCTTGCCTACATACAACGTATATATGGCAAGGCGCATTTTGTTTTTTGTATATTGACTGCCTTTGGAAAAAGATTGTTCTGGCGCACTCTCTCATTTGAATATGAATCTGCAAATAACGTTTTTTTTCTTATATATAAAATAAAAAAAATCTTTTAAAATCATCGTGTGTGTCCAATTGTTAGGGATAGCATCATCTATAACGGGTATCTGGAACCAGTGGCGACGGGAGGGTTTCAAATCTTGAAGGATACATAAAAAATCAAGATCAAAATTTTGTTTTTCCCTAAAAAAGTCTGGCCTGTTTTTGCAAAAAGTCGAAGTTCCGCTAAAATTGTGTTTAATGTAATTGAATTTATAAATAATATTCAGCACCTACCTCCCGCGAGTTCGATACATAAACTGGCCAATATAGAATGGAATGGGTAGTATCTGCGCTGGGGGATAGTAAAACTTTCTACAACTTTAATGGTTCTTTTCACTTCCCTCCAATATCATCCGCGAGAATGACGTTAGGGAAATTTGGGAAACAGTATTTACAGGGCAAAGATTATGTAAAGATTTCGTGTCTTTATTATTCTCTGTGTGATGGTACTGCCTATCACTGTTTCCGGGCAAATTTTGTGCAAATAATAACAATTTTCAGAAATGTTTTAAAAATATACAAAATATGTAGGTGACGTTTGTATAACAAATCTGACAAAAATGCAACATCAGCCTTGTCAGATATCTGCCCATTTCGATTCACATTCATAAATCGGACATTACATCCCAAATCTGCCATGGATTTGTGTCACATTAATATTTGCCAAGACACAAGAGTAAACATAGCAGGTATTTTAATCTGACACAACCTATTTCACATTTACAAAACGTCATACTCATAAATCTGCCTTGAAGTTACTTCATAATTATATATCCGTCAATTAACAACATTCAATTTGGCAAATTATGTGAATCAGAAGTATATTGTGCCATATTTATAAATCGGCCAATGGCCATTGCTCAAAAACAACAAGACAGCATATTTATAAATGGGGACACTATCTGCTTTATAGACAGATGGCTATTTGTGGACAAGCCACGAATTTGCGACACGAGTACAAAGTCTGATTTAGAAATGCGACGTAATTTTTGGTTATTTACATATCTGCCAAGTCGAATGTTGCAAATTGGCCGATATATAAATGCGACAAAGATTTAAGCTAGGTTTCAGAGCTTAACGACCGATTAATAAATGTGTCATAAATGACGTCATATTTCCCCATCTGCCAAATCTATTGTTGTTAAGCTAGCGGACATGTAAATGTGATATCAATACAAGGTAGATTTAGGATTTTAAAGTCAGATTTATAAATGTGACATAATTATTTGCAAATATTTTTATGTTCTCAAAATAAGTTTTTTTACAGCAACCTCTTTTAGCGGCTGCTCAATCAGAAATGATAATTTTTAATAAGAAACTTTTGGCGTGTATTTTATGTATAGAACATCATATTTTGGCGTTTCTTCACAACTTTTCACCTTTTCGATCGAAGATAATACTCCAGTATCGGCAAATTTAAGGTACATTCGTTTAAATCGTGAATTTTAAACTGGTCTTTTCCCTTTATTTGACGTTTTTCCAAAAACATATAAACATACCTGGGTTCATTTCTTGACGTACAATGGCTTTCCCAAACTCCTATACACCCAGTGTGTAGAGTTGCTGTGTCTTAACAAAAAAAAATTAAACTATTTTTTTCGAAGTTATCGAATCCATATATCAAGTACAATGCATGAACTGAAACAAGTGGGTATCTTTGAATTGATTTGGAAAAATTCTTTATAAAAAAAAACGATATTTCCAATGCATTGTCTCTAGTTCGAGCATTTGGTGCTAAGAAATGCGGGTTAATTTACGGATTTTTTCAATAGGTAACCTGCGATTTTCAAACCGAAATAACTAAAAACGCTCAAGGTTTACGAACAAACGGTTTATGGATAGAGAAACTAGAAAATTAGGATTATCAAAAACCACCGAGATAAAAACTATAATGTCAAATTGCAGGGTAGGCAGGCCTGGTGGCGAACTAATATTTCTTCTTTTCAAACAATATACAATTTCTTTATAGGCTATTTGTCGAATCAACGGTATAGTTATGTACGTTGTTTGTACAACGTTATTGGTTCTTAATAGAAACTATAAAATACGCTCAGCAGAGAATATTTCCAGCCCAAAAATAAATGCCGATCTATTATCGCTGTAATGTGCCTCTACACCGTTTGTCTTCCAAAAATAGACAGTAAGCAAATACACCGAATTTCTTGATTTTGATAAAATTAAAGCAATATCTAAATAAACTAAATATGTATTGTACGACTTGACACCAGAATTTCTTTAGCCCGGGGCAAAGAGAGCATATTCAGAAACCTTCCCTGGTTTAAAGACGACGTTCGTTGTCAACGGTTAAGACAGAAATAGAACATTTTGTTGAAACTAATTTTGCCAAGCATGCTTGTGGATCACTTGTGGATCGCGTTCCTATGAGTTTAGTGAGTTACATTATAGTTATTTTATCATGTTGCATGCACTGAGCAGTCGGTACAATTAACGGGTCAAATATAGTGTGCAATATATATGTAATTTGCTCAACTAGCTTCATTAAAACAAAAAATGGACAAGTTGTATCAGTTTTGATTTTCAAATATCTGGCGATTTCCAAATTGATCCGACTACTGTAGTCAAATCGTATCGTTTGCTGATGAGAACAAGAATCTGTCTCGAAAAGATGGCGTAATTCTGGGTGGTTTCTTTAGCTAGCATTATGTAAAGTCTGAACTACAGACAGATCGCCCCTAGTGATGACGCGATCTGCCAGTCGTCTATACACCGCGTTGCGGTGTTCTCGCTTATTGGTAAAAAAATAAACTAATAAAATAAGTTTTTCTCCAATTTTCGGCCGTTGATGGAGCGCATCGCCGAGGTGCGGTTCATCAACAGTCCATACTTTGAATAAATCTCATCCACATGGTGGTTTTTAACTTTGAAAATAGGCAAATACTACAAATAAACAGCGAATTGATTGTACTTTTGTTACAGTATACACATGATAGTACAGGCATATATCTAATCTTGCGACTATACATATACCCGATCTGAAATTAGTAGCAGCAGTAAAAATCACGGTAACAGAAAGTGAGACCAGATCTTTAGAAAATATATTATTCCTTGGGATTGAAAGATCCTGAGACGTATTGACTCCTAATTTATAAGAATAAATAATTGATACAGACTTTTTATGAGTCGTTCTTGCGCACTTTTTGTTAATTATCACGATATTATCCCAGTTTGAGCCCCGGTTGCATAGGTCGTGCGAAATTGTCAATCAGTCTCACACATTTATTTTTTGGTACTCTCCTGATCTCTTTTGTGCACTTGAAAGAACATATAAATCAGAAGGCAACAGGAGAAATATGACTAGAACTTTGCAGCGAACTCATCCATAGACTAAAGTGGAAACCTACAAACTTTGATGAAGTTGTGTAGGAATAATAAATATTTCCATGGTATTTTTAAGGGTCTCTCTGTATAAGAATTGAAAGAACGCAAATGAACTGAATACGACTTGATCTTTCTTTGTAATATTGCTCACGGCAGCAAATATGCGGATCATCAACAATCTTACTCTTCTTGCAATATGCGTTGCAACGATATGTCTAACTTTCATGATTAAATATAAAGACAGAAGAAAAGTCTCCAGGTAAATGAAAACGAGAGACGAGATAAGCTTGGTAAATAAAATTGAGTTGTTTCCTTACGTATAGAAATATGTATATTCTAGTTGACGGGACGGTCATATGACACAAAAAGTGTTCTCAAGGCTCAGTTCACCATATATTGTTTCTATGAATATCAGAGTTATCACACATGATGCAAAAATAGGTCGAATGGGCAATAGACTTGTTCTTTGCTTCTCAAAAACTTATCCCTCGTTAGGACCTGTTCATTACACTTTTAAATCTCGATAGTTTTATCTTTGTGAAAACGCCTTTTTTTAAATAAAAAGTTATAATGGCCGTATTTCAACTTGGTACATAAGTAAGATTCTGTTGCAGATATTGATAATTCAGGTTCAAGATAGAAAGAAATGATTGCAAATTAGAAAAATTCTGTCAAAACAATCTTTTGCAAAATAGATAGATCGCGTCGATAAGATGCGGTCCATCTGTAACACACGCTAAACAAAATAAAGTTTCTGATTGATCCGCAAAGAGCATTCATTTTTCAGAAAAATGGAAAAAGGATGTTGTCACATAGATTTCAGCACTTGCTTGGAAAGATTTGAAATGTCAAACTGTTGATATTTTCTTATGACAGAATATTATCTGGGCAATACGAAGTTGATGACGCTGTTAAAACAAATACTTTCAAAGTGGAGAGCGACAGCAGCAAAAGATTTGGGATTGTTAGAAACGTATTTGTGGCAGACGAACCTCCTCTTGATCATGATGTTTCTATAATAACACACTGCGATGGAACAAGACTTCATGATATAATCCCATTAGCGAAATTGTGGGAAGGAAACATACAAGTTGCGATATTTTTGACCTCGGTAATATTTTTTAAAACATGGTGATGTTTGGTGATATAATAGCGGTTCTTTTACAATGCCGTATTTGGAATATAATCAAAATAATGTAGGAAGAAGTTTAATTACATCTTATTCCATTTTATGCGAGTTTTTAAAATCTATGGATCGGCTGTTCTCAACCTTTTTTGGAAGGGTCAAATTCCAACCCTAAACTTCTTAAAGTGGAATAAACAAAAAACATAACGCATAAACACAGTATAGTGATATCAAAAGGTTCAATAACCACAAATTATTTCTATGCGAAACTTGAGGCGATGGGCAACGGAATCAAATTATGTCTGGGGGTAGTCTCGATAAAAATCTTTTGAAGTTTAAAGACAGAGGTTTCGTTTCGTCAGACCTTAAATTTACTGTGGTAACGTTTTTATATGATCTCCATTATTTTAAAAATATTTTTTCAGTAGTTATCGCAAGATAATTTTCATGCAATATATAGGCTAACGTAATGCGCGCCAATTTTCGCAATTGATTCAAAAAATTTTTCTAGGTGTTATACCTTAGGTTTAGTACTTTTGCATTTCGCATCGTCTTGTGATGCTTGTATGATATAATTTGATTAAAAATTTTTATCTTGCCATATTTCATTCGAATACGGATTAGCGAAAAATATTTTTCAATTTTTAGAATATTTGTTGGTCCATAAGGAGTGTGGTTGAAGGTCACAAGTTGTCCGAAGGGCCGCGGTTTAGTGTTACTACTGCGATAGATTATACCTATTTTCTTATTTTCTTTGTATTATTTCCGCGATCCTGTCATTTTTAGTGATGTAGTAGTGGACAGAAAGTGAGGTATTGTCACATTAGACAATGATTGCATTGAATGACAGTAGCCTATGTCATATTTTTATATTTCAATTTATGTTCCAGCGTGAGCTGTGGGATGAAGCAACGTCCGTCATATCTACTATGCAAGAGTACTTTCCACTAGTAAAGAGATTTGTGACATGGCATATCATTTTCAACATGAACTTCAAAAAGAAGCGAAATTGGAAAACTCTCGTATTTTCATTGGATAATACGTTAGTGACATTGCCGAAGGAGACAGCAAACAAAGATCTTTCTGCGGACGCGATAGAAAAAAGTTTGAAAGACTTGCGACGAAATGTCATGAAATTTGCTCCAGAAGGAAGCACAAGTGAACATATATCGTTTTATCCACACACTGTTGCCATGAATGTGGCTTTAACTTCATGCAAGACAGAATATTTTATATGTATGAACATTGATTTTCTGCCAAGCGACGGTTTACGCATGAAGTTCATAGAATTCGCAGAAACATTGAATCTTTATTCAAAAATAAAGAAACAGTCACCAATGACTAAAATTAGTAGTGATAATCGCAAAAAATCCTTGAACGGCAGTCCAGGTAATGGGTTGTGCAACATGCATGTCGAAAATGAGACAGTTTTGCCAGATCTGTATGTGGTCCCTGCGTTTCAGTCCAAAAGTGATCTTACCCGCATTCCGCGAGATGTTAAAGCATTGAAAGAGGCTGTTGAACAAAATAAAGCTGGTCCTTTTATGGAAAGCGTAAACACAGTGAGCCATGCACCTACTAATGCTAAATATTGGCTGATGTCATCAAACGGGGGTGACATTGGTTGTTACTATGAAGTCAAATACTCTCTTCATTACGAACCAACTGTAATAACAAGAAAGGGGATACCTCCATATGACGAAAGATTCAGTGGATACGGTGGCGTTGAGTCACACCACGTTGGTATTTTTAAATTATAGAAGTTTTAAACAAATTCAAAATAATGATAGCTCACTAAGCATAAGCAAAATTTATGACGATCGTATTGTAAAATTCGGCCCAATCGATATTTCGTCAAATTTTTTAATATTTTTTTTTTGAGTTCGATATATTTGACTCAAAACGAACGTGGATTTATCAATATATGGTCACCATTAAGACATGCGACGGAATATTCTTCACCAAGTTGAAATACGGCTATAATTATTTTTTACCGTAAAAATATGTCATGTTTAAATAGCGAAGACTATCGAGATTTAAAAGTATATGGAACGGATACAAATCCACTTTCTGCAATAAATTGCGGTATGCACAATATTGAAGTGGGACGACATTTCCCCGAATAATTAGGGCTGGGCAATTCAATGCAGTGATTAAAATCGCTTCAAAATGCAATTGCTCCAAATCGGTCGTCAATCGCCCTAGGAACAAAAACTTGCAAATGAAGTGGAATTCCCATTTTTACCGGCAGTAGTTAAAATTCCTGCCGAAGTATTTCTGTCCTCTGAGATTCGAAACATTTTCCCAATCCGTTACGAATTCAAAATGGTACGCTTATTACCGGCCTTACGAATAATCAAATGGAACAAAATTATTCTTATCGAATTACTACTAGGAGACGTCAAGCTTAACGAAATGAAATTCCAAATTGGATGTATCCGAATCTTTTTATTTATTTTTGTTTATTTAGAAAATGCTTCTTTCGGCGCTCGGATATAGGTTCATAGTGCTGAAGAATGCGTTTCTTATTCACCACGGATGGAAGTATCCCAAGTTCTACACCAAACAGAAGGATAAGGAATTGACTGAACAACAGAAATTATGGGACGAATATACAAAAGAAATCGAACTGTTGCTGGATAGTATTTGATATGCATTGTTCAACGCGGAGATTTTCGAATATTTAGTCAATTTAAAATGAAATCCTCATCGGCCCATCTACATACTGTTTTTTTTAAATGCTTGAATATCGATGTGTATACTTGGTATCAATTGCATCTATACACCGGCGAATGAAATTGGCACGATCTCGCCCAAAAACCGACATGATTCGATGGAGTTACTCCAACAATACATCATCACATTGCGAGTATGCCTTGTTTATTGCAATTACTTGTAAGACGTAGAGGTATATAATTTATTTTTATTTTTGAAGGGGGTTGTTTACATGGCCGGATTTGAATTTTACAGCATTGCATCGTATTTATCTTCTTCGCTTCACAAAGTTTTGTAGTTACCGTTGTACTCTATCGAAATCGGGTTGGGTTGCATGTTGTTGTAAAAGCTGCCGTGGACACATCTACAATAAGCGGCCACTCCCAAAATAGTTGGTCGCTAATTTTACACGTTGTCCTACTAGAAATATTTGAGCCAACCAAGCACGACTACTGCTGTCGCCTGAGAAATCGCTTATGTGGGGACCCAGACATTATAAGTCGCCACCGGTCGTCGAAACGGTAATGCGAAGTACAAACGCGCGTGACGAAACAAGGACTCTTCGTCCGCTTGCTTATCTAACCCTTCGATTGTGTTGGAAAACGTAAACAAACCAATGAGTAGCGTTGCGCTGGCGCAAAACGCAATGTTAAAATCAAACAAAACTAGAGAAAAACACAACCTTCATAAACAGATATTGCGCCTTTTATTGATGAGAATGTTACTTATAAACTCTGACCGATTTAAACTAATGGAGGAAAATATAGTTTTCACAACGTTTTGACTCAATTTTGCCGATGCGTAGGAACTGCACTAACAAAACTACTGCTTTACCAACTGAATTCTTTTACAACTTGAAATATTTTTCCCACATTTCCAAGCAAGTTTTTGATTGTGCTGCGGCAAACGTCTGGCCCGATTTAATCATATTCTCTCTTTTATTAAGACACAGAAAGTTAGTCCCACAACATTGACGAAAATTTCGAAATCAGGTTCGTCTGATAAAGCGAAATTTGTAATTCTTAGGAAGCAGAGACAATCCAGGACGTGGAGTGAGGTCATACTTATCTCCCTCGATCTCTGGTTTGATGTAAAACTTCTGTAATATACCGGCAATAAATGAAAAGATTTCATGCTTTGCTTGCGCCATTCCTACACACATGCGGGATCCACCACTAAATGCAACAAATGCTTCCGGTTTGTAGAACTTGCCCTCCTGAAAATTGAAGTGGAAATATGTGTCATATACCAATAAAAAGAGAAATTTTACTGGTGATGGTGATATAAAACTATATGATCGATATAGACATGAAACCATGAAATTAACGTTCATCCCAACTCTTGGATGCTCGATCCATCAACTGGATTAAGCAGACTTTTTTTCTTAATTACCTAGTGAATCATACTTGCTCATATTATTTTTGCCTCCCTACGCCGAAAATTATATTGAACCAAGTATGTGTCATTCAAAAATTACGCGCATGCTCAGTCGCACTTTTATTTGAAACACCTACTTCATCAATGAAATTTGTTGGATCGAATGCATGAGCGTTCTTCCACTTGTTTTCTTGCATGTGTGATGAATAAAGATTCAAAATGACAGTCGTACCTTTCGGGATTATGTACCTTTGAAGAAATAATATAATAAATTAGCACCTCGTAATACCTTGCTCATTCATTTGCCTACGCGTTCGATGTACATAAACGATGCAAATAAGACATGATATTGTCGAACGCAAAATCAGTGGTCTCGCGAATTGTACCAATTTCCGTACTGGCTTGTAATCGAAAAATAATAATATCGCACGGTTCGCTCGAAATAATTACTGTCAGCTACCATGTGAATTTATTTTCATTGTTTGAAATTTGACCACCCCGCGAGGTAGTCAATATAACCAAGTTCAATACTGCTGAGAAATTTGAACGTTTCTAAATGAAACATGAAAATTATTATTCCCTCGTAAGGTTAGTATGATATCTCATGATGAATAAAAAAAGGATTCGTTACTTTATAACGAACTTAATATTATTTTTTATAATATAACACAAATGTTTGTTGGTTTCGCATGACACCTGAAATATTGATTAATCTGAAATTGTAATAAAAGGTATTTAAATATACAATAAATAAAGATTCACCCATTCAGTTGAACGTCTTCTACGGCAACTCGGGGCAATCCGAGATGAGCAACATTTGCGAATCTTAAAACCTCGTGTACCATTGCTTCGGTGTATGGCATTATTGACTTATTGGTATAATTTGCTTGCTTTGATTCCTTTACAACGGCATCAATCTCTTTGTGAACTTTTTCTTGAATTTCTGGATTATTCGACATCAGTAAAATTGCCCATTTTATCGCCGCTGTCGTGGTTTCATTGCCCGCCTGAAATAGTCCAGTCACCGTGTTCACCAGAGTTTCAATCGTGTGAATACCATCCTTTTTACCATTAATTTCTATCAATGAATAATCAACAAAATCTCTCGGATTTTGTTCATCAAGATGTTTTATATGTTCTTCAATTTCCTCCGCGCAAAATTTCATGATGCCGCGCACTGCTTTGAGTAGAATATTCCTTTCTGTGGAATCCAAAAATTTGTTATCCATGGAAATAAGTCCGGGATATTTTCCGTTGGATTTTCAACAGTTGCTAATCGAAAAAATTCTTTATTCAGTTCCACAAAGTTTGTCATTTTCTTGTTGTCGAATGGGTACCTTTTACCGAATACAAGACCTGATATTACGTTTAGGATTCCGAACTCAAGTAGATTAGATATATCAATAGCTTTTCCAGATGCAGCCAAATATTCCATTTCTTGAACAACATATTGTACTTCTGTCATAATAATTTTATCGATCAGCGAGTTACTTCCCATCTTCTGCATTGCAAATTTGAAAATTTTTCGTTGGGCTTTCCACGATGCAGTGCACGTTAAATCATTTACTATCCCTGTTGGTTGATCACCCATAGTTAGTCGAGTGAGATATCTCACGGGTCGTCCACTAATGAATTTTCCTTGTTCGACAAGACATGTTTTTATTGCATTAAAACCATTGACTATAATAATATATTCATGGCATGCTTTCAAACTGAAAACATCACCGTACACCGCGGATAGTTTTGCAAAATTTATATGCGGGTATTTTCCTGCCAAATGAATGCTCCCAAATATAGGTATTCCATAAGGCCCTGGCGGAAACGTTTTAGGTTTATTCAAAACTGAAATCAAAACCCATAACAGAAAACATACTACTAGGGTCCATCCCATTGATACATATTCTAATACCATCTTAAATAGCCTACCATGTAACCTGCTAATTTTGAATAGTGATTTTATTTTTTTTTTGAGTTCGTTCGTACTGCCACTATTTTCAAACGAATATCACAAGCAAAAATATTGAACTAAAATAGACCAACAAAGGAAAAAAAGGCGAGACCAGGTGGGCGAAAGAGAACATCGCCTCTCTCAGTTTGGAGTAGAAGGGGCAGTCCCCCAAGATAATAACTCTGTCACCATACCATACTTTGTCGCCTAGCTCTGTGTAATATATTCATATAATCGATTGTAAAAAGTTAAATTAGTTGTGTAACTGCATTCAACAGCTTTATTAAGAGCAATTCTTTAACTTCAGGTCCACAAATGTTTTCATAGATAATTTTTTGCTGTGTTGGTATTCAAAAATATTGTTTATCGAGTGTTTTACTTAGTTGTTTAGAAATTAAATTCAAATAGAGAACAGTCTTTAGTTTCCGAATATAAAGAAGAGTTAATTATCTATGGAACAATCAAAATGAGAAATGCAAGACTAGTTAAAGATTTATGTATATGTTATGACCCTCAACAGAAACAGGTGTTACAGTAATTCCTATCAATTTTCTTGTACATATACTTTATTCTGAATAGGACTCAAAAACCGCAGTAAAATACAATTTCGCCCAAAATAGTTTAAATGCAAAGGTTTTGGGAAATATTTTCACAGAATTTTTTTCAAGGAATGCCAAAAAGGTCAACGTGTTCTAAACACGTCATCAGCGTCAATAAATATAGTCCGCTATTGAAATGCCGGCGTTTGTTTTGTGTGTGTCTTCTGGTCTCACCAGGTTTTCTTTGTACCTACAAAGAAGAACACGGACAAAATAAGTGGTAGATAGTTCTATCATCGCCCAGAGCAGATGCTATTCACTGCACTTTACCACGCTGGTTTAGTTAGGCATGAGATATTTCCGCTTAAAACGTGCAGTTGCTGGCACTTTATATTGTAGTAGCTTTTTGGTATTTGAATGTCCATTAGTTAGCTTCTTTTAGGCACTACTTCCGGCCTTACTCAGAGCGATTTTCTGATAAAAAAAATAGATGCCTTCGTTTATAGTAGCCTATTTAAGCAGGATCTTGGTTTTGGGGGCCTCAAAGTTTTGCCATGTGCGAAAAGTAAAACATTAAATATTGCAACAAATATTTTGAAAAAATAGAAGAATTGCAAGGAATATAATAGTGTAAAATATGCCAATATGGCAATCAGAGTTTTTCCATAATCTCGCAGCTAAATTAGTGGTCCTACCATTTTATCCTATATATCCTGATTTGTTAAAAAAAACTCTGCATTATGACCGCATAACTGCACGCTGTAATAACAATAGTTTGACACTCCCTGCAGTCAATGCGGATAACATATCTCCTATAACTATAAAATTATAGCCTAGAGACATATAACTATTCGTGAACTGGTCATTAATTTTGACTTATTGATCTGACCACGACATGCTATCGCATTTATATATACATACTGATAAATAAAGATGTAAAGGTCTATTAATTAATATAATATTTCTCCCATTTCTTCTAGCGAGAATTTATCGGCCATTTGTGACATATACTCGACCATCCAAAGTGTGGTTAAGACACATTTCTCTCATTTCTTCTAGCGAGATGTATCGTTATGACATTATTGCATTCATAATATTATATTGATTACATAACAGTTAGTTTGCGCGAATTCATAGACTATCTCTATGACGTCATAATTAACAGACCACGAGCCACAGCGCAAAGTGCTTATAAACTCATTAGAGTCTAGGAGTTTGAGAAGTGAGCTGCTTGTTATAATTCTTATTAAAAGCTGTCGTTTTCAATACAATATGTTGTGTTTATGAACAACTGAGTGATCGTGTGTTCTTGGTAGAGTCTCCAAGTGTCCTGACAGATTAATACAATACCACAACGTAACATGGTGTCAGAAGATTAGACTGACATAGTCGGAAGCGATGAACACAGACACAGCAGGGGTCGAAATCAAATCCAGTTTCAACATGTTGATGCCAACACCAAGACAGCTCGAATTGACTTCTTCAGGTTGGGAGGACTTCAAGTTTGACTGGCATAACTATGAAATAGCCACAGAACTCATTAAAAAGTCAGATCAGGTTCGTGTTTCAACTTTTTTGACAGTTGCTGGATTAGAAGCAAAGAAAATCTTCAAAACCTTTAAATGGAATGATCATGCTGACAAAAATAACCCAGAAAAAGTTCTGAAGCAATTTGAAGACTACTGCCCAAAAAAAGCGTCGTATTTGATCGTTATGAATTTGGAATCAGAAAAATGATTCAACTGAGACTGTTCGACAATATGTTTCTGCTCTACGAGACCTTGCAAAAACTTGTGAATTTGAGAAAATTACACCAGACAAAATAGTTGATGAACTAATCAGGGACAAGGTAATTTTCAACGTGTCTGCTCAAATACGAAATGCACTTCGTCGTGAGACACCAGATTCCTTGACTCTTGATAAAGTTGTTGACGTCGTCCAAGGTTTTGAAAAAGCCGCAGAAGAAGAAAAGAAACTTTCTTCAGAATTGCCAACACAACAGCCATACGACACATTGACAGCTTCCGCAATGCATGACCGTTCAACAAAAAACTCATTTAAATATAACAAAAGAAATATAAAGAAATGTGGTCGGTGTGATAATAATAAGCATGGAAAAGAGCAATGTCCTGCATTTTCCTCAAAATGTCGCAAATGCCACAAAATTGGTCATTGGACAAAAGTTTGCAGATCGACAAATGCATCATTAAAGAAGCAAGCGAACGCACTCCATGCACCAGAAGCAGAACAAAATAAAGATAGTTATTTTGCTAGCTCACTAAATAGCATTCATCGAACATTTGCAGCCATGAAAGACCTCAAAATAAGCAAAGAATACATCAATTTTTTAGTAGACACAGGAAGTGACGTCAACACACTGCCAGTTTGGATGTACAAAAAAGCAACCGGTGATCACAAATTCAGAAAAGTCAAGAAAATATATAAAAATGTTACATGTTATAATGGCCAATCAGTTAATACTGTCGGAAATGTAAATTGTAATTGTTCTTTAGTCTTTAGTTCTTTAGTCTTTAGTCACACTTCATGATGTAGAAAAACCAACATGCATGTCCGTCAGCAGCAAAGGTGAACAAATACAGAAGTTCGATACGAAGGAAAAAGTCTTAGCAGCATATCCTCGTGTATTTGCAGACGTTCCAGGTGACATAGGAGTCACACATCATATTTGCATTGATCCTAATGCACAACCAGTTCACCATAAGCAACGAAGAGTTCAAGAACCGCTGCGCATCAAGGTAAAAGAAAAACTTGATATGATGGAAAAACAGGGTATTATAAAACTGGTGACAGAACCGACAGATTGGCAAAATTCAATAGTAACTGTGCTCAAGCCAAATAAAGAAATAAGAATATGCTTGGATTGCGAAGAATTGAATGATGCAGTAAGAAGAGAGTACTATACCATGCCAACTTTTGAAGAAATTGCATCACGCTTGAACGGAGCGAAATACTTCACTAAATTAGATGCTAAACATGGTTATCATCAGATAAAATTGGATGAAGAATCCTCATATTTGACAACATTTAGCACACCATTTCGGCGCTACAGATTTCTACGACTCCCCTTTGGCGCAAAATCATCATCAGAGGTGTTTCAGCGTTCGATATGCCAAATTCTGGAAGATCTACAAGGAGTTTCCGTTATTGCTGATGATATCTTGGTCACAGGAAGAACCAAAGAAGAACATGACAGAAATTTACATAATTTGCTGAAACGTTGTGATGAAAGAAATCTGAGACTGAATTTCAAGAAACTTGAACTTTGTCAGAAATCAGTCAAATACATGGGACATATTTTGACAGATGAGGGAATTGTAGCAGATCAAGACAAAATACAAGGTATCATAAAAATGCCACCTCCCAAGAATGCGTCTGAAGTACGTACATTTTTGTATACAGTAAATTTTCTGAGCAAGTTTGTACCACAATTAGCTACAATCGCCAAACCTTTGCACAATTTACTATGTAAAAATGTGGAATTTATATGGTCACCACATTGTGAAAAATCATTTTTGGATATCAAGAAATTGATAACCGAAACACCTGTTCTTGCATATTTTGATGTGTCTAAACCTGTCACAATACAATGTGATGCTTCACAATATGGATTGGGTGCAGCGCTTATTCAAAATGATCATCCGATTGCGCTCAAAAGTAGAAGTATGACACAGACAGAAGAGAGGAACGCACAAATTGAGAAAGAAATGCTTGCAATAGTAAATGCCTGTGAAAAATTTGATCATTATATTTATGGTCTGCCTGAAGTTATTGTAGAATCGGATCACAAACCATTACAGGCTATTTTTCAGAAAGCCATTTCAGATGTTCCACGTCGTTTGCAAAGAATGAGACTTCGTTTACAAAAATACAATCTGAAAGTTCGCTCCAGGCCAGGAAAAGATATGTGGATTGCCGATCTTCTCAGTCGATTATTTCCACAGGCCAAGCCAGAACCAAGTATCTTCAGTTTGGAACTAGAAAACACAAAATTAAATGGTGAGATGGCTGTTACTCCACATACTCTTAAAAGGCTCACAGAAGCAACTGCAAATGATCCAGTTCTAGCAGAGTATATCAAAACGAACAGAGTGCCACCAGAATATGGCTCTGTAAGAAATGAAATAAGCACAAAACAAGGATTAGTGTTCAAATCTTAGAGGCTCGTCATTCCCACCCATGTGCGGAAAGAGACACTGAGCGCTCTCCATGAAGGACATAAAGGTATAGGATCAACTCGTAGACTTGCACAAGAATCCGTTTACTGGCCAGGAATATGTTCCGACATCAAAAATGTTGTTGGAAATTGTAGAATATGTGCCTCAATTCAACCATCACAAGCTAAAGAACCAATGCAACCGCAAGATGTCCTTAGTGGACCATGGCAAAAACTGGGTATGGACTACTTTGATCGAGACAATAAACCGTAAATTGTCATGGTAGATTATTACTCTAATTGGATTGAAATAGATCCAGTACCATCAATGTCAGCAAAAACTTTGATTGATGTTTGTAGAAAACATTTCTGTAGACATGGAATTCCACTTGTTGTGATGTCAGATTCATTCAGTACATTCAAATCTGAACAATTCAAAGAGTTCGCAAGAAAATGGGATTTTCAACTCGCCACATCTTCGCCTTTCCACCAACAATGCAATGGAAAAGCAGAGTCTGCAGTGAAAATTGCCAAAACTCTATTGAAGAAATGCAGTATGGATGGATCCGATCCTAATCTTGCTCTACTAGAATGGAGAAATACCCCACTTGAACATCTCAATGCTTCTCCTGCTCAACTGATGTTTAATCTCAGAACAAGAACTCGTCTACCGTTGCTGCACGCCAAGCTGACAGGCAGCCTTCAAACAAATATTGAAGAGAGGAGGGATAAGAGACAAGAAAAAACAATCAAGATACTATGATCAACACACAAAATCACTTTCACCGATAACAGAAGGTGAAAATGTTGGAATCCAAATACCAGGTTCCACACGATGGGTTCTAGGAATAGTCGTGAAGAGTCTTCCACATCGAAAATACATAGTATCTGTTGATAATGTACAATATGTGAGAAACAGAAAATTTATTAGAAGAACTTTTGCAAAACCCGCTTCCACTTGATCCAACATCGGATACCCAACATCCAATTCTAGCTCCGATACCACCAGCCTCAGGAAATATTAGTTCGAGAAATACACAAGATGCTCCTCAGCATAATGCAAGCTCAAATCCACCATTACGCCGTAGTTCAAGAATACGTAGAAGACCACAAAGATATATTGAAAATTAATCCGGCCAATAATCATCGTAATTGTGAATAATTTGTTTAATTGTGCTAACATACTTTTGCACTCCCAAAAATAGGAAAAGGGAGATGTATCGTTATGACATTATTGCATTCATAATATTATATTGATTACATAACAGTTGCTTTGCGCGAATTCATAGACTATCTCTATGACGTCATAATTAACAGACCATGAGCCACAGCGCAAAGTGCTTATAAACTCATTAGAGTCTAGGAGTTTGAGAAGTGGGCTGTTTGTTATAATTCTTATTAAAAGCTGTCGTTTTCAATACATTATGTTGTGTTTATGAACAACTGAGTGATCGTGTGTTCTTGGTAGAGTCTCCAAGTGTCCTGACAGATTAATACAATACCACAACGTAACACGAGAACTTATGGCTCATTTGTAACATATACTCGGCCACGCAGAGTGGTTAGGACATTCTTATACATAATACTGTACCAATCATCAATACCTGACTTGTCCCGAGGCTGTATCAGGAGTCCTGATACAGGCTTCAGTAATTATTTTATTATACCTTTTTGAACATGGCAACAAATACTTGGATGATTGAGTAATTTTGTACAAATCAACATTCGGTGCGCATTCGTTTATTCCAACATGTACATAGTTTCAGAACCTTAATTTCTCATATTTCATACTTTGGACTTTTAAACCTCGTATACGATGACAACTCAAATCATCGCACTCCGCCAGCTATAGACGTCAGGTGTTCCCTGGACCTCTTTTGCATACTCATAGCCGAGTCGTGTTTTTGCTACAGTCAGTCAAAGAAACCGGAAAGGGATAGATTCAATTAATTCTAACATATCAACGTATTAGAAGATTGGATTGATGTTAGTCAATAATATGGAGGATTAAAAAAACAGCAACGCGACAACATTTTTAACCGTTTGTCGAATTACCCAATTAGCTGGATGTGCCACCTGATCGTAAATACGGTACCATACTTCAGATAATCAGTAAATAGGAAGCATTTAAACACCAATGTTATCTATATATCATTATTATATATTTATATATATGTATATATATTGAGAAATAAATTTGCTGGCAGTCAATATATCTATTAAACACAGGAACGCATGTTAGTTCAACAAGAGTTCTGAATTCCTGGAATTTGGATCCTTTTAACCAAAAAAGCACTTAAGTAGATAAAGTGTCTTGCGTTCTTGGTCGCACACGGATTCATCTTCACAAGAGGAGTGGAACAGAGGATAGACTATTCGGTGCATAACACCCGAGATTTTTGTTTTGTGGCTTCTATTATGACGCCGTGTTTCATTTTCAATAATTTCATGTTTTGGAATTGCTGAATATTTCCTGGTACCTATCTCACATAAGTCTCACAGAAATATGCGCATGCAGGGAAATTATTAGGGCAACCAGAATTTTGTTTTGGGGAGACATAGAATTTTTTTTTTTTTGTGTTTCTTGTAGCTCCTAGAATATAACGTCATATTGTAAGCACAGACGCAATTATTTCCCTTTATCCACATATCGAATAATGAAGCACTGAAGGCGTGCGTATATATTTAAACCATGTTTTGGTCTAGGCGTACAACTCAAAATTTAATCAAACTAAATCAAGTCCTTACCACAAAATACACTCCTTCCCCTTTACAACGTTACAAAAAACTTACTGGATCAAGGAAATTAGTGCCATAAGTGGTTCTCAAGACCTTTGGGGGTAGAGATCTTACGCTTTCTTTGCACAGGATTGAGGCATTAAATTAAAGAAATAGTATGAAATTGCTCAATGAAAAAAGAAGAATCCTGATAGTAATAACTCATTAAACAAAAGAAATATTATTATTGCATTCATTTCTTCACCGTGGTCGTAGGGGAGTGACTTTGATTGATTGAGATTTTGTCCTAAAGAATGTGTAGCCTACTCTGTGTTCTTTGTATTGAACCGAATAATACATCAATGGGAAAAAATAGTGATTATTTCCAACACTAAAATCGCTTTGAAAAGGGAACCTCGTCAAATTCAAAATGTTTTTGAAGCGGGAATTGAGATGTAATGCTTCCCTGCTCAAACTTTAAGAATCTTTCCCAATCAGTCTCTCTTATGTCGTCTCTGGTGAAATGCCTCACTGGATTCACGCGTGAACTGCGAATGTGTCATTTGACTTATTGGGGAGAATATTTTGGAAAGTCGAGTTGCCCGTCTTTGCATTTTTTTCAGTTTTACTGTAGATGTCTTAAATATAAGTAAATAACGTAGACTAACATATTTCATAATGCACTACGATATTGATTTTGTATCAGCACCTAGAGCGACAGAAGTGAAAACCTGTCATTGCTCGACCGTAGTCCATCCGGATTGAGTTAACTCGTAAGGGTGGCCGTCAATTCGTACCCATGTCGCACATAAAGCTCTATTAAGAGCGATTGGCCAATTCGTACCCTGAAAAATTATCGTTAGTCAATTCGTACCTTTGCAGGAACAGTTCTATGACAATTGCAAACGCCATCTATGCATTGCAGAACACATTACTACTACAAGCCACCAGTCACTTTATTGCGAATGATCCATTCAAGCCGAAGATTTCTGGATCAAGTAACAGAAACTTAGATCAAAGTCACCAGAATGGCAATTGCGAACGGCAATTTTTATTTTCGACACGTTCAGACGTTGAACATTTTATCAACTTTCAGTTTAAACAACCCACACTGCATAGGACACTCATTCATTGCCCGGATTTGGTATCATGACTATAGGTTCGTGTTGTTTACCTATCTATTGCAGCATTAAGCACCACTCACATTGTTTATAGTAATTTGTTATTAATTTTGACCTGGATTGCACTTCAAGGAATTATCGGTGAAACAAAAACGCTTGAACATTTATTTCTCATTTCTCACTTCTTTTGCTTTTTTATTACAAGTGTACAACAATTTAAAATTTTGAGTAAGGCCCAAAACCTTTTCTGTTATCATTCCATTCAGGAAGTTTCGCGTAATTCACATTTATAATATTTTGCTTTTTGTTGTTGTTGTTTCGTGTGTTAAGGTGAACGTGCGCATGCCTCGCATGTCTTAAATCTTGATATAAATTTTGCACGTTTTCCTGACTTTTCCATATTTGTAATGTTTCCTTGTGCGTTCGTTGATTTTTAATTGTGTCGTCGGAGTCGAAATAAATTGATTGAATGATTGATATTGCCCAGGGTGTCAGTCACTTCGTACCGTATGTTTTCCGTGGGTCAATTCGTACCCGAAAAAATAATTGAATATTCGTCGCAATTTGCGCGAATTTTACTTAGAGTCACAATTTTTGCGAATTTTTATTTGATCCTCTTGCTGCAGCTGCACTGCTACGCGAGAATACGTACCATATTTAAGTTCTTGCGAAATATTCGGCAAAAGTACGAATTGGCCAACTTGCGCGTTTTATGCTAGTACGAATTGACCGCCAGCTTATTGCATACACTGGAAAGTACTAGTTCAGAGTTATTACAGGAGGTTATTTCGAGAATGATATGTCCCGTGCAGCATTGCTTTGAACGAATTTTGACGGAAAAAAGTCGGAAACGCCACATTGATTAGAATGATCCTGACCCTTCCTAATTCCAAATTAACTTACTGTCGTAAGTAAGTTTTATTTTGACCTTCCCGCCATATGCAATAATCATGACTTAGTTCTGAGTTACTCCATTTAGGATGATATAGCCTACCACTGACATACTCTGTAACTCTGCTTAGTTGATTGGATTTTAGTTTTTGAAAGTGAAGCGAGTCTAGTGAAATTTAGTACCATATTCCCGAATGTCATCGAAATAAAAACTGGCAGAATATTCTCATCCTAACTAGGGGGCGCCAATGCTGTAAGCATCTGGCATTGTCTCCCGGGTTAGGATGAGTCGCTTGCAACATGGGAAATTTTTATGATAATCGGATATATGGTACTAAACTTCATGAGACCCAGTGAACCCATATAACCGTTACAATAAATACACCACACTCCATCCACTCAGCACGGGAACAAGCAAAATGGAATATGCCACATACCAGGTCAGACCCGATGGTGTTGTGCAATATGGTATTGAACAACCTGCTAGTGGAATTTAGTACGGTACCATGTTCCTGAACGTCATTGAAATAAAATCTGGCAGAATATTCTCATCCTAACTGGGGGCGCCAATGCAGCAAGCATCTGGCATTGTCTCCCAAGTTGGGATGAGTCGCTTGCAACATGAAAAATTTTGATGATAATCGGATATATGGTACTAAACTTCGTGAGATCCCAAAAGCTATAGGACATTTAAAACCTAATAAAATAACCTAATCCCTATCTGGAATTTTACTATTAGTGACCAATTTTTAACAAAACATGCTTAAAAAAAATTCTAACTTGGTTTGCTCCATGCAAGATTTGACCCTTAAAATGTATATTACACAGCAGCGGTTGTTGCAGTGCCTGATTAAATGTGTCTGAAACAGTTTTTCACTAGCATTTGTTAGGCAATATTTAGAGAAATTTTTCATGAAGTATTCAGTATTGCAATATTTAGTATTGTCAAACAGAAAATCCTTTGAATGAATTTCTTTTAATTTTTTTGAATAAAATGTTTAGATTTTGATTAAGAGTTACTTTTTTAGATACCATTGCACAATCAGAAGTATAAGTTACATTTTGTGACCCAGTTTTTGCAAATGTGCCTTGTGTGGTTATTTGTATTTTTCACAGTGTGTATAAAAGACCCTTTCTTGTTACCTCAAAACTTTCTATTCTTATTGCCTCCATCCTATTCCTATTTCCTCCATTTAAGTTGGTCCACTATTTAAATTCTGTTATTCCATATTTAAGATGAAAGAGTAATATCTGTCGTGATGCTGTTAAGATGAGAGTTTATAATCTTTCACCTAGTGATAACTGTCCATGCATTGTTTTAAAGTTTAAATCATGCACTGTGATGCTCGATTGTTCTCTGGATTTATTGCCATCCCTTAAATATTTACCTTGTGCATCTACTGACAAAGCCAACAAAAAACATCTATCCAAATGGCTGCTTCGAGACTCCGATGGTAAAGTGGTTACAGATTGCGAATTGAAAGAATGTTCAGGTTCTGTGTTTGTCGACAGCTCCCCAGAATTTTGTATTCCTGAAGTTGATCTTCTTGATTTATCGACTGTGGATGTGATTTTGGTTTCAAATTATTTTAACATGCTCGCAGTGCCCTATCTTACGGAGTATTGTGGATTTCAAGGTGCTGTGTATGCCACAGATCCTACTCATCAAATCGGACGTTTATTTATGAAAGAATTGATTCAATATTGCCACAGGTTGTCACCAAATTCACAAGCAACAAAATGGAAAAATGAAGACTTGGAGAGCAATTTACCAGCGTCGTTAAAAGATGTATGGAATAATGATGTTCTTTCCTGGAGACAATGTTACAATGAAAACGATTTATATAATGCGCTTTCAAGAGTGCATGTTGTTGGCTATGCAGAAAAGATCAGTATATTTGGCAGTTTGACTGTTAGTGCATACAGCTCTGGCTTTGCACTAGGAAGCTGCAATTGGTGCATAAATTCGGACTATGAAAAAATTGTATATATGTCTGATAGCTCGTCACTCACAACTCATCCACAACCTATGGATATCAAACATTTAAGAAACAGTGATGCTTTAATATTTACTGGACTGAGTAAAATGCCGACTAATAATCCTGATAGTATGCTAAGTGAATTTTGCAGTTGTTTAGCAGTGACTCTAAAAGCAGGGGGCAATGTCTTAGTGCCATGTTTTCCATCTGGACTTGTTTATGATTTACTTGAATGTCTGCTTGCATATCTGGATCAAGCTGGCTTACCAAATGTTCCAATTTATTTTATATCACCCGTTGCCAAAGACTCATTGGCGTTTTCTCAGGTCTATTCTGAATGGCTTCATCCAAACAAACAAAATAAAGTCTATTTGCCAGAACCACCGTTCCCACATGATGAACTGATAGAGATGGGCAAACTAAAAGTTTTTTCCAGTGTTCATGAGGGTCTGTCAGCGTCATTTAAAAAACCCTGTATTGTTTTTGCTGGTCATCCATCATTGCGATTTGGTGATGCTGTACATTTTATAGAAATGTGGAAAAATTCATCAACAAACTCTGTTATATTTGTAGAACCTAATTTCCCGTACTTGGAGGCTTTGGCCCCATTTCAACCCATTCAAATGAAGGCATATCATTTTGAAATTGATACTCGTACAAACCCATCTGGTGCAAATTTGATTTTGAATGACTTGAAATCCAAGAATGTTATTGTTCCAGCAAGTTATACAAAACCCCCAGTTTTGCATCCACATAGAGCTGATTTGTGTCTGCAATTAAATCAACCTTTGCTTTGCATGGAAAGAAAGTCTGTTTTACCAGTGGATGTCAAGCGAAAATTTGAAAAAGTCCAACTTTCTGCGGATTTATCGGCGACACTGTTACCTGCCGAAGTTCGACCAGGCGTGCTGCTCGCTGCTTTGTCAGGAGAGCTTGATGTCAAAGATAATAAACATAAGTTGAGACTTGTAACAAAACCTACTCCTGGAAGCAGAAAAAGAAAATTCCAGGAAGCAAGCGCTTTACACAGACCATTGATGTGGGGGAAGCTCCATGTTGATAACCTCCTTGAAAACCTGATCAAAGAAGGTTACACTAATGCAAAGGTCGAAGATACTTCTTCGGGTCACATGATTTTGCTCAGAGACACAATCATACAAATAGATGAGGATTCCACTCATATTGTTTGTGAAGGAAATGAATCACTGAGAGTCAAATTAAGAGACATTTTGTTAAAAAGTTTATCTGGCTTGTGAGAATCTGTTAAAAGATGCTTCAAAGCGAAATTTGTGGTCATTTTTTGTCGTTTTGTCTTTTAGTAGGTTTAAGAATATCCCTTCTCTACCATACAAAATTTAAATGAAATTGAAACGGATAGAACACACAGATTACTGAAGAATTATTTTTCTGAAGTAGTTTGCTTAAAGTCGAGTCAAAATAAGTGTCCAAACACAATCAACCAACGGCCTCGTGAATTGCTGAAATCCACTGCAAAATACAGTACCATTCAGCATCTTGCAACTACACTCTAATTAGAAAATATCCCAAAAAAGGAGAACCATGATAATAAAGTGCGGTACGTGGTATCTGCTGGCATAATGGTGAAACCATCTATTACAATTTTTTGTTTCTTTTCAGTCACAATATGTTAGAGCAATCTTGGAGTCTGTGCCTGCAGGACACATATTTGCGGATTTCAAGATGGAACAGGCGTTAGGAAGATCCAAATATGTTTCCTGCGTGTCGTAAGAGATGACTAAAATGAAACAAAGAAGTGGTTGATGATTTTATCATCGGCCTGGGCAGTTGCCTTTTTCATAACAGTTCTGTTTGTTCGGTTCAAGTGGCCGTTAGTTTGTTCCTTCTTGGCACTGCTTCCAGAGATCTGAAAAGATGTTGCAAAGTTGAGACGCGTTACTATATGTTGGCTAAACCATCTACCACTTTTTTGGTCGCCTCGTACGACACGCGGGAAATCTATTAGGACAATTCTGAAGCCCACAAACAACCTGCAGTGCTTTCATCAGTGACGTCATATACACAATTAGTAACATCGCCCAAAGATATGCTCGTTTTAAATGTCGAAGATATTTGGAAAATTTTGGCATTGTAATCAAAATTTCATATTTCGAACCTCTTGCATAGTATCTTTTTTGTTTCCCACTTTGATTGTGGATAAAATAATACTGACCATCGCCATTATAAATCTAGATATAGTTGAAATACATACTATGGCGTAGCGGGAACCTTGAAAAGGGGGAAGGAGACAAATTTTTGAAAAAATTTGAGAGCGTGAAAAATTTTCTGAAAATGTGGTTTGAGCGGCTGAAACTATCATAATATTATAAAATGCTTTATGCACCCAAGGTAATCAAGCTTGAAAGGAGTTTCCGAACTCCATGTTTTGCGACGCTATAATACGTATTTTTCCGTGTTTTGACTGAAAACAAAATCGTGGTAAATTTAGCAAGAAGAATTGCAATACACTTAGTTGATGAAACGGAGGTATATCCAAGCAAGCCGCAATATTTTCTTTCGTATCGACTTTATCCAACTAGAGAGTGTCCAAACTATGGACAGCTTTTAAAATCAAATCATATTATGCTCTCGCTCATTATGCCTATTAAGTGTAACAGAAACAATTTGAAGACCCAATTATAAAAAAGCAGACGTATGAACCTGTTTTAAAACGGAACAAGTCCTAACATTTGAACCTATTCATCGGTCTAAGTTTTCTTATTGTAGTATTTTTGCGACAAAGCAAGATTAGAACTATACTACTTGTTCAGTAAATAAATCATTTTATGGTTATAGAGTCTTACTTGTCATTCCCATGAAATTGATAACCAGTTATTATACCATTTGGTAGTCGATCAAATTCTTTATTGACACTTATCCGTTAGGAATTTCTTTTATTACTCTCTGACACGTGACCGTAAATTTCCAAGTATTTATAATTGAGTAGCGGGATTTGTTTTGCCGTTTCATCTGTGGCTCGCGATTGGCAAAATAGCATTTCTTGTGCGGTGCGTGGCGTAAACACGTCCTATCCATGATTCTCGCTGGACAGTGTTTCTGTGTTCGTGATTGCCGTGTTCGAAGAAATCTGAAAATATCCCTTTGGGCGAAGTGAGCTGAATATAAAGACTGGTGTACTTTACACACTTCTTAAGGTCAGAATTATTGTAGATTAAAAAGGAAGAGAAAAAGGAACGCGAGGCTGCGTAATCAGAGCGATTTTGTTGTTCTTGCGTCAACTGTGTTATTTGATTCAAGTAATTCGTCAGAGAGATTATCACTGCTAGATTGTATCTTGCAAACGAGAATTATAGAAGCACTGCACAATACGTGTATATATTTTTAATTTCGTCTTCTTCGGGTAGTCATATGGTTCTGTGGACGTGTTCTATGTCTAAAGGCGATTCGGGAGGTACAGATGGGGATAGTAAAGGGTTTCAGGTCTATCAATCTGTTTTTGTGAAATCAAATCAACGTATGATTGTTACAAGAATAACATACGTGTCTTATTAAATTAGAATAATTATGTAGAAATATCTGGCCTCGAGGCGATATATTTTGTCTCGGATATCACACCGTAATATGAGGGCGAGAACATGATCGAATTATATAATATACCAGTTTTGCAGGTGAGTAAATTTCGCCGCAAGGCGATTAACTGATTTTCGTCATTGCGTGAGTTTACGGTATATTAAGAATACGCATCAAACATAGATTTTTTATATTTACGTGTCCTAGTTATTGTAGTAAGTTATGAGCCGGAAAACATAGAATAGCCAGGATAAGGGTAGCCATTCCAGTAAGAATTTTTTTGTGGATCGTATCGCCGAGGTGCGGTCCATCTGTGGCACCTTCTTGACAAAATGAAATTTCCTACTGGGATAGAACAGCGAAAGAAATATTTGTAGATTTTTATGAGTATTTAGCAGACAAATATTGTTGGTGTTATTGTTGTGATCATTTCTCAACACCTGGAGAAAATATTTTAACATATAAAACACTAATTCGACGATGGATTTTGCCATCGTAATCGTAACCTTCAACATAATTAGTTCGATATAACCGTGATGCTACATAAATCCGTCAGCAAAATTGATATAATTTGTTGGAGTCGATACCTACAGTGGAAAAGTAAGCATATGCCTTGAGTTTTGATCGAAAAAAATTTTCTGGAAAAGCGAAAACCATTCCTAAAATGTTATTTATTCACGTCACGTAAATTACCTTTCCGTTGCGAAAAAGACTGCAATGATTTCCAATTCAAATATTTAATTTTGTTGAGTCACAACCATGTTATCATCCCATGTCTGCCAAAATTTATTGATTCCCCAATCTCGAAATTTTTAACCAATAGTGTAATTTTTCTGTAATATTTTTTAGTGCCTGTACTGCAATAATGTGTAGGTTTGGAGTAGGTATAGCATTAATTTGCGTTGTTGGTTTTACAACAGCTCAACTTCTTCCTCCTGAGAATCTTGTAGCTTTTTCAGAATACGATGGTGCTCTCATCCGATTCGATCCCATAGACGGAGCTGTAGGATATCTTGTAAGTATAACTTTAAAATCGATCGATGTTTGTAAACTACTCGCAAATGCATGCCTCAGACTCGTCGATTTTATATACCTAGTCAATCCATAAATGCTCGGCATCTTAACTAATTTCCAAAGTTATTTCAGCCATGTCATTTATAATGAGGTACTTTCATGCCACTTATCCCAAACATTCTATTCTGAATTATGTAATGCATTCATTGTAATTGGCATTCAATAAAAAATTTATCATGGTACATGATAAATGATTGTGCTTTTTCATATTACAAAATTTTGTGATCAATGAAGAGCGTTTCTGAAGTAGTTTATGATACAATTTTAATATCGGGTTATAGTAAAAATTACTCATATACAAAGAAAGATATCTTCGTATACGAAAAATACTATCAATATCAAATCGTATTCAGGGGGTACTAGGAGCAGAAGAATCATCATCTGTAGAAAGTCCGAATCCTCAGTTATATTTCGGAAATCTTGAACCATTGACCGAATACACTGTATTTGTTTCTGGAATCGACGAAGAAGGAAATGAAGGAGAACCAGCTTTTCACGTTTTTACAACGGGTAGGTTTCCATGATGAAATATTTTTCCCGGACAAGAGTAAATTCCAATAAAAACTTTTATTTTGTCATGCATGAGCCATGGATGAACCGCGCCTCGGTGGCGAACTCCATCAGTGACTCATACATGTTTAAACGAACTATTTCTTATTCGGATACACGTTGTTTATGAAAATAGACTTCAAAATAGAATAACAACACGTTTTTTAATTGATATCGTAGGCAAAATACAGTGTGCGCCAGAGAAGATCTTCATTGTGAATTGTGCTTAGTGTTATCGCTCTGTTGATAATTTCGTTATCGTAAGGACATCGTCGTAATAATGCGGTATTGCTAACTGTTATATAATTATAACCCTGATCACGTATTTATGTATGCTTTATTACAAAGAGTCACCAGAATCAAATATAACCTTTTTACCGAACACAAGACAAGTACGAATCTGTATAGTTTTTGCACATTTGGGGTTTTGAGCACGGATACCAAGATTTCAAAGTCAAACCTTATTTCTCTTTATCAGGTGTCGGAGAAATTACTAGCTTCAAGGTTGTGACAGTTTCTGCCTCTCTGATGACGTTGGAATGGGATCCAATGAACGGAGTTGAAAGTTATATTATTGATCCGATCGAAGATAAATCGATGCCACCAATTAAACTCGTCAACACATCGGATACAGGTAACAGATAATTTTTAACCGCGTGTAACGTTTTTGTTTTTAGTTTTTCATCACTGAAATATATTATATTCGAGTTGACTGAATATAAGGAAAGTTTTTAATTAACAAATCCACTTTTTAATTTCTCATCAGAAATTTTACAATTGTGCGCCGGTAGTGTGGTTCATTACTGGCGTATGCCCAAAATATTTACCCTATGAGAATCTTTATTTTGTCGAGTTTGAACCGCAGGTGGTTCACTCTCAACAAAACATAGTTGAACAACAAAATTTTCTAACCTACGTTGGAACATTAAATTTTCTGATTTTGCCGTAGGTAGCGTTACTCAGAAAGTATGACATTTCTGATTTCTCGTACCTTCGTCGACACAATTTCTCTTTCTCTTCCTAATATTATTACACAGAAAATACGATTTTTATGAAACATTCTTGATAATAAAATACTTCCTTTAAGATATATTCGGTGTGGGATAATGTCAAAAACATCATTTCTAAAAATATACAAAAACAATCGACTAACTCGTTTAACTTTACAAGCAAACGCAAATCGTGCGCACTGCGCAGGTTGCGACTCACTTTTCATCCATCCATTGCTTATCGAATATTATCCTGTAAAGGCTGTGACCATGCAGGAAAATGCTGTCTGTGCTATGACTAGATTTATGATCTTAATAAATTTTCGTTTCCAAGACACACAAACTCGACAAACCTCTGGCATGAAGTTTTTCTTAACATTTTTAGTAAACCTGTTTGCCTATGAGTGGCGCTGGTATAAGGCCTTGCTTAAGGTTATCCTCAGAAATAAAAGTGATTGATAATAAAAATATATGTAGACATAAAAAGACAATAAATCATAATAATTGAAATGCGTACATTGTACATTACTGAAGTTATGTTGCATAATTATATTTTTAATTCATGCAACTTAGAGTACATCCGAATTAGAAATAATTTAGCCAAAAAATATTTTGTTGAATGTGAATCTACAGTGCACTATCCATTTGTACCTCATGCTTGACAAAATAAAATTTCCGATTGGCACATTTAAATTCATTATACGAACAATGATTGAAATATAGTATATATTTTTTCAGCCGATATTCCGTCGATTCCAAGTGTCCGCATGACAGGTGACGCCAGCGCAAGACTGACTGGTTTGAGACAAATGACTTATTATAAAATATCAATCCGTGGAATGAGGGATACTGATTTGGGTCCAACTGCCACTATCAGGTATTTTTTTTCATCTTGCCTACATTTGGTTTGTTTTTTAACAATTTTTGATTTTGTCTTCAATAGGGTGTTTTTTCTTCGACTGTCGGAACTGACCTTGTCATTTCATCATTTCATAGCAGTATTGGTGATTTTGAACCTTTTTCTAGTTTTATTGCTATCTGAGAGCCAAAAAAGGGATTTTTATTTTTTAGCGAGTGGTAAATCATGAAATATTACCCATTTACTAAATTTTGTTCTGGCGGAAGCCATTTTCTTCGGCCGACATTCTGCCAGCCTGATATGATTGCATCCTGGAACTTTGCTTCATGTTGCGTGACTCACAGATAAGAGCAAAACTTACCCATTCTCAATGAAAATTGAAAGAACAAATTTGATTGAGACAGATGCTAATTTTAGTATAAATTCACTTTCCAAGCACTACTAAAAGCTTCTATGATGGCTTTTTATATGGCAATTTTACAAAATTTCAAGCCAACGTCTCCATAAAGAACTAATTAACCGTTATGGTAGAGTGTAGTGATATCTTCCCTATGCTCATTAATATTATTACTCAAATTGGTATAACAATTATATTTCAATCTTTTCGATATCATTATTTTTTCAGAGCAAGAACTGATGGCAAAGGTTTAGTTTTATATAATTTATGGACTGATCACAACGGCGTAGTCATCGGTGGTTCTGGAACAATCTTCAAGTAAGTTCACACTATTTTCAGCATTTTCGAGTATATGGTTTTTAAATCAAATTACAATGTTTTATCTTCTCTCAAATATTCGTATTCGGCGAGTAAGAGCCACAGGTGCACCCGCCTAGGAGATTCTCTTGAGCGTGGATCACCCGGAGCAAAATCTTTGTAAGCTAATAGAGTTAGTTTTGTTAAAATGGCATCCCGATCTTGCCCGGCCTCCTTAATTTATTACATCCTGGGTTGAGTGGTGGCCATTGTTTATAAGTCAGACTCGAGCTTGGTACTTTCAATCTGCCGTGCCGAGGTGTTAACTACTTAGTTGTCCATCACGCCCGCAAACAGAACACGTGTGTAACATGTTTAAGTTGTCCCAATTGTTTAGAATTTTACATTACATGTATCCATTTTCAGGCCCTTGGATCATCCACCAGGACCGTACTCGATCATCGCAGAATTTCCATGTGAACTTGAAAAACTAGAGGTAAGAAATTCAAAAGTTTCAGCTTGTTTATAAATAATCTTCACTCAAAAGTTGAGACAGCGTGCAGAAGCGAAGCGTACTTTTCTTGTCTAATCAGATTAGATTAGAAAATTATAATATTCGATATTTAACACTCATTTAACAGGATCGCCTCGAGCAAAACTATTATTAACGAGACTATTACCAGAGTCAACTTATGGGCGAACGCGATTGCTGTTGCTGGAAAACATTGAGATTTTCTGTTGGGTCGAACCTACCCAAATTATTACACCCTTGAATGAGTTCGAACGGGTTAACGATTCGGACATACCAGAACTCGATCCTGAGATTTTCAGCGAGTCAATGCTTTAACCACTAGGTTATCGCGCCGGATTTACTTGAGAAAATCAATCAGTTGCGAATACTTTCAAATCTATGTTAAATTTTGTCTTACTTTTTCAAAATCACATGTAAGTTTTGTGAGCATTCACGCTCCTAATAAATTTTTATGATAATACTGAATTTGAATTTGGTACCGGAAATAATAAATTTTAAGAAATTGTTAATTTTCTTGTTCAAGGTTTGGGAAGCAACACTCGATAACAGCACTGATCTTGGACCAGGAGCTTATAATCTTCTTCAAGATGAAATATGGATGCAAAACAAGAATGAAGTGGGATTCAACTTTTATACAATGTACAATGAAACAACCTTTGAATCTAAGTAAGTATTATTTCTGCTCAATTTGCGCCGCAGTCAAAAATTTCTCAAACTATACGTACACTTTTACCGCCGAATAATAGGATGAATATGGCACGAAGTTTTTCATTGGATCACTGTTTTGGGGTTCGAAGAAGGGAATATATCGAGTTTAGCCAATTTTCTAATTTATATGTTATAAAAAAAATAGGAATTTGGGTTCGATTTTAATTTAATTTTTAAGTTTTAGAAGCTGGATGGTGGCGCATGCATTTTCAGTATAATCCATCAATTTTTTATTTGCTTAGTTTGACTATGCCCAGTGTAAAATGAATACTATTTTGTCTTTCAGCTGTGATTTTGACCCGAAAGCTATCAATGTTGTTTACGGGAGTGACGCAGTGCCTGCAGAGGCTACCTCTGAATTTGGTAAAAGCAACTTTTCTGTTTGCAAATTATATGTTGTTTAATGAAAAACTGTCTTAGAAAAACTAACCTAAGAAACAGTAATCCAAAAAAAATATCTCAACGCGCTGTCAGGGCGCGCTCCATTAGTGACTCATACTTTGCAAAATAAAATTTCTAATTTTCACAAAACTATCAACGATGTTATTGAATAAATAAGGATGCAACGAAATCTTCAATGCAAAAGTTTTAACTATAATTCCTTGTAGTCTACTTCTACGATTTTGTCCAGTTTTTTTGAGATACATTTTCCTCAATTTCTATGGTATATAAATAGCACACATACAAAAATATATTGTGACCCATATAATTATACCCATATATATAATATTTAATACCAATATACCTCCATCAATATTCTATAATGAGTATTTATTTATATTGAACTTTTATTTTTTATAGATATTCCGTATGAAATAAGTGATTGGGGCGGCGCAGGAATACTTAGCGTCAAACTGGATGATATTTTCCGATCTCCAAATCAGGTATTTAATATTTTTTTCATTCTATGTTCAATACTAGGTAATACTAAGTCACTGAAAATTTGAATCAGATTTCTTATAATTTTTCTCAGGGTCGGATCGAATCAATAATTTCACATAGATAACAAATATCCATCCTTTACTATTACCAATTATTTATAAAATAAAATCAATACATCTTCTGCTACGAATTCACTAACATGATATTCATATATACAAACTATTAGAGGCAATGTTCCATCATTTCACATTATCATGTTCCTGGACACAGATAAATTTGCCGAAAACTTCATTGTGGAAATATGATAAATCCACTCTATTTCAAAAGTCTTTGTTTATGCCAGATTCCGACTGATTCGGTTAATCTGTGCTTAGAACCAAGTTATATCGCTGAATTACTCAGTCCTATCTATTAGTTAGCTTGAAGTGAAGTTCCAAAGGCCCCGTCGGAATGTGTCATAAACACATCTTGTCATCGTTATTTAAATCACAAGGAGATATTTATGTGCATTATAATATTATAAAGACTTTAAACAGTTTAAATCAATATGATACTGAAAACATTCCGACTTTCATTTGTACAACATAATGCCGTGCTTCGGCAAAGTGTAAATAATCTAAATCGCCAAACAGTAATTTTTGTACGATGCCCGGTTATATAAGAGATCTGCAAGACAACCTACGGCTTGCTCCACCGACCAGATCTAAGCACAGGAAAAATGAATACCGATTTGGTTCTGGTATCTGCACGAGAGGTCGGTCATGCTTCGCCATATGATTAAGCTGAATTCTCGGTTTTCCTATCCTATCTATCTACGCCACTGAATTCTAATTTATGTCATACTGTTAGACGTCGTTCAAGCTCTTGTTGCCAGTATTTGTTTTGTCATCTTCGCTTTTCAAGAAAGTATTATTAAAATACTTTGAATTAATTAAATTTTTCTGAAGTTTTTTCATTCAATTTTTTTTATCAAAACATCTTTTGATGCGTATGGGTCACGGATGGATCGCGTCGATGAGACGCGATCCATCCCTGGCTCATATTCACAAAATAATATTTCTGATTGGATTAGCCATAAAGCTGGAGCTATGATAATTCTGCCTAATATAAATTCAAAGTGAAATTATTGAAAATACCAAAAACATTCATTATGACAGGCTGCTGATGAAGAAGATACAAGACAACCAAAACCAGATCCATCGAGAATGGCGATTCAAATTGTTCGTGGAAAGAACTGCAGTGGATTGATTATGGAGGTATGAGTTCTATAAGCAGAAAAATAATGCAGGATAATTTAAACGATGCTTTCTAAATAAAATACTAACGGCGAAAATGTAAGGATGCAGCGATAATATAATCCTTATACCATCAATGCTTTAAAATTTGAAGATACCAACCAATACCTTTGATTCTAAAAAAATTCAATATTGACTAAACTGTGCAAATACCAATGAAATATGCTCTTTGAGGTGGGTGACCGGTCAGCAAACTATTCGAGTAAATATGACAGATTCTATCTGATTGGTACAATTAATTCATCAGGAATTCTTGACTTCAACAGCTTGATGAATGTGAAAAAGCTCTATATTGTCTTTCTAGGACATGTATCTTCGTCGGTTGAGCTTCTGTAGGCAATTTTTGCAAAAAATAGTTGGAATTATATTTTATTGAAAAAAGTCAAAATTTGACAAAAATATAATATTTTTTTCCCTATGAAGCTGCGTTACACTCTAACGTTCATAATATAACATTGACATTAACATCAACAGGGTATTTTGTAAATACCAACTTAAGGCAGAAATAGGATGTCATTTTTACATTGAAGATTTGAATTGTTTTTAACACCGGTATACAATTCTAGTAATTCGGATGCCATTTTTCTGATTCGATATAATTTGAGAAATATTATGAAAAATATAAAGTGCAGAACATGTGTGACTCATTAAAAACTCAAATTTAACAAAAACTTTTTTGTTAAAATATTTCTGGATAATTATGCAAGAATTTTATTGGATATGCTTTCATTTTACAGGTTATTTTCACCAATTTAATGAAATAAAATTACCATTTGGTGAATTTTTTGTTAAATCTTAAAGTAGGAAGGTTTGATTCAAATATATGTGTGTTTGATTCGCAGACAAATGAGACAACCTTGCGCACAAATCTTCGCAAGTAGCCAAGTGTGCACAGAGGGTAGAAGTTTCTTACTTCCTACACCTCTCAAACAGGAATCCTATTTTTCCAAGCCTGGGTCACAGATTAACCACACCCAATAGCCGCGATTAATCAGTGAGTGACTCATACATAACAAAAGAAGTTTTGGCAAAAATTTCCCAAACATGCTCATCCGTACTAGGTTTCATAAAAAGTTTGCTTCCTTTTCAGGACTGCTGGAATATCGACAGAGTCTACAATGCAACTGTTGATGGTGGTGATGACACTTATTATTTTGTTCAGCCTCAAAGAATTTGGTGGACTAATGACATTGGTAAATAAATTGTTTGTAATTGTTTCTTATTTTACGCAACATCCTCGTAGTAACACTTTAGCATTGCGATCGTATTCACCAAGACAGGCAAAACGTTATTTTTGAGCTCAACATCAATATTCCGAGGACGTGATTTAATTTATATTCATTTCATTAAATCTGTTTTGTTTCGCAATAATTTCAAAAAAAAATTGTTGAACTTAAATACAAGAATTTCCTATCGACGAGCTCAAATATTTTTCAGGAATCGTGATCTCGTTCGATGAAGCCTCATGTTCGGATCCAGGTGATCTTGCAGTATTTGTATTATCCGGAGGGACAATGGTAGAAGAATTACATGAAAGTTATAAACTTCAAGAAGTTAAAGACACCTGTGCAGACAATCCTTTTGCTGATGAATTTATATAAGTTGAAGGTCATTGAAACAACCAATCCAGCTAAATTTTAAAACAATGTATCCGTCAGATTCATCAGTTTACGTACAGTACATTTGAATAATTTCTACCAATAAAATAAAGATTGGCTATTTGTCAAACCTTTCCAATAATCATATACGGGAAGATTCAAATTGAAATCACTTCACTTCAAAAATAAATCTGAATCTGAAACTGTCAACACCACAGTCGTAATATTGATACACTTCACAAGGACTTGAACTTTCATCTCAGTTATTACTTGGAACAACCCTAAAAACATTTTCATGTTGTGGGATTTATATTTGTATATTTCTAAATGTTAGGCAATAAGACAGTTTTATAAGATAAGAAAAAGTCTGCACTTATTCGACCACTTTCTTGATATTGCACTCTGAAATATAATTTTATCTTTTACCTATTTTGTGTATTGCCTTTCAACACTGGGTATGATAAATACACTTGGGGGAAAATTATCTATAAACGCCATACTATTCTATACTCCACATTCTCTCATAGATAGATTATTATACTTTAGAAACAAGTTATTTCATCTAGCTTCTGAATTTAGAGAACTCGTTAAGATATGTCTTCATCGGATATTTGGATATCCGGAGGAAAACTTTGCCGATAATACCCTGTGTTACAGCAGTTAATCCCTTAGGTATATAGGTTTGGTTGCTGTATTCCTAAAATTCTGCTCAAATCTGAACTTTCAATATACAGTTTGAAAACTCTTGTTTGTATTTTAAGAATGTAATAGTGAAAGTTATGTATTGCAAATTCTTGATTTATTTTCGATAGACAAGTAGATTCATAAATCCCGTGATAAAAGATAACGAAGTGGTCCAATGAATATATAAGAATAGAAACTGCGGTAACTGATATTTTCAAATAATTTTTAAGTATTCTGTCGTATTTTCAATACACTTTAAACCGCAGTATCTTCAAGCAAAGTCGAATCTTAAAAGTTTTTACTCCGCGATAATAATATTTTTTGAACTACAGTAACAGTCAAGTAGAAAACTTAATTCAAACGCCTGTTGAAGTTCAATCCATACTGGCATTTATTACACATCATATACCAAGGAACGCCAATAACATTGCACTAAGCAACTTATAAATGTCATCGTAATTGAAAATATAGAATAACGGCAACTGGTGTTTATAAAAGATCAAAGCAATTCTCTTTGAGTTTCTGAAACGGGGTTGAAAAATTTGAGTTGTCGATGTGAATTTACAATCAAGCATATGTGTGCTCCAATGGGATATTGAATTAAAATAATGTGCAGTCAGAAAATCTGATAGAAATTGATGCTCAGAAGTAACAAAAAAAAATTATCAAAAGTTTGCAACCATCATATTGCAAAAAATCGTTCAAATATTACAAGTAAGGAAAGAAAGATTGTTTGAACCTTTGACGATCTGAAATTATTGAAACACGGGCGTGCTTATAAGACGATACAGACACACATTAATAATCCTAAATAATGGAGGAAAAAATTTGAAGTTTGAATGTATTGTTTGATCTTGGATGGCGGTGAAGTAAACTAGAGGATAGCTGACTCGAACGCAATTTTTTTTCACTTGCTTACATGTTAATATAATACGGACTCCTTCAGCTGTAAAAAAAATATACAATAAAAAGAATGACAAAGGCCTTCATTGGCCGTCCAGAAACTTTTTTCCTTCAGTACACTTTCTTTTAGTATAATAACGAGAAGCATTTTTTCAATATAAGCTTGAAATAACATACAAGAGGGAAAGTGAAAGAGTAATTCTATAAATCTAATAACTATAGATCTCAATTGCTAGTTTACATCAGCATTAAATTATATGATATAAAGAACTCATACACATGTTTAGCAAACAGACCTCGGCCAAAAAAATGTTTTCATCAACGTCACTACAAGCAGAATATAGTCATTGAAAGTGTAAAACAGTATAATAAATTTTTGATATGCTTTCTCATTATAGCTTCAAGTATAAATCAACACTACGTTATAAACTTTTTCTTTGAATAGTGTTGGCATTTTTTGAGTGAATTTGCGAAATCAAAAGTTTGTTATGTAAAAAAATCTTTTTATGTATTTTCAACAAAAAAGTAAATAACACTGGGTAAACCCATTTGAGACAATCTTCGACTTAATTCGAATGCCCAAACTCCAAAAATTTTCCAAAGAGGTCCTGAAGGGGTTCTTTTTCTATTATTTCCTGGTCTGATATTTGGAACATAGAAATGAGTTAAGTAAACATCTCTGCTGGAAGTAGACGAAGGAAAGACCCTGGTTCGGGATATAAATCTTCTTCCATCAAGTACTTCGTTGAAAATTTCACGAGGAACCCATTGACCTGCAACGTTGAAAATAAAAGAAAAATATAAAGAAACCTGAAGTAGCAAGAAAATATACTTTGTCAAGCACGAGTCGCAAGTGGACTGCGCCTCGGTGGCGCGATCTATCAGTGTATCATGCTTGATAGAACATGTTTGTGAAAAATTTTTTTTACTGGGTTAAAAAAGAAACACGATCTTTTTAGTATATCACGTCCAACAAAGTAGATCCTAATGATTTACAAATTAAATTTCTATTCTTAAATCAAAATTCATAAGGTTGCAATGTCATGCATATATTTTTTACATAAAATAATCCTTAATGTCTATAATAATCCTTAAAAAATAAGCACATTTTTTCATTATAGTGTTACTCTCATTCATTAAGTGAGCAACCCTGAGCAAATCCGTATTCAAATTCTCTTTTACAGACGAACAGGGTTAGCGTCTGCTATGAAAAGACTTCCTCCGGCCAATCCTATCGTGAGTTGGGTGTGGCTTAATGAGCCGCTCTTGTGTTCACTATTAAACCATCGTTCCCAGATGTGATCTTATTTTAGCCAGGATATTAAGATACAGTTTTGATATAAGATTTCATACCCTGTCGAGAATTCGACGTTTTCTCATTTCATCTGTCACAGCGTTCTGACGATATTCGTCGACTTGTGAGAAATTTGTCACTTCATCTGTAGGAATTGGTTTAAATACCTGAAGACGAATAGACAGCCATTGGTTAAATAGTATAAATGGGATGGGATGCTCCAGCGCATCACATAATATTTACCGTTTCTGATCCACTTAATTCAACTTTAACGGATTTCGGAAAAATATATACGAAATCATAGACCCAGGTAATACTAGGTCCAATATCCACTAGAAGGAACATCACGCGCAAAAAAATTTGCAACAAATTAAAGAAATATATCAAAATACCACTCAATAATCAGCGACTTTTTGAGCATTAATTTAAAAGAAGGCGACCTGATCTGAGTGGTCTGAGTTAGGCTGTCTAAATCTTTAACTAATTCTGGGAGTGATGCCAGATTTCTAAATAATAAATTACAATCGGTTTTGAGGTTTCTATTTTACCACAAATATATTGAACCAAAACTAGATTTTTATCACTAATCATAAACATTTAACGCAAACGCACTGTAAAAAAAATTCAGTAATTTTTTGCTCATTTGCAGTAATTGTTTATTTCCAATTTTCCAAATTCCTGCTCTGAGACATGGAGAGCGAATTGAAAATACATTGCCCCTAAGTCTGCTCGTTTTAATGTTAGAAATTTGTAAATATTAATTTATTTATTTTAATGATCAGGACAAGTTGTATGGAATTAGTAATTCGATCCGATTCGAAAAAAATATCCGATTCATATTCAAATTTTAAACGATTCAGTTTTGCCCAGTTCTAAAGCTTCATCTTATAAAGTAATGGATTAGAATGCTCACATCCTCGTAAATTTTTGTATTTGTTTTAGCTGTTTCTTCCCAGGTTTTATGGAAAAATTCATCACTTGTTATATCATTGAGTTCAATATCACCAGCACTGAAATCAGACACTTCATCGTCATAATCTTCAGGTAATAAACCAAGAAATTCAGCAAAAAGACGCTTGCGGAAGTTGGAAGAAAACTTTCCCACTGAATATTCTCTGTAAAAATCGCAAAAATCATCTATTTATCTGTTTCAGATGTAAATTGAAAATTAGTTATTGCGTTAAAGATAAAAAACGGGTGGATTGCACCTTGTTACCTTCATCGATCGATTTATTTTATCGGACACAGCGTTACCATGTTCCGATAGAGTCGGAAATGCTGGAATCACTGATCCGACAAGGAACGGAAAAATATTTTAATTGTAAGGAATTTTTTTCATTTTAAACACTTCAAGATGGGAAAAGAAAAAAAGATGATGAATGGAAAATATTTTTAATTTGTTAATGCTGCATTGATTTTAAATATTTTAAGGGTTGCTTCGACCGAACAATTAGCGAAAATTGGTTAAATACTGCCAGTTTGTAACTCAGTCCATCCGGTTCATACATTACAAAATATTTTGGAAATTTAAGGTTTTTTCTCATCTTAGTTTACAAATAATTGTTGAGCAACATACTTTCCATCCATGATTGAAGGTATAAATTCTGTATCTCTAATCCAAACTGCAACTTCAGAATCGCGTTTTCCAATCATACTTCTATCATTAAGATTCGCTGAGCCTGTGGAAGGGAAATTAACAAAAATGTTTGTTGTCAATTTATTGCACACTTTGTTACATGCGATTGCGCGACGATGATAAACTTTTATCTTCCGATCGGTCAATTTGTGTCACTGTCCAAACAGTGTCGTCGACCGCTCCTGAGCTGAATACCTTGCCCCATTTTCGCATTCCTTTTTGAACATCTATCTATAGCTCTAATTGAATCACGAATATGATCGGTCAATTATGTTGCTCTTCAACGAGGACTTGCCTAATGTCAAACTACGCAAGGTTGTCTGGCTCATATTGGAATTGAAATGCTTTGTAATTAGGGCCGGGCGAAACCGAATCATTTGGAATTTGAATCTGATTCGGATAGTTTTTTCGAATCGAATCGAGTCACTAATTCAATAAAAATACTAAATACCCATTTTTACTATTAAAACTTGTCTCCATAGTGATAATCAAGAAATTATAGTTTACAAAATACACTTGATTTCGGTCAAATTTCATCAAATCGATTGCCTTTTGTCGTTGAAAATAAAAAACTTGCTTGTTTAAAATGATTCAGGATCAATTCGAATAATTTGTGATTCGAATCATGGAATCATATTGACCAGACCTATAAATGAATGTATCAAGAATATGTGGATTTTAACCCCGGACTTTATCAACAAAAATTAAATCCCGAAGTTGTAAACGTTAGTTCGCAATGATATTAAAATATCAAATTATCAATGAAAATCACTTACCAACTATTGTGATTCTGTCGTCAACGATCAACAATTTACTGTGAACGTACAATACTTCTGTGATTGACTTGCCTTCAAGAATGTCATGTTGTCTCAATCCACAGAAAGATATGTGGTTATTTATTTCTTGATCAGTAACTGAATTAATTTTAAAAAAGAACAATATTGTTGGTTTAGCTGCCACGTTCAGACTCATTTAATTTTTAATTTGAGTATTGAGTCTTCAAATTAAATCTTGCAGAATCTCCTTCCTCTCAAAAAATTCTAATAAATGATTTAACGAATGAATATTTTTGAATGCATATTTGTGCAATTTTACGAAAATCGCGACTAACTTATAAAACTGCTTCTCAATTAGTCATTTATATTTTGTATCAATGTGTCCGCTATGCTTGAGTCACTGACCCATTATCTGTATCTCATGATTGCCTAAAAAAAAATTGTGATTAGAAAAGCGTCCTTCGTATCATTTCGAATCACAAAAAATGAGTATCCGTTACGATTAGAATCACGAATCTAAAAGTTGCTTCAGTTACTCACATCCATTGTTTCTCAAGGCAACCATTAGTGATCCGTCATCTCGATTTATACTCCTGTATTGATAGTAGGTAACAAGTTGTATATCCTCGCTTGTTTCATCTTTGCTGTTGTGTGTGATAACAAGTATTATATAAATGTTTACTTAAATATGATTATTAGGTACATAATTTTGATTTGCTTTTTTAGCTTCTGGGTGTTCGTCTTATTCGTCAATATTGTTGAATTTCTATTTGAAATTCACTTATTGTGTATCAAACTACTATAAGCCTTAGTTTAACACGATTAAATCTGATTTATAAAATTGTATTTTCGTCAAAGCTTTCCAGACGTGGGTTGGGTTTTTCATATCTTTGTTTTGTTTTGCACTAGCGTTTTAAGCTGGTACAACGCTGCGCATGCATTTCGCTACGTTTTCCAACGCAACCAAATGATTTATCTATGCAGGCTAACGAAGTGAGCTGGTTACATACGTTTGCACTTTGTAGGCACTTGACTATTGTTAGCGCAAAGCCATTCGGGCGCGTATAATCCTTATTTTATTACCTGAAACGCAAATTAATGCAGTGAACACTCCACGTGTATATGGCCTTGAGGGGTTTAATTTTTGTGTTTGCGAAAATGGTTCCTTTGTTCAATGTAAAATGTCTGTATTCTAGGAAAATGGAATATTATTTATTCACACAAACCCTTACCTGAAATCTCCTTCAAATGCAGGAATTAGAGGAAGAACAACGTAAACACGGAAATTTGTTCCTCGAGCACTGATGATTCTCTCAATCAAGGCTGCAACAATTTGATTCCAAACAACATCGTCGTCTTTTATGCTGACGAAAAACTGATTCTAATTTTGAAAATATATAATAAAGTTGTTTTTTCTATTTGAGCCCAATTTTTGTTATCGACAGAGAGTTTAAGAGTAAGCTTTGACGTCACAAGACGCTATCCTAGGGTGGAGATACCACTCGTTATTAAAGCGGTTCAGTTCTGCTGGAAATGTTTTTTGTTTAGAGTACAGTTGCTGGTAATATCTATTTGTAATATCAGTTGCCATTCGTTTGCTACGTTTGTCCGCTGCTACCAGCCTTAATTGCTCGGAGCAAATTTTAATAAAAATTCTAAAATACCAAACTCATAAATTATTGCCACTAATTTCAGTCAAAGAATAAATTTTGCGGACCACAACTTTTTGTCGTCCGTGCGTGTAACATTCATACCTCAATATACACATAATGCTTTGCAGTCCTGATTGCTCTAACATAAGCTTCGTGTATCGACGTTTCTGGCTTCTTCAATCCAACAGACCAATTTGCAGCTGACCGTAAAATCTAAATTACGGCGAACATTGAAGAGGAAAAGTAATGCGCTGAAAGTGCCGTCGGAATTTTAACCCTGAATCGCCGATAAATCACGCCGCTTAGCAAAAAGGTGTTTAATATGATTTTCTAGAACTGGAATTACAAAGAATAGTGCTATTTGCACTCTGTGTGAAGTTGCAAAGTTTCTCATTCTTTTCATAGAGAATGTATTATTTTTGCTCAGCACAAGTATCGACGATGCGATCAGACAATGTCAAAAAAAGTAAAATCGGTGAACTGTCACCTGTAGTGTTGCAACTTCCAGATATAATTAGTGTTAAATCTGTCGAGTCTTTCCAAGTCTGACTCCATTACGAAACTTATTGGGAAGATTGAACAAATAACAATCATTTCCGCCAAGCCGCAGTCGACACATCTCTGCCTTACAGAAATTAGAGAAACGCGCATTGAGGTTGACCCGGATCGGACAAGCAACCGAAATGAATGGGACATACTTGATTAGAAATTTGAATACCAAAGTACAGCCTCCCGTCCGGCTGATATTTACAATTTCACAGTATGAACATGGTGTAATAATACGGTATGCCTAAATAATTGATCATTTGACTTTATACACGCCAGTAATGCCATTATAATGTAATGCTATGTCTAGCGGTCGGTGCATGACATGACGTCCATATATATCCGAGCTATGTAATTATTACGTAGTATGGTTCCCTCTAACAGTGATCAAGAAATTCAGAATAGCTTCAAGGATAATGAAAGTCAGTAAGAGAATGAGACTTTTTCATCCTGTTTGATATACTACTGCATTCTTCAATGCATGCTGATCACTTACTCCATAGGTTTAAAAAACGTTGTCCAATACTGGAATAGGCCCGTTTTCGACCCAAGCTTTTTTTCATTCATTGATGAAAACTTTCAAAATATACATAAAAAAGTAGCACTCAGTCAAAATCTTTTGTACAGATATCTGTTAAGCAAGCGACACTGTTGGATCGCGTCGCCGAGGCTTGAAATAATAATAATTTTGATCAAAATCTTTTTCGTAACAGATCTAATCACGAAAATGTGTGTATGAATTATACGAATTGTATTTATATCCGAATTTTGGACGAAAGATGGCATCCCTAGATACAATGCTGTTTTACCTGTACTTCTGCCTTTACAGCATCTGGATGGACGTTTATTGAAACTTTTTCTTCCGCTGTCGGATTAATTTTTGGAAGAAGAAACGAATACTGTGGTAATGTTCTGTGACGTTTTGCCTTAAATAAGTAATATTGAATATCAAAGAAAATAATATGTGTTTAATCCGAGTATAAATTGAAATTGGGAAAATATTTTACCAGCGTATTTATTTTTATTCAGTCTCATTCTTTATAGTAAAACAGGATGCTCAATTCAAATGCTAGGTTTCATTTTCAGATTTGAATGTAAAATAAAATTATAATTTCGAATCGAAAAAATATTTAGGTTAAAATTTTTATTTAAAATTTTATTCACATTGTATTTCATCTTTATCGCTCCAAATATTGTTTGCTCCAGAATAAAGATAAGTGGTCCTTGGAAAACTGTCACCTTTTTACAGGTAGAAAACAATTGGTCATTGTCTGTGACGATATATCTGTATCTTGACCTTCGAGGTGCTCTGGAATGTCACAAGGTGTTGACATTTTTACAAATTGACTTTAGTTAAAGAAGTTTGACTCTGTAAGTGTCCGCATTTCATAATTTGCTAAATTGTATCCAAGGTTCCAACAAACCTTGGCAAAATTCCATCGTTGAATAAAATGTTTTGCAACATCCCTAGCACTTTCGTGGTAAGTAACTGCACCAACATCGTGCCAAGGCATCCTGGGATCGACACGTCTGTCCAAAACATCTTTATTAAAACATACAAGAAATTAATGAATATTGTTGATCGATCCTGATATTCGAAGACTGCACGCTTAACTTCTGATGTCATATGTCATGTTCTTATCTCTGCATTTTGTGACGTCAGATAATAGGAGAAATCATCATATCAAGTTCAACTGCACAACTAAACTTGTTTCCATTTGTATTGAGGCAGCAAAGCTGCATATCTTATCCCTAAGTCAAAATTATCAGGCCATTTTTATTTTACTAATTTTAATCACAAAACTATTGGAAGTTCACATTTGTGCTTTTTTGAGGTATCAAAATTTTCTGGTCAAAAAGTTAATGGTGCCTCGTCGGGCCGATCCATTAGAGACTTAAGCTTATTACGCAAACTTATGCGTAAGTAATTGATCATTCGATTCGAAATTATCTGATTCGATTCGAAAATAAATATATCTGAAATAGGCAACTCTAACCCCACAACATACCTTCGAATGGATTATCAAATGTCTCAGCAGCTTTTACATAATCATTTGCATAATCCTTGCCTTTCCATGTTGGGTGACATAGATGTGCTGCTGAATGACGAGATTTCTGTTAAAATGTAATATTATAATAGAGATTGAGTTAGAGACACACATAGCTTTTAGCCTAGCCTAGTTTTATGCTAATCATGAGCCTTAGATGGCAAGCACATGGATGACTCGACCCACTATAGCCATACCAATTCAAAATTTTATTTTGCTAAGCATGAGTCATAGATGGACCGTGCCTGAGCGGCACGATCCATCAGTGACTCATACTTAACAAAACATATTAGATAAGGAAATCGATGTCAAAAACCGCCCTCGCGCTGCTTGTGATTTTTAGTCATTTATATGGATATCGTAAAATTGGTTGCTCATGTATAGCCACCATATAATATACCACGACGTCGAACAAGTCAAAAGGAAAACCTCGTATTCTTGCGATTCTTCAATAGGATCAGCCATAGGATGTTTATGATAATCCCATCTTCCAAATGCCAGATCAATACCGGAGATAAATGCAATCGATTGATCAACAATTATCAACTTCTCGTGGTGAGACCAGAATAAATTGTTTTCTGTGAAAGTTAATGTGAATCATAAATATGGTATTGTCTGCAGACATATATTTCCTAATCTAAGTTTCTATTTTGTCAAGCGTGAGTCACAAATGGATCCCACACTCAACAAAGTTCAATTCGATAACATATGACTGTTTGTTTTACGGTGTGTTTTAAAAAGAGAAGATATTTTTAGCAAATTTAAAACTGGAAACTTTACTCAGCGCAATATTGCTCAATTACATGAAAAACATGCGCTAAAATAGATGCGTAAGAGGAGTGAATTCCCGAAACGTTTAATCCTAAGTACGAAGGGTTCATTCGCCCTATAGATTTAAAATTTTAAAAATCGTTGCATTTTTTTCGGAGAAAAGCACAATTCGGAATATGGGTATAAATTAAAATTTTATTTATTTTGGAGTCAAAATACAATCTTCGTAAATATTTCGTTTTAAAAATATTAAAAATTTTCACCGGGATTTTTTGATCGTGGATCTTGTTAAACATGGGCGTGATCTTTTGTTTTACCTAAACATGGTATTGGAATGATTACAGCAGAGCGACCACAACAGATTAAATTTATCAAATGAACTTATCCTTGTCAGAAATATTCTGTACAAGCATGTTCCAGTAAACGTAAAATATTGCTCTATTTAGTTAATTCTAATACTATTTTCTGAGAAAACAAGTTCAGTTGTATTTTGAGCACGATGTAATCATATAAAATGCGTGGGGGAAATGAAAACATTTTATGCTGTGGACAACTTTTTTCCAAGAACTTTCTATACTTCCGATATTTTATTGGAAATTCAAGCAAGGTCGGAAGCAGCACTCAAAAGCAAACAACTATAACGATCACTAATGGGGCAAATAGTCATAACTACAAACTTTTTGCCTCATTTAGTCGCATTTTACGCATCAGTGGTGAAAAAGGAAGGGTTCAGATCCTAACACAACCAAATATTGCGGGAGGTGGGGAGGGTCGACTGCAATTGTAGATGGGACATTGATGGTTCATACATTTTGGAAAATATCTATAAATATTTTCATATTAAATATTCTTACCTGATCCTAGTCCTCGATGTATCAACACTCTAATGTTCTTTTTATTGAGATTTTCCAGCGCATATTTTGCGTAATGTTCACCCAAGTCCACAACAACTCCCGGTCCATTGTATAGTAAAACGTAGACTCTTACCCCAGCTGCCTGTTAAAATTATAAAATTATTTCGTGAACATCAATTTAGTGAGTGAATATGTATAATATTATATATTATTATTATAATATTTAATTTAATATATTATTCATCCCGTGTGGGCTATTTTGAAAATGTAATATAATCAAATTCTACTGTTTACTACTAAGGATAAATCGGACTATAGATGGAATTTTCGTGGTGGATGTCATTTAACAAAAAAATGCATATATTAGATTGGGCGTCCACTGGGTCGCGGCCCATCTGTGTCTCATGCTTGGCAAAATGAAATTTCTGATGTAAAATTCTCAATGTACTTCCAAAACCAACATGTCAAATGAATATAACATGCAGAAGTATACATACAGTGGCCTAACGTATTTGGACCTTAAAAAGGGAAGGAGGCAACCTTTGAACATTTTGAAACTAAATAAGTTTTCATAAAACTTGGGGCCTTTTTGTATATCACCTCAAAACAGCCAAAAAACGCCATTCCATTCCACTATTTTTTTCTCGGTCGGCGAGGGGGGAGGACATGGCACCATGGCCCCCTAAATACGCTAGTGCATACATACATAGTGTACGACAAGACGCTATTCTCAATTGCCCTAAACACACATAATATTTCTTTATTGGAAATCACACCAAGCAAGGCCCACTAACAACCACAAAATAGGGCAAAGAACTACATAAAACTCGAAACCAACAACGACTCATGCTAAAACCCGCAAAATGTTTCTATCAAAAAATTTGTTAAATAAAATAACTCGTGGAGTTACCGCTTTCTTTTCTATGATAGATTTCAAAAGCCATTCGTCTTTAAGAGCATTTTTACGTCTCAAATATATGGAAGGTGAAAACGTCCAGCCAGTTATGAAAATTTCATTTTTAGCGCTTTCCAATGCACTAGCTACTGCTGAGAAAAAATCACATCCATCAACAAGCCTGAAAAATAATATGTTAAATTTAAAAATAGTAGTCACACTTTGCAAAGATACAGACTGGTTTCTGATAGTACACCGTAAAACGTTTAGTAAAATATCCAAGATTTACCCTGTGAATGATGAAGTTTGGAAAAAACACAGCTTCTGATTTATTCTATTAAAAATGTGAGGATGTGTTTCGGCTGTTTTCCATGTTTCGGCTGTTTCCCTTCCTTCCATTGCTTAAATAATATCTGTCTACACTTATCAATTAGGAAAAGTTGTATGAAAAAAGTTTGAAAACCGTTTGCCAACATTAAAACCCCAAAGAATTTTTTGAAAAAATTGCTGGGACCGGTAGACGAGGGTACCAGTAAGTAGACTAGTACTGGGGCTGGGTAATCTGATTCGGTGATTCAAATCAATTTGAAGTACACATTATTCGTGTAACTTGTGAATTGGTCATAGGAACAAAAACATGCTAAAGTTAATTTTTTTTTCCATCTTCAACGAAAAAATGCAATCGATTTCGGTCAAATTTGACCAAAATCTATTGTATTTCGTCGTTAAAATGAAAATTCAAAGCTTTTAAGTCAGTTTATGCTAATATTTGTAATTCGTAACTGTATATTTCCTAATTATCATAACATAGACTATAACAGTAATAGTAAAAATGGGATATTTGTAATTTTTATGATATCAACGATTTGATTCGAAAAAATTATTCGAATCAGATTTGAATTCCAAATGATTCGGTTTTGCCAAGGCCTTCGTGCAACTACATGCGTGGTACCAGACAATTTGACTATTGCCTTCTCCACGATCGCGGTCCACAAATCCAGTGAAAATTCAATACTACAGTCGCTATCTTGAATCATGATTTTTGTTATAACCAATGATTTTATAAATCATGTCCTGCGCAAAAGACTTGTTATAAGCGTCATACTTATAGCACACACACAAGCATAATTAAAGCATGGACAATGCATGTTTGGCTTTAAGGCATCAAGTACACGCGAAAAAATACAGGATAGAATCGCGCTCTTTGGCAGTAATAATACTTGGAGATGTTAAGTAAAAATTTAAAGTCAATATTTTACGCCAATTGTAGGCTTTTGATGAAACGTACAGCAGAGGGGCGGTTCATCAACAGACTATAATTGGCTTTAAGGTGTAGAATTTTGAAAATAAACGATTATTGCAAATGAAAGTTTATTGTTACAATGTATAAGGATAGCTTAGTCATATTTGACAAAACACATTCTCTTTTCCGAATATCTAACTGCAGTTAGTTGAAACCAAACTCAGGATCACTTCCTAAGTCAGAATATAATACTAAATCTAGAGAAACCCACCAGTGAGCAATCGATGGCCTGGGTGGAGCAAAACTTCCATGTATGTTTCCCAATGCTCCTCCAAATTCTGCTACAACATTTTCGATGGTGCTTTCTATGATATTATGCCACTGAATTGCTTCTTCAGCGCTTATACATTTAAGATATATTCTGTGATGAGGAATTGAAAACACATGTTATTAGTCTCTTATATTCATTCCTTTAAAATAGGACCACTGCATAGTTTTCTGTCCAATTGAAGCATAGATACAATCATGGTTCGATCAAACCATCAAAGAGCAATGCCAGGACCACTATTCTTTGACGGTACTTGCAGAATAATACCTCGTGGAGCAGTTACATAGATAAAACACGACTTCAAAGTCACAAACAGTAGTGACTTGACAACATATATCTCAGTAGATCAAGGAAGTTGATCTAAAACGGACAAGCAAGCGATATGCAATCACGTATTTCAAATTGGCGTATATTTGTAACTGTATCAGTTAAAGACTCGAGGATTTTAGTCAATAGTTGAAAAAATGTGGTCACAGCAGTTCGCTTGATCAATGGTTGGCTTATATTCAACAAAACAATGAACCTTTTTCTTGGAATTAACCAAATTTAAACTCTTAGTTAATTTTTACCTAAACCAAAATCGAATAGTTAGAAATAGTCAAAGATCTCCCATCAAAAACAAGAATAGTTGAATCAACCGCGTCATACATAATTCTTTTTATTAAAACATCGATTAGGAAAAAGATTAGGGAAATAAATGTTTTAATAGTTTAGATTGCTTACTGGTGGGAAGAATTGCTGAGTTTTAAGAAAACAATTTTATGGACTACTACTGATGACATTCCATCAAATAGAAATACTCCTTCAACTTTTTGCTTTGTTTCATCAAGATACATCAAAAAATTGCTCTTCAACACAACCCATCTATATAAAAGAGATACAATATATAATAATTGAAATCTATTCATAGCAAACTAGGAAATAGCCCCAGAATAAACCAACAACAACAATCATTGATAACTATATGATAACCGTAAATGTACCCGGCCCTTCAAATAAGTAAAGTTAGGACTTGATAAATCGTTGGATTTTTGTTATTATATTGCTGGAAAATTTTGAACGTATACGTTAATTAATATACTCAAAATATACATTCGACTCTGGCTCAAACTATTCAGGCATATTTTGTACATACGTGTTTATGTTAAGCTTGAGACACTGATCACGCCGCTATAGGCGCGGTCCATCTGTGGTTCATGTTTGATAAAATAAAATGCATAATTTGGAGCGTCTTTGTGAAGTTATGTGATCGAATCACAGAAAAAAGTATTTGAGTTCTCCGAATCGGAATTGAATTGTTGGATAAAACTTGGATGAAACTTGAATAATCTAAACTTGTTTTGAACTTTGTTTTGCAATTCGTAGAAGAACTGTACAATACGACACAATCACGCACTGCCTATGTTAACAATGAAACATTTTAATGTTACGACTTCGGTAAATGATGCTTTAATCGGACGACTGCTCAATACATGAATCCAATACCATAGCATGGGATGATGGGAAACTTCCGTTGATGAGATAAATATTTGCTTAGTATCTCCAACACAGACTTGGGTGGATGAAAAAATGATGGATTGCATTTTATTTTAATATTTCAACACACTGTCTTGGTCTAAAACGTGGTTTCTGGCGTTGTTTACTTTCTCATGAAGTTCAATGCCCGAATCAACTGCATCGTGCTTTTTGATTCTTTGCGCACGCCATGAAATGTCCAGCCGTGTCCTTATTTTTGCTCTGCACTAATTATGGGCCAAAGATGGGATTCGGCGCTCAAATTCGTCATTGGCTCATGTTTAGGCGTAATCATACATTACCAGAAACGCCCAATTCAAAGCAGTCAGTCAGCAGTCAGTCAGTCAAGTTCTTGTTTTCGTTTGAATTTGCGTTCTTGGCAGATTGTAAAACGTATCCGTGGTGCGCTTTCAAGTTTTTTTCCAGTTAGTTAATACGTGATGTATTATTATTGGCACAGGCACGTGCGATTCAAAACGCCCGAATCAACTGCATTCGTGTTTTTAGCTTGATTGTCAACACAAGAAAAATGATAACCATTTATCGCATGAATAATTTTAGCCAATTGTAAACTTTTTTCGAGAATATACTAAAGTGTTGTCGACGTATTTTGCTATTGCTGGGAACCTCCGATTGTAAAATAATATTGCATCGTTTTTGGGTTTGTGATTTCTCCTGACCTCTTCTGTTTGCATTAGTGACAATACTAACTAATACAAGATTTCACGCTCTGAATGTTAAAATGCGATCTTACCTTTTGCTCCAACTGTTGAAACAACACACACTACTTTGCTTTTGTAGATATGCCTCCCTGAAATATATATTTAGTAAATTTATTAGTATTAATTATTTTCCTCTTTGATAAAACTTGATAAAAACGATACCAACTTTTTACTCCTTCCCAATTCTTTTTTGAAGGTGAAACCACTGACTTCAAAAAAGTTTCCCTGTAAAATTCATTAGAAATGAACAATATAAACCTATAAACTTTGTATTTGATGCTGGTGATAAGTATAACAAATATTAATTTTTTGTAAAATAAAAATCTGATTGAAAAATAGGTATTACCATAAGTATTTTTGTGACAACGTTCGGCCACAGAGTGATTTATTGTTTTCAACATTTTTTCTATTTCACTCGAGAAAAATGAAATCACTCCAAAACATAAAGCTGGCCATCAGTCACACCATCACTGGATACGGCTGGTAGATTCGATTCCCCAAACAACATAGTTAGGAGAAATCCTACTTTGCCATATATGAGCCATTGATCGATCGCACCGCTTAAGATACGGTCCATCTGTGAGCCATATGTGACAAAATATTTCTTATGAGGAATACTCCCACTTATGGTATGTTAAATTTTTCAATTTTAAATTTTTTTTTCAAATATTTTCGTCGTTATGCTATTCGATATTCGATAATTCATAAAACACTGCACGGACATACACAAAAATAAGTTAAAAACTTACAACAATGTCTTGCTTTCTGTATGTTTCAAATGAAAGGATGTAGTTCAAGTATAATTGCATATCATCCTAAGAAAAAGGGTAAGTGCATTACTAATAGTGGTAAAAAACAAAACTTACTTTTCGATATTTTGACATAAATGAATTATATATCAGTGTCGAATGAAATACTACAAAAAAAAACTCGAACGTGATCTCTTTATTCTATATAGCTTAGGTGTATTCGAATGGAATAATAAGGAAATATGAAACACGGTTTCAAAAGTATAAAATCAGGATATCATGAGACGATATCACAAACCATAAAGCTAGAAAGATGAAACATATCAAACCAAATCTTATGTATTTAAAGATTTGAATTAATTATTATATATTATTATATTCGAATTACGGATCTTCCTGTCGTCATATATATATATATGTAATTTTTTCGATATCAATTTCTAATTGTATACTAAGGGTGGGGCAAAACCGAATCATTAGGCATTCCGATTCGGATAATTTTTTTGAATCGAATTGAATCACTTATTTCGTAAAGATAGCAAGTTTAAAATTTATATTACAATTTATCCCATACTCAAAATTAAAAATTCGATGATTCCGAATTCCTTAATGTTGATATGTACAAAGTATTGGAAGGTAATATGATATCAATTCAGACTTCTTCTATCAAGACAAAAACAAACTGACCAAAATTTATAATTATCTGATTATATGAACGATTCGCGACTGATTCGAACTGGTGCTTTGAATCGATCCGAATTATCGAATTAAATTTTTCAGACCTACTCATACCTTGATGCTTTCGATATTTTTCCTTTCTCCAGTGGAACTATGTACAAAGTTCATGATCTTTGGTGGACGATGAACTTCATCTGGTTTCTCTACGTCATCCCTTATCCTGGAGATATTTGAAATTTATATATCACTGAATTATATATACATTAAGTTGTGTTGTATTTCGGACAGAAACATAAAAATATTTGGACGTTCGAAATTATGTATGTATAATTTAAATCCTGCTTTGATTGGATTAAGATTTTACAAGCTCGAGTCGAATGAATACAGAAAATCCTGCAATAATGCTCCTAGGCTTTAATAAAAACGAGTATGGCGTAGATGTTATCGTAAACGTGCCACTCTAATCGACTATTCGTAGTGTTTGTCCAAGATAGCTATGATTTTGTCTACTGCAGCCCAATCAGAAAATTTTTTTGTAAACATTTTTTTGTTGAGAATGAGTCACTGATAGATCAAGCCGCCAGGGTACGATCCATCTGTGACTTATACTTGACAAAATAGAATTCTTGGGAGGAGGTGTTTCAAATTTTTAAATCAACCATACTGAAATACAATCATAATGTTACCTGTCAGTTGGTACTCCCTTCAAAGCATTGTAGGCTTTGAGTGTGAAAGAAAACTTCGCAACGTCGGAAAGTTTCTTTTGTAGTATCCATTGGTATGAACTGTGCTCAATAGTGATGTCATACCTTGGAAAACAGCATCAAAACGGTTGTAATGATTCGATAAAAAATGGATTTTAAACCCAGATTATAGGAATAGGGAATGCAAAGTTTCATATTTATTTAAATAAGGCACTTGTTCATTATCCATTGTGGGATAGTAGACAGTGTAAATACGGGTTAAAAGTATGATGAAAATGGGTTTTTGAGAATTAAGATTTTTTAGTCGTCGTTTCCGCTCTTATGTAGCTCTTTGCACAATAGTGAGTGACTTATTGTTAAAAGTCGACTATAGCCTTGCTTTTAGCGAATTCAGATAAAAAACACGGCGCAATTCATCAAACTTACCATATTTCCTGAGAACTGAAATCCGCGTCATTGTTTACTAAAACAAAAGCTTTTGCCGGTATCCCAGGAAGAAAATAAGTAGGTAGGGGTTCATTTGGTTGTATTATAATACCCGGATCCTCAACCGGTTCCTTCTCCATCCTCCGTGCTGTTATATACTATGCTAAAGACTAAACCTATAATTTGATTCACAATGTTTTAGCTAATATTGGCAATTTTAGGTGAAAGTACTGAGTTTCTCCTACTTACCTTTACGGTTCAAAATATTTTTACATCGTTTCACGAATATCTGAATTTAATTAAAATTTACCAGTTGAAATAGGAGAATTTATCTAATTTTCAACTAGGAATTGTTGAAAAACTGGGTATCATTTTAAAAAAGCTAGGTAAATCATATTTCGTTATAAAAAAAAGGTTTTTATAATAGACCATTTGAAGAGTTTAACTTTAAAATTAATCAACATTTCTTGAATGCGGTCAAACGACGATGTACTTACTAACTAGTTTTGAAAATGAAACTAGGTTAACTAGTATTACTTCGACTAGTTTTGTTGTGATTTCCCTTTACTTTATCTAGTTTGAAGGAAAACCCGGTTGTCAATACTAGAACTTTTAAGCCAGTCAGAAATATTCTGCTCAAACATGTTTTGTCCTGTATGAGTCACTGATGGATCGCGCCAAGACAAAAAACTATTTCTAATTGAAAAAATGAAATATACTTGCTCTGTTGAAGCGGAATAGGTTTTGTAACAAGATAATTTTTTTGTTAGACAAAAAGTACATTTCAAACTTATGTGTAACTAGGCGAAAAGCTGCGTGGATTCAAACTTTCCCTCTAGCACATACACGTCCATAACCTGTCCCGGAAATTTATATAAAAAACATACCGTGCTGCACCGTTTCTTAGCGAATGGCTCGATCGATATTCCTCGTATGTTTACGTGAATTGCTCTGTTCTCTCGCAAAACAAAGCTTCATAATATATCGTGAATATTGGCCACGCTGAAGCAAGGTCACGAATCACGCCAAAAGTTTTGTTTTAGCTTCCCCTGTACATCAGCTTATTGATTAATTGCCTCGTATATTCTGTCGCATATACTTTTTCTTGTGAATATTTGGAAGACAGAAATTACTATTGCGACATGCACAAAGTCAAGTATTAGTAGTTGATGAATTCATTGCACGTCCAATCTACAAGAATTACTCATTTGTTCAAATCCCCAATCAGAAATCGTATTTTCCTGAGCATGAATCACAGACGGACCGCGTCTAGTCGGAACTGTCCATCAGTGACCCATGCTTAACAGAAGTTGTTTTGTAGAAAATTTTCTGAATGGGTCTTCGAGTCGTAAAACTTTTGCGAACACATTTTGTGCATCAAGTATGAGTCAGTTACGAATAGAGCCGTTTACGCGCGGTCTATCTGTAGTTCATGCTAGGCTATTTTTGATTCAAAATAAATTTTAAACTAGTAGCGATTCAAATTCCACATTCGATTTGACAGGGAAGTAACTACAAATTACAAAATTGGAAGAACAATTTGGCATATCTGGGGATCGGCAAAACTGAATCAATTAAAATTCTAATCTGATTCGGATCTTATTTTCGAACCACTGGTGTATTTTCACTTCGCAATTTATTTTTAAGGGCTCGCTCAAATAAGTTTACCAAAAATCAAAATATTTTGGTTGTCTTCTATTGTTAAAATATGGAAATCCCAGCAGCGTTAGCATCGCATCGAATCGATTTGAATCAAGGAATTTAATTGCCAACCCTTAACTACATTCATTTTTTTTATACCTACTTCTCAGAGTGGATCGCCCTGTCCAAGGCCCTGTAACAGCGGCCACTTATAGACGGACAGGGTTACAATTACTGGAAAGATATGATCTTATCCCGTTCGACTTAGCCTACTTAAGTTATTACACCCTGGGTTGAGTGGTGGGCATGAATAAGCGAGCCGGACTCGCCGGGGCTCGAACCCGAGCTCCTCAGCCTGCTATTTTTTATGCTCCGAAATGCCCGTTACACTGTTTGTGTTTGGTGGGTTAAATCTGTTTTATTTCATTGGAATGTAAACTAAAAAAATGTTGAGAAGTCAAAACCTTTCTCCAAAAATATTTAGATCAAAATCGTTTAATTTAATTATTTTGTGCATTGCAAATAAAAAAGAAATGAATTTTTATTTTCCTCGATGCAATTAATATTGCTAAAAATTCTATAAACGTGAGATTCATCTTGCGTGTTGATATTCTATTTATTGCGGGGCCGGTAAGGTTGTGTGCATCATCCCTTTGCTATGAGTTTCTGTGCTACCCCAAAGGCACCCCGCGTATATTGCTATTTCAAGCCTCTTTCGTTCACTGATATCATTGATTCTTCGACGGGGATCGAATCTGTGGCATTGACCAAACGTGTTGACAACCATTCACGCGCTTCCTTCTTGCCACTGCGACCTCAAAATTTTCTTTTATGACCAATGCATTTGTCAACCCATTATCTATTTTTTCATTTTCATTTCAATAAGTTTTTGTTCTAGGGTTTGTGCTTTTATAAAATATAACTGAGCAATTTTGGCAGAACCTATAAGGATTCTACTCGGTTATTTTGAGGCCTGGGCGCTGATGAATAACGCAGTGTAAATTCTTATTTTGTTCAAACTTAGCAAAGCATATTTGGAAGGAATTGGTCATTTTGTGAAATTAGTGATCGTTTCTCCTGATCAAAACGGGATCAAAAAGATTTGAAATTCGGATACATGGAGGATGCTCAGGTGAAGAAACTACCCTGTCAATATTATAAATTCTTTATGATATATATTTATTTAGAAGATTTAAGCCATTATGGCGAATGCGATTAAATTTTAACTAAAAAAAAAGAAATTGAACCGTACAATTTGTGAATACTTAAAAGAAATATAACAAATGATTGCATTTGCAAAATTTAAATTTCTTGGTCAAATATTTGTTATGTTCAATGTAACCATCCCACAAACAAATTGTGAGTCCAACCCTTAGCTAACCTTCTCATTTGCAGGAATTTTTTTTATTTTTTTTTTCTATAAACCTCTTTGTATCATTTGAGTATTTAAGTTGAATAACCTAAACCGTACATTTATTTGAATCTATTCGAAACTTGAATCTAAAAAATGACATCCCTAACTCCGGCTGTATTTTATACTTACGAGGTATTGAACTTTAGCTTGTGATTCCGATCAGAAATTTTGTTTTTCAAGCATTTCCAACATATGGACCGCGCTTCAAGGGCGCGTCCCATCAGTGGCCCATACTTGACAAACTATGTTTCGTCAAGAATTTTCTGACCTGGATAAAGAGATTTGACGACTCAAGGGAAATGTGAAAAATCACATGAATAATGCATGTGCCTTTGGCACTTAAACACACAAATGTTTACTCCAGTGAGCAAATAATATCTCCCGTAGTTTGAGTTCGTTTTGGTTTTTACCTCTCAAACCTATGCTTTTGTGCATGATTATGCTGCACATTAATCAACATGCATGGTCATAGCACATATATATATATATATATACCAGATCATGTAAATCTACCAGTGACTACATTAACATCAGCCAGTACTGTCGGAAATAGGCTACAATGTACGCCTACGCCTAAACAAGTTTTGTTAAGTGTGAGTCACTGATGGATCGCGCTGACAAGGCACGGAATAATAGGGAATGCTAATAGGGAACGTTCAATATTAAAATATCAGAATCTCATATAAAATACTTATTTATAAATTAATCTCGTATTATGTAAAATGATAATATATTGATCTGTTGTTTTTATACCTTTAGACACCTTCTCATTGGAGTATTATGCGACCCCTGGTGATTCTTTGTACACTCTGACAAAAATACAGTTAATTTACCGTTTTTTGCAGTAATTGTTTATTTCTAAGATTTGATACCAACCTTGTTGCGGAGTTTTATGGCAAATAAGGGCTGTTGATGGAGCGCGCATCGGGTGGGGCTTTCCATCAACAATTCATTGTTAGCAGAAAAACACGCTTTTATTCTAATATTACTAATTAAAATTACTGCCAAAAAGGTCGATTTTGCTGAATATTTTTAACAATTTAGTAAAGGCAATGTTGACGGCTCTTTGATAAACCTCACGCTATCTTTTAGTAATATTACTGTTGAAAATTAAATATAAAAAATCTTCAACGAATCCACATCAAATATAGACAACAGTAGGAATTATGATTCCCTGTCCATCGGGTAAATCTTCATCTTCTAGATATTGCTTCGGAAAATCAACCAGATATCCTTTCACCTGTTGCATGAAAAACACTTATATAAATTGTAATGCATTTTAATTTTAAAAAATAAATAACAAAAATATATGGACTAGATAAAAACATATATTCGAGAGTTCGGATTTTGAGTCAATTTCAATTGAAAACAATTCGCCATTCATTAAATCTCCCAACTTCACCCCATATTTTAGATCAAATAAAATTTGGAATAAATCGTTATTCGAATTAAAACGATATGTATTAGAAAACGGAAATCCAAATATATTCATAATTTTATCACGTTAATATTGAAAACTAAGAATCATCAGGCATTGCCAGCAAAATGCTTTTAATATTTACTCACCTTTTTCAACATTAAACTTTTCTCTTTTTCATCCGTGGGTTTATTTTGATATCCTGACACTTGTGAGAACCTTCTTACTATATCCACCGGAATACAGCGAAATACCTAAAAACATATTAGGAAAAAATTATATACCATTGCTACTTAGTCAGTTATATTTCCTAATAGCCGAAATTTTGCGTTCGTATATCACTTGTATGAGCGAAGTCGAATAAGATTGGCACCATACTTCCTAAATTTACGGATGAATAATTTACCCAAGATTTTTACCTGCGCACTTGACCTAATCTCTAACTTTTATTTTGTCAAGCATGAGTCACTGATGGTCGCGTCGATAAGACGCGGTCCATCTGTGACCCATACTTAGCAAAAAATGTTTTGACAGAAATTTTCCGATAGGGTTAATTTAATGAAAGTATGGTTAATAATAGAAACGATTACTTATTGTAAATTTTTTCCATGCAATTATATTTTTCAATTGTACGATTCAAATTTCACTACGTAGCAATACGTGCTTGACAGATGGAAAGAATTCATTCGGTGAAATCTTTGGTGATTCAGGATAGAAGAAACATGTTTTATAAATTTTTTTTTCTGAGAGTAAGGGCGCAATAAACAATGAAGAAATATCAAACATGCCTCGTTGTATACACTTGTGTTTGTTCTACCCGTGCTTTTCCAGAAGTCGTGATAAAATTTATCAGCTAATATGTCATTCAAAACTTCTGACGATTCTTCATTCTTCAATCCAAGATATTCAGCAAAAATCTTTTTTCTCAATCCCGAAGCAAATTTCCCAACTTCATATGGTCTAAATGAGTTTTTGAAAACGTTCTATTTTGCTAAACAAAGCCAGAATTTTATCTCGCCCTGGTGTTACATACCATTAGTTTCCGACAAAATATGAAACAACAATAATCAACAAAATAAGTTTTGACATTTTTTCCCGATTAGGCAAAGAAATCAGCTTGGAAAGACGTCAAATTTGGGTCGGAGAAATCCGGCTATTAAAAGCTAGTTTTATAGTAGTGATATTCTGAGTTCATCATCTAATTGACAATATTTTTTAGATTTTTGAATTTCTGCTGTAGTCTGTCTCTTAACCAACTGGATATCTTGTACCATACACTAGCCTATAGTCATGATTAATTTGTACATATTGGATGTTTCATCTACCGACAAAGTGACTTGCTGAAAAACACGCTCAATTAATATAAGGGGGGAACAGAATAATTTTAAGTTGGTTTCAAAACACACGTCAAAACTCACTGTCCATCCATGGTTGAATCAATCATTTCTGTATCTTTAATGAATAAGTCGACCTCGGAATCTCTCGCACCAAGTAAACTTCGATCGTTGATATTTGCTGAACCTTTATTATAATATAAAAAGTTTTGTTAATATGACTCATACTTGGTATATTGACCAAAGGCTTTATTAGCATAGTATAATGTATAATATACAATTTTGTAATTGGGTACTATTGATGGGATGCGCCGCCGAGGTGCGGTCCATCAACAGTCCATACTAGGCATAAATCCCACAGGTTGCCTAAGTTCATCCAATATACAATTACTGCAACCTTACTATACCTTTGTCGCAGTTTATACTAAATTGAAGTAAGTGATGGAAAACACACTTCTCTCCAGTGCGGCCTTGCCAGTCAAAAATGTTACAAATGCCCACATTAATAAAAACGCTGCAACTTGGCAAATTTAATACAAAAGAAAATTGAAGAATTATCGATCCAAGGGACAAACTGCAAGCGAGGTCGAGACAATATGGAGGTGAATGGGTTTCTCTGAGATTGGAAACGAGATTTCTACCGGGAAACGCCGCGAGTTTTGCTCTTTGTAAAGAAATACAATATTTTGCAGTCCATAAGGAAAAACACCACAGCACCACGCCTTTTTAGTTTTTTAACTCATACTTGACAAAACAGGTCTCGTCACAAGATTTCCGGCTGACTTACCATTCAAAGTCAAAGGTAGATGTTTTTACATATAATATTCCACTGATTTCTTTGTGTATGGACTTGGTTGATGTATGAACCCTTAACTAGCGGGTATCTGAACACAATTTGCGCCGGTCATCCTCTCGCTTACAGTCAATCATCCCTCCTAAAATTGATGTGTCTCCGCAGCTCCACAAGACGATTGGAAATACGTAGCGATTTTATTTATTAACCCAGCGAGACATTGGGTTTTGATGGAGAGACCCATCTGCTAGCCGTCATCAGCAAAGCGTTCAAGCCGTTCGAAAGTCCAACGTTTTTCGATATGAGTATTTCAAAATTCCCCCTTAATTTTTGTTCTTACCTATGATAGCTAATCTGTCGTCAACAATCATTAGTTTACTATGCACATAAATTAATTCTGATATCATTTTTCCTCCCAGTTCCCCGTGAGTTCGAAGTGCGGAGAAACAGACATATTCATTTATTTCTTTTTCAGATACTGCAAATAAAAATGATCATGAATCAAAAATAAATTCATGTTTTTTTATATATATTTTAACCTATGATTAGAAGTTGGAACATAGGGTGGTTCTCCCTATATCTAATTCACCTTGAGAGTTACTTTTTACTCTTAAGCAAATTTAAAACGTGATGTCTCGTGAGAGGTGTGAAGGTGAGAATTTATTTCAAAGAAGATATTTCTGCACATTGAAAATTAGTTATGAAATCAGGAAACTCTTATAATCTAAGTTGAAATATATGCCGAATTATGAGCACTAGCAATTTAGAAAACCGTAATTTGCTACTAATATTTCTGTTTATCCGCAGTCTTTTGTAATGTTTTTATCTATGGACAGCTAAAATATTTCTCAGGGCCAAAGTTATATTATTTTTAGAAATTATATGAGGTTTTTATTCGGTTTTGAATGATGTTGAAGACCTATGGCAAAGTAACTTCATTGGAAAATTTATAGTAGATCATATATAATCTACTATAAATTTATCAATAAAGTTATTTTTCGTTTTCAATAATTAAATAAATTATATAAATTAATTTTCTACGGTTCTGAAACACCACTAACGGTGTATGTTTTTAGCCTTGAGATTTTTCAAAGTACATGCACGATACATGCTGTGCTGCTCCACGTTCAGGGTTATATCCAATGTTTCTGCAATCTTGAACATACGAGATTGAGCGAAATAGTTTGCATAGATTTTATTAAATCTGTTAAAGTTCCAGAATTGGAAGGGCATTTCGTCCGATATAGGACTGATATAACGAAAAATCCACGCTATGTTTATATTTAGGAGAAAGTGTCGTCTATGGAAAGGTACCCTCCCTTGGGTACCTTATTGTTGGTATAACGAAATTGCAGCAGCAGTCAAGAAATTAGTCAATTAGTATTTACATGATTTCTGCAATGCTCCGATCAAAGACGTCTCATCTCCTCGACTTATACTCTTGTATTGATAGTTTGCAATCACCTGGATATTTTGACTTTTATCTGCTTTGCTGAAAATCGAATGAAACAACATTGCAACAAAATGAAGATTTTCTGTTTATTTGTTAGATTTTAGATCACATAAAATAGCATAATGTATGGGTCTTTAGCTAAATTTGTGTATAACCATGGTAATATATTTCAGACTTTTGGTCAAGCTAAAAGCCACTAAAGAACCACGCCTCGGCGGCGCGATCCATTTGTAGCTTTAGCTTGTCAAAATGCACGAATTTCACTCATAGGTATACACACATACAATATGATTCCCACTTCTTTGACGAATTGCAATTTTACAATATCATGATATTTCAAGGTGTATTTCAATATCTCATTTTTGAAGGATGTGAACATTTCTTCATGCGGAAAATATCTTGTGATGAAGCCTTATACAGGATATTTAAAGAAAACTAAGTTGTGATTAGTTTCTTTGAAGAAGCTCAAAGCAAATTTACAATTTCTACAGAAAATATTTTGCAACCAACCTGTTGAACCGCTCTGAACAATTTCAACAAGTTTTCTACAAACATTCTACCTATTTTACCTGAAATCCCCCTCAAGCATCGGAATTAATGGTAGAACAATAAATACCCGGAACTTCTTCTTTTCTTCCGCAGCTCGTTTTATTCTACGACAAAGGGCGGAAACAATTCCGTTCTTAACAATTTCCTGATTTTGATAACTGATGAAGAACTGATTCTGCGGGATTGTAAAATATATTATTACTTTTATCTCAACATTAAATCAAAAACATGGGATATTATTTCTCCGCGTTCATTTATTAGAATCAAGTCATTTTGATTTGATCAAGTCAATTTTCAAAAAGTTTGGACATTTAATATGGTTGAGAGATATATTGTCGGTCATATATTCAGCATATATAGAGCCCATTAAGTCTTTCATCATCACGTTAAGAATAGTGGGTAAATATATAGAAGGACCAGTGCACTGTCCAAACCAAAAATTTCTGTCGCAACATGTTTTGTTAAGTATTGATCACTGATGTGAAGCATGCTTGGCAAAATATAAATTTCTGAGGGGAATGCCATCCCTGCATTTGTCACTTGATATTCGTGAATCATGGATGAAATAATCTGACTTATATCAACATATACTATTACAAATAAAGGTATTGATGTAGATCCGGAAACGTAGTTCCGTTACACGTCATTTAGACTTTATTTTTAATGGGTAGCTTCAAATTTTGTCAAAATTGATCCATACTTGATGGTAAATATTTGGTTTTACTAAACAAATGAAAGAATGTCAACATATTTGGCCTTAACTTGAATGTGCCTCTCAAGATTCAATACACCGTGACTAGTCTGAATAGTTTCTTAAATTCTTATTAAAAGCAATCGGGTTTTTCGATAATTCTTGAATTGAATCTTTTTGAAACAAAATCATAATATACCAATCAAAAATTTTATTTTCTCAAACACGAGCCACAGATAGACCGCGCCTCGACTCAGTTATAACAAAACAAATTATGGCAGAAATTTTCTGTCTGGGATATGCCAAATTTTACGTTGTGAACTCGGATATAAATCATGACATTTCTGAAATATAGGAAAAATAAGGCGAATATCAGCAATTACCTGTATCCGAGAACTTGAAACATAATTCTACTTCAAAAGTAAATTTCAAATAGCTTTTATACTAAACAGATAGATCAACTTTATGTTCAGCCTTTTTACCATTACCATTCTATAATGTGTTTTTGAACATTTTATATCCGTAACTAACATACTTCAATATATATGTAGCATTCTGCTTCTCCAATTGACTTAATATAGGCTTGGTGAATAGAGGATTCTGTTTCTTTGATACCTGTCGTCCAGTCAGTTGATGATCGTACCACCTGATAAATTTATGAGATATTTTTTTGATTTTATAAAAAAAATTACAACTCTAATAGTTACGAGGTATTTGGTCAATGGTAGAAATATCGACCCCGACATCTTCTACGTACGATGCCAACATGATAATCACTAGGCCAACGTCTACTGTTTGTATGGAATTGGACATTTGAACCGATTCAATTCAAAATTATCAAACTTATTTACTTAGTCCCCTAAATCTAATTTTTTAAATCTTTTGGGCTGTTTTTTCGTGATTTCCAAAAAAAGTCTTTTCCTGCGTTACCCTTTATGACATCATATGGCAAAAGCTCTGAAATCACCTGTACATGTGCTTTTCCGACGTCCACGCCCGGAATCATAAATTGAGTATCAATAGAATTACTCGTGACATTCGGAACCAAAAATAAAGTCTTGTCCTCTTTTCTGTGTTTTGTTGCCTGATAAATTATTTAATCAAAAAATATAAGTTTTGTTAGGTTTACTATGAAATAATTATTCGAGCCAAACACATATTTATTCGAGTCGATTTAGGTATTTCTCTTTCAGAATAGATGTCGTATTGATTTTGATTAATGCTAATTGAAAATTTTATTTTCCTCGAATTGCCAAATTTTGACATGCCGAATGTTTTCATGGGGCTGACGATATATGAATTAGCAAATATATAATATAAATATGTTATTAAAATTTCGAAAAAATATAATGTTACACGCAAACAAAATTACCTTGACAAAATTCCATGTTTGTATAAAATGTCTTGCTACGTCATTCGCTGCATCATCATACGTCACGCATGCAATATCATGCCACGGTATCCGATGTACTTGCAATCGATCAAAATGATCTGAAATCAAAAATCAGAGATTTAGATTTGTTAAGCATGAGCCACTGATGGACCGCGCTTCGCAGCACGATCCATCAGTGACTCATACTTAACAAAGGATATTTGTACAAATTTTCTCAAACTGACATGTGTTATATCACGCTACTGGCGTATTTCATTTTCAGTTCTCAATTGTTTATTACCTTGGATAGTTTAGAAACATTAGTACCAGCAATTGTGTCAAGCTCAAGATAGATATAAATAAAAAAAAATGAATGAATAACTACATATGCTACTTTCGAGTTTCTGGTGAAGTAAATTACCCATACAACCAAGTTTCGCCAAACATAGTTAGAAGATAAAATTTTGTTAAGATAACGACGTAATAATGTAAAAAATATTTCCCAAATCAAATTTTTCAACTGAAATTTCGTTGAGCGTGGGCCTTGAATACTCCTCGCCTCCAAAGCACGATGAGTCTATGGTTTATATACCACAACACAATTAAATGCAATATATGAAAATTGAATATATTTCAATTTTCTGTTACTAAATGATGAAAAAAAAGTTGAAAACAATAAAAAACCAATCATTTCCATCAAACAGAGATCAAGATCACCTTCAAACGGCTTCATAAAATCTACTGCAGATGAAACATATTCGTTCGCATAATCGACACCTGGCCATAATTGACCATTTTGCAGTGTTTCCTAAAGAGAAAAACACATTGGTAAAAGAAACAGTCGAAAAATTACGGTATTTGCAAAATTCGGATGCCTTCAAAAAATTTCATTCTGCCAAGCATAAGCCATTTTTCTGTGATAGATAAAATTTATTGAGATGATCCCAATATCATACACCGTATCTCAAAATGAAATAGCCGACTGCAATTGCAAGTTAATGATCATTTACTTCATCTCTTGACTACGTTTATTCTTCATAACACTTTATATGAATATCAGTTGTAGACAGCGGTAAAGTATGTACATCGATTGCAGAAAAAATATAATACATCAGGTATTTCCATATTATTCTTTAAATATTACACTTTACTGACATCTGATTCTTCAAGAGAATTTCCCAAATCTGTCAGTGGATGATATTCAAAATCCCATCTTCCGAATGTTAAATCGATTCCAGATACAAATGCTATACATTGATCAACTACCACCAACTTTTCATGATGAGTCCAAAATATAACTGAAGAAAACGTAAAATACATGACTAGAGGGATTTTGAATCAATTTTTAGGACTTTTTGAGAATTATATGGGCACAAAGTTATACACAATTATTTTGCAAATCCGAGCAAAAACCCAGGCATGTTGAATGAATGTTAAATGGATCGCTCACCTGGACGTGGTACATCAATTTCTTTTACTCAACGAAATAGATAACTCGAAAGGAAAAAAGGTACAGCATCATTTTTTTAAATTTATTTCAATATTTACTTTTTCCTCGATGACGCAATACCGAGATGTTGTCTTTGTTAAGTTCTTCCAAAGTTTCTTCAACAAATCTATCGGCAAGTTTGAGAAATTTGTCGGGTGCGTCGTATAGTAATATGTTTATTTTCACTCCTTCATCCTAGGTAATAAGTCGTAAAAGTTGTAGTGTCGTGAACTTGACATGTTGTAGACCGTCAAGGTAGAACACAATAGAAAAGATAGGCGGTATGACCAGCAAAAGATTTAAATACAAAATAAAAATATATTAACTTAAATTTCAATTTGAATGATTTTTCGACTAATGTTGTTTTTCGGCTGTAATTGTTCATAAAAGGAAGTGATCCCATTAATCAACACATTATTTATAGCAGTTCGGAAAATCTCAAAAATAAATCGGCCTCTGTTTGTATATAACTTTTCTGCCAATTGAGCACGTGTACAATAATTAGACAGACCTGTGGAAGTTTACGAATGACGAGTTGATTAAAGGGATATCATCATCGACAAATCAAAGACCAATTTTGCGCTAACTTTTGTATCCCAATTGAAAATATTTTGATCAGACATGTTTTGTTAGGTATGAATCACGATTCATCCGGGGTTCATCCTTGACAAAATAAAATTTCTGATTGTTGGGCAGACTAGCACAGATAAAATTGATTATACAAATAAATTTTACTGGAAATGGGTAAGTAAAATTTCGAAAACACACCCTAAATAGCTCATTCAATGCCCCATGTTTTGGCTGATAACAGTAGATCTGTTATGTGCATTAATTTCCCTTGTTGTTACGTGCTTCTTAATTACAAGTAAAGTTTCGCTTTTTCCAGCAATGATATCAAGTATGATAACGAAACAAATACATGTCTTACCGCTTTTTTCTTTAATATTGACTTCAACATCCATTTATCTTCTAGCACAGGTCCTCTTTTAAGATAGACATGAGGAGCTAAAAACCATCCTGATATGAAGATTTCTTTATCAGCAGACAACATTGCATCTGCTACTGCGGAGAAATAATCACAACCATCGACGAACCTATAAAAATTTAAAGTTCATTTAGCGGTGTCGTGGCCTATTGGTGGCCTATTGGCGGGTTAATTTTTTTAGTTCAAGTACCGGCATTGCTCAAGGTGATCCATTCTATTTAGGGTACTGTAAAATGTGGTCGTTATATTGCATTACGAAGCAACAATATCAATTTATAATTTTAATATCAATATCTCGAAGTGTTAACAGTCTAGTGAAAGCAACCTAGTTTCTTTTAAATGAGGTAAAGATTAACGAACTTTACTCGAAACTAGGTAAAGTAATATTAAGTAACCTAGTTTCACTTTCGAACTGATTCAAACCAGGTCAACCAGGTAATCATTTATTATAGCTGCAGTTGATGCATTTTTGATAGATTTGAAGATGGAAATCACTAAACACACGATTCCAAAGGCCTTTACATAATAAAAACATGTTTATTTGGTTTTTCATACTAGGTCCCAAGTTTTAAAAAAGCAAAAATTTACATATTTTACCTAGTAATTTTACGTAAAAATTTCAACAGAAAACTCGGTAAAGGTTGAACTCGGTAAGCTGCATATTTTTGAAACTAAGTAAAAGTACTTTGAAAATAAAGTCGTAAATCTAAGTATACTAGGTAAACTAGGTACTTTTACCTAGCATTGACAACACTAGGAACTTGACACATTTCTGAATTTCATTGAACCAATGACGCAAAGTTTTTACTCATGAAACTCACAGTTCACTGGCAAAAGTAAAATAATTAAAATTTTGCGAAAAGGTTTAAACGCTCTTAAAATTCGTTGAGCCATTTTTATTATTTATTTAATTATATTAATATAATAATTTGATATAATATATTAATTATATATAATAATATATAATATGTTATATTTGCAAATGCCCTCTTAATGTTACCAATGTGCCCGTGCGTTTCTGATTGGTGAAAAGGAAACGATGCTCTCGTAGCTATTTTTGTGGTAAAAATCCTTGAGTTCAGCAATATTAGATTCTATAATTGATTTCCACAAGGTCGCTTGATAAACACCCGGACATTTAAGTAAAATCCTGGAAAGAGTCGTCCAAATTAGTCAAAAAAGAGCAAAATCTATATCATAAAGATAACAGTAATTGAACAAAATTTTTATTTTGTTAAGCCGAATAAAGCAAAGTTAAGAGCAGGGCTCAATAGGTAAAGAGCAATATGGCAACAAGGTAAGTATAACGCAAAAACAAGAACTGCATCGAAACGGACAGCATCTCATACAGGACTGAACCACTATATTATAATGAATTGACTTGTATCTGCCCTGTCAATGATACTGGCGGAACGTCATCTTAAGAAAATTTATAATACTGATAGCCTATGTATTGAGATGAAACATCAAAAATATCGTCCTTTAAACATAATCTTTTTTTACTACCGCCCTTTGTCGTTTCTACTGAGACATAATAAAAAAGTACGATGAATCCGAAGTCAAGTCTTTGGTATCGTATAATATTGCGCCAATTATATGTAATGTGAATTTTGAAAATATAAAACTATACTGAAAATGAACAGTAAATTTATTGTAGTTTTTAACAGTATTTTCAAAACTAATTATCCAATCTAACTTGTATGTCCTATCGATATGGCGATTGCATATTTGGAAAACGGGCACCAATGAACGTAAATTCACTGTACCTTTTTATGAATTATCTCATCTCACCTGTGTGAAGAATTTTTCACAGCAATCTTGTCATTTCTGTGTACCAGGGTTGTGTTTGAATCAAATAAGAAAACTCCTTCAATATTAATTTTCAATGGATCAAGATACATCAGGAAAGTTTTCTTCACAATAAACCATCTGGAATGTAACACGCTATATTGTACAATTTAGTGGGTGCAATGACCCAGTGGTGATCATGTTGGATTGCAGATTGAATATTCGGGTTCGGGCCCTGGCGATTCCGGCTCGTTAATCCTTGCCTATCACTCAGCCCAGAGTATAATAACTTAAATAGACCGGGTCCTATTTGCCTATAAGTGGCCGCTCTCAGAGGGCCCTGGTCAGGGTGATTCACTCAGACGAGTGAATATAAAAAATCCACAATTCTTAATAAATTAAGATAGCGATACGATATGTTCTGATCAGAATGTTTATATTCTGAGCATGAGCAACATCCTTAAGTTCAATACCTTATCAAAAACCGTATTTTGTCAAGCATGAGCTGCAGATGAACCGCACACAGATGATTCATGTTCGACAAGAGCATATTACTTCTTAGAATACCCCAAATTTCTGACTGTGAATGCGCATGTTCAGTACAGCATATGGGTACAACAAAATATTGATAGTAATACACTTACAAATAGTATTCTGTCCACCATAAATAAGAACCAGTGAAATATTGAGAAAATCGTGTTTTGGAATGAAACTAGGAAAGATTAAATAATATTAAAATCAATACATATGATTTGAATTGCTAATTGAAAATAGTTTATTTTTAATTTAATATAAATGAATTCTTACGGATAACAACGTCGCAAATATATGGATTTATACAAATTCATAGAACATTTATAGTTTTTCGATAAAATTACCTTTTGTTCCAAGACGTATTTTTCACTAAGCAACAAGACGATCTTTTCTCGAGAAAGCCTTCTCTAAAAAAGAGAGTGGATGATGAGAATGAGAGTGAGTGAGGGATGACATTTGATTGAGCAGCTAACTATTCATTAACTGTGAGAAGCAGCTTCTCGAAATCAATTATGAAAACTCTGAACGACTGTAAATTGCCAATATATCAGTATAGGTCAATAGGTAGATGACTAACATTTTTACAAACTTACTTTCCTTTCTCTCCAAGTTCGGGTCGAAAAGAATATTTGCTGATTTCAAAAAAGTCGAGCTGAAAATAATAAATGACAACAAAAGATGTTAAATAATAGATGCAAATGAAGTGTTGGTCGTTTACGGAGAAATAAATTGCAATCAAATACAACAAGTCAAACAAAGGATAAAATAGAAAAGTTACCATAGTAGAATATTTTCTGTAAGCGTCCACAGTCAAAATATGATTCAATAAATCTCCAACGACGATCTAGAAGAAAACAAATACAATGAGAATTGCAAATGTCTACTTTTATCTTCATAAAAATACTGATATATTCAACGACAAAAAGGTGAAACAGCCCGATCAGAACTATGCTTGCTTAACCATGTTTTGTCAAGTTTGAGTCACAGATGGATCGCGTCACTGAGACGCGGTCCATCAGTGATTCATGCTTGACATAATAAAATTTCCGACTGAGAACAACAAAATCGCGAGTTGATTAATTGTCCAATTCTACATTTTCCAACTCGTTATTTCCACCACGTTATTTCTTATTTGCTTCATATTCTTTAAAGTTTTTATATTAAAATCACATTACATAAGCCATCGTATAGAGAATCGTATTCGAAATAGACAAAATTATGATATGCTCGGACGCTGATTGAAATAGTGACTGCGCATATAATAGTTCTCCCCTAAAAAACATTCAGAAAATTCGAATAGCATTTCCAAGCAGCAGATTGCAACAAGCGCAATGCGACTTTAGAGCAAATTTGTAACCCGATGTGCGAGAATGATTCGAAAGATTAAACTATCCGAATCCGAAGTTCCAAATTCCTTACGAATAATTGGATTTGTTCTTCATTAATGGCAGACATCGCAACATCAGCAGTCTTATTTGATCAATCATTTTTTAATGCGAGATCATAATGAATTCTAATGTTTAATATACCATGGTTGTCAGAAATTTAAGAATATGATTCGGTATTTTGGATCAGAATCACGTGATATGAAATAATTCCGAAATAGTCTATTATCCTGAATTGCCGTCCTAAACCGAAGTCTAGCGATATATATACTTCTTGATCTGGCATTTTAAAACTAATATTCGATCTTTTGGAAGCGGATTTAAACAGAAGTCTCAATACCTTTATATGTTCGCTCATGCTCTTCTCTCTAGAAATTGAAAAGAACGCGAGACCAGAGATATCAGACATTCGTTTTGGTTTTGAAATAGAATCGTCTCCGAACCTTCAAGAAAAATGTTATATAGGTTCATTAAAATCTCAAAATGTACTTTTGCAAAGGTCTGGCAAATATTGGATTATGATGAAACTCATTATTTTATTGAAAAACCAATTTGTTTTTAAACGTACATATCTGTTCGGTTTGGTGGCAATTTTTTGCTAATACCAACGATTTATCCAAATGTTTGAAATTGGACAGTAGAGAAGGATACTTAAAGCTATGAACTTAACAGAAAATTCATTATCATTATGGCAAGTATGAGGCATATTTAAACCGTGCCGTCACCTATCCCATACCGAAACATATATTGTTATTATTTCTTTTACTTATTGGTTTACGAATATCAGCAAAAATGCTGTCGTATAATTGTGCCGCAGCAAAAAAGTATATCCACTTGTATTGTCAAACTAATCTTCCAAATTGGTAGTCCTTCGTTAGTGATGTCTAACAACCATTTAGAGTGTAATAGAAGATTTAATGACAATATTTACCCCTGTCTGAACAGTATATCAGCAGAAAAATGTTGCAAAACTGTTCTTCATTACAGTCGCATATAGAGCTGGAAAAAACTAGTGATTTGGATCTCAAATCGGATTCGAATATCTTCGAATTGCGTAGGATCCCTAATTTCATGTAAATTGTCCCGTTTTACTTTTGCAACTTACCTCCATTATGAAAACCATAACTACGAATTCATGCTTAATATTCCAGAGCGCAAATATATTTGCTTCAAATTTTATCGGTAGAATACGATAATTCCATTCTATTTTTTTGTTTTTATGAAGGATTCAGGACTGATTCGAATAATTTTTGCTTCGAATCACAAAGTCGAATTATCCAGACCTGATCACATATAGCACCGTCCAGAGAAACGGTCTCGATGCGGTTCTGACGAATAAAACAATTTTCGTGATAAAGCATTCAAACAAATTGTAGGTGTAAAAATTCAAGTTTTACTCATTTTTCTTTTCCAGCATTTTAGTTGATTTATAGAGCCTCAGATTCCAATCAAAAAATAAAATATCTCTCAGTTTTTTGTGTATTGTCCATTCAAACGATCCATTTAGAATAGAAATTTCATACCTGTAAATAAATAAATATAATGAGAAAGTATTGATTTGGTTAGTGACCACTCCCAACAATTTCCGATGTTAATTTAGTCAAGCATGAGCTACTTATTTAGCGCCTATGCGTGGCTCATACTTAATAAAGCATGTTTGTTAGGCCTCTCTGAATTCGGGCTAAGTTGTTTGCTTGACAAGTAAAAAGTCATGGTCGATATGAAACATAGTCGCATGAAGGAAAGTCGATTTGCTTTTTCGCAAAGTAACTTTCAAAATAAGAAAAAAATTTTAACAAATTTTTGTCTGAAGTTTTGCCCGTTGCATTTACTTAGTATTTATATATTATATTTATATATTAAAATTATAAGTAGATTTAACCAGTTTTCCCCAATAGAATATAATCAGAAAAATTATATAGGTTCCTGGTTTACGATTTAAAAAATGAGAACAAACAATTTCGTTTCAGAGTGTCAAGGATAAGAACCCCGTTATCAATTTGAGAAACTCGGGTACTCCTAAATGGCATGTTGAATATAATCTTATAAGTATGGTTTTATGCAAGGCGTAATTTATAGTTACACTATAAGTTTGCGAAATTTGGCTACAGTACACAGACTCAAAGAATGTACCAGAAAGCTTACATTTGACCCCGGTAAAGCACCTATTAATTTTTTCAGAACACTATATGAAGTTATATATATAAGGATTTGGTTTGTCGAGCAATATCAATATTATCTTTTAAGCTGTCCTCAAGGTAATTCGCAATTACTTTGTGGACTGAACATTTTTTCAGTTCAGTACCACAAGTGCAATTCAAATTTAAGTATTTTTGTTCGAGAAAACATAACATATTACATTTGAAATACATGCAAACAGACTCATGGTGATTGAAGGATATGTCATGGCTATCGGTATATTCGGCACATTGATTTAACAGGGTGTGAAGACAAAAAATAAAGGTACCATGCAGTCAATCAGTTTTATGAATAAAACCCAACGATTGACCTTATCAAACGCCTTGGATGCAACAAAGACGAGTGAAGAATGTTCATTATAAAATGAAAGTACTGCATAGTTTCATACGTTAAACTACGTAACATTTTTAATAAACAAAATTCCTCGTCGGCAGTTGTTGGCCACCATATACATATTTGTTTTACTTAAATAAACACACCAAATATCTCTAGAAGCAGCATCATTGGTTGTTGAAATATCTTCAACTGTAATCGTAGAAAATATTGATCCAAGTTCATGCGGACCATGTTTTACATCTGCAATATATTGAATCACAGAGAGAATGCTTCATTAATTTTGAAAGGGAATAAGATATGGCACAGATTGTAATCACAATTTTTTTGGAGACGGGCTACTGTATCAAACTAAAAAAACTGTTGATCAAACATGTTTTGTTAAGCCTATAGTTCATGTCAATTTTCCATCATTACGTCATTAAGCTTATAGTGGACCACCTCAATCAGTATTTAGAACCTCCAAAAAGGGGGTGGGCAAATTTCGGTGATTTTTCAAAGTAAAAGTATGATATCAAAACGTCATTGTTATACAGTTGTATGCATATAGCGGGATCTTAAAATTTTCGTTGGGGAGAAATGATTTAAGTAAGTAAATTTTTATAACGTCATAATGTGTGCCATAGGCAAAAATACCATTGTAAACTAGCTATGTAAACTATGCCTGTGCATGTGGGCTACTCGGTAGAAAGTTCATATGAGTGCTTATTATAAAAATAAAAATAGAATATGATGCTTATTATCTATCAAAAATTGTTGATATCATAGGTCCGGAATACGTACCATACTGTAAACGAGAAATATAAGAATTGAGAAGTTTTGGTTTTTTCAAATAATGGGATTGAAAAATTTATTTATTGAAGTTCGCGCAAAGCAAGGCCAGAAGCAGAGCCTAAATGGAAACAACCAACGGTCACTTAAAACCAGCAGTTGTACTCCAAGCAGGAAACATCCAATTCCCAACCATATATGAATCGATATTGTAAATAAAATGACCTGCTCTAGCCGATGGCAGCGCACGTGATGCTCTGTCAGGAAAATAATTATAAGAGGGTTAGATGAGGGCAGAAGAAAGAGAACACTAACCTTCATCTGGTGTTTTTGATATTAGCGAACGTCTGCTTGTAAAACTTGAAGTTGACGGTAGTTCAGGGTATAAACGTTCTTTGATGGTAGGTAACGACATCATCATGCTTCGAATATAAGTTGTATAATGTCAATTTTACGTGACACAACGCGACCAGATAAACTGAAAAGGGTAATACAAGGTTATGTACGTCACGACTGCCCTCAAAACATCCGAATTGATTAATACATGCTGAATAAGCTTTGTCGCCCTTTGTTCATTTTATAATGACCCGGCATCTATCTTGGATGGACAAAATAATCGTGAATTTCATCCCCAGAAATAGGAATATTTGGAAAACGCACCCAACTCGAGAAAATGCCCGAATTTGTGTACGTGTACGAATCGGCATTACGTGCACAAATCGAATTTAGATATATTCATTTTTGCTACTTTCGAAATATTGGGAAAAAATCATTTCAATATATCTTGCTCGTTACTCCTTCAGCGCTCATGATTCCGACTCTTGGATCTATGTTTCATTGAGGCTACTAGTTGGAATACAGAAACAAAACACGATAGCGTAACAAACTATATAGGCTAAACTACAACTTCTCCAAGACAGTCGCCTATTCGCTATTATGGTCAATTTTAATTTAATATGAAAGTATTTTGAATCTTCTAGACGTGTACTTAATAAGGAATCTATTGATTTAATTTAGATGTACTTCGCGACAGACAAAAAAATCAGCTAAAATAGCATTTTTATCCTATCACATGATACAAAAGCCCAAACGATTTTTAAAATGAGTTGCCATGGCCTAAAACTAGGTAAATATTAGAAATTTATTGAGATTTTCCGTTTATGTACACAAAACGTCGGATTTGACATATCTGATACAGCTGATGACACTATTATAATTGGTTATAATTTATTTCGTCATGCCATGTCCTACAGATGGACCGCACCTTGGCGGCGCAATCCACCAGTGACCCATACTTAACAAAACATTTATTAGAATGTTTTTTCTGACTATGTTGACTACACTGTAACAGAAGTACAGTAAATTTACTGGTCATTTGCAATAATTGTGTATTTCCGAAGTTAAAAAACGCCATGCTGATGAGAAGGCGAGCATTTAGACATATAGCTCATATAATTTTTACCGGGTGCATTCAAAAAGTAACTAAAATCTCTGTCCTGATTAACTGTTGTTTTACCGAAATTATAATCAATTTTACCTGGTAAATGTTTTACGATAAAAGCCGGTAAAATAAATAATTTTATCTTGAAACAGATAAATCAAGGAATCAAATAGGTGAATAGAATGGCAAAAAATATTTAAGATTTCAATCATGTTAAAATAGTTTTTGAAAGATGGCATGGTTGCAATCACTTAAATTGAACAAAAAAATCAACAATCTGCCTAATTTATATCTTTTTTTCATTAAAACACTAACTAGGTTTGAAAGTCAAACTATTCAATCTAGTGCGCTCTGTATTGTTGCGAATATCGCCAATAACTAGCAAGCTGCGTGCAAATTGCAAATTCCGATTACAAACAGCTATTCATTTGGTTATCTAAATATTGCATTGTTCATTGCTCATTCAGTCAGCCCATCTCCCACATATATCCTGTAATTGCATTCAGACCTACAGCATTTTAAAAACGTGAATATAATTTCCAAGAATTATATATGTCGAACAACAATATGTTGTTATATTCCACCACTATGCATAACACAGCAATAATATTTGTGAAATATTTCGTTGATTTGTCTAAATTTGCAGTAGCTCGTCGAGACGCGGTCCATCAGTGGCTCATGCTCGACAAAATAAAAACGCGAAAGTGTCACAGTAAGATCCTTGTCCATGAGCTCTTAAGCGTACAATTAAAGTACAGTACAATACTTAATCTTCTATTACTTCTGAATTTATATCAGCAAACGTGGAAAAAATTTGTTATTTTATTTCTGTTTAATATTACTTTATAATAATAAGCTATCTACTGTATACGAATGAATATGTATTTTATGTTCATTAGACGTTACGTACGCCACGTTAATTTTAACGCGTGACGTCATGATGCCGTGAATGAATATGTGAGCAGAAATTCACAAACGTGAAATCCATTTATTGAAGTTTTTCACTTTGATATAAAGAAAACCCCACCTTATTAATGTGGTTAAGTAATTATGAAAACTGTTAACACTCATAATAATAACTAAAATTTGTCCTATGTGGATTGTCCACTGTTCACTAACGTATTTCAAAAAATAATCGATATTGATTGAAAAAAATTTCCATAACAATGACGTACACTAAAATTTCCATTCTGATATCAACTCGCGTGACATATTCAATTTCATTATTGCAAAGTCATATTTACGCAGGTTTTTGCTCCAGTGATCTAAATAAACACGTATTTTGGTGGACAGAGATGGGTCGCGTCATCGATGACCCTCTCATAAAGTGTGTTGAGTTGACCAAAATTTGAGCAAGAATGACTCCGAATTAGGGCTGGGCAAAAGCGAATTGTTCTTGATTCAAATAATTTTTTCGAATCGAATCACTAGTTCCATATAAATAAAAAACTTTCGCATTTTTACCATTGTAATTTGTCTCCATTACGGAAAGCACGAAATTTATCGTTGCGAATTACTAATATGAGCATAAACAGACTGAATGCCAATGTATTCTTAATTCAAACTTCATATCTAAGAGTGTAAATGGAAATCGATTGTATTTTGTCATTAGAACAGAAAATTTCACTCCAGCCAGCAAGTTTATGTTCCCACGAACGATTCAGTTCGAGTAATTTGTCAAGTCTAGGCGAAGAATGGATGAATTGGTGAACGAAAGAGGCTTCAAATAGCAACATACGAGGTGAGCTCCGGACTAGTGTTAGCAATTCTAATCGAGAGTACCGAGTTTCACGGATATCTGATTCACCCAGTTTAACTTTTACCGAGTTTTCCCTTTTAAATTTTACCTAGTTTATATACAAATGAATTCACCCAATTTTTAACTAAGTATTAGATTACCTAGGTACCCGATTCAAAAATCAGGTACCTAACCTGGCATGAAAAACTTGGTAAATCGTTTATAAGTTGTGAAAATCATTTTTATCTAGTAAAGACAATTTGTCGACTCCCAATCTTCAAATCTACTAAAAACCGTGATTACCTAGTTTTCATTCTAGGTACTACCTAGTCATGAAAGTGAAGATAGGTTACTCAATAATACTTTACCTAGTTTTTGAGTAAATCCGTTTCACTTTACCTGGTCTACATAAAAGCTAGGTCGCCACCACTACCCGTGTGCGGTACTGCCACCCTACCACAAAGACAACTTGATAAACTCACATGCGATCCTGAATAGAATTATAAGTCACAAGAAAATCTCATGCCGTGAAATGTATTCACTTTCGAACAAGTCCCACCCCAAATTTGAGGAACACGCCCTCTTCCCTCCGTTATTACCACCGGAGTTACATTAAGAACAGGTTTTACCAACAGATTCCGTGTCTAACTTTTACGACCCAGAAGTGGGGTCTTCACAATGCAATTTATTCCTTTCAGCATATGTTTATTGTCAAATTTTACACTTTTCTTATAAAACAAAAATAAGAAAATAATCGTGACATAATTTTTAAAACTTGAATCATGGGTCAGCTTATAATACACACACAAACGTCTTAATTAAAGTAAACAAAATAATTGAAACAAAAAATTGATGACTCTTGATCTCAGTGCATAGTAAATTAGGGTTGCATTTTATCATGCATAGGCCAATGCATAATCGCGCTCTCACAGCGCGATTATGCAGCGGCCCATGCATGATTAAGTGAATATATTATATATCTATTAATATAGATAACTATATAAGAATGTTCAGGCATGCTTTCACTGTTTTTGGTTGCATTTTTTAATTTTAAAGTACGGAGGTACACTTGTGGTCATATATTTGTATCATCTCTAATGCATAAAGATGGAAGACGACAACATCGTGCAAATATTGGATTTCCCATTTACACTTCTCATTATAAAATAAAGTAGAGTTTGTGTTGTTAAACAAAGTGAATTAGCCTGCGTTACTTTGACCACGACCTTATAGCAGGATCCGTAATCCGCAATAGGCAGGGGGCACCCAAGTAATTAAATCATGGGGTAGGTTGGCAGACATTTTTTTATTGAAATTCACTCTTGAGCAAAACGGGAAGCAGTGCCCGAAAGAAACCAACTAACGACCACTTAATGGCAAAGAGCTACTGAAAGATTAAGTAACAGCAACTGCACTCTAAACAGAAAACATCCCAAACCAAACTGAACCGCCAGTGAGTGGTATCTGTCCAAGGCCATGGTAAAACCATCTACCACTTTGTACCAAACAAACAGCACTTGACCAAGTGTTTATCGTCGTCTTCTATCTAATATGAGGTTTTCGTGGAAATTTAAATGCAAATAGATATAAAGCGATCTTGAGTCCAATTAATTAGAACATGATTAGACATTAGACATGATAATATATATTAATATAAGTTTTAGTATTAGCACAAATATCTTGCTTAGTCTTTGACAAGGTTACATGCCTTTCGTCTTCGAGGACTCAAAGATATCAATTTTTTCAATCTATTTCTGGGAGCCAAGATTTTTAAGTCACTTTGTTAGTTAAATAAACTTCAAAGGAAGGTTCATGGAAGTGAAAACAAGAATTAGGAAGGCATCAAGATAACGTATTCAAATTACTGAAATGTTGAAAATAAATTGGCATAGAGTTAATTGTATTTGATCATAAAACTTATGTCACAGCGCATATGAACAATTTAGGAAGCACCAAAAATCGACAGTTGACATTGCTTCGTATATACAGCAGAGCGATGAAAAAACCTTTAATTACGTGTTTGAAACAAAAAAATAATTTGAAAAATACCATTTCCGCAGACATTTTAAAGTTCAGTTTTATTGATTAGACCGAAAACGGTACACAAAACAAATATCTTTTAAGGTAATCCATTTTGGATTTCAATTAGATATGGCTGATTTGACAATGCATATATGAGACTATAAACTTGATAGCTTTATCTTAATGAATATTTCACTCAATGGATGATGGACTATGAAGAAAAGTGTAAAAATGAGGACAAATTCACATTCTAATGCTATTTAGTCACTTATATGCTTCCTTGACGCACAGAAATTGACTGCCATGTATATCTATTGTGTTTGGACATAAGATAACTATTAATCCAACAAAAGTTAGAAAACACATCTAAAAATAATAAAAAAACATTTGATTTAGGAAGAGTGTACAAATAGAAATAGTGCACGGTAGTGAAATATTTTGTTGTAAAAAAACACAAGTGGCCCAATCACAAATTATGTCTTTTTTTATGAAGTGGATCACCATGTCCAATTTTGACCACTTTAAAATGGACAAGGTCACAATTGCTGGAAAGATATGATCTTTACCTGTTCGACTTAGCCTACCCAAGTCATTAAACCCTGGGTTGAGAGGTGGGCATGGATAAGCGAGCCCTTTGTTTTTAGAAAAATATTCCCCATTTGCATGCAAACTTTCAGGCGAACCGGAAAATTTTTAGCTATCGGCGAAAAAAATAAAATTTAAGGCAATATATCAACTTTCAAAATGAAGCATTCGCAAGTAATTTGAAATGTTTTTCCTCCTCGTTGCACAGGAAAGTTTGAATTCACCCACGCAGCTGAATATAGATGGCTTCAGACATCTTTTAGGAAAAAAAAACTACGTGAAAGCTTCAGACATCTGAAGGAACTCACCCTGCATTGATCTAATAGAAATAATATGGTGTATTCGAACATGAATATACCTCCAAGTTGTGGAAATGTTTGAAAAGTATTGTACTTTATAGATAGAATTATTCATGTTCCAATAATCTAGATAATCAAAATACTTCCCTTTGGACATCTTTGATAAATTAAAATTGGAAATATCTGAAATTGCGCCTTTTGATTAACTCCCTTCTCATATACATTAGTGTAAATATTCAGAAATTCGAAACCAGGCAATTCCTTTTTTCAGAGCTTTAAATTAATTTAACATTGTAAATGTAAGCTATGGGAAGATAAAAAATTAATGTTAGCCATAACATTTTACTAATACCGTAAAAAGCTTTATATGAGGATGACTTAAATTTTTATTGGAAGTATATTTCACGTGGTTGGTTGGCAGTTAATCACAGAAATCAATATTGCTGCTATGCTATGCTGCTTGAATATTAAAATTTATTTCAATGTTGGAGAATATCCCGATACCCATAATACCCGATAAGGTGTCTAGTTCGGTAACTATGTCCATAATGCGGTAGGTGCCATTCCTTCTTTCGTTAAACCTTCTGGCCTTAATAGTTCATCTTTCAGGAAAAATAAAGGTAGGAGCACCAGGTAACCTTGAATCTGAAATAATACAAAATTGAATACAATTAGTTTCAAATACTATACACTCAACGAATAATACAATTAATCCAACCTTATTCAATTACGCGATCCATATTTTTTCTTGGATTACGCGCAGCAGAACATATAGCAAGGTGACTTAACATCATGCGCCTCAGGGTGTCCGAAAATTGATAAAACTTCCTACATAGCAACATTGATAATTTTGAAGTCTATTGCATAAGTTTAGCATTGTTAAACAAACCAAAATAGAATTATTTATATTACTACCAGTGATATTGCAACGCCCACATTATGAAACAGAATGATAAACCTAAATGCTACAGTATAATGAGACTTTCCATGCTGAACACTCAGAAATTTTATTTTGTCAAGTTTGCGCTACAGATGGATCGCTTCTCTTCGACGCGGTTCATCAGTGTCTCATACTTAAAAAAAGAGGTTTTTGCAAATTTTTCTGATTGAATAGCAATAGCTTAATCAGAACATAGAAGTATGTAAACATAAATGGGTGACCCATACACTGTAAACAAGTCAGTAATCGAGATAACAATTACGATCACAAAACACAGATAGTAAGCACTGAGCGTGGATGTGGTCTAAAGTTTTCACATTTCAAGAAACCTTTCAGAAAATACAAAAATCTCGATTCAACTATGATCATGTCCAAAAAGAGAATGGTTAAAAAGAATGGTGCCTGGTGCCAAGTCAGACAAAAAACTCAGGCAGAACATGAGACGAAGGCACTGACACCAAATAAAGAAAAATGCAAGGACGTTACGTCTGCGATGTGACATACTGTTATAAAAAAATATTAAATAAAACCAAGGACAGATATGCCAGTATTGGCGGTGGGAGCATAAAATATACCAAATATTGTATATTTTTTCCAAATTTTCTTTTGATGGCAGCATTTTCTTTGGGAAAACGTGAAACTGAGAAGCAGACTTTCAGCCAATCTGACATATGGGAAGTAAGAAAATGATAGAGACCTTCTCAAGTTCTTTTTTCATTCTATCAACGTCTTTCATGGCTTGACTTTGAAAATTTGCTATGTCAGAAAATTTGGCAACAAGATCTGATGGTACACACTTGAAAACCTGAAAAAAATAAAAATCGTATGATATTTTAATAAACTATGGTCTTCGAATTACAATAAGAAAAGGAAATGCATCACTTAGAAAGCTGCTTGAGAGTAATACACATAGTTTAAAAGTTTTGCAAATAGAAGATCACTGTCACTATCCTCATTTTGTGAGCTCTTGTATGCTTTGAAAGGAAGAAAAGTTTTTGATGTAAATTTCTGCGTGTTTAGGAAACAATATCCGTGTACAAAAAACTTCTGATACTTCAATGTTAAGTATATCAACAATATCAAGTGCTTAAGTATTCTAACTTAGAATAAATATACGGTAAATATATGAAAAAGTCTATTTTTGAAAGTGGAAATATAGAAAAATTAGGATCAGAAGTAACTGAATCTGGAAGATTCATACTTATTATGATGATATCTTTATTTTCATTTTACAAATTGTTCCGCACTGATTCTAATTTGTTCAGATAAACAGCCCATATGCACTAGAGCCAACCATTCCTGTGTTCTACCAAAGTTGGATGACAACAAAATGCCCAACATGTAGACATGAACCATTTGTCATATACAAAATCAAAACAACAATAAAAAATGAAACTATGGCACAAATCCATGGAGAAACTGGAATACATTATCTAAGCCTACCCTATCGGAACCAAATCAACTTACAGCGTATTGCCATTTTTAATGGAAATATCATCCAAAAGACATAGCATCACACCATCCCAGTCAAATTTTTTTTGTATAAACACAACTTGTAAAGTATGGATCGCAGATGGATCGCACTGCAGAGATGCGGTCCATCTGTGGTCCTTACTCGACAATATGAAGTGTTTGACTGAAAAAAGCTAAAACTTAATTATTTTCAAACAAATACATCAACCTACCTTTTCATATACATTAGTGTTAATTCCGGCAATTCGAAACCATACGTCTTTGAAAAATTTATCCGACGCTACATCATCTATATTTTCTGTTGGTTCAAAATTTGATTCCTCAAATTCATCAGGCAAGAGACCGAGATGTTCTGCAAACACCCTCTTCCGAAGGCGAGAAGCAAATCTGCCAACTTGATATGGTCTGGAAAATAATGAATGAGAAAATATTGGCAGGGATGAAAATAACACTAGAGTATGGGAGCCTGACTTTTATCTACATGTCTTTAAATACTTGAAAGAAGCAAATTTTTCATAAATGAGAACATTTACATGATTGAAATGTGTCGATACATGTTGTCCACAATAATTTTTATCAGCGTACAGTGGTCAATAGCACCATCTAACAATTTAGTTTTTAGACAATAATTTTTTACAATTGTTAATACTAGAGTCTAGCGAAATTTAGTACAAATTCCTGAATATAATGAAAATCACCACGTTGAGATTGATTCATCCTAATTCGGAACGCAATGCCATTAGCAAGCAGAAATTTCAATCGCAAGGTGGAAACAGCAGATGGCAGTAATTAGTTATCAAAAGTAGAAGTGGTAGATGGTTTTATCAGTGCCCAGAGCAAATACCACTCACTGCACTTCAACATGGTGGTTCAGTTCTGTAGGGGAAGTTTTCCGCTTTGACATTCGAGTGGCCGTTACTTAGCTCCTAACAGGCACTGCTTTCAACCTTGCTCAGAACCAACTCCTATAAAAATTGTTCAAGAATTTTGTTTTAAAGTCGTCTTGCTTTGGATTTTTCTATTCTAAATAGACAACGAAAAATAAAATTATTATGATATGATGCTGTATTTTACATAACACATGACCACTAAAAGTGAACACAAAACAGTGGTCCTTATCGAAACATTCAATACGAACTATTCAAATGAAATAATTAAAATCAGGTGCCTAATTAAATTTTAAATCTATTCAAAAACCATACTTTCCATCCATCGTAGAGTCAATCATCTCAGTATCTTCGATCAGCATTGCAACTTCACTATCTCGTACTCCAGTCATACTCCTATCATTGATATTTGCTGATCCTGTTTATTTGGGGAAAACATGTTTTCTACATTCTTCAGTCATTTGCAATAGAAATGCTTAGCACTTATAGGTGAGCATGGAATTGAGAACACTACCAGTATGTCAACTAATTTTGATACAAATCATCAGGTCGGGAAAATCTTGTTTTTCTTTGGGTGTCTGAAAACATCATATCATTTTCTTCAGATATAAAAAAAAAAGCTTCAAATCATCAATGCTGCTATTTCATAGCAGCATTGACGATTTTGAACCTTTTTATACAGTTTGATCGCTACCGGACACTCAAAAGAGTATTTCATTCCTTTAGCAATAGATATATATCCTGAAATACTTTCTTTGGATATCTTGACTAGCAGACCTGACATTTTGTCAGACTATTTTCACACCGAGCAAGAGCATCTTACATGTGAGAATATAGCATGTACAAAATCAAATATCCTTTTTTCAGAATATGATCGAATAATTTTTCAATGTCTAATATTAAAAACAAAAACAAAACATATATAATAGAAAATATTGAATACCGGAAAATAAATTTTTTCTCATATATACCTACATTTTTGATTCTGTTGATTTCAAATCTTTAGAAAAATCAAATCGAAATTTTCTGAATTTTCAAATCAGACAGCAGATATTTTGGACAGCCCTAATGATAAGTGATATACCAGAAAAAATGTGAAAATTAAAACTGTATAAAATTGAGGAATAAAATCTCTTACCTATAATGACATATCGATCATCAGCGATCAACATTTTACTGTGTACGTATATGATTTCGCTGATTGGTTTATCATCAAGTTCTGAATGTGTTCTCAACCCACAGAAACTTATGTAGTTTGAACAGTTGACACCTGTAGAATATTCAAATAAGAAAACGCCAATAATATTAGCAAGCGCGATGGCCTAGGGGCTATCATGCTGGCATCGCAGGCTGGAGATCCGGGTTCAAGTCCCTGTGAGTCCGGCACATTTATCTATGTCCACCACTCAACCCAGGGAGTGAAACGGGATGATCCACTTCAGGCAGTGGCCATAAAAAAATTAAATTGATATTCAAATATCATCAACATATGTTTGCCAATCATGGGTCACAGATGGATCGTACCGCGCCGGGCTCATGCTTGACAAAATGAAATTTTTGAAACTGGTACACTTTTCGATAACTTTCAATACTATTTAAGACAATATATCCCAACCGTTACCTTGCTTTCCCAAGTCACCCATCAGAGATCCATCACCTCTGTTCATACTTCTATATTGCCAGTCCAAAACTGCTTGAATTGCTAGACTTTTGCTACTGTCACTATAAACGAATGAACAAAAATTAAATCAACTTTAACACAACTTTGGGTGTGAAAACCACAAAGCACTTGTTCATCTTTTTTCAGGTATGTGTCACTCTGTGGAGCAAGCTCGACAAAATAAAATTTCTGGTCAGGTTGATCTGCTAAAATGAGTGATGATAAAATAACTACTTTCTACCCAAAGAAAATGTTTTTTTTTTAAGAAGAAAATTTACCAAGAAATAGATATGTGCTACTAAAAAGTTTTTCGGAAGTCTGACAGGAATAAAACTGTATCACAGAATTTAAGATTAAGAGCTAAGCAGTGGGAAATGGGGATGATATTTGGGGGTGAAATTTTTTTTGCATTTCAAATCCTTCAGAAAAGTGCACATATGTAAGAAGGATTCTGTTTGGCCATGTTCAACAAACAGAAAAGGCTTCTACTCACAGCCTTGGGAATATGTTTGGTAACCTCACCAGTTACTCCATATGCTCCACACAAGATGGAATGGCAAGACGCAAGAAAAATCTCGTAACCAGATATAATTGTAAACATAGTTAATTGCATACTGCAAAATAAAGTTCATACATACATACAGAACCAAAATTAAAAAAACTATTTGGATGTGTAACCCCAATGAATATACAAAAAAATTTTAAAAAACCCACCTGATATCGCCCTCAAATCCAGGTATGAGAGGCATAATAACATAAACTCTGAAATTTTTCTTCTCAGTATGAGCTCTCATTATTCTGTAGAACAAAGCATCAACTATCTTGTTATTTATATCTGGATTATTTCGAACACTGATGAAGAATTGATTCTGAAAAATGAAATGTTGACAGAGTTTAAAAACCTCTTTTAGATCCTAACTTTATTCTAACTTAACAGGAATTATCACAATATTGGACTGGGCTACTCGCATCTCGAGAATGATATACCTTCCCAAGTACAAAATTAATTTGGCAAAGCATAAGCGTACTTGGAAACTGCCAAAGTTAGGTATATTAGTCCCTAATCGAAACAAAGATACAGCTAAAGCACAAACAAACGTGAACAATATTTCTTTTCAAAATCTTGACAGATAGTCTGTGCAAATGCCACAGATGGAGTGACTTTTGCTTCCATTGCCCATTGTCCATTCCATTTATTAAAGGCGGGCTGGCAGAATATCAGCTACTCTGCTGCTCACTATTCAGACACTGAGGCAAATGACAGACATGAAAAGGGGCCACATTTCATGACATCTTTTGTTACAAGATTGAAAAATGTCTCTTTTTAAATGTCTGTCTGGTCAGAAAAAATTACAGAAAAAGGTTCAAAATCATTAATACTGCTATGAAAGGTGTTGATGGTTTTGAAGCTTTTTATGTCTCTATCAATGCTATCTCTAGAATGTCAGCTACTCTGCTTCCCAGACATCTGAAGACAATGGGATCCATCAGAAGCAATTTTAGCAAATGAGAAATTATTTCATGATATTGCGAGAGGATTAAAATATTTCCTTTTGAATAATCTGGTTGAATCGCACACTGTATTAAAAAGTCAAAAATCATTAATACCGCTATAAAATGGGCATACCGTAATTTGATTTCAAATTTAGAAATAAAACAATGTGTAAACAATGAACAACATGTTACCTCAATATAAATATAATGTTCTGCTTTATTAATTACATCGATATAAGCACTTTGTATAGATAGCTCAGGTTCACTGATACCAGCCGACCATTCTGCAGAAGATCTCAGTATCTGGAAAATACGAACATAGATAATAAACTCTTGAATACTTTAGACAAGGGTAATGTCAAAAATCTGAGAACAGAAAAATTTGCAAATATTTTGTCGTGAAATCAACCAACACTACACATACTTGATAAATCATTTAATAACCAATTAAGCATAACAGAAAAAAATAGCTTGAACTGAAACTATGGTAATTTCTACAGTAAAATCGAAACAAGTAGTTCAACAATCGTTATACATACATACACAGATTTATTTCTGTAACGTTCCGTTTGGACATAAAAAGGGAACGTCAGATATATCACCACATTCCTCATTTTTGAGCCACTCGGAATATCAGTCTCAGCCAAAATGTGTCTATCCTTAATGGTCACTTTTTTAACAGACAGACGAATTTACTCAGGGAATTAGACAATCATTTTAACAACAGAAGGTAATATTTTAGAATTAAAGCAACATATCACAGTATATTTTTTGTTATATAAGCCTATGTTGTTGCTTTGGTTTCACAGTTAATATGCTTACTTAGTTCTATGATTGTGTTCATTTGATGAACATTCTTGTAGTAGTGGGAGTGAATTTTGAGAGTTTTTAATTAATGTGTATGGCCACGTTGAGTCAAGCAAATGTGCGAAAAAGTCTTAATCCAAGATTTTCAAAAACTCGGCCATATCTACATTATCTCCACGTTTTGTTGGATGAAGTGCAAGGTTCGGTCTCAGGTTACAAGTGTTCTTATGTTGGTTCTAAACCACCAATGTATGTGAAAAGGTGCCAGTGTGGTCACCCCTAGTCTTTTACCTGGACATTAGCATTTACAGCCTCTGGATGAATGGAACTTTGCCTCAGGTGGAATGCATCATCACAATATGATTTTGGCAGTAGAAAAGGTACTGTTTCTCCTTTTTTCGCTTTCTCTATCTGGAATAAAATTGAATTAGTTTTCATACTATTGTGGATGTATTTTCAAATACATGACAAGGATGGATTTTGAGTATAATTACAATGGTAAAACAATTTTTATTCTTAATCAAGGCATTTGCACAAAATTTTATAATTAAAAGCATCCCTATGGAAAGATAAATAGTGGGAAAAATAATAAAATAAATTGACATACAATCATACTATTAATTCATTAGTATATCAATGAATATAAAAAAAAAAAAACCTTTACACTTTCCTAATTTAAAAATTACCTTAGTAAAGTTCCATCTCTGTATAAAATGGCGAGCCGCATCCCTAGCTGCTTTACCATACGTTACACACGCAATATCGTGCCATGGCATCCTCGGCATTTTGGAGCGATCGATCATATCTGCATAAAAAAGGTTGTACAGTATAATTTGGATTAAAAAGTAATTTTGACTCACTGCTTTTGCTTAAATTCATTCATTTTGCTGTTAAATCATGACACATGTCATATTTTACAGTGCAAAATAAAAGTCAGCCAACCATCCAGCTCAGTTCACTGAACTTACTTTACTTTACACTTCTATTTGTCATATGACAAACCAATAAACATCGATATAACTCAAGAAACAATAATAATGTCAAAAAAAACATAGCAATGAATAAATATTGCCGATGATAGTTTTTGCGCCAGAATGAACAGGTCAACCATGAAATGACCATACTGTGTCTGCGTCAGTAGCTATCTTGAAGGGAAAGGGGGTGGTTGCAGAAACTGCAACGCTGTATGTATTTAACGAAGGAGAAAAATTAATCTACAAATCAAGTTAACATTAATTGAGCTCTTGGGCAAACACTTCGAGCTTCAGTTGCAGTGAACTTAAAAAGCAACAAAAAACAACAGATATACATATAAATATTATAATTACTAAATAATTTTAAACCCATACAGAAGGCTCTGACAATATTTTGACACCTAAATTCAATTAAACGTTCCCTCTTTTCCTAAAATTTTCTAACAAATCAAATACAAAATTCAATTTACCATCATATGGATCATCTAATTTTGCCAAATCCTTCGCAATGAAGTTTGCATAATCTTTTCCGACCCATAGTTTTGATTGTCCTGCTAACTTCATATTTTCGACCATTCCTTTATAAGCCGCACCTGCACTTGAGCAACCATTAGGTCCATCTACATTGAATAAGAAATGTCTTGTAATAATGACTACTAAGGAGAAAATGGTCATTCACAAGAATAGTGGTTACAGTTATGATTATGGGTCAGAAGCCTACAATTTCAAGTTTTCGATTTTAATGTTTTTTATACTAATGCAGCTACATCATGATATATGTTTAATTTTGAAAATTACAAATTTAGCTTATATGATTTTGTCACAGAGTAACTGGAATAAGAAAGGCAAGAAATTCTAATTTTCATCTTCAAATTCTAGATTATCAAAGAATTAGAAAGAATACAGATATTTCAATAAAAAGAGCCAGAACATAATGAAATGAGATTTTTGAAAAGAAGGATGATTAAGATTTAGAAAAAAAGACGAACTGCATCCGATAGACACTATAGATAAGAGAGTATGAAAATAAAGAGTGCTTTTCAAAATACTTCTTCATACGCAAGGATGACGTTGTACTACAATTCAAAGAAATCTTTAGTGGAAGTTTATTAATCACACAATCATATGTAATTTGACTGTGTAATTTGTAATCAAATGTAATTTGACTCTTATCACAGTTGCATATAAGCCTCTGATGAATTATGCGTTCAAATTCAACAAATTGGTTTGTGAAACTGACTTTTTCAGGCTGATACATATCTTATATATCTTACATATCTGGATCAAACAAGTCTGAAATTTTTTTCCTACTAAATTTAAAGATTTCTGGATATTCAAAATTTGAAGTGAAGTATTCTATATAAAGTATTATCACCAAGTACAGGTTTATGAAAATGACCACGTCTGGAGACAGTATATGCCAAGGTGCAAGTAACACACAACTACGAATTCAGGCAGTTAGTAAAAAAGTTTCAACACCCCATACGCTCACACATTTGTATAAATATGGGTTCATAGGAAACTTTATAACACAATTGACTTATAAGTTCATATTTTATTTACTGTTGGATGTGAAAATAGCTGGAATGTATTTTAATGATAGCAAACAAGGGCCAGATATATACTTTTATTCCTCTCGAACCTATTCCAAATAAAATTTTATCAGAAATTTGAAAATCTAATAACACTTAAAAATTTTTCATATCTGATTATCCGAAATACTGTTTATATAGATTCTTATTTAAAAGTTTTAATTGACATTGTCAATGGAATGTATACGAATCCCCTGATTGAGTATCTATAAACAGAATATTAGATGCCTAACATGCATACCATAATATCATATCTACAATAAATTTACTAGTCCAGATATAACCATGAGTAATAGTTTTTGTCTCATTATTCATTATTACATTAAACAAAGGTATTTGATTAAAACACTAAATGGCATGAACGATTTAACTTTAATTATACAATTTAAATTATATAATATTATTAATTTATTCATAAAATTAAATTTTTTTGACTTTGGCATGGCATTAAAATTTTCTTTATTTTTTTTTTAAAAATACACATTATCACACGAGTACTCACAAATGACCAAGAATAATGATGGGGAAGGACAGTTTTTTGTTGAAATATACTGGAGTGTTGCTGCAGTCCCAACGTGTTTTCACAATTTACAGTATCAATAATCAGGTGAAAATTAATTAATTTTCAAAGGTGTTTGAAATTGTTTATATCAGGCTCAAAGTCACAGAAACTCTTGAAATTCCCAAGGCTCTCATAATCAAATTGACACCAAGCTTGTTTTTATTGGCGGCCCTACTAATTGTGTATCTTCGTAATCAAAAACAGTCATCTATTTATGTGTAATTTTCAATGAGAAGGATGCAGTTGTTTGTTGGATACCAAGAGCTTTATGTGCGCAGGAGACAAGAACGTCTCATGTCAGCTTCGCAATCTAGTTCGCTTTAACATTTTGTTTATACATTTACCAGAGTAGAACAAAACACTTTTAGTAGAGTACAGAGCTTTTAATAAACAACATACGACCTATAGGTTAAGTATTTAATTTAATTGCTATTGTTAGTCACTTCTTACACTATTTTTATATGGAATTCAAAAGCTTCATGCTAATTGAATAAGAGCATGCAAGCTTACAAAGCAGCCTTGTCGAATCCATTCAATGGAATAACAATGGGAATAGCCCAAACTTGTTCGGTCTTGTTTGTTAAGAAATGATGTAAAATATGTTTAGATTGGTAAATGTACTGTAACATAGCAGATGGGCCTAAGGAATATCGACTCCAATTCCAAATTGATAGTTCGCAAATTAGAGTTTGAAATCAGAACATTGAAAAAATTATCACTAAATGATTATTCAAAGTCACCCAATGATCAAATACACAAACTAATACTTTCTATTATCGAAATAACCAATATTAAAAAATTACAAACACGTACATTGATAAGAGTGATATGATGCAGGACTTTCTTTAGGCACCAAAGGACTTGTGTCACTCACTGATCCATAGCCTGTGATATGATTGTTAGAAAGGCAAGCAATAAATTAGTAGAGCAACAAGAAAAAATTAGTGATGTTAGTGTTGGGCGATATCGAAATATTATACAGCTATATTTTGATGTTCTAAGTTGATCAAATTTAAACACAAGCCAAAAATACTTGAATGTGCACCCTCGCCATATAAAAAATGTTTCGCTCAAATAGATTTTGTTGAGCGTGAACCATTGATGGAAGTGCACCATCTATGGTTCATGTTCTACAAAATAAAATTTACGATGAAGATACTATATAGAATTAAAAACAGCGTTTGGTCGCAATGTAAATGCATAAATGAACATCTGTATGAGGTGATTATTCAAATCTTAGCAATAAAGGGCATATAATCGTACACGTAGAACAATAACCAATACCGCCCAACACTTCTAAAGATAGATAAGTAATTGATCGCACAAAACTTTTTACCACCAAGATAAGCATCACAATAATTAGTTATATGCATTGACCTGATAAAAAAAATCTGCTAATCAGTGAGTAATCAAAGAATCATGTTGATCACTGATGATAGACATTGCGATTTTTTTCAAGAAGTGTAACAGATAAAGAAACAGCAATGCATTATAAGAGTAATTTCATAGCACACAGTGAATTTGAAAGCCACACAGAACACAACAATGGGAATTCTTGACAAAAACAATCAATCCCAGTGAACACCAGTGAAGGAACATGTAAATATAAATTGATAAACATTGAGCACAAATGATATTTTGTAAAATATTCATTTTGGAATGATGGCAAGGTTCGATGGATGTGCAAATCACCAATGTTTTAGAAATATCGACAAGTATTATCGAGAAGAGATTTTGAAATGGTGTGAAGATCAAAAAAAAAATATGTAGGTTGTAAGCCAAATGAGTCTGCCAATGGTGTTAGTAGTAGCATACCCATTGATGTGATGCTTCGAACTAACACAGATAAAATTTAACAGTCTTCTTCTCAGGATTTTTTTCGGTAAGGTGCTTTTTGATTTGATTATGCTTAGCAAAATGATTGGGATAAGAATATGCCATACTTTCTCATTTCAATGTTAAATAAATTGATTCAAACTGATTTATATGATAAGCATTGTTCATTCATAATATGTGGACACACACACACACACATATTAACACATGTAACATGGAATATTATGGAACGTCCCAGCAGGATGACATAATGCTTTTGTTCTGAAATGTTCATGTCATTTTCTTCAGCTTATGAAAAAGCTTCAAAACAATCAACACTGCTATTTCATAGCAGTCTTGATAATTTTGAACCTTTTTCGAAAGTTTGGTTGGTACAGTCAATTGCTAATAAAATGCAATCAAACTTATTATTGAGTAATCACAAATGGATGATATGATTTTACTAAAAATAGTTGCAACAAGGAGGTAAAATAAGGTTGTTAGAAAATGTTGTTCCAATGATATTTACAATTTTGTTAATAGAATCATGTTTAAATTTTGATAAGAATTTGAAATTAGAAATTATTCTTGTTCGACTATATTTGTTTTATTTCGAACTGAAATCAGGATTATGTCAAATTTCAAAGTAAAATTAGTATTTATCAGAATATCCTGAAATTATTCTAAAATCAATTTTCTGGAATATGCAATTATTCAAAAGTACGTCAATACACGTAATATCATAGAATTCTAGACTAAGAACTTCATTTTTATAATGTTGACATTAAAATCAAGGACATTTCATGAGGTTTCGTTCAATTTTTGATTTTAATGAATGATTATACGAAGTTGTTCATAATATTTAATTTTTGACACATACCAGCCAGGTATGATACCATGCATAACAATGTGAAAGCTAGTTTTCAATAACAATCCTCACATGTTATATTCTGTGGCTGAAATAAATAAGTATACCGGTAAATATTCTTCCTAGTCATTTTGGTCCATTGTTCCCAAAAGTAGGTTTGAGCACTTCATTGCGGCCGTAAATAGGTATTTTGATGCAACAATGAAACAGAAATCTTAATTTCCAAAAACTTACTATTGAAATAAAACATAAGTTATTGACTAAAATTGAGCCTGACCAGGAACTCAACCCCAGCACAGCAGAAGACACTTTGTACATCAAGGCTAAACATGTCCATATCCTATAAATTCTATAGTTAGTTTACAGGTTTTATTCATTTAACATTCTGACGACACATACTGGAATCAAAGGTATTTATATACAAAATCATACGATCTTACTAATCTGTTTGTATCGTGACATGATTCTCATTGCTTATCCCGTATCCTTCGCACAAACAAAACCATCATATTGAGCAACCAATCTCCAGTCTAATTGGGAAATTTTGTAAAAACACTTTTTGTTAAGTATGATGGATCACGTCGATGAGACGTGGTCTATCTGTGGCGCATGTTTGGCAAAATATTTTTCTTGATTGGGATGCTCAATGAATTTCCAACGTTTTCCAAATCATCTGGACCACAATAAACTCCGAATTCCAACATTACATTAAAAGAGGCATATACAATGATTGTGTTCATAAATTAACAAGCCAGTCGGCAATGAAGAGCTAGAGTGCCTATTGAACTATGTTTTCAATATCAAAACATCTTGTCTGGGGATTTGACACTTTCAATACCATTAACCTAATCAAGAGTTGACACTAATATAAAATCAGAAACACTAATCCCAAATTAAAAGTATTTAATGATTTTATGTCTGTGAAATTTCCATTATGATAATTGAATCTTAAAGTATTGAACTTTTGAAAGACATATGAACACATTGATCGCAATACGGTAATGTTATTATATTTTTAACAAATTCGAGAAAATTGTTCATAACATGCCAAGAACAAAACAGGTTTTGAATTTGAGCGTAGAAAGGTTCAACTTAAGCATTATAGAAGAACCAGAAATCGAAATCTATTTTGTGAGGAAGAATAATTCAGTGTTACTGTACAGTATAGAAAATTGTAGCAGTATAGAAAATTACCACATCGAATTTCAGTGTATTCAATCAATGACATGACATTGATGACATTCATGTTCACTTCATGAATCATATATATTGAAAATTAGTGAAAGGCAAATAGTGCAGTAGGATTAACAGATGAAAATTCTAGATTACAAAATTGGACAATGGACATACCTAGCTTGAATGTACAGCGTTATATAAAATTTGAAAAAGCGTGTTGCAAAGCTCCACCATGTGATAATACACTGTGGACACTGGTTAAATATGATGTGGGTTTTTAAATAAAGCAAAGACTGTGTCACACAAAATCAAAGTGTCGCAAACCTCCACCAATTGAAGTGAGTAATGTGCTGCTTTCTTGTACGACAGTGATAGTAGTTTTACCATCGACTCGATTATCGATCACATCATCATCATCTGATCTATTGTCAGGTTCATCATGCTTTAAAAAATAAGTTTCTGTGATTAGCATTTATGTCAAATGTTATTATTATAATTTTAACATTTTTTGACCACAGAGTCTTATCAGAAAGTTTCTGTTGCCATGCATGAACCACAGATAACACGCAGTACACAGTTCTGCACACTCGACAATAGATGTTTGAAATCACGAACAGACACTTGAGGCATCTGCTGTACACACACGCATACCCATCCAAAATATGTATTAGCATGGGCACTGCAAAATTGACAATACCACCCATGCACAAATTTTTTTTTTATTGCTACATTGGATTGTCTTGTACAAAATCCAGGTTATTAAAAGTTTTACTTAATCGTATTTCTCTCATGCTGTCTTACCGATGCTCTGAATGCTCCATCATCTAAAACAGATAAAATAATGTTGATAAGCTGATACGATAAGCAAAATGTATTTATAAGAATTACCGCTTGGATAGTTAATGTGCAGCATAAATAAACTGGCAGTATAAGTTATTTTGAATAATAATTGCCATCTTTAAATGGCAAATATGTAATGAAACAAATTTTCAGATAATTCGATCAATTTTGTTTGAACATATGTCATAATTTTGCTACAATATTGAAACAAGATGATTTGTATTCACTGATTAATAACTCAGGCCCTACTAAATCTACCCTCCCATCATAACCCATGTTGAATAAGGTACTACAAAAAACTAACGAATGATCACTTTTATGCAAAGATCTGCATAAAATGGAAAATAGGCATTACAAGTAAACACCAATAAAAAAAAGACATAACAGACATCTTCGGGCATAATGGCCTAGTGGTTAACACATCAGCATGGCAGGTTGCCACCCACTATAAAATAATATATGCTCACCACTAGAAGTCGATAGAGGCTTCAATTGCAATTCTCCATCTTCAGGCTTAAAACAAGAATTAGTTGAAAAGCTAATTTTCAAATAAAAATATTTTGGATGTAGTGATTGGTCAACATGCTGAAACCATATGTAAAACTTCCAGATTAGAGTCCTAGGTTTGTTAATTTATGCCCAGTACCCAACCCAGGATGTAAAAAATTTCTAACAACACTGTTCGTTTGATGCGGCCATTGATACTTGCTCAGGGTAAAAATCCATGATAGAGTCATATCAGAACCAAAACTCTTGATTGCAGTTTCATTTTTCTAGATTGAGTTCTATCAGAGCACAAAGCTCGTTTTTTCAGTAGACGACCATTCTGCAACAACTTCTATAAATAAATCAAGATGATTCCTATGCTATTTGCACCATTGGATTAGATATAACTTACCTTTTCCTTTGAAACTTCTTCGAAGACTGCAACAGTCATTGCTTGAAACATTAGCAAAGCTGATGTGGTGTGCGCAGATGACTTAGTTTGATCCATGGTGGATATCTGAGATGAGGAAAGTTCTGACGTTAGGATTCAGGTTAGAATACGTTCGGACAGACAATTTAACATCCTTGATTGGCAAACAATGACATCACTTGAGTTCACTTCAGGTTCAGGGCTCAGGTTAACCAAACCTGTTCTGTCATTAATAGGTAACTGATATATGGTACTTGCTCGACACATGAAATTCCAGTATTCATATTTACTTTGAATGTTATTCAAAATTCAATGTACTAGAATATCATAAATTGACATATAATGAAATTTTCCTATTTTTCATATACATGAAACATGAATGCTTGATAAATTGCAACGGTATTTTCGAATATGAAGCGTTTTTTTCACAGTTGCAATTTATGTTTTCCAAGCAGAACGCCTAAGCAAGTCTGGTGTTTTATTTTTTTTTGCTTACATTCATTTTTTATCAGCGTGTGGGCGCACCCATGTGCGTTGCTAGCCTTGAGCAGTGTTGGTGGTAGCATTGCAGTCAAGCCTCTGACACCAAAAAAACAACATTCTGTCATCATTGCATTGTGACAAAAAAAAAACTGAAAATTTTTGAAAAAGTTTCAACTATGCATTCTATTTCACTGAATTTCTTTACCTGCGAATCGGTAACATCAGCCGCTGACATAATTCTATCTCTATCTGTTCCCACATCCGTTAACCGATGTTCATGATTGTCCCATCTTCCATAACACAAATCAATTCCACCGACAAAAGCAATCTTCTGATCGATGACGACTATTTTTTCATGATGCGCCCACAATAATGAATCGGCAGTTGCTAAAATGTAGATGGATCAGAAAATTATAAATTAAACAAAAAGGAAAGTTAACAAGTCTCTGTCACTGGCATATTAGTCTTAGTCATTATTTGGTACAGGGAATACATAATTTATTTTTCATTGAATATGAAAACTTTCGAGGTCATTACAAAAGCCAATTTAAGTATGAGTACTGCTTTGAGAATATTTATTATTTGAAGGAGTATTTCAATGAGATGTTGAAAAAGCAATCAAGAATGAAATATCTATATCAATTTTTTTTCAAGTGGCTAGCTTTTTTGTAGATATTGTAGGGTAGGGTTCTTGGGAATGTTGACAATTGAGGTACAAGGTTAAAAAGACTTTGGGAGATTTGTGACCTACTCAATCAAAAATTTCATTTTAACAAGCATGGGCCACAGATGGATCACATTCAAACAAACAGAATATGGTTTGAAAAAATTTTTCCAACTGGGTATGAATTCTGTACCAAATTTAAACAAGGTTAAGGTTATAAAACTGTATATAAATCACAAAGTTAATTTACAAATCCACACACTTCACTAAAAACTAATTCCTAAAATAAAATTATTATTTTTGATGCATTGTATTTGTATTGGTGCTGAAACTAAACTGTGTACAACTGGACACATAATGAAAATAGGAATGCCTGATATAAAAGGGTAATATTTCATGATAATTATATTATTCACCAGAAAATTACAGTCTTTTCTCAATTGTCTAATAGTATTAAAACAAGCAAGAAAGCTTCAAAATTATCGACACTACTGTAAAATAGCAGCGTTAATCATTTCAATTTTTTTCCATCTGATAAAAGATTTGAATTTGTAGAGGGGATATTGTCACCCTGATATTATGGCACTATTAAGCAGTTGGCCATAACAAAATAATTTGAACTTAAAAATAAACAATGAACAACAATAAAGCATTCATACTTGTGATATGATCTGGATGTCTGAGTACTCTTATGTTTTTAGGATTTGAACTTTGTAATGTAACTTTCGTGTATTTACTCTGCAATGCAACTGCCATTTCCACTTCCTTATAGAGGAGAATGTAGATTTTGACACCAGCATCCTATTTTTGACAAAAAATACATTGTTCAATAAATAATGTCTGTGAATATGTTTTTAACTGCAACAATGGAATTGTTTCGTTTTCACAGTCTCGAACGATTTGTTCAATTGTGCATTGGAAGATAAAGTATGAGAAGAAAATGAAACATGATTTGATAAATACTGATAGGTTATGACTATCAAAATGAAAACTTTCGATTGGGTACAAAAGAATAGAAAGTTTGAAAGTCCATTTCAGAGGAAGTTAAAATTTCAATTGGGCAGAAAAGCATAGATTCGAAAGCGTGATAACTCCTGCCTGATGAGCAAAAGCTTTCGACAGGGTAGAAGGGCAACAAGCATAACCTGTGCAGAAGAAACCATGTTTTTAATATAATTGGACAGAATGATAATTGCGTTTACAAAGGGTTCTCAGAAAAATTTAAACAATGGATGCGTGTGAAACAAGTCTCCTTTCCATCAAGCATAAATAACACACTTTAATCTTGTCTGAATAAGTTAGACCATGTTCTAACGAAAGCTTACAATAAACTTATATTTCTGTGGAATGAGAACATGATATTTTCATAAATAACAGATGGCCTTTTTCTGACAACGCAAACTACCTTGGACTGAAGCTTGACAAATATACTTGATTAAAATATTTCTTTCTGGCTGTAAAAGGTGTGAATTATTTCAATACTGCTTCAGGCCTTGCATACGGTAATATACGGTTGATTGAAAAAAAATTATCTGCCTAGCCTAATTGAGTTATCATTATTAAGTTTAAGTATTTTTTGATTTTTCAAACAGTGAGATGACGATCAATATATATAATCACATTTCCGCAAAAAAATCAAATTGAATACTTACTGCCTTACGCTTCAATAATTTATCTAATTGCCATTTTCCGCCTTCAGACACAGGTCGTTTCAAGTAAATTTGAGGTGATAACCACCAATCAGTTATAAATATTTCCTCTTGGGCATCCTCTATTGCATCAGCTACAACACTAAAATATGTCGAACCATCGACAAACCTGCAAAAATATGAATATCATAACAATTGAATGGTAAGGAAAAATTATATGGCACAATTTTTGGATTCCTTGGTTCGGAGTCACGGAATGTCACCACCTGGCTACCAATCACCCGAAAACAGGGTTCAATCAATGGAAGATTTCACAATATGGGCAATATAACACAACATATCTGTGACTAAAAGACTTAAATATATCTTTTTAAGTCTCTGGTAATAACCAAACTAGTGTAGAAACAAGTTCAAAATCATCAATACAATAAAATGATGCGAGCATTTCAGACACTCAAAGTAAAAAAAGATTCCTCTGCCCTGCTTTTTCCAATGAAGTATATGGGGATGATGCAGAAATTCAATTTCTTCTCACTTCAATTCACTCTGAGGCCCTAAGAAGCTTTAGAAATGTAGCAAATGCACTCCAAAACAACCAAAAAACAACTACTATAACGATGTGGAGTTAGTGGTATATCATCTGGGTGATGGTAAAACCTAATCGATTTTTTAGATTGCTTGACCATTGAGGAAGTAAAAAGGATTGAAACCCTCTTTTCAAGTATCTAACAGTGATAAAATATTAAAAAAGTTAAAATTAAATGTCGTGTAAAGTGATTCTTTTATTAACAGCAGACCGTGTGGTGTGTTCTCTTCTCTCCAAAATAAACAAATTTAAATATGAACTTATAATTGAATTATGATAAAGGTAATACAAATGTCCTAACTTATATTCAAAACAACAAGTCATATTCAGGGTGGTCTGTCTACTTGTTACAAAGCCTTTAAAATTATACTCTTTATTGGATGTTGGATTATGAAGTCCATTTTGCAGTAGAATTATGATACTACCTAAAATTTGGTGTATATCATGATTTTACTCCAAAATGAGTCAATTAGAAATATTTGCAAAATCAGTTAAGACAAACTGTTAAATAGCAGTGTTTAAATGATGAAGAAGATAAAATCAAACAATAAACAAAAAAAGTTGTAGACGCCAAGGCTTTCTTTGGCAATATCACAATAACCTACCAATGTGCGGGTGAATTCTCTCGAACAGGTGCAAATGAACCATTTTGATTTTTTCCAATAAAATCACTTGCACTTTCACTTGCAGTATTTAGTATTGCATCTCTCCATACTTTTGCTTGTCGTTCGGTCCAACAATCGACAGTTAATCTTTTAAAATAAATTGAATACGGTAATATTAAATGATATTATTATGTTATATTTTCTACCAAAAATAATAATTGCCGAAATCTAACAAAAATAATCTTTTGAAATTTAATGAAACAAAAAATCAATTTGTAACAAGGAAACAACTAGTCATTATACAACACCAAACCATAAAAATACCCAAATTTCACCATTCACATTCATAACAACGACTGGCTGGTCTAGAATGTTGGCTGCTCTGCAACTCTCACATACATAAAAATTCGCTATGTAGTAACAGTACTTCAATACAAAAAAGGACAAAATAATGCAAAAAAATGGTGGTCTGGTTGTAATAACTGAACAAAATGCCTCCAAATAATCAACATCGTTTTTCATTTATTCCTGTGATCTAGACATTAAAACGCCTGTTATTAATATTATTTCCATTATTAAGTGACAAAAAGATTTCAATCTCAATAATACAGAAATTGCCATTTAACACTCAAATTGATTCAGAATAAAATAGCTCGAAATTATCACGAATCTGTCACACAATAGGCTATATTTATCATAATATTGACAGAGCAAATGAAACAATGCATTGCCATATTTCGAACTTAATTTGGCTCAAATATATAAAGAGTACTGGTACATACAAAACAGAAACAATAATATTACAAGTTACGAAAGTCTGCTTGATCAATCCAGCCTTTGTATGTGAGCTCTGAGTGAATCGATTCAGATAGACCAACTGATAATATGAATCATTAGTCCTTTTAACAACAATAACTTTTCAAAACTTAACAATAATATTTCATATAATCATGATCCTTAATAGACTGTTTTGCCAAATTTGCAACAAAATAATGATTCGTGAAATAATAGCAGATATCACAATTTCATTGAAAAAATGAATCTCCAATTGTCCTGTACGGAAAAAACTTAAAAAAAATGAATATGTGTAAAGGAATGCTCATCCAATGTAAACATGAATCTGTGTTGAAAAAGTCTAATGTGGATCAATAAAAAAATCCCAGACTCACTTTCTTGATGCATTGGATATCGCAAGTTTCTTGGAATGTTCTTTCAAATCTACATTTAATTTGTTGTCAAATAACAAAACACCTTTGATTTTGGAATGATCAGGAGACAAGTACATGATGAAGGTGTCTTTTACAACAAACCACCTGAATGTATTATACTATAAGTTTTATGCAAATTACTCTCTAAGTTCCAAGTCACAGAATTTTATTTTAATTAAACAATGACTGAGTATATCTGAAATTTTCTATATCATTTCTCCACAAGAATGAAACTAACTTCAAAACCCAAGCATGTTCTACTAGTTCATTACTCTCACAGAATACCAAAAGTAGACATTTCCGGCATCTTGTAATCTTGGTTATAGTAATAGATAACATCAATTTAGTTTATAAAATTTTGTTTTACATATTCGGCAAAAAATTTGGCATATTTATTGTTATATTTCCGCAAATTAATTCTTTTGGCTTATCCTAATTTTAAATTGGTTTTGATGAACGTTACAAAATTTCCACTAAATATCAATAAACATGTTTCAAAACCCCCAAATCGATGATAGTGAGGACTTGTTTAATATTCAACTTCCTTCCCCCTCCTTGGTTCACGATTCAAAACTTTAATATAACTAGGACCCAGTGCCACTGACTATATATCGCACAAGCATATCGCCGGCAAAATGCCGGTATTACCAGTACGTAACATTACTTTCTGCTATTGAAAAGAATGCTTTTGTGCCATTTTAAAAGTCCCGTAAAGCACATCCCGAATTAAAAAATCAGGTGCATAGTAAGAAATCGGTCTAAATATGGGCGGGTTGTTATTTCATGAACTTGTAAAGGATAAGCACAAATTCCAGTACAAAATCTTTTTCCATATTTTTTCTGTACTTGCTTTCTGTTGCTTTTGAGAACTGAATTTTCGAATACATGAATAATCTATCCATATAGACGCCCACTCATGAACCAATACGATTTGAGCAAAATGCCTACTTTTATTAACAATGGGATTGAAATAAGTTAATATTTTGTAATAGGAAAAAAAACCTGTTGCTCCAATTCTTCAACAATTCTCTGCATTTCAAATTGCAACATTTATCACAAAAATATAAATTGATTGTGTGACCTCCTGACTTTTTCCTTAATGTTCCCTCTCTAAAATAACAAAAATTAAGACCACTGAAAAATTGAATGGAAGTTTTATTGCACAAACCCACTTAAAACTCTGAGGCATCGACTGTAAGTTAACACTTCACATTTTCATTTCCAATTTCCCTAGTAACTTTCAACAATTTCATTATATAGGAGAAATATCTTCCACAAATAGTCGTCTGGATTTATTTTGACGTTTACCCTTATAGTAGAAAAACATTGTGCTTTCTATATTTCTGGGACAAATTACCAGCTCAGATATCTGAAGAAAATGACACAGGAAGATAAAGTCCCTGAAGACTCGAATCTGGAAATGCAGGTGAATGTAAAAAAGATTCTGCTACCTTGCATAATTACTCTGTTATAAATTAATTCATTTGCTAGAACTGGGGAAAGAGATCTATTTGAAATTAAATTTGGATAATTTTTTTAAATTTAATGAAATCATTAATACCATAAATTTGACGCTGGAAGAATGTGATGAACATATTTGTGTGAGCATTGATGTTTACTTAAGTGTGCGCACCGCACCGTATTATTGTTCATTCATGTGTGAATAAAACAACAGGGTCATCTGTCATCGTAATTTTCCAGTCATATGATGCAGATTTTGTCGAGTATGGGTCACTGATGGAGCGTGTCGCTGAGGCGCGATCCATCTGTGACTCATACTTGACAAAATAGCATTTCTGATCAGTTATATATGTCCATATGATACGCCCATCTCGCAAATAAATTTTCAGTTACAAATATAAAAGGAGAAAATATCATTCAATAAAAAGAGGAATAGACGTTTATCATATGATGGTGTGTATAATGTAATTACAAATAATTTTGCTTGAACATCTAACAATTTGATAATACTATATCAAATTTTTCTAAAATGCATTTTTAGAATCAAACATTGGCAATGATGGCAAGCTTTTTCACAACAGCGTAAATATTTTTATTTTTCTACAGTTATATAATTTGGTCCCGATAAGCAGAATGAACAGTTACTTCGCTACTCTGGCAAGCGAAGAAAATAAAGCTGACCATAATACAACAGTCCAGATACTGCTAAACCACAGCTGTATCAATGGTTTTGAAGCGTTTCCTTCATATGAAAAAAATGACATACAGTGCCTAATAATACAAAATTTTCTGAGGCACATTCACACACAGAGAATTGCATGAATCTCGAACATTGACCAATTTAACAGCACAATCCACCAATGACTCATACAAAACATCCTTGGTCAAAATATTTCTGACTGCGAAGTTTAATGTAAAGCAGTGAGGAAATCAATAATTGTTGGCAGAACGAAATAGTTCAACATAATTTGACACGAGATGTGGACAAATAACATTCGAGTCAATGGGACAAAAAGCCAATTAATGTACATACGACACACCAAATCAAATACAAGCAACTTTTTTTTAAAAAAATTTATTTTATTGAGAGCAAATCCAAAATGGACCATGCTACTACAAGTAAGTCATTGATGGCCTATGCTCGCCCAGGTATGGTCTTTAAGATGTTAGTTTCCACACGAATCATCCTATTTTAATTAAACATTAACCTTCTGACATCGTTTTGACATTCCATATTTTACTGTACATAACATTTTAAGGTTTAAAATGTAATATCATGCAATATTAATAAATAGTAATGACTTACTTTCCCTTAGCACCGAGGTCCTGAATAAATGAAAATCTACTGACTTCAAGAAATTTTTTCTGCAAAAAAATTGGAGGTAATAAAAAGAATTGGAAATTTAACGAAATATGTCATTTTACAGAAAAGTCGACCAAACGTGTTTTGTTGAGTATGGGTCCGTCACACCAGTCATCGATAGATGATCTTACCAAGGAGTAATCAATCCATCAGTGGCACAGGCTTGACAAACATTACTGTTAGAACATGCCCAGTGTAGTAGATGCGAGGTTTAGCATTTTGTTTCGCAGACTGAAGACCCTGAATTCAAGCCCTGGCATGTCCCGCTTGTCAATCCATGTACAACACTTAACCCAGGGTGTAATAACTGAAAGATCATATCTTTCCAGCAACACTGTTAGTCTCGGGATAACTGGTACAGGGCCTTATTCAGGGTGATCTACTCATGAGTGACTATCAAAATAATTGTAATAAACGTGGGCAAGGCAGCGGTAGGTAGTTTTACCATTTTCCCCGAACAACCCAAGGTAGTTCAGTTCTGTTTGGCATTTTCTAATCTTAAAGTACAATTGATGGTTTAGAATTTTAAGTAGCTTCTTGCCATCAGTTGGTTCGATTGATTACGGGTGCTGCTTCCGCCTTGCAATGCAAGAATACATCGGTAAATGAAGATAAAAACCAAATGCTAACTATCTATTACTTAATGGTGCACAATTCGACACGTCAGCTTGCAAAAACATTTTGTTCACAGCATGTTCATGTAGCTTTTAATCATCAAAAAATAATTATGAATAAAAATTGAATAATATTGCATAATTGATTATATCCATTTTTTAAAAAAGTTGAGCATTATATTAATTGATTCCTTTTGCCCACTAACTTAAATTTAGAAAGCCTTTGCACTGCACAATGCTATAGAATTTAATAATACGAAAGGATAGCGGAAATTATGTTACGCAGTTTTAATAATACAATGTTATTTTTTCTGTTACTGGATCAATCATTTTAAGCTTCCACCAATTGTTCTAGCACCAATAACACAAATGCCATTTAAAATTTTTTTATTGAAACATATGGATCATGCTTTGGGCCATTCGTGACTCATACTTGGGAAGACAAAATTTGAATTAGGATGTTTCTCAAATAATATATATTTATACAAGTGATCATAAGCCACATATGAAACATGAAACTGGCACTGCACTGTACATAAAGTGGGCAACATGACAATAAATTAGTACTTACACATAACATTTTGTCTAGAACAGATTTTCGCAAATTCAAGCTTTTCGAAAATCTAATATCGATAATTAAAATCACTTCTATTTTTTCCAATGGGAATCATAATCATTGTTTGAATATTTGAATACAATATATGTTAAAACTTAACATAAAACATTGGAAACTGATGTTAATATGATAAGTATTTTTAAAGAAAATCAGTACTTCTTACCGTCGCGCTGTGTTTTTTATACATTGTACTTTCCAATAAACTGTTGACATACAGTTCAAGTTGTTCCTGAGAAATAAAATTATGAAAAATTAAATAAAATTAAATCTAATCAAAATATTCTGTCTAAATATAGTATGCCCGAGTATGCGATTGATGGATCATGGAATTTTGTTTTTATAGTTCGACATTTGTCAAACTCGCATCAGTGGTGAAGTCTTTCTTGGAAATTCAACTTCCTTTATTCATAATTAAGCTGTTTTAGATCTTTACTTGGTAATTGTCTTTTTATTCATTATCCAAACATTTTTTTTATTGGCCCATATATGTATTACTGATTCAATGATCTTTTTATCTTTTTGAAACTCCAGCAAAATCGTTCAAGTACTGGTTATGTTTCGTTTGCATTTTCTATTTAATATGCTGAAATAAACTATGCAAGGGCATAATTAGATGGTATTTGATATTAGTAACTAATTGTATCAGTAATATAAGCAATAAATTTCGCTATGCATGTAATTAAATGTGACTAATCATTCGAAAGTGTAAGAGTGTACATTGTGTTTTTACTGTGATTACATGGTTTGTATCGCAAATCAATATAAACATAAAGATCATGTTTGTTTATTTATTCAATTAGTAAAAGAGATGATATATCTTATTGTGACTAATGAAAAAAATATATTTCACATCCTTAGCATAGTAATCGTGTGGGTTATGAAATAATTTCGTTCAAACAGCAAGACAGGGAAATGTCATCCTGTTTTTGACAAAAAAAAACAAGTATTTGAATAAATTATGGATATTTTTTGTAATTTTTTAAAACAGCGTTTTGAAAGCAAATAATTTGTTTTTGCACAGCTACCCAATCACAAATTATGTTTCAATATCAAGCATAAGCCACAGTTGGATCGGAGCGCTCCATCAGCGACTCATACTTACCCAAAGGATGTTTTGACTTACCGAACAATGCCATGAACCTTTTGTTGCGAATAGCATTTCGCTAACATTTGTGCAATGGTCAGATAATGATCAAAACCCATGTTTTATACAATATAAAATTTAGCAATTTGCTTTTGATAGCATTTTTGGCTCATAGGATTTTATTCACCTATGGTTCAAAATTAAACATTTGTACTTAGTTTCCCAGAAATGTTAGATTGTGGCTGAGTGAAGCCTTTCACTTTTCACTTGTAGCAAACTCACAAATTTTCCAAATGAACCGGAGAAATACATTGACATCAATAGAAACTGTAATAAGGTGAAACTAACACATATTGAGAAGTGTTGATTTCATCAATCGCAAAATCAATATGCATGTACGTCGCATTGGTTTCAATTTACAATATGAATTAACAAGTCATTATTAGATCAATCATACTTGGCTATGCATGGAATAGTGACTGATTGTGCAGATCGGTCAAGAGCCATCTGTGGCCATTCAACAATGAAAATCCTTACCATCTTTTAACTATCCAAATTATTACTTCTTTTTGTTACGGGGAATCAACATGTATTTGCTAATAAAACGGAAATCATAACCGGGAATCATGCTTAAAGATAGTGCAATCATTTCCGGTCAAAGTCCAAAGTAATGGATTACGAATTCCTCAACATAAAATAAGAGACTTTATAATGCTGACAGCTTTAACTCAAATATAATGAAATTGGGCCACATGAAAAAATTTTTCCATTTTCGATCTCAAGGTTTGTTCGTTGGGAGAAAACATGTCATGGTTACAAAACAAACAGTGTCAAAACTGCCAAAACAATTTCAAGACTAAGAACTTGTGTTTTATGAAATACATATTGGTATGTCGAAAATTAATGCAATAGTTAACACTGTTTTTCCGTTCCGTATTTTACTTGAATAAAAAACTTCTGCACATTATGGTTCACTTAATCAGGCAAATAAAATTCAATAAAACGCTGATTCTACCCTCAGGCCATGTAATCCTACAAGGTGGGATAAACTTGCAGCAATCAAAATGGGAATTTCTTTAGATCCAAAACAAGAATTATTATCCTATTATTTCAGAAAGATATAAAATATAATCATCATGCATGACATGCTATCAACTCTGCAGAATTTTTACCACACCGCAACCAAATCATAAATTGTAAATAACGGAAGCAGAGTCTTGGCAAATGCTTGACAAAATAATTATTGATTGGGAGTGGAATTGCCTCTATATGCGTACTTCATCAATTTGAATGCACAATTCTATGCTTCATAAACCAACAGACAAATTGATACCGATAAATATCTTTGGTATAGGTATCAACACGAGTATTAGCATCAGAAAGGCAATGGTACAGTTTCCTATTATAAACCACTATTCTATTTACATAACTAAGATTGCTTACTTGACGTTTAGTAATTTGTTCAGGTGACACCCACATATCCGGTCGTTTTGGAAATTTCGGCAATTTTGAGTCTGTGTCAGCTCCCCCTCTCGCTCTGTCAACTTTTATTGTTTTTCGCTTTTCTTTGTGACTATTTATAAAATAAAAATGGATTTCAACATCAAGATACTGTACCGAAAATATAGACGTATTATAGTTAAAGCACATAGAAAACGCAAGCACAAATTAAGTTGATACTGGTCATTCATATACTTCTGTACAGTACCTTTTTGAAGGCAATGGAATCTAAATTAAGTTGATACTGGTCATTCATATACTTCTGTACAGTACCTTTTTGAAGGCAATGGAATCTTCAATGATGTTCTGTGTGCCCACAGTTTATCATGCAATTCTCGAAGATGCTTGAATCGTTTATGAATTATCCATGTGAAAGGACCATGGGTAACCTCAATTGTATACCTAAAAAAATGAAAAATATTATACCGAACACCAACTAGCATCTGCTAAATAATAAATGATAAGTTTCGACCATATTTCAATTTAAATTTTTATAATACTTCCACCAGTACATACACTAGGCAAGGTTAATAAATCCTTCAAACAAGGCAAAAATAAAAAAGATTCAGGAGGTAGGCAGGTCCATATAGCATGGACCACCACAATAGATGTTTAATGAAGAATATACCTAGTTTGAAGATATCAATATTCAATCAAAAATAACTGGATTTCAAAATTTCAGATAATCAAAATTTTTAGCTACTAATCAGCATATCCTGAACAATTTACCGAAAAATTTATTTGTGTTAAATTTTGCATTATTTTCTGAAAAAACTTGTTTTTAATCAGAAATTTTAAAATAAACTTACAAATATGGATTGAGAGGATGATGCAGCGCGTTATCTCTTGATGACCCGGTAAATTTCAGAGTGACAGGAGTACCAGATAGAAATCCTGAATTTAATCCTGCAAATAATCTACTCGGACTGCTGTATATTGACATGTAAGGCACTCTTGGCTTTATTGCTGTAAGCGTAAAAGGGTGTGTAGCAATTATTAGAAGAAAACAAAAACTCAAGAATCTAATAATAGAAATAGTCCCACTTAATCGAACACTTATTATGACAAGCACTATCTATGTGAATGATTATCTGAAAGATTTTATATAATGAAAAAAAACTAACAAAAGTATGTGTCTTAAATACTGTACACTAAGTCGTTGGTATTTTGTCTCTGCAATTTGAATGGCCATTAGTCGGCTTCTTCTGGGCACTCCTTAATGATTTGCTTAAAGCAATAATGAAATGAAATAATGAAATAATGAAAAAGATTTATAAAAATGATATTAGTACAACTCACACTCATTTCCATACCTTATGATTCCATTTTTTGTTAGAAATTTGTTTCAAGTAACATTTATCACAAATATAAATGCCAAACTAATGAAAGTAAAATGATGTATAGTTATGCTGTCAATATTTCAAAAGTCTGTGCAGACAGTCTTCCTCAGGATAATATTACAGTGAAGTATAGGGAGTAGGCATGCATCTTGGGAATTGTAAAACAATCTGCAAATCCTTTAGTCCTTTTACTCACCTCTCACTACACCAATAAGGTTCTGAAGCCCACACATGTGATTTTGACTTAATGTAGATGAAAATGGAATCGAATTGTCTATCGATACAATATATAAAATATGTCAACATATGTCTGTTTATTACCATGCCTCTTGATTTAAAAAGTTTTATTAAGAATATCAGATTAACAAAATTGGTTGATAAAAATATCGTAATATCCAATTGCTGTATCTGACAATCTAGGTAAAACTCAACCATCAGCCAAATTTATATAGTCTCAGTATGTAAAAGCGTGATTAGAACAAATTTTTCTTATCGGAGACAGATATAAGTTACCTATTATTAAGAAGTCTCTCAATCTGGGAACAAAGAATATGAATACTAACCGAATGCACTCCCACCCTGCTGGGGATATGTTGGACTGTCAGGTTCCTCCATTCCAGGCGACGGTAGTGGAAGTGCATCGTATCTTTCTCCATCGTCTGACATGATTGTGTCTAAACGATCAAATGATGGGCGGCCCCGAGTCCTGGCTTGTATTTTATGTTCAGCCATGTTGTCTCAGGGATGGTAAACAGATATTTGAAATCAGCAAACTGTTCAGGAATTTACAACTTATATTTGTTTGTACAACATGGATACCTTCTGATAATATTGGACCATTTCAAATCTAGATTACCAGCAACTCTGCAGAAATTTTATGCTATTAGATGATGCAAAAAGACAAGACAATAATAATAAAAATATGCTTATGCATCAGTCATAGATCAAGCACCATTTAAAATTTTCCCTGCTATCTATAGGCTCCATAGCACACTACATATCAAATTTGCCATCGCAGGCCTATCTCTCTCCCCAGCCAAAAGTATATTCTTCGAATGTACGAGTAACAGTGTGCAGATGCCAAAATCTCATCATGATACATGATATATTATTTACATGATATCAAGCTACCCATGTCATGTTGACTTTGTTACTCATACCTACAATAAAGCAAACACAACGAAAATGGCACAAATGAGGACATACAAACAGGTGAATATTTGCAGATATGTATTCTACATGTCGAACTGAAATTTAGAAAAAAAGACTTCAATACATTCATAGAGTAGCCGTGCAGCTCATTTTCAGACATTACGAAGCAATATTAAGTTTCTTGTGCTATCAATTTTGTTTTCAGACTACAAATCTAAAATCGATATCTCAGACATCCAGTTTTTGCTCAAAAACCTTTAACAGTTTAACTACCGTATACAGAAATTGCTATAGAGTAAAAAATTATTGCAAGAAATAGCTGGTTTTGAAGCTTTTTATCCATCCGAAAAAAATAAAACGAACTTTTCAGACACCCTAATGAAAATCAATTGCAAATCATTTAGGCCAAGATTTTCATGTATATAAAATAAAATTTTGCCTCAATAGACACATTGTGTATTTCGAACTCCAAACAGAACACTACAAATCAACAATAACAAACATGAATTAGAGAATCCAATTAAGGGCCAAAACTTATAATAAAGTTTAAAACATGACAAAAATGACATGGACCACTCAACTGAAAAAGGCAAAAATAGGTAACACTAAAACACAGTTCCTAGGGGGAATGGGCAGTAGTAAATAACACAAATGATTTTTTGACAGTGTGGAAAGTGTGTAATGATTTACAAACAAAGATCAAAAAACCCAAACATGTGATTGAAAACCAAAAAAGCCCTGTACAGTACTGTTAGTCCTGTACAGACAAATTGAACTGACAAAAAATGAACAAGTGAGCAATCGTAATCCTGCCGTTCACTCAGAACCGACAAAGCAGATTGCAGATTTTGATAGGGTCGAAAACTGCAGAAGTTGCAAGGCTGAATAAATATAATTAAAAAAAGTTACTTTTATGGAAAAGAATATAATTGTGCAGCAATATTAAAACACTACGTCAAATATTTACAAAAGATAATTCAAATTGAAAGCCTTGCACTCCTTAGACAGTAGATGTTTAGTGTCTTTGCTTAAATTGAACTGTATCAGTCCCATTTTTCAGGTTTTAGAACATGCTCTTTGCAACGCAGTGTCGCCGCATGACCTGTGATGGTAGTTTAACGGCCCTGTGTCTCACGCCTGCAGGTCTGTGACTCACCTTTTGTTTACAAACAAAAACGAACCCCTATTCGCCGAAACCTTCTTGTACAGCTGATTATTATTAAACATCATAGCCAATTTTCCAAAACTAGGCCAGACCCAGTATGGAATACAGCTAATCATTTCCAGTATAAATGCGTGAGGCGCCAAGACACGTCGATCACTACCACGACGGCTGCCAATGTCTACCACGTTATTAACCAACTTGGAAATTTGCAAATGAAAAAAAACAGTTTCAGATATCCTAATCCATCTTACTAAATAGGCTATAAGCCATTCGCCTTATTTCACCGGTAACTCAACGATCTCAACCTTGGATCAAAATCTGATGTAAAGGATTCTAGACTGCAGAACCTCGACTGTTTTCCAAATTGGATTGCCGATCCAACTTTATTGAAATTTAGCAAAACATTCTATCGTAAGATTTCATTTTACCCTGCGGGAGAGGAAAGCCGAGAATGCAGCTTAATTATATGGAGGACCACGACCTCTCGTGCAGATACCAGTTTCGAATCGGGGTGAGGGTATTTGGCTTATCACATTCTCATTTTCCTGTGCATGGACCTGGTTGGTGGAGGAAGTCGTAAGCAGTGCTCCCGACGCTTTATAGATTGAGCTAACCGTGCACCCAAGATTGAAGGTTGAAACATCGGCTAAAGTATGTATATTGGTAACGCTGAACTCACGGCGTGGCGTATATGCTTATTTTTCGTCAAATTTTAACGCAGCATTAACAGCGCATACTTGTGGTGCACACGGATCTTTTTCATATAAACGAGAGAAAGTAAAATTGGGTGAACAAAGCAGAGCAGGTTGTGCTACCATCGATTCCTCATCTTATTCTTGAGTGCCCACTAGTGGATGATCATTCGCCGGTTATAGATACACAGCACAACAAAGAAAATGAAATAATACAGAAACGGAGAGCGGGACTGGGGTCGTTTTGTGCTAGCGTACTGCCTGACGTTTTCAAAGACACACCAGCGCGGTAATTATATCTTATGTAATCCAGAAACAAGGCAATATAGAATCAGACCGGTTGGTAACCATATTCTGTATTGTTTTTATCTGTCAATCGTATTGGGTAATGGGTGCCCGGTTAGCTCAGTCGGTAAAGCGTTCTCAATACGCTCAGGATTGATGATCAATCAAATCAAGATTGTTCTTTTAATTTGAATTGACTTTACTTTTACATGCAAATTTTTCACTGTTAATAAATATCATTATCTTCAAAAAATTTACAAACACGTTTTTCTAATTAAATATCCAGATATCCCTATAGGCTATTCAGTATTTTGGAAAATTTACGATCCACAATAGCCCAAGTTATCAATATAAATGTCTCATTATTTTTAAAATTTAACTTGAGCTCTCAGCAGCTTAGTTTCTACAGGAATAGTAAAAGCCATATGAGAAACTGGTGTATGCTGACCCAGTATAATTGACAGCATTGATGCCGTTGCATTCCGGGTGAGATTATTTTGTCAACTTGTTTTTATTTTAAGTTGGAATAAGATACTGAACCAGACTAGACCCACAAAAAAATAATGTAGGGAAGTGACAACCCTAGTTTCAAAGCGTCAACAAAGCTACTGGGCAATTTTTTCTTGTTTATAAAAGGAAAACTAACAGTGGGGTTATGTAAACAGTAATATAAATAATGAGGTATATTGTTCAAACTAAATCTCAATACTGTATATTAGTGTTTTGAGGTAAATATTAACTATTTTAATTAATCTTTCTCGTATTTGCCAGGAATATTTAATTTAAATGCCATAATTCTTCATCATTTAAGTTGAGAAAACTTCAACTGAAGTCAGAATGAATGGGTAATTCTACCAAGCAGTATGATGTGCACATCCTATTCGGAACAAAAAGACTAATGACTTGATTTAACTACTGGACGAAGCGATGGATTCCATGTTGTCATGGTATCAACGAAAAATTGGTGCATATGATCTGCAAATATGGGAGCGCGCAGTGGAACTCAGAGAACAGCAGGACAGTGGTATGAAATCTATGGACAAGAGATCTTCGAGTGTAAAACCAGACTTGATCGACATTGATCTTGTCCGAGGGTCAACTTTCAGTAAAAATAAACCTCAATACAGCTGGTTGGTTGTAACTTGTCAAGCTTTCATTAGAGTATTGTTCTTACCATTGTATGCTAAATGGTGGACTCAACAAAGTAGTAAACCGATCACCCTGCTCTTCTTCCTGATGTATTTTCTTCATTTTGTTGTGTTCTTCATTTACTTCAATGGCACTGATGAAGAATTCAAATATGTCACTACTTCTGAAATAATGATGCCAACAATCGTTATGTTTTTGTTGGGAAGTGTGCACTGTCACGTTGTCTCTACCAATTTTCGATTGAATGTGAGAAATGATTCTCGAAAAATTAAAAAATCTAGAACTCTCTCTTCTGCTTTACTTGAACCTGTTGTCTGCTCATCAACTTCCAATCAGAGTACGCTTTCTCTCATTACTTCAACTTTTAAGAGGAAGGATAAAAACGAGGTAGATGAAAACATTGTAACTAAAATACATAAGGATATGAATGAGCAAAGTGATGTTGATAGTGACACTCCGTTGCTGAAAAAAGAAAACAATGAAACTAAGATGGGAAAGGAAAATGGAAGTGCTGTAGTCGAAAAGCGAAAAGAGCCAACAAAAGTTACTCCACTAGAACAAGCAGAAAAACGACCAAATGCCTGTCATGAAAAGAATGGTAAAGTGCAACATGAAAATCCAGATAATGATGCAAGACCTACTATTGAAAATGGAAGTGCCAAATGTGCTCGACCATCAAGTGTGGAAAGAGAATCGGATGAAGTGAGTAGTGATAGTGTCAAAAACAAGAAGCGTGGTCGCCGTGGTAATTTGCTTGAAAATCTTCACAGTACCAGTTCCAGTAGCAATTCATCTGATCAATCTGGTGATTCTGACTCTGAAAGCACAAGCACAAATGATACTGAAACTCTGTACAAAAACAGAATTTGGAAAGATCATTTTTCCGCAACAGCTCTGCTACCTGGTTCAGGTCCCAGAGTTGATCGAATCAGTGTTAAAATCTGGGAATGCAATCAATGCAAGAAAGTTCAAGCATCGTTGCTGGACATTGGGAGCATAATTCGCAGAAAAGTACAAAGTGCTTTGATGCCAAGTGATATGTTTTTTATAGGATTTTGCTTTTCAATATTGATATCCTGCATACCTACTCTTTATCGAATTTGCTTTCATCAGGACACTGTGACTCCTGGAACTACCCATACCGCCGACTCAACAATGAAGTTTGTTACTGAAATAGCTCGAAATCTGTTTATGATTACCCATGGAAACACATCCAACTTCAAAGTAATCCTTGTTATTTATACTACTGCTATTAAGCGGTTCATCTTCAGCTTTACATTCTTCGTCATGCTATGTGCTGCTCACAAAACATTTAGGCAAAGACTTCTGTTTGCAAAATATTTCAGTCACCTTACTTCATCAAGAAGAGCGAAGAAATCGGATGTTCCTCATTTTAGGCTGGATAAAGTGGAAAATGTAAGATTATGGTTGTCACTGAGATCCTACCTTCGCCGACGTGGCCCACAGCGATCTGTTGATGTGATTGTATCATCAGCATTCTTTCTTTCTTTGTTTTTACTCTGCTTTATTTCACTTCAGTTACTCCATGACACAGATTTATACCTCTCATCTCTAATCTTTTGGGAAATGACGGCCTGGTTACTTGCCCTGGCAATTTTTTTACTCAATTTCATGACAATAGGAGCTCAGATTAATCGAAAATACAGCAACACTTCAATTCTGTTAACTGAACAGATAAATCTGTATTTGCAAATGAAACAAAAGCCTAATAAACGAGAGGAATTGCAGAGAGCTAACAGTGTTCTTTCTATAGCTTCAAAACTGATTAAGGAAATTGAAATGCCTTTTAATATCTATGGTCTTGCCATGAATCCGCTTCTATACAATATAACCAGAGTTGTTGTCTTGTCAGCATTTTCGGGTGTCATCAGCGAAATACTTGGCTTCAAATTGAAGATTTGGAAAATTAAACCATGAATGATTGAATGAAATAAAGTCCATCGGACACTCCAAATTCAATCAAGTATTGGCCAACAGTGGATTTGTTGCCTTGGCCTCCATGACCAATAAATGCATCAATCATTGTTTTATTATTCATTGTATATCACCCACCCATTGTCTAGTAAGGACTACTCGTGACTCCCTAATCAGAAATGTTACATCAAAACATGTTTTGTTGAGTATGATTTGTGATGGAACGTGTCAGTGAGATGCAGGCCATTTGTGACTCATTCTTGACACAATATAATTATTTTCGAGTGTGCCGTGCTCAATAAAGTAATAGACATACAAATTATATCTTATTTTTGAACAATGTTGCTAACATTTATTTTTCTCTCAGCTTGCGGAGCCCAGCTTCAGACCAATTATATGTAGTCGACTAAATTTTTTTATTGAACTGATAGCGAGTTGTTGTTGCAATCTTTTGTTGTACATATTCTTCTCAATTTTTGAATTCAAGTGTTGTTACCTCACTGTATTATAGTATATACTGTACCTGTGCTTCGCTTTTTTTGGTAATTTAGTTTTCTGTTGCCAATATCTGCCTGGTGTCATATATCTTAGCAATGTGTGGTACAGTGCAACCTTCTTTCATTATTAGTTTTACCTGTTTTCATTTGTAGCTCTTTGTATTATTTTTTGTTTTCGGTGCTGTAAGTTTTCATTAATTTAACAACAAAATGTTCAATAATTATATTGGTTTCATTTGATACAAGCTAGCTGCAACAAGAATAGGTATCCCAGAGTTTCAGACTTTTGGTGGAATGTGACTGCACTCTCATTTTTGTTAATGGTGCTGGTAATTTGTGGGTTCCAGTTATTACCGCCCCTTTCCTGTAAAAAAAGTGATGGCTGTAGAGCTTTTCAGAGCACACTTCCAACCCTGCATAAAATACCATTTTAACAGATTATCAAACTCTTACATCATTCTTACGCTCCTGGAATGCCACCATAACTATTTTCACCAGTAACTTTTGTAAAGTGTCCTGAAGGTTCTAGCATCCCTGCTCTTATTCTCCCCGAAAAAACAAGATTCAATCATTATTAATTGCCAAATTCCACGTGCAGAGACAACAACTTTCATCTGTAGAGCTGTTATAAATCAAAATCTTATTGCACCCAAACCACTTCGATGAGCATACAAAAACATATAACCCCAAAAATCTTATTTATATAAACTAACAAAGCAATAATTTACAGTAAACATTAAAATTTTCAAAGAAATTCCAAATCACACAATGAAGATTCTCCTTCTGAAAATATACGCAATAATGATTTGTAGTTGTCAAGTTGAAAAATACAGCTTTGCGTTATTACGTGCAGACATGTCTGCGAGTGCTTAAAGACTTTCATTAATGTACCAAAGAATGGATCCCGAATAAGTGCTAAATTAATTTCTTTCATGACATGGCTGAACCAATATTGAAAATATTTATGGTAGCAAGTAAAGGTGCGAAGAAATGTTAGATCAAGAAAAAGATAGATCAATGTAATGAGGCTAAAAGGGACAGACTCTTTGTTCACCTAAAATACATTAGGACATTGGGCAATTTTTTTAATTGTTGTAATTTGTATCGTGGAAAATGAGATTTTGGTTAACATGAGATTTTGACCAACTCCCTAGCGGGTAGTAAGGCTGTCCTTAAAGTTTAGTTCAAATGATATCCAAATTCACTGTAAAATGAAATAAAATAACAAGCAATTCACGTAAACCAAATTGCATAAGTCAAATACTTTTCAATTACAATTTAGAATACTTGAATATTCAGAGAAAGACATCCGTCAGTAGCAAAATCCATTACAAATGTCCCACAACGCACAAATTTCAAGAAAGGGTAATAAAACAAATTTTCTTGCACGACAAGATGGAATGCAAGAAAACGGACCACCAGCGAAAAGGAAAGGAGATAGAGGAATCAGAAAGGAAAGTTAGTAAAAAAGATTTAAGATTTTTAATTATCGATATCGTACAGTAGCTAAAAAGGTAATAATACTGATAAGTGGATGAGGAAGTTTAATAAGATTTAATAATATTAAATGGCAGGAGAAAGAATGTGGTTTATGAAAGACACCCAGCACAGACACTAAGCAATAACTTTGAAGCATCTTAGTAATTGCTTTGTTAACGCAAATTTTAATAGCTTTAAGACTTTCCAACTTATTCGAACAAAAATATATATGACGGAAATCAATTTCGCTAAGTAGTTGCCATTTTTTCCAACAGGAATTTAGAGTCGCTTATTAGGTCTTCCGATAAACAAAAATTCCAGAAGATTCTTTGAGCAAATTGAAACTTAGAACAATGCCTTTGGAGGTTACGACTGCTATTACATAACACCATTCTAGATTACCATGCAAAGGAACTTGTGGGGCGACATGCAAGTTTTTTCACATTTTGTTTTTATCTTAGACATGGAACTTCAAAATAATTTTATTCATTTAAAAAACATTGTTTTGTAGAGCTTCAACCAGCCCATATGGCATGGCTCATCTGGCCCAAACGCAACAAAACAGAATGTTAACAAATATCAAATTGAAAAAAATTCCAAAATAAAAAAGTCACCAATAAAATAAAATCTGTACAAAATATAATATTCATTCAGGCAAAATATTAACCAGTATTTTACTAACTAGAGCGCAAAGAATATATATATATAACAGTGATAATAGCTATTCATATGCACAAATTCAAAGAGCATATCATGGCTAAAAATAGTACGGAGAGAAGTATGTGTGCAAAAACACATAATAATTAATATCAATGAAGTGGTTCCCAATCCAACATTTTGCGATCAGATTTATTTTATAATTGGAGAGACTTTACAAAATTTAAGCATATAACCACAATAGCTTTTTGACTCATTCGTATCTTCGTGCCTTATATTTGACAAAATAAAATTTGTGACAGGATAGATTAGATTCAAGGATATGTATCCCAAAGATAGTGTGAAAGAATGAAATATTGTACAACAGTTAAAAATTTTTGCTACAAATCAAAAGCACAATCGCAGGAATCGTATCAAGGAATGGGTCGTATAGAATTTCATGGATACCCAAATAAAAAATTAATTATGTATATGGTTTTGCGATTTTGAGGTTTTCTTCTTATAGTTACGTTGATTTCTGACCAGGAAATTTATTTATCCAACTATTGGCCACAGTTCGCACAATAATTGTTGCAATTGGTCAAATGACACATGCTCATAGGAACATTCTAAGACTCGTGCATGACAAAACAAAATTTATTATTCGAACGTTACAAATCAGCATTGGCGTACTCCCTGTGGTACAGTTATACGGGATGTCAGAGGAGATTTCGTAGACTCATATTTTGTCGAGTATGAATCTCTGGTGGATTGTGCTGCCTGTGGCAGAATATCATTTCAGATTGAGTAGTTGATGAATTTACATATCTATGCTTCATAATGGAAATTACAATTTTATTAGTATATTTCTTCCGTTGATCAGTTACACCAAAATACACTTCAAAACTATTTCACTAGCATTCCAAATTTTATTTTACCGTCATATGCATTGATTGGGAATAAGGAAAACATGTTTTGTCATGCATGGGAAACAGATGAATTGTGCTGGTGAGGCATGTTTCATTTGTAGCCCATGTATGGAAGGACAGAATTTGTGTTAGGGCCATGTCGATCCTTCGGACACATTCTTGCACAAAATATAGGAAAAAAAACTAAGCAATACAAAAAACCATTATAGAAAACACGCAAATAAAGGCAGTAATCAAACCATTGCACCATACTTTAACATTCAGAAATATGAACTCGCTCCTTGTGATTGAAAATGTGATTGCGTTCTGGAACTTGCATGAACTGTTAATACTTTTAAGATTTAAAATTAATGAGAAAAGGTAGAAAAAAAGTCTTTGGCTAGCATGTACATATAGATTGGTTCTCCAACTTTACCCGTAATACTAAAAAAATACAGATATTATTTTTGTGTCAAAATGTTATCTGGATTCTGTAAAATTGAATTTCAAATATATATTTTAGCCGCATTCCCACATACAAGAAAAACCTGCATTAGTTAAGAGATAACATTTACCATCACCATATTAAATCATTTCTATGCACTGAGAATCTTTTTAAACATTGAGAAAATTGGGGAAAGCTATTGAAAATTCCGAAGCTTTGTTGATACGCATTCAAGAAGATAACGAAACCAAACTTAAATTACATTGCCATCACTTTGTATGCTTTTTTAAAAAGTATTTTATTTCAGATATAGTTTTTCAAAAGTTTTGTTTTAATGATTCTTTTAGACACTATGGTAAAATTTTTTGATTGATTAACATCACTAAAAATCTATGTACAAACAGGCAAATTTAAAATAATATCAAATATCAATGGAAACTACATTGAGCATTGAACAATAACCTCAATAAGATAGGTTAGAATAATTTTCGGGGATTGTTCAGGATCTAGTGGAGCGCAAAACAATATAGGATTGGTCCGTTCAAGACGAGTAAGGCACATTGCTGATCACTTTTTTGCTATGAACTTAGGTTTTTCCGATATTTCACAGTAACTAGGTTTGCTAAGCATGGGTCATCAATGAATCGATTACCCAGGCTTGGCTGATGATGATTGTTTTTAACACCTCTTTATGGGGTACGTTATAGTTTTATAATCTTGGATGATAATCGGTAGCACAGTGAACACAGTCTCCAGTCTGGCTTTCATCCCATCTTTTTCCTGAACTTGCCCCAATGGATGCAAGACATAACTAACACATATGAAGAGCTGGAACAAAAATGAAGCAACGAATTTAGATAATATCCGAAATACTACTTAGATTTATGATTCATAAAACTCATAAATTCAAATTTAAAATTCATAAAAAAATATTGGATTCAACAGACATCTAGGGTCAGGTTAGTGTGGTTGGGAAGACATGATCAATATCATTCCGGTTTGGCCCAGCCTCAGTTATTACACCCTGGATTGAGGAGTGGGCATGGACTAGCCAGGACTCAAACCGGAGATGTTCAACATCTGATGCCACTGCCAGCATGACTACCGAAAGGCCATCACACCAACTGTAGCAGCACTGGACAATTTACTTTAGTGATTCAAGTTCGTGGATCATTCATTGGAACAAACACTTGCCGAGTGAAGTGTTATTTTCATTTTTTAACATAAAAATGGAATGGATTTTGGTCAAATTTGTCTGAACATCAGTAATGAAGACTAATGTTACTTACTAATTGAGATATTGATGTGATCAGTCTGGGAATCTTTGACATGCCTTTTTCCATCGGCACGCTGTGCACCACATGTCCCGATTTTCCATTCCATACACTTTGCGACACTTCTTGCCATCTCCTCTGACTTTTCTGCAAGCAGGATTGTCGTTTGTAATTTTCTAATCTTGAATTTTATTTCAAGTACAAATAAACTTTTGTAGGTGTGATTTATCAGTAACACATGATTGACAAATATATATGACTTTTTATAGTCAGACTGCTCTATACTGGAACCCATTGAGACAGATATAGTTGCTGTGTTTGGATATGAGTAGCTTATTTGTGCCTCATGGAAATAAGAATTCAAGTCCCTCAAATCCTACAGGCATACAAATCGAGAAGGGGGATCTATATGTATGTCTAGGGGTGTACTTACAAAAGGCAATTATTATTCATTAACAAAAATATCAACTAATACACATAGTTTTATCTATGAATATAACTCTGGCTTTTTCTACAAATGTTTGTTTGAGATAAGGTTTCAAGAAAGTTTATACCTGTAACAACAGAAGCACTCTTTAAAAATAAATTCAATGAAATACCAGCATTTACATTCTCATAGATATCTGAATGATTATCATGTGAAAATTTTCAGTCTCTGCTACGTATTAGAAAAATGTTTAACCTTGTAAAAGTATTTTTTGGTGACATGGAAGGTGACATCTTTGGAGAAGCTGCCTGATGCATCTGCTGTCTTTGCATGAACAAGCTTGGTTTTGGTGAATACTGAAAAAACAAGAATGAAATCTTCAGTTTTGTCGTGAATCTATTTCTGTCCTACAATATTCAGCATTCTAATTTCAGACATAAACTTTTCTACTTTTTTTTTATTGAAATTCACTCTGAGCGAGGCCGGAAGCATTGCCTGAAAGGAACCGACTAACGGCCATTTAATAGCAAAGACCTACTAAAAGACGTAGTACCAGCAACTGCACTCTAAACGAAAACAACCCAAACGGAACTGAATAGCCATGATAATAAAGTGCAATGAGTGTATCTTCCCTGGACGATGGTAAAACCAACTACCACTTTTTTGTTTTCTTTTAGTCGCTTCTTAAGACACATAGGGAATACGTTAGAATTATTCCGAAGCATGTACCTACAAGGCTCGCATTGCCAACATGATATTTGACAAAAAACAAGTTATCATTTCACATCACCATAAAATAGGCCCTGTTAACCACTTTTTCTAATTGTATAAAATTATGATGACATTATGATCAATCATTTTTTATCTTAAATCCAAATGACATCCCTATACCCAGGAAAGATAATTACATTAACCACTTAGTGTCAATAACACAATATTAATAACTCACACTTCTTGGTACACCAGTGTTATGCCAAGAGAAAGCTTTCATTCCAGGAATATTAATTGGTTGAGCTGTAGGCTTGATAACCGGCATTCGGACAGCATGGGAAGATGAAGTGACAATTTTTGTGCCTTGATAAGGGGATCCAGCAGGAGGTACAGGTTCATTTCTAGCGGCTAGAGGTGAAGGAGCATGCTAAATATGAAAGAAAATATTCACAAATTTAATACATACAATCAGATTGGTCAAATTTCAACTGCTTTTGCACTCCCATACATCAAGAAAATAGATACCATCAGAAGAGAAACCATCCCAAGCTTATAATTTCATGATTAACCCGTCGCCACATAATATTTATAAGGCTGTGACTGTACCAAAGCTTCAAAATCACCATCACTATGGAATAATTATTGCAACTGTTGTATTCCGAATTAATTAAAAAAAAAGATCATCATCACAAGAATTAAAAAAACGTTACATATAGGAATAACAGCATTTCTAATTCAAAATGTATTTATGATGTTTGGGAACATACATATCATCTGCTTTGGATCTCCAAAGCAAATGATATTTAAGTTTCGAATACCTGTAATTTATGCCCTGCAAGTAAGACCTTAGAACAGTCCTATTTTACATATTTCACTCGCGTCGTAAGAGGCGACTAAAAAAAAGCAAAAAAGTGGTACATGTTTTACCATCGCCGAGGGCAGATATCGCTCACTGCACTTGACCATGACGGTTCAGTTCCGCTTGGGATGTTTTCCGTTGCTGGTACTACATCTTTTAGTAGCTCTTTGCTACTGAGTGGCTGTTAGTTGGTTCTCTTTAGTTTAGAAGCAGCTCCAGCCTTGCTTAGATTGAATTTTAATAAAAAAAATAAATAAAAAAACAATTCTCTCATCAAATAACAATAGTATAGAACTTACCACAATTGGAATGTTATAGTAGTTTGCAGGAGCCGATCCAATGTATACATAAGCATTATTAGGAGAAGGTGCACTGACATCAGCAAACTGTAAAACATAACATTATTATTACCTAATATTTGATGAAGCTTAATGTTAGTTTAATCCCTTCGCTAACTTCAATATTTCTCTTTCATGTCGACTACAATGTTATTTCGATTCTAATTCACCCTATACAAGGTTTGTAGCAACGTCCAGACGAAATTAACCATTGATAGACCAATGCAGAAAGGTAATAAAAATCAAAACCACCAACTGCACCAAAGCAGAAAAATTTCATACAGAACTGAACCAATACAGCGGAATGCAGTGAGTGGTATTTGCTCCATACAATGGCAAAACCATCCATGATATATAAATCTCATTACTTGTGCCTGTGGTGGGAAAGATCCAACATCTCGATATGATCTTTCTTCAGCTGGTGCAAGGGGAGGTGGTGGAGTGCTCACAGGTTGAACATGAAGCATGTACTCTGGTCTGCCAGGAATTAGCGAAGGTATATAAAATATCTGAGGCACTTGTGGAGGACATGGTCTGTGTTCTTCTCCTCCGTTAGGTTCTTCTTTGACGGACTCCAATTTAGCACCTGGTTTTGTTAAGAAGGTCTGATTTTGTGGGGATGCTGAACCTGGTGATGGGTATTGAACCCTGGGACTTCCACTCTGAAATGGTGCTGGTGTACTGTGCCCAGGTGGTATCACTCCACCAGCTGCATTATATTCCTCATTCATTGGTCCACTCGTGTCCATTGGTCCTGATGTGTCGACCTCTATCGGATCACCAGTTGACGAAGGGGAGTTTCCAATAGAATGGGTGTGTTGGATAACTGACTGGCTCCTTTCTGGAGTTCCAAGCGAATTTCTAATGACTGATACTCCAGGAGTTTGAATACTGTGGTCACCTCGAATAGGTGACATTTGAGTGTCCTGTCCCCAACTACCAACACCGCTGCTGCCAAAGCTGTGAGGACTGCCTTCTGAAAGCAAAATAAACATTTATTTATACATATATCAAAGAACCGACCATGATTCTGTATAAGGGGTATTATTATACGATATATAGAAAGCAAAAAGATAAAAATGGCCCACAGTAAGGGCATGGTTTTTGTCAAATGCACATAATATTTTTGGCATATCATAATATTACTGTAGCATAATCAGAAAAATAACTTAATTTTATACATATTGGTAAAATACCTGTCTATAAAATATAACCATGATAGAACACTCATTGTTACATTTTCACTCAGTGCTGCGCCCAGGGTAGGTTTGATATCTGGACAAACCACTTTTTAGTCACAAATAGCTCAAAGGTTCGCATCAACCCCAATGCATTTTACTTTCATTAACATACCAGTAAATGATGTAGTTAACATATATGTTGATGTATATTTAATAAATTGATATATATTTGCGTTTTTTTTTTTTATTGAAATTCACTCTATGCAAGGCCGGTAGCAGTGCCTAAAAGAAACCAACTAACGGTCACCTAATCGCTTTAAGTTGAGAACATCCCAAATGCAACTGAACTGCTATGGTAAAGTGCAGTCGTTAAATTTATATAAATTAACTATATTAAAATCTTTCCAAACCTTTTCTCATGGGACTTTTTGCGTAATGAAACACAGGACTACTCGACAAATTGGATAGCACCATTGCAGCCATCAGTTCATCCATAGTAGGTTCTGCAGAAGATTTACGGGCTCGGCTATAATAAATATATCAGACAATTATATTTCCTATTTTGAATATAGGTAACATTTCATTTGATTTAACAATATTAATAGCCTATCTGAACCAATTAAATGCTGAAGAGTTTCATAACATTTTTCAAATTGCCAACAGAAAACAAACGACTGTGATAAGAAAACTTGTCAACATTTCACAAAGAATAACTCGCTAGAAAAATCATAAAATTTTTGCGTCACATTTGCTGCGAAACCAAGGTTGCTTTCAATAAGATTTATTCCTGAGCCTGTTTTGGTGACAAATAAGAGTAAGATGAGGTTCATAAACACTGATATAAAATGAGATGGTTAACCGCTGATGCATTCAAAGAATATGGCATGACAGTTCTATTACACACATTGATGTTCTGTTGAGTATAGGCAATTTTTTTTATGTTTTTTTTATTTTATAGCCACCTCTTACTAGACGTTAAGACTTAGTTAATATTTGGTTGGCATTTATAACTAAACAGTGGATCTTTTTCATTAGGATTTAACCGACTCGACATTTTCAACATATGCGATTTTCACCTATTGTTGGATAATAATTCATAATATTAATAAAAAAGTTTTTGACCCAAGAATGGAACTTGCGAGTCTTGGGCAATCAAATACAGATATCACTTCATTGCATTACTCTTTAGATAACCTACATAAGAAAAAAATTTCATTTTTCATATTTTCAAATCAAAATATATTAATAATTATGGTAAAAATAATTTTCACAACATAGCAGTCACACTCCTACAAATTGAAAACAAGTGAAGTTTGTTTCTACAGTGTCTAAAGTATGTACTGACATGACACAAAAAAATATGTGCCACAATTTGAACTAATATCGTAATAGCATAATTTATCACTTTTCACCAAATGTGTATGAAATAGATGATAAAATTTATAGTTTGTTTGAATTCAGTGACTTTATTTAATCTCCATTGACACAATTGACACAATATAAAAACAGTAACTGAGAGAATTTACCACAACAAATAAGATAATGGAGATAATAGGGAAGTAAAATGTAAGATTTAAAAATAGAAACTAGGGTGCAATGCTGAACGAGCATTGAGGCAATGGCCAAAGATGGACCAAGTCTTCAGAGCATATTTTATCCACTGACACTACCCTAAAACTCAGTTCCCAACTGGGATAAACCCTAACCTATAACTAGGGTAGTAAATTGGGAATTTACTTTTGTCCTCCATTGTGTAATCCAAATCTGAAAATTTATTTTGTCAAACATGTGCCACAGATGGATCATGTCAGTGGCATACACTAAACAAAAGAGGTTTGGACAAAATATTTCTGATTGGAATAGCTTCAGGTTATGGTATTTCACCCAGGTTTGTGTACATACATTACTCATCACTGTTGCAATAAGATAGCCTTTTGTTGATCTCAAAATGATGCTATGTATAATAAAAAGCTTTCAGTTCCTGTTTCTGCTTCCAAAGACCAGTAAAGGTAACATGGACATAGTATAATCATACAAGTTTTTGAAAATTTTCGTTGCACTTGTGAAATATCCAAGTAGTATAAAAATTCTATCCCCTCTTATGAATCAAAGTTATATTTTTTACATAAATATGCCCATAATCTCCTTATATTGGAGATATCGTACTCAAAACAAACAGAAAGTCTTTCTTATTATGCAATACACTACTACAAAAACGATTAAAGATTTTGAACAGAAAGAATTTCACTGCAATTTTTTATTTGCTCATATTAAAATAAAGGTATAACTTTAAGTTATGTTAAAACAAAATTGTAGTGCAATACCTGACTCTTGGGACTTCAATGCTAGCGGACACTGGCCTTTTTTTGCCATGACTCGGGCTGGCATTTGCAGAGGCTATTTTACGATAGTCTATTTCATGATTGTGTTCCTGAAGCCTGGGGCTGTAACTGAAATATGCAGAAGAAATGAAATACCGTTACATATTGCTTACATAAAAGGTTATCACCAGCATACTTAAACTGACGATGACTTGGCGACTTGGCGGTAAAAATACTACACTCTTCAAAACTTGTTTTTCATTGGTTATCATTTTCTTTGAATAAACAAAAAAGATTCAAAACCATCAAAACTGCTATTTCATAGCAGTATTGATGATTTTGAAGCTTTTTTACAGCTTGGTCACTACAGACACCTGAAAAGAGACTTCTTCATTTTTTAGCAAGAGATATATCATGAAATATTACATATCTGCTACATGGAACCCAACGTCTGCGGGAGTAGCAGAGCAGGCAAAAGTCTGGCAATATGCTGTGACGGTAAATACATTGTGATGAAACCCTTTGGATGTAACACCTGATTTGACTGACACAACTCATGATTCAGTTTTAGTATACTAAATCTGATAAGTATAATAACTTGCCTATTTTTATCGCAATAATGACTCAACAAAAAGTGGGAAGGCATCATAATACATCTGATGTGTTCGTGCACCTAACGAAGTGCCCTCTAATACCATTATGATGTGATATATCATGACCATGAGAAATTGTGGTTCGTCATATGCCTTATTCTTGGCTTTCTTCTTACCCAGAATAAAAACTAAATCTACCCTATACTATTTACTAATTACGAAGATTTTGAAAAAAAAATCCACAATAGTATACCATAATCATCATTTTAATTTTTTAACAATGTTGGTTATAGTTCAGATATGGTTTACTGAATGACGCAGAGATAATGGTATTAATAGCGGGTATTCAGCTATGGTTAGATGATATCTTGAACTAATGTACATACTAGACCATCTTAGAGAATCGACACACCCAATAAGCCGGTCTGGTATCTTGATTTATTTTGTGGCAGATTTTCCAATCAGAAATAATATTTTGTCAAGCATGTGTCACAGATGTACCATATCTCATCAACACTATCCATCGGTGACACACACTTTACAATGGATGTTCTGAAAAATATTTTACGATTGGGTTATGCCATATGTTGAAGAGCTGCCAAAAAACTGGAATGCAAATAAGGTTTCTGGAAAAAGGGGAAGTCACATGATTGACAACAAAGGAAACAAGTTGAGGTTCTTCTTTTTTATGAGATTTCAAATTGGTGGAAAATCCCAATCCAAACAAAGAAAGCAGAAGTTAAACATTAATTGTGAACGATGCGATTACCGGCTTTCTGTTAATCGCACATCATCTTCTAGTTTATCAACTGCATCAAATTCTGAAAACCGGACTCTGACTACTCCATCAGCATGATTTTCAACACAGCCAGACATTTCTCTGCCATTGTGATTTGTGAAAACCTAAAAACACGACAAAATCTTGTATAACTTCAGTATAATAATAATTTTCATTTCACATTGGAGACATATTCAATAAAATCAAAAATGTGGATTGACCATATAGTAGCAATGAAGTTACAAAAAATATGTCAAAATCCTCATAATTTTGAATCTTTTGGACTGAAAGGAAATCGAGATTGTATCACTTTCGATAAGTCCTATATCTTATTTTCGAACTGAGTAGTTCAAGCACAGCGACATAATCAAGTTTTTGTGCCAGAGTGTCGCAAATTTTCATTGACATTCCCTACCATAAGTGCAACATTTTTTCCAGTATTATAACTGTCAAATCCCAGAAGAGTATTCGTTATGGGCAATTGAAGTTTCTTCCATTTACTGCTAACCAGTCATTTTTTTAAAAAATACAACTTCACAAAATAAATCTTGATGAAAATTAGGATGTTTTTTTTTGCTGGAATGATAAATAATTACTCCCAATGAATTTAAAATTTGCAGTCTCGGTGACTTAGCTTGAATGAAAAAAAAAATTTTGTCCCAATCATAAACAAAATAGGTACCCAGCAAAAAAACAGTACTAAAGCAAAATTTCTGCGTGTATAGATCCATCCCTGTTTGGTATTCAACAGCATGGCAGAAACATGTTTTTCTTCGAATGTCCAAAATGCATATATAAGTTTTTTCGGTAAGACAAAAAAACTTTAAATATCATCAACACTGCTATTTCATACAGGTATTGATGATTTTGAATCTTTCTCCACGGTTTCGTTGATACCAGATTCTCAAAGAGAAAGTCACATAGCCTAAAATGTTGCCCATTTTCAAATTTCTTCTAGTGAAACCCATTTTCTGTGGACGTCTTGAGTAGCAGACATCTTGCCTGTCTGGTACTTGACAGACAATTTTATTAATGGAACATTGTTTTTTGGTATCTTTTTTTCAGATGGGTTTGTAATATTTTGCAAGTCTAGCTCATATTGATAAATCAAATGTTTTGGGAGGGGATATGCTAATCTCTAGAAATTAATTTACCAACTTCTTCTGCGCATGGTGGTTCAAACGTTCAAAGTATATCCAATAAAAAATATAATATTACAGTTCCCTATTGTAATGTTACCTTTTGATATTTGTGTAGCTTGATATCATGAATGCTTTTTAGTCCATTTCCCACTATTTGAGATAATAAACAATCTCCTTTGCTGTTATCATCATATTTGACAGTGACGAATTCTGTTCCTCTCATATCTCTCCAAATTGCCTAAAAAGTGATCAATAAATTTTGATGTAAAAACTACCAGCAATAACCAAAACCTGGTATTACCAAAAACAGTTGAAATGAAATGTTGAATAAAATGAAATCATACAACAGGGATTAGAAACTTCAAAAAATTGGTTTTGATGGTTTTGAATCTAATTGATTCATATTGATAAAACAAGTCCATGTTAATTGAAAAAATATTACATTGGTATATTATTGGTAATGGAGTCTTGATAATTTAACTCACGGTAGGAATAAAATATATGTGTGGTACTTTTACATGAATTGTGCTTGTAATACTTGGCGAAACATTTTTTAACGAAAATTACTGATAAAGAAAATAGTAAATAAAATACTTTGTTTAAACCGAATGACTCAAAATTTCATATTGATAAAACCGGAAGTAGAGATAAGTTATCTTTGCTACAAGTTTGCTTTCCTGTTAGGGAATTTACCAACCTGTACTGTAGCAGCAGTGTAATATCCCTCATTGACTGGCACAGCCACTCTAGATCCTAACACAGGTTTTCTACCTGGAGGATTCTCCGATATCATCATAATAGAAACCAAATATAATATTATAATATAAATTAAAATTGTTTTTTCAACTCTGCAGTAATATATCTGTACGAATCCAAAAGTAGTAATCAGGCAAAGAGCTAATGAAAATAACCTCTCCGTAATAGTTACCAGTACGTTAACCACGGGGATATCAATAAAATAAATCCTGTTTTGGCTAATCCTGACAATACAATAAAATTATAATATGTGTTCTATAAGTGTGTAGATTGATTTTCACTTTCACTTTTCCAATTCTTATTTGATAGTTCCTTTTGTTTTTTTCAAGACAAATCTGAAATTAAGACTACAAAATTCTCGTAACCTATATTCAGCCAATTCAAGTACATCTTGTTTTGATATCGATGTTTGATATCAAGGTTTAGAGATATTGGCTGAGGTATGGGGTTAGAAACGATTAAATACCGGTAATGATACACATGTTTCATTTTTTGCTTTTTCCTTCTTCAAATGCCACTAACAGAAGAAATCCAACAATTGGTAAAACCATTTTTCAAAACCACCCCATTCTTTTGCATATTATCTTGGTCAAAACTGCGTTAATAAAATATATAATTATATTTCCCGAACACAATAAATTATTACATTCAGATAACACCACTGGACTAGAATAACATAATCAACATATAAATTATGGTTTTGAATGAAGTAATTAAAAATATAATTAAGGTTTATATACCTGAAATATCACTCACATTCACATTCATTTGTTTTGACAAAATTCAAGTACCATCAAAATTTTCAATAATATCCCGTGGGGAAAACCCAAAAAATAACACAGAAAAATAAATTGACGAACACACGATTGATTACAATGAATTATCACATTTTCAAATTTATGGAAAAATACAATAAAACCAAAATCACACACGACAACAAAAATCTATAAATTACCTAGGACATAAATAACACTTATTTACTGAAAATTGGTTTTGGAACGCTTACCATAATTACCAAAACGACCGAAAACTACAGAAACGACCATGAAGCGACCGCCCCACCCCCCCCCCAGCGAGTGAGAAATGTACTGAAAACGCAGTTTCCCCCCCCACCCCCGCGATTATTCTTGGCCGCATTTGAAGATTTAATCTAAAAACGCAGTTTCAAAGTGGTCCCACCAACCTTTCCTCCCCAGGGTCGAAGTTGAAATCTGTGAGGAATGAATATAACGCTTAGAACAATAACATCACAGTGATAGATAATAATAATAAGATGCAACACAACGTTTTGCTTGGCCAAACTTAATTCTCAGAACATAATTATTATTTCCCCATTATCCAATAAACATAAAAGTGTCTTTTTTTTATTTTGTGCCGAATAAAATCCAATGCCAATTCGGATTTTTTTTCATTGTTACTTTGTTGACGCCAGACAGCAAAGGTTTAAATTCAAATTCTTATCGGTTCACCCGATGATATCAAATAAGCCCAATGATAACAAGATTTGGAAACAAAATTTCCGTTTTATCAAATATAAAAAAGTCTCACTTTGTCGCATTGGTGACGATATCGATAACGGCCAAAATGACTACAGGGCCATTTCAGTCCATTTCCCGCTTCTTTCGGGGTCGTTTCTGTACTTTTCCGTCATTTCGGGAATTAGAGTAACTCGTTTTGAAAAGCTGTTTTCCTACTCAAAACTCACTAAATCTCATAAAAGCACAATAATAATGATGAAGTTATTGATTATTTTTTTGTTTTGTTTGTAGGAGTATTTATCTAGCATCTCCCCAAGTTAAGTCTGTTCATCCTTACTTGAGCTACAGCCAACTGAAACTTTAAATTTCAAATTATGCAACGGATTATCAATTTTATGTTATGTTTTTAATTAACAACAACATAATTATATTAAAAATACAAAAAATGAATTTGACTTCATTTATTCAGAATACAGTGACATAATTTTTTCCTAGATACAAACTCGATCTAGGTAACATTTGGTAGATATGTCACTTGTCAGCGGTGCACTGCGGTTCACAGTTCATGTATGCGAGCACTACTTATGGCTGGCTTCCTCTACCAACCATGGTTCATGCACAGGAAAATGAGAAATATGATAGGCCATAGGCCAAAAACCTTCACATTGATTGGGAACTATGCCCGCACAAAGAAGTAATGATTCACTATATAATTAGGCCATATTCTCGGCTTTTCTCTCCTATAGGATAAAACGGAAATTTCTCACGTTACCAAATCTTGAGAAGATTGATTAATCATGCGAACATCCATCTTCAAATGATTTTTCACACTTTTTAAAGCGTTGTCGCATGTTGGCGCTAGCACCTACTTCGAAAAGGTGGATTCCTTGGAAAAACAAACAAATCTATCTTGGCAGAACAAAAAGTAGTTTTGGCGGTGGCGCTGTTGAGCAGTTGAAACTTCATTGACGACATGTTACGGGGAATTCTGATGGATTTGCTTATTCTGAATCATCTCTCTACATTGTCCCATATTCAGTCTAACTAAAACCAACATATTCTGGGTATTTTAAATTTTCAGGAAAATGGAACGAAAAAGTCTAGGCAAAATCTCAGAAGAAGATTATGTCATGAAGATTTTCATCACTTATTCCTCTATCCTTGAAAACATTCATCAATTGTGCAATTTTTTTCATTTGTCGAAAAAGAATAGTCAGCTTTTTGTTGCACATTACAATAATGCGTTTTTTTTATTCAAAAAAAAAAAAAGAGAATGAAAAACTTCACTCGTTTGTAATGAAATGTTCCAAGATATCACTGATCATACTGCATATTCTGTATTAAGATTCAACGAAATATTTCTTTTATTAAAATTTGCCCAAAGCAAGGTTGACGGGGTGAATCACATATGAAAGTCTCAATATATAGTTAGCTTTGGTTCTCTTCTAGGTCTACTGCACGATAGCAGATTGACGACTTCACTTTCTGCTTTGATTTCATAGGGCTGAGGGAGTTCAACAGCTCGAACATATTTTGTCTGGTTAACTCTGAACTACCGTTCCAAAATAAAGTATTACTTATCATTGTTTTTGATAACACAGAACCCTTACACATATTCATCTACATACACAAAGACGATCAAGACTACTCTCAATACTCTCCGAATCTCTAGGTTTCCTGTGCTGTGCGTTAGCGCGTCCCGGCCGGCGTAACCGTGATACATAACAAAGACCGGGTCAGGTTTGTTTTGATCAACAAAGAGGCGGTGATTTCATGATCCGCCACCTCACGTGAGGTGAATTGCAAGATTTTATTGGCTGGTGAAGAACGAAGCCGGCGGTAATTGGTCCCGGGAAAATGAACTCGTCACGTCAGCTGATATTGCACAAAGTATCAAAACAATGATGCAATGACATTACCCGCGGGCGCTGCCAGTGTCTTCCATGTGCGTAGTAAACAAACAAACCGACGGCGGGAACGAGAACTTGGCACCGAAATAAATTCTCGAATAAAATTCTTCATATTGTTGAAGCAATATGGACAAATGGCAAATTTTGATTTTGCGTTTCTTTAATGTTCTTTCTTACCAGTAAATATACGTACGGTAGTAAATAAAATCATACCCTGATTCGATATGTCTGCGATTTTTCTAACGATTTGAGTAACTGTGTTATGTCCGTGGCTCGTGTATAAAGCAAATCATTTGTAAACACCTTATGCTTATTTGTTAGCGCATATATTCCACAAGAAATGAGGTACCAATTGTGATGCAATCGGCGCAAACCATCAGATGATGCAGCACATAAACTTTGCACTGTCTTTAAAATGATAAATGATAAGTCTTGATTGCATTTATTAAATTGTTGATCGCTCTTATCAAGAAACGATTTTACTAAATATATACGCTCACAATATCAAAGTCACAAAATTTGTATCAAAATGTCTCTTGTTGAGTATGAGCCACTGAAAGAATACGCCGTCCGGGCGCGGTCCTTAAGTGGCTCATGTAGTACAAATAAAAAAAATCTGATTCGAGCGATTCGAGTCATGTATAGCACCATAAATGGCTCATACCCCCTCTAGCTATTGATCTAAATCCTTCCCTTATTTAAATTCGAAACATATGCATGATAATTCAAAATTAGATGGGCACTATTCATGGATAAATCATGCCTGAACAAAACGGTTTATTACTTGCCCCCGCTTGGCTAGCATGAGGTTGTCTAGTTGTGTTATTATTGTCTGGGACTTCACATTTCTAATTCTAATTTGTTCCGAGCAAAATTACGTAGTAATAGCACCCAAAAAGAACCAAACCGCGACTGCTATGGCAAATGAGCTCCAGAAAACTGCACTCCACGAGACATACACAAAAACGTACAAGTACCGGGGTGTCCGGTTGCCTTAATTGGCGAAAGCGTTATCCTCATAGTACACTACTATAATCTTTTTGCGCAGGCTTCGCAGGTTCGAATTCCATGATACTTCAATGGGATTGACGTACACCTCGCCGGGCACGGTGGTTCACATAACTTTTTTTGTGCCAAATAAAATCCAATGCCAATCCGGATTCTTGTTTCATGATATTAATGATACCAAATGTTTATGTCCAAATTAAGATTGATTAATCCAAGCACAAGCCCAATAATAAACAGAATAAAATTTAAAAGCACAATATTATTAAACACAAATTTATTACCATTATCGATGAGTTATTACCATTCCATATGAAGTGGTTCACATAACCTCTGTGACGACACGATTTTCCGATGGTATGGAAAGAATAGGAATTCCTTTTTATCCCGCGGGAGAGGAATGCCAACAATACGGCTTAACCATATGTCGAAACACGACCTCTGGTGCACACACAAGTTCCGAATTGGGATGAAGGTTTTGGCTGAACATATTTACTCACTTTTCCAGTGCATGGACATGGTTGATGGAGGAAGTCGTAAACAGTGCTTACGTGAACAACCTTGTACCGGCGAGGTGTCAAGCAGACTAGTGTTGGCAATTTTAGGTAAAATTATCGAGTTTATTTTGAAAATGCTTTTACCAAGTTTGACTGATATCTGATTTACCTACTTTTTACTTTTACCGAGTTTTCCATTTTAAGTTTTACGTGACTTAGAGGTATAGTGATGACTCGAAATTCTAATTTCAAATCTTGGTAAAAATTAGCACCCAAGCAAAAAACTTTAAGCTATAGCCACTTATGAATTACTGCGGTCCCAGTCCTGTACCATGTATGGACCAAACTTGCACCACAAAAACAGTCGTACTATGTGGCCAAATTTTCAAAGTCCCCAAAAGTCTTTTTGTATGTATTTTTCCCTTTTTCTCTCTTTTTTAGTTTAAAAAGTTTGTTAATAAAATTTGCCCACAGGTGTTGAAATTTGTTTACCATGTGACTTGTACATAAAACAATTTTAATGCGTTATAGGGGGTGGTAGACTTTGATGACCGAGAGGTTGTATCGCCATCGCCAAATCAATCAATCAATTTTATTTTGTTTCTTTCCATAGCAGTAAATAAAAAGAACACGCGAAACAAGGAAACAGGACAAGTACAAAACTTGAAACAAGGTTTAAAACACCATGTGCGTCCACCCCCCCATGTAAACCAACACACACTTATATAAAATCAAACACGAACCTAATTATTAAATGAAATATAGTTCGGGCGTTACTTGCAAACTTGTAAACAAACAAACACGGTGTACAGCATCGACTAAGGCGATACTTACTATTCCTAACGTGTTTGTGACTTTTGTAGGCTGTGTGACAACAGATTATAATACCGTAATGTGAAAGGACACGAAGGCACGGTCAAATCTATCTCAAGTCCATGTTCCGGAAACATTTCAAACATTCAGTGTTCAAGAATAATTTTGTAATTGTGGATCTATAGAATAAAAGTTATGCAAAAGGGTTCATTAGTCTTGTATCAGTATACCAAATAAAAAAGCTGCAACTAAATTTATTCATATTTGCAACTTCGTTGCGACGGAGAAATATGATCTGTAAGTTACGTATATTCAATGTCAAATCGGTTTATGTACGAGTTCATTTCCTGCATCGTTCAGTTTGTTGTTAACAAGTTGAAAATTTGATAAGTTATCATGTGTACCAGAAAGTGAAGTTTCTCATGTAGCCATATACCGAAGCTATATGCCAATAATTCGTGCAAAATAGGTTGAAATATTTTGTGATATCCATAACAATACATTACTCGATTCTTTAAGTTGATGTAGCGAATCTATACCGAAAGTGTTGTTTTGCATTATTGGTATTGTAAAATATGTTTTTGTTTTCTGCTTAATGAATAAATAATAATTCTCCGAAGCGTTTCTCAAATGCTTTGCGGATTGAGCTAACCTGCTTTATTTCGGTAAATTATGCGATTATGCGATGCGTTTCTGATCTGAAAAAGGGATTTTCCCCTTCACTTTTTATATATCTATGACGTCATACTCCGGGATCAAATTCTGGTCATTGGGGAATCCCCACCTAATTCAGAATCAGTCAACAGATTTCTGAACCTCCGACTGAGCTGCTTGTTCTTCACCGAGTATCCACTCGCACAATCGTACGAGCTTGGTGGTGTGTAGCTACTCTGTACTGTCGAAACAACGATGTCCAAATCAGAAACAGAAAAATTGGTTGACGGTTGGAATCATAAGTTCACGCAAGCAACTGACTTTGACTCGTGGGGACAATTAGTGGAAGCTGCAGATGAATATTTCAAGTTAGTGAATATTTTTGATTCAACAAAGCACAAGGAAATATGTTATATTCTATTGCAAAAAAAAATGAATGCAATAAAACCGGGCGACTTTGGAAGATGTTCCCTCATTTCTGGCGAACAAGAGGAATCTGTTTTTCTAGGCCTTAATTCTTAATACCAATACTGTAGGTCTTAGCTTGTTAACAGAAAAGTAAGGAGTTGTAAGCGCTTTTTCACCTTAAAAATGCAGGAATATAGCTCTTTTTGATGGACTTGCTGGCTGGCTACTTTGATAAGATTAGGGCCTTGTTACGAAAAAATTTTAGTATTATTTTTATGTCTCACATAAGATTTTTACAACACTGATAGGAGCATTACTTTTAGTACTGGTATGACTCCTAAAATTAGGCTATATTGCGTAGTGTTATGAGACTGAAATTCGTCGGCAATGTGGTAAATTGAAAAAGAAATTGTGAAATATGATAAGTCAAGGTGGGCAACTTAAAAATATTTTTATTTCAGAAAAGTCAAAGCACGTAAATAATATTATAATATACCTAATAATATCTAATATTGAGCTTGAATATTTTTTAAGTCATCCCGTTTGCCGGTAATACACCAGTGCACACCCAATCTATAATAACCTTGATGTCGCGATTATCAATAGGCAGGAAAACGTTCAGGCATATTTATTGCTTGATTTTGTTTGCCAAATTCCCTGTCCTATAATGTTTTGAACTTAAATGTGCCCAGAAGTCAGCCATTTTCTACCGTACTCAAGTACTATAATAAATCTCAGCATGGCTATATAATTAAGGCTTTCGCTACAGTGAAAGTCTTATTGAAATTCTATGTTTTTTTATTATTGTTATTATTTTTATTATTATACTAGATGGCTCTAGCATCAAAGCTACAAGATCTAAAATCTTAGTAAAAAGGTCTGTGAGGATGGAAACTCTTTGTTCCATATTTTTAATATAAGCTTTCAAGTCTCTTTGTTCAGTGATCTTGGATTTTTCACCAAAATGCAGTACTGAAAGTGATGATAATGAAATGCATAAGACCTTTGCGGAACAAGCTTTCGGAATGTGAATCATGTGTGAAATCATAGTCAAAGAGTCAATGAAGAACTTATGCCGCATACTTTTCGTACTTAAGGCTCTTTTTTTCTGTTTGTTTTTTTCCTACTCTATGTGGGAAGTCAAATTTTGTTACAGATACATTTATTTTTAGGCTTGCAAGAATGATGAAATCCAGTACGGCATTGAACCAAGAATTGTTTGATGAAAACACATCGGTACTTTAATATACTTTTTACATTTTTTGTAGTACATTATATTCTAAATTTCATTGAAAATAGAGGGTTTGTGTAGCGAATCTTTGACCTAATGAATTGAAGCTAATGAACACTGTAAGAAAGTATTATGAATGTTTACTTGCTGCTTGGTATAAATTACTTTGATTAGATTTCACAGCATTTCTACATTGCATTACTTTGTATAACATGTTTTTTTAGAAAATCATACGAAAAGTTGCTTCATGCCTGGAAATTCGTGCAAAATCTCTACAACTGATGAAATCCCCTCCCGATATTGAATTGGCAGATGTCAGGCAACTTTCAGAAGGTTTGCTAAAGAAAAATTATTAATAGTTGAACGGATGAAGCTAGGTATGAAAATTCTTGATAAACAGATCTTCAGTTTGTTACATACAAAATAAAGTACCCGCATTTAAATATTGGATAATTTGCTTTTCGAAACCCAATGAAAATATACTGAAAGGATATTATTAATTTTTTGTTAGTTCTAGAGGGGTCTTTTTGGAATTTTTTAAAATTGTCTATCTTAGTTATGATAAAAGTAAATGACATTCGAAAGAAAAACAAGATTTTGTATGCCTCTCTGATACTGCAGATGGGTTTAAATTCTTTATTTTATTCATTCCCATACCTCTAGACCCAGATACAACCAATCACTCTGCCATCTTGAATACATTCTGAAAAATTTGAAAATGGAATGCATCCAAAATTGAACCATATATTCCGAGTTTTGCTAAAATATAAAAAATAGGAATAAATCCTCTCTCTTCTGTTCAGTAAAACTAGACTATTTGTACCATTAATAAGTGATCTGTAAAATTTGAATGACTCGTTTTTAAAAATCGATTTACGATTCATTCTGCACCTTGGTTCTCATGAATTATAATTGGCTTTGATTCAAGTTATATATTTGCTCATAAGATTATCATATTTCTTCAGTGATGAAAAACTTACTCAAGAGCAAGAAAGCCGATATACCAGAGGAAATAAATCAGCAAATGAAAGATCTCAGGTTAACTTTTTCTAAAATGGCACTTGTACTTTCCGAGAGAAGTCTGAGGGCGCAGAAACTTCCCTAAGTGATCTTCTGTATAACTTTCATCCGGTTCAACCTGGGCTTGCTACTGTTTCGGAAAAGTATCTCAAGTGCAAGCCAGGTACTCAACATGCATAGTCTAATTTTTCTATTGTTTTTGAAATTTTCAGATTAGCCTCAGGAATTTCAACACCGTCACCAGAACCCATACCCTCTTTACCCGAAGAGCAATCAGTTACACAACTCACAACCTCTTCATGTAAATAATTTGTAACTTTTATATTATATGTATTAAACAGTATGTATTATATAGTACCTAATATATATGAATTCAGAGATTTTTTCTTAATATATATTTGATGAGTTCATAACTAGATGGCCAGGATTAACTTCAATAATAACACTTCGAGAAAAAATGGCAAAAGTGTGTAGTAAATTTGCGCGCCGAGGGCACACAAATTTTCGTGATTTGACCATATTTTTGACAACAATGATGGAAAGGGTAGTTGGAACTGTCTGTCTCAAACCTTACGAAGGGGGGACAGTTGGTGCACATTGCAAAATCAGTGATCTTTTCTTTTATATTTTTTCACATTTTTTCTTTTAATAATATCATATCATTTTCAGTCAATTCACTCCTTCCGAGAATACTTGCTGATCAAGATGAAACATTAGTGACTGTAAGAATCGAAAAAATCGGTTTAAAAGATGCTTCAAGTCATATTGATCCTTTCTTTGTTGTATCGTGTAAAGGTAATATGTCATTAATATGTTTTATGAAGTTTCATTTGTATTTCAAAGTGGTTTAATGATTTTCATAACATGTTAGCTATAAATGATCAGGAATAATTTAACTTGTAAACCTAGAAATATGTTGACTTCTGAAATCTGATTGTGGGATGCGGTTGTGTTGATGCACCCCTTCCCATCCAGCTGCTGTAGAAAAAAGTATTAAAATTGAATTAAAATGATGATGACGATCATTTCCTGACGAATTGCTTTAAAAAGTAATAAAAGTGTTTGTGTCTTCTTTGTAAATCACAGATTCTGATAATTTTTGACTTTGTGCTATTGAATTTGTGCCTGTGATGTGCTATAAGATGTCATAATTTGATGGCAAAGATAAATAGGTGACTCCGGGCAATGCGCCAGTTATCCCGATCAGTTAGATATTTTTCCATAAAATCAGATATCTTATTGAAACTATTGATATTTGACAGATATTGCTGGTGTAGATTTATGTCCTTCACAGAAAACCCCAACGGCTGCAAGAAGAGATGATACATATTTATATTTTGGTACTGATGTCGAAATTCAAATATGTATAGAAAAAATGGCAAGAAGTAGGTTTTTGTAATTGTGATGTTGCTGTAGTACATTCATTTGAATTCATTATACAATTTTCATTCAATGAAATCCACCGTCTACGTTAAGATATCTGAATACCCATTTATGTTTCGTAAATCACTAAGCCTCACAAAAATATTTAAAATTCACATTTGCTAAGACCATTACCAACCCTATAGCCAATAAATATTGTTGATTGCGTAAAATAGAGCTTTGGGTTTCTCCCTTTTTTGATAACGAGTAATATTATTTGGAAAGGTTTTCACAATATGTTCTTCATTGGTTTCCATTAAGCATATACGATTTTTTTCATTGGCAATTTTTAAATTGAATCGAATACTTTGGTGAAATTGAATCCTGTATAAGTAGAATTTGATGTAGTCAGCAATGCAGACATAAATGTCGTGTTACAACTACAGATGTTCTTGTATGGATAATCAGGTGTTGTAGTATGGATGAAATTGAATGTTTTCAAGTATGTCAAATTGTCTCATTTTACCTTATTAAAATGATAATGGAGCCAAATTTGTTAATTTTAATATTTTTTTTTACATAAAATATGATCTGCTAAACTGTGGGACAAATAATCAAATTTGATGTTTTCTGTATAAAGCATGATTTTACTAAACTATGGTTCGATCATGCTCAAAAATGTGGTAGTTTCAGTTATCGAAATTTGATTAACTTTTTATGTCCCAGCCAGAAAAATGTTGCCCAAAGATGTTTTGTCGAGTATGGGTCACTGCTAGACCATGCCGCTGAGGCACCAGCCATCTGTAGCTCATGCTTGACAAAAGTAAATTTTTGATTGAGGTCATGCATGTTGAGTTTCACTAAATTTTCTTACCACCTCCTTTTCTCTGTTTTTTTTTCCGAATCTGAGGGTATCGTTTGAGGTCGCATCTCGAAACTAGATTTTGTTTTCTTAACTAGGTTTGATCGCAGATGATTAATAGTGATATAATACATCATTAACCCATTCAATCTTATGCTTAATTCGAGAGGAATGAAGTGAAAATTGGCCCAGTTCTAGATTCATTGTAAATATTAATGTGATGTAAAAAATTTACAAGGAGCTGTGCGAAAATGTTAGATAATTTAAATTCTAATATAAAACAGTTTTATTAAGTCATTGACACATTTTGGATTGAGGACACTCGTTTGTTACAGATTCAGCAATATTCTTTGAAATGAAGCATTATAAACCAAACAAACGAATGACAAGTTCAAAGTGTTTTGCTTTCATGGAACAAGATGAATTGAAATCTGGACCTTGTGTCATTGAATTGTGAGTAGCAGTATGTATTGTACCAATGTGCATCGATCAAATCCTTTCCCAGAGGCTTTTTTAAAGAGAGGACCATGCTTCAGCCACAGACTTTTCGATAATATATCCATTTTAATGTACTAGCATTTGGTCTGCTTGTAGCGTGTCCTGTATTACAATTTTTATAAGGAACAAAATTTTCTTTTTCTGGTACCCTTACTATCAGTTTGGCATTAGGTTCAACTCTACCATTATTTTACAGATATAAGAAACCAGCAGACTACAAAAGAAAAAGGCTTGCCCTTTTAACTTCAAAACCTCTCTATCTTCATCTTAACTTGACACTGCATACCGGATGAAATCAGATATATTATTTATCCAATACTAGATTACATTTTTTTCTGATCTACAATATTGAAATTCGGACCAAAAATAATATGTGTCAAGCTTCACTGCACACTCGCTTGTGATCCATAACTGCTTAAAATTTAACATGGCCGTTTACCAACCACAAATTTTATTTTTATCAAACATTCACATATTGGCGTGTGCGTTTTTTAGTATAGACTTGTCCAATTTACATTCCGCAACTACCGGTACATGGTTTAAAATAATTTCTTATATTTTATTTACCAGTTTAGGTATTTTTATAGTACATATTAACATTTCATTAAAGTTCATATAAATGCTTCATGGTGCCTGTTTGCAGTTGCATCATATATATATTTCATAATATGAAGATTTGACAATAATACATCGCTTTTATTGAGAATCTTTTCGAAAAGGTATTAAATTTATTGGTCAGGAAAACAGATTTAACGTATTGTCAGATGACTTTGTGTATCATGCGGAGCTTTGTTTCTTCAACATAGTTATGGCGGACATTATTTGTTGACTGTGGGTACAATTCAGTCATGAGCTCCAAGTCCAATATATTATTCAGTAGGGAACATTGGGTACACAAACAAATTGTACTATACTGACCCAGTACCTGCTCTTTACTCGTACGACAGTTCATGCTTGTGTGTACAATTGTTTTTTCCATATCTATTCTAACTGAACACACTAAATTTATTCAAAAAAAGTGGTGTTGTAAGGAGTAGATGGTCCAGGTTTGAGCATCTGAATCAGTCATCTAAGGGAGAATCGAGACGAGTGTACAATTGTTTTTTTCATATCTATTCAAACTGAACACACTTTACTCGAAAAAGTGGCATTGCAAGGAGTAAATTATCCAGGTTTGAGGATCTGACAAGTCATGTAACCTAGCATCTTTTTGCACATGCTAATACGCCAAGGGAGACAATCGACACAGTGGCAAACAAGAAGATAAATCAGGGTAACAGACTCAAACTCTCGAAAAAATTACACCTTTTTTCGCAAGCAAATATAACTTTTATTTTAAACGAACGTAGTCTTAAAGAACTTTCGAACACAAAATACAATATATCTAAGCACACATATTGACCAACATAACAATCTAGCCATACAAGAACAAATTCTTAGCAGCTTCACTATATTGCACATATGGACCGTGCTTTAATATTTGTCATTCACAATGCTATCCAACCAAACCTTTTAAATGGGGAGGAAATGAAACACGTCAGTTATTCCGAAATTCACAAAATACTCCTCATTCAAGGTTTGTATTCATTCCTAAATGAACAATATTTGTAAAATATTTGCTGTTGGTCATATCCAGGTGATCCATCACAGCATATATTAGTTCACTCATGTCTATACTGAGGCATATACCTAGGACAAAAAAAAACATTCAATGCTAACACCATTGTAGCTACCTGGTAATTATACTAAGTTGAGAAAAACAGTTTTCAATTCGTACATAAAATATTTAGTCAATACAAACTTTAAAACTAAGAGGAATAATATGATTGAACCTTACTGAATGTAGATACAATATTATTTACTATTTTGAAACTCCCCACCACTAGCGCCAAATTTTATAAAATTGGGAATAATCCTAAAGAAAATTTCCAGAAGATGACAGCCAGAATTTATTCTTTTGACAACAAATAACATTCCAGAGGTAAAATTTATCTGGGTTCAAAATCTTTTTTATCTAATGAATTCCAAAAAGAACACTGATCGATAACCAAATTGCGTAGATATAAACATTATGTTATACCGGTACTTGCAATTAATCTAGAAAAATTAAAATCTGGTCAATTTATGATTTTGATTATTCAACATCCCCGATTCACGGCCTCGATCTTCGAAATGGGTTCGAGCCTCCATGCGGCCCAGCACCTGGTGGTGGGGGCCCCGCAGAGCTGCCTGATGAAGGTGGAGGTGGCTGATTTCCATCCTTTCTCAATCCATCACCAGATGACTGTGATGGTGTAGCATGAAGGCTGGATTGGGTAAAATAACCTTGGCCAGGCGACTGTGAAGATGGGATCTGCAAAAAAATTTGCACAAATTTACCAGGTTTTTGAAACCCTTTTCATTAAACAAATGATCAACATCAATGATTTAAAAGGCATAAAGCTTGTTAAGGACAAAAACATTCACTTTATTTCATTTTTATTGAATCTCATTGCATGACAACAAAATTCTATTTATACTCAAAAATTGAATTTTGAAAATCATTTACAATACAACAATGGAATAAGGTACATTTGACCATACCTACCTGGCTTATGCAACATCACAGACGTGATTTGTTGCAGGATGTAGAAAACTATTGCTTATAATATAGTTTTGGTGTGCCCCGAAGTTGGTAGCGACAACACAATTTAATTAGGATATTTCAGTTGAAAAATTTCATTTTGCATATCTCAATATTGAGAGCAAAATATATTATTTAGCCATAAAAAATATACATAAAACAAATTGACTCACGGGTGGCCTATCCATATAAGGACTTGAACTTGGTCCACTTCTTGGCCCTAGATAAAAAAAAAAATACATTACGGTATATACTATAGAAAAATGGCTCACAAGTTTTTATTACAGACATAACTTGATTAGTCTTTCATATACATTGTTCAACATAATATCAAAGGACTGCAGAAAAATTATATATTTTTAAGGCATTCTCTACTACAAGGGGAGAAACATACCTGATGGTGGGGGTGGACGAGCGTGTGGAGGAAGGTCTCTTGGTGGAGGTCTCATTGGAGGCATACCATCTCTGTATGGTCGAAACTCTCTTCCAGGTGGAGTATTTGTATACGGTTGTCCGGGACCTGATGGTGGACCTGGCATTGACCTACGATCTAATGGTGGAAGACTATGCGTAGACGGAGGGCGGTCAGGTCTACTGGGTGGTCGGTCAGGTCTGCTTGGTGGACGATCTCCTGGGATGCTCCCTCCTGGACTTGGAGGTCGCCTATTGAGAGGTGGAGATCGGCGATCGGCATCGGGCGGTCCACTTCGGAAATGTAATGGACTGCAAGGAACACCTGGTGGTGGAGGACCTAAAACACAAGATTGTGCTTGTAAAAAAGTTTATTCGAACACTACGAAAAAATATTGGTCAATTAAAAATTTTATTTATTGTTGTGTATTGGTTGGTTGTATATTTTGTATACAAAAATACTATTCACCAACAATAATTTACAGTGATGATTAAACATACCAATATAATGATTGGGTTGGGTTGGCAAGGCTTTATATTTGTTTCATTTCATGGAGAATGAGTAACGAGAAAATGAAGCACAAGACGACGTCTTGAGTCCAGACAATTGATCAACATAACATTTTAGAAAAATTCTAATAGAGTGGATAATGGACATAATTTGTTACTTTTTGTGTCCAAACCAGGATCAAAAAGACTTTCAAGATGAGAGAAAAACATGCAAATAGCTTACATAAAAAAAATATAGAGCATTAATACCCTATTTTTTATATAGTACAGAATTAATTCAAGAACAAAAACATGTATCATAATAAAAGAAATTCAGACATCAAAAAATTTTATTGTGGCACCCTACAATTTTGTTAATATCACCGAAAACAGAAAACACCGATTTCAATCACATGAACAAATCAGAAAATACATTACTAACCACGTCTTGGTGGTCCAAAAGGTGGCGGAGCACCAGGTGGACCATGCCTTTCTGGTCTTGGTCTTATGATTGGTTCTCTGTCTTGCGAATCATGCAATCGACGTCGTAAATCCGTTAGCCTGTTTGAAATTAAAACATTCAAGTTGAGACTAAACATGCTGCAGACTTGAATTAATTGTAGCTAAGGATATTCAAGTCGGAACAATGAAATATGCCAAACCCTACCATATAAATTCTCACCTAAATTACGAGTTCGCTGCAAATTTGGTCAAATGTCAGCAATTTTATTCATCTGGAAGGTTAAAATATTATTTAGCGTATTTGGCATTATATCCATTCCTGCTTATGTCAAATAATATTCATTGATAATCTGTGTGTATGTTGATATGTGGCCAACTAAAGTTCTATCTACGACTCATGATCAACTAAAGAAGTCGCTTAGATCGAGTTATAATACAGAACTATAATTAGTAGTATCTCAAAAATCATCAGGTGATGAGCATTCAACGCTCCAGATGAAACCAAGCGTTAATTGTGAAGTGCTATTGACTAAGAGTTGATAATTACGGCTTTGCCACGATGCAAACATGTTTATAAATTGAACAACCTGAAAATATCAAAATAAGATGAACCAGCTTACTCTAACTGTAACTGACTGATTTGTTTGTTTGCTTCCTCCGTTTTTCTTTCTGAATCACGACAAGCCAGCTGAAACAAATCAGCTGATTAGATGGTGGGTTTGAACAAAAATATGAAGTTCAACAAAAATATGATAACAAGTTTTAGGCGCTATTGAAATTCAACACTGCATCTGGTATACACCAGTATAAATTTCAGCATCTTTAGTTTTTCAGTTAATAATAAGCAAGCATATTGAGCAATTGGATAAAAACATTGAATAAACCTATTTTCCCAGTATTGTCTTACTCTTATCTCAATTTTGCATACTGTTTGTGGAACTGTTTAGGTGTAGTTACCATTGCAATCAAATTTAACATCAGATTCCTGAAATTGATACCTATATTTTGGCATTTCTGACCACAGATAACCGATATTTTTTGCAATTTTTGCGAAGGGAGGGTGTAATAAGGTTCCATCTCACACAAATAACATCCGCTAGGGATGTCCCAGCAAGAAAACATTGCGCAATTTTTGCCATTTGAACAAAAAAAGCATCGTTTTAAAAGAATTTTCGTGTGCCCGTATGTGTATTTCGGTTGGCTGATTATCGGCCGATTTTGTGATCTGCCGATATATCGGTGAACAGCAGAATTAGGCCGTTATATTGGTTTGTCAATATACCGGTCGGGCTCTTATTCCTGAAACCATTTTACACTAGCATCTTAGACTGGAAACATTCCATATAGAATTGACCTATCGTCCGTCGCATATCAACATATGAGGTTTGGATATCACCCAAAGGGTGATTGGCCAGCTAGAAATGTTTTATATGTGAATAATAATGCTATGTGAGGTATAATATTTAAAGGTCAGGCAATCTATGACTCATTCTTGGCAATGTCTTGGCAACAAAGTTCCCTATTTGTTTATATTCAGCAGTAAACACCAGATAAAAAAGGTTACAAAACTTGTGACCAATATATAAAGTTTAGCCACACCCAATTGTCATGAGATTTCTTTTCAAAACCAAGAATTTCTTGCTTATGTTGTCTTTCAGAGTCTTCATATTTTCGTTTGGCATCTTCACTCATTTTCTTGTATGCATCTAGTTGTTGCAATAATTCCAGTCTCTGTTGCTGCTGATCTTCTAACAATGATGCGTTACTTTCTCGCTTCGATTGCTCCAATCCAAGTTTACTGTTTGAACATAGGTAACATAATGGCTCATTCCACAAACTAAAGCCAGGAGTGCAAATAAGGAATACTCTCAAGAGTATGCCATACTCTCATTTCTAAAAAATCCACTGTACATAAGAATGTTTGAAGACTCTCATTAATGTCTTCGCTAGAGTATGTACAAGAGTAAGGCTCTTGTACTCTCGTGTTATTTGCAACACTGTAAGCAAATTTTCAGCCCGATAACGGCCAGATATATCGGTACCAGCCAGTTTTGCATATAATTATTGGCAAGTGCTCAAATTACAACCTATTTTGTAATTTATTTCGCCAATAATGATATACAGATAGAGGGCTGTGACTACATTCATCATTGTCCATACTTGACACAACATGATTTACTTTCATTTTCCCAGTGGTTTTTCTCTCAGATATTCTTAACCCTAACTTTGTGAAAGTTTTATTTATTTATTGAACTTCAATGATAACTATCTTTAAAAAAAACTTTCATTTCACCACAACACTTATTGTTATAGACCTTCATAAAAAGTTCAGTGCATTGGAAGTCATCAAGAACGTTTTAAATATTTGTGAAAGAAATTTATGAACACGCAGATACTCTCCTTTATGAAAAATTTGCCGTTTTCTAGAGTATATGAGGATTCTTGTAAGTTCATGCAAGTACAGACTAGAGTAAAGCTCTCCTGTTATTTGCAGCCCTAATTTATAATTATTTATAACCTTTCTTTGTAATTTATTTTAATATTATTTGTATACCTTTGTATTTCTACCTCACGCTTGGCATAAAATTCTTGCATTACAGTGAGTTTTGATTCCAGCATTTGCTTTTCTCTTTCTAATTTGTTTTTCATTGCTTCATTCCCTTGTATGGTTGCTTCCAACTCACTTACTTTACCTATATTTAACAAAGAACATGCATTAATATTGCAGATAAGATTTCAAATTCAACTACTGTCCAGTCGAGTTGATATATCATGACCATTATTCAGTCCAGGGTTGGTTTGTGAAACTGGCAGAATGAAAAAAAGGCTCCCATCAGAAGGAATCCGGTTTAGAAGGGTACTATTCAGAAATAAATAATTCACATGGAGATGAGAAAAGCCTTTTTTCATCAGAGTTCATCTATCTCCGGACAAGGTAAGCAATTCAGGAAGCTGTATGACAAGGATATATTTACGGAAATGAGCAAGAAGCAACTAGTAAACATACAGAATATAGGGCGTTAGGTGAGGGTGACCAACTGGCATACGGGGGTGACAGAATCTAGTTCTTCAGAGATCTGTAATGATCAGAACAACACACTAAATGGTATCATTCTTATTGTTTATGTACATGATATCCTTCTGACGGAAGTATTTTTCTTTAGGTGCCTTAGGGCAGCTGACGTCCTGGTAGCTGACACTGCTTGAATGCAGATAAAGAATATATTTCTTACCTTCAGTATCCTGCCTTGATTTACGCTCTGCTTCCAATTCATAAGTGACCTGTAACTTTTCTGCCTCGCTCTGACGTAGAACATTCTTAACATTTGCAACATCAATCATAGATTTCATTTTCTCTTTCTGCAAGATTATAGATGATTGACCGATAGCGTTTTCATACATTTTTTTTTAATAAAATAAGAACATAATTGGTGGTAATTATTTGAATAAATTTGGATTCGTTATTTTTTGACTAATTTAGCGAATTACTATTCTGCAGCACAAATCAACCCAAAATACTAATATAAAATTATTAGTATCAGGTGTGTCAAACATTAGACCAATAATTATCACCCAAACTAATAATCTGACTACTATATTATTAAATGCAATGCCTGCCTAAAAGGAACCAAATTAATACCTACTCACTGGCAAAGAGCTATTAAAAGATGTTGTTCCAGAAACTGCATTCTTGAACAGAAAACATTCCAAACAGAACTGAACTGCCATGTTAAAGTGAAGTGAGAGGTATCTGCTCTATTCGATGGTAAAACCATCTACCACTTTTTTTGCTTTCTTTTAGTCGCCTCTTACGACACACAGAAAATGTGTTAAAACTATTCGAAATCCCGTAACTACAGGGCTCAATAAATTTATTCTACCTGTTTTATCATTGCTTCTTCTGTATCTATATCTTCATCTTCATCATTCAAATATTCTTGAACACCCTAGAGTAAAAAGAATTATGATTTGAGCAAAAACAGAATCACATAAACAACCAAGCAGGGGCATGGTACAAACTGTGAATAAGTTTTTAAAGACAAGCAGTGGCTGAACAGACTAGAAATCGGTTGCTCTGTTCTGATCACATGACTTTCCAGGAAATATAATCTAAATTTCCCTTCTCTGCTGTTGTAAAAAAGCCTAATTTACTCAAAATAGTGTAGAAGATGAAGCTTCATGAAACAGACATTTTAGGACTGCATAGGAAGAAATAAAAAAGTCAGTTAGATAAGCAGAAATGTGAAAGACTCCAATCAAAAAACGCTATATTTTGATAATTTACAACAATGCTGAATGTAAGGAATGAAGTGGTTGTAATTTTCCATGTTTAATCTCATCATGCACCACTGCCAGACTGAAAACAATAAATAGCGTTCATCCATCACACATCTCCAGGGACAGAGCAATAGTGAAATTTATTGATTTATCAATTGATTACGGAGGACACACACAACCTTGAATTGGAGTATGCAATCTTTTAAAACATCAATTTCTTGCTTTCTAGCTTCTCCATCTTCAATTTCATTATCAAGATTTTCTTGTAATTCCCCAATTTTATTATTTAGTTTTTCTATTTGATCTTTCAATGTTTTTCCTTCTTTTTTCGTTTCACCTTTCGCTTTCTCTAATGCTTTTATTTTTTCCTGAAAAAAAAAAATAGGTTTAGCAATGTTCACATTCTTTTAGACAGCAATCTGCCAGAGCAATCAGACTGAGGAAGTTTGTTTCTGCACTTGAGAAAATAACACGTGTATAATTAGACGTTCAACTAATAGGGAGGAATTTGAGTGTTGTATAATAGAAAAGCAACATGGTTTGTTAATCTAGCAGAAGGAAAATTACACTAGTGATGTTTATAACTTTGAAGCCACTAAAATGAAATTTCAACTCCCAAATATGCACCAGGATTGTACACTACCAAGATGTAACATTTCGCACAATCTTGCAAAACTTGAAGTCATTTTGAAATATTCATTTTCCAGATGATCCTCTTGATTATTTGCTAAATAATCCAGTATAGCTTTATTTTTGACCTACAACATAATATTTAATATAAACAATAAGATTGTGTGGATAAAAAATTGTGCTGACTTTCAATTTATCATTCGAAGCTTCCGATGACTTTTGATCATTTTCATATTTGCTAACCAATCTACGAAGTTGCTCAGCTTCACTCTCATACTTTGAAATTGCTTCTTGTTGGGCTACAAGAGATTTCTCAATCCGCTGGGACTGCAAAATACGCAAAAAAAATGTTAATCTGCCAAAAAAAATCACAAATTAGCATTTATTTACGAATAAAAATGAATTCTGAATGTAACGGTGTATTGCACTGCGAGACAAAGGCATTAATCATAATTACAGCATTCAAAAACACAAAAGCACCCTAGTATTAGCAATAAATTTGACTATGAATGATTTGCCTGACTAGTCGAGTTTTCTAAATTCTAATCGTAAGTATTTTTTTCAGATATTGTTAAATTGATTCATTTTGCAGTGATTGTTAAAGGTGATGAAAACCAATCAACAATGATGAAACTCACATTTGACAACACTTCTTGCATAGCGTGATCTTTATCAAGCAAATTTTGATTCAGGATTTGCATTTCTCGTTTTAGAGCATCATTTTCTTCGTTATGTTCTCTCAAAGAATGCTGGAATATAGATGACGAAAAGTCAAAGTCTATAAAAAAGTACAGTAGGTGTAATATTATTGACCCTTAACGTTGAAGATCTTTTTTTATTTATAAGATTCCTCAGCATGACTGAAAGCAGCGCATAAAAGGAGCTAACTAAAAGGAATGACAAAAAACTACTACATGATAAGGTACCAGCAACTGCACTCCAGGTGAAAAACATCACATACGGAACTAAACCACTATGGTAAAGGGCAGTGAATGGTATCTGCCTTTAACAACAATAAAACCATCTACCACCTCTTTGTTTAGTAGCCTCGTGACACGCAGGGCTATTCTATTCTAAACCCAGTCTCTGGATACTGATTTAAATCTTGATCCAACCATTTGTGATTTAGATCCGATCAAGTCTATAGAATTTCTAAATCTGCCTCCTACATGTAACATTAGTAAAACGCTGACCTAACAACCCAGCTAGGTGCTCCGTAGGAGATGCGGGAAGAATTCTTCCTTTTTAGATTGTATTTATATGCAGACTCTAGTATTTGGAATACATTACTGTGCATAATGAGCCTTGCGTTCATCTAATTCATTCATTCAGAAGCCGGGATTTCTTGTAGCGGCATATCGCAGTCAAAGTATCGATATTGCCAGTATATTACGTATTTTTTATCCTCAAAGAAATTTAGTAAATTACGTCCAATCAAAAAAGCACACCATGCGTCTTGAGTATTGGACTTTTTGATATGCTCACAGGTCACAGCAGATACCGATGATCACTGGCTCGAAACAAGATATTGACTTTTCACTGCCTTATTCCATGCCATCGCAGATAGGACGATGCAGTCATGTCTGTGCGGTTGTCATAAAATCGTTAGTTAAGACGAGGCGGGTAAGCAAGTGGGTGCGCAATAGGTAGTGAATTATAGTGATCGTTGGAATTATTGCGCCAATCATCTAGGTTTTAAGCAGTATGCCATAAATATCGGTTTTGCAACGCATCCGCATTGCGATTATTGACATGGAACAGTATTTTAGAAAGCAAGATGCCAGTATTTACTGTCCTAATGGTATGCCGCCCAGCTCTAGTTCGTTTTGGTCTTACATACGTTATTAAGTTATAATATCCACACTGGTCCATTGAAGGATGCTAATAATTAGCATCTAATATTTACATGCATTCACAAAGAAACATTTCAGCCTCTTTGAAACTGATCAAGTGATTAGTATACGTCAACACACGCAACATAATAGTATCAAGTGATAGTGGTGAAACATTTCAATATTTATCTTTATTTTTCTAATTCATGGATCATTTTTATATTAATATTATTCAAATGTTTATTAGTTAATGCTTTTCAGGAAGGACTTGATGACGTAATGACAAGTTCACTGACAAATTTTGGATGAAACGATGTTTTGTTTCCGTAAATTTTTTACTCTTAATTGCTGCGTTACTTTTCACTTGCGATATTTCAGTCAGAAAAACTATTAAGCGTTGGTCAACGAGGGATCGCATCATCGAATCGTGGTCCATCAGTGGCTCATGCTTGATAAAAAATATCGAAATGGTTGAACACTAAATTTCTAAAAATAAGGTGCTGCAGTCGGAAGATTTTTCTGAAACAATTTTAGTTTGGGTGGTTGATCGATCGTGTTGCGTAGATGCCGGCTATCTGCAGCTAATGGCTGGCAAAATAAAGTCTATGTTATGGCAATAGCTAACCCGTTGTCTGTATGCAATAGTTTTAATATAATATTGACACCATGACACTTAACCAATTTTTAATTTATTTGACCAGCATATCTCAGCAATTTATGGTACATAAAATACATCGGTACGGGCTTTAGAATAGTCCTAATGTATTTCCTGAAAGCTATAAGAGGTGACTGAAAGGAAACTAGCAAATACCATTCACTGTAGATTTGACAATTAAAAAATTTAATAATTTGAAAACCTCCAATCCTCTTCTTGCTGCTGCCCCAGTGTTCTTTTCTTCCATCACAGACGCCATTTGCTCTTTTTGAATCTCAACCTAGAACACATCAAACAGTAGTTCATGAATTGGCATAGACTAAGGAATTATTATGCCCTGTAGGTACGGGCTTCAGAATAGTCCCAATGTATTTCTTGCGTGTCGTAAGAAGCGACTAAAAGGAAGCAGTTCTGTTTGGGATGTTTTCTGTTTAGAGTGCAGTTGTTGGTGTTGCATCTTTTAGTAGCTCTTGCTATTGAGTGGCCGTCTGTTGGTTTCCTTTGATTGAGAGCTGCTTTCGGCCTTGCTTTGCGTGAATTTCAATAAAAAAAAGAAATACTAGCAAAACCAGTTCAATGGAGCTAACACACACAAAAGGAATCTGATTCAGTTGCAACAATTCAAAAAAAAAAGGGTGGGGAAAGCCATACTGAATACACACTCATCGACTGCCTTGCTCAAGTTGTAAACATATGCAAAGGTTGAATTACTAGAACTTTATAAAGTTTAGAACTTGAAATAATGCTTTCGCATATATAATAAAAAAACACATAAAATAAAAAGATAGATTTAAGTAGTGACGAGAGTCTAACAATGTAAGAAATGGTAGTAAGGAAATTTGTCAGTGCATTTTTGGTGATCCAAACGAAAGTACAGATTTTGAGTATACAATTAGTAACATATAGATAAACACAAATATTAGAAGAGTAGTGACGAGAGTCTAACAATGTAATAAATCGTCGTAAAAAATTTATCTGTGAATTTTTTGTGATCCAAAGGGAAGTGTAGATTTTCAGTATACGATTATTAGCATATAGATAAAACACAAATATTAAAAAAAACATTGTTTTTATTTTGCTATGATGATTCCCTGCAATCAATACCTCATTTTGTTTTGTCCTCAGCTCATTTTCAACTTCAATTTTTTCCTGTGAAAGATTTTCCAGTTGTGTTTTTAATTCCTGTATTGTGGTAGCGGTATGTTGATCCTTGTACGCTCTCTTTACTGAACGCGACCGGCATATTAGAAGCCATATCAAAATAAATCCAATAACTGATGTTGAAAATATAATGGTCCAGGATACTCCATAAACATCTTTTTGATATTCTTCTGGTAGAAGTGAAACCCACTGAATAGAAAATCAAATAGGAGTAATAAATGAATCAATTTGTCACATATATTAGCCCTAAACGGGCCACTTCTCAGACACTTAGTATAAGAAACGACCCATATAATGAGTCACTGACATGGTGACACCTTCCCAGATTCAGCTGACTACCCCAACAATGCTGTGCAATTTAAATTAAGCATTGTTAACTTTCAATAAATCAACCATATTTTGTTATGTCTTATGGGTATATAAATATTAGGTCAAGGACAATAAAATTAAACAATGTCTGACAAGTCTCTGATCAAATAACGCGTGGTATGGCAGCATTGAGCATCGGACGCGAAAAGACTACTGCTAATTGATTCATATTGCATAGTTCTGTTCATTTTTATTTTTCATTCATCAGTTTGTGTTTTTTTATCTGGAAAAATTCAGAACTCCTAATAATAATAAAACCTATACAGATCGAAACATCCTGAATATAGGAAATACTGTCTGTTTAATACCAAAAAAAAAAAAAAAACATTGGGTTTCCTTCAAATCAATATCTTGCTTGCACCGTTGTTTAAAAATGTAACACAATGCAAAATACAAATCTAGCAATGGTTTTTTTGGTTTATTTATAAAACAATATTTATTACGACACACACATTATGATCTTAATTACTAATGAAACTACTATAACTTACAACATCCAACTTTTCGCCAGCTCTAGCACATGTTTGTGCAAATGCAGCAACTAAATCATTCTGAAACGTTCGACTATTCATTATATTAAACGGAAACTATACTAATATAATTCATATATATATATAAGACCAGATAATAATACAATTTAACATGAATTGAGTAATGGGCATAAAATATTAGTTTAGTAAACTGGTAAAATCTACCAGGTACCATTTACCATCTGGTACCATATTCTCTAACACCACCAAAATAAATAAGTATCCTCATCTTAACCTGAGGGAACAGACGCTACAAGCTGCTAGCATTTCCTACAAGGTTAAAATGATTCGTTTCCCACATGGGAAATTTCGATGATATTAGAACACTTATTAAAATAGGCTAGTCATTTCATGATGAAAGATCTACTTTATCCACCAGACAGGTCCACAAACGGGAAAAAATGAGAAATATAACCCAAAAAGCTTCATTCACCCCTAATCAGAACAGGTTATCTGCATGAGAGCTTGTGGTTCGCCACATGATTAAGCTGAATTCTCGGCTTTCCTCTCCCGCAGGATAAAATGAAATCAACCTATCCTTAATGACTTCCTGCAGGTCCATGCCAAAGAACAATGAATTATATAATAAGCCAAAAACCTTCGGGTCTCATGAAGTTTAGTACCTTACCATATATCCGATTATCATAAAAATTTCCCATGTTGCAAGCGACTCATCCTAACCCAGGAGACAATGCCAGATTCTTGCAGCATTGGCGCCCCCTAGTTAGGATGACAATATTCTGCCAGTTTTTATTTTAATGACATTCGGGAATATGGTACCGTACTAAACTTCACTAGACCCAAACCTTCACCCCGATTCAGAACTGCTACCGTATCTGCATGAAAGGCTGTGGCTCGCCATATGATTAAGAAGTACTCACAGCTTCCCTATCCATAAAAATGAATTCCTATCCTAACTCAGCCGCTGACTAAGATAACACCAGAACACTGAGCAAGCAGTGGTAGAAATGATACCGTACAGAGGTACGGTAGGCTCTTTATCGAAACAAGTGAAGTCCAAGATAGTCTATTCATCGTTTAGGGAAAGTCGTCCAGACCAACACCGCCCGCGTTAACAGTTACCGGTATGCAACCGGTAGCTTAGGCAAACCAAGTCGTTGAGAAAGGTTGGCAAAGTGGAAATTTTTCACCCGATCAGTTCACGCTCCGCTGGACACGTACTTGCAGAGCTCTAAACATTTTTTCATTCCAGCACAAACACGTAAAAATATTTGCTCCTGTACACGCACGCGTGCACACATACCAGCTGCTTCTAAGGTCGTCTATTGGCAGTTCTATCGGTTCGTCGGTGCTACTTTTTGTCCACGTACAAAAATAAAATCATGTATGTGACAGAGCCAACAAGGCAAAAAGTAAAGACTGAAGGTTATACCCTGGTCTTCTCTCAGCGTAACGCTGAAAGTAGGTATCAAGCGTAAGCCGAAGGGGTATTTAAACGAGTAAGAAAACAGATGAATCGCAGGGGGCTCCGTTAGCTTCTATTTTTCGTTGTTTAACAATCATACCAGTAACACAAAAACGTAAACAAAACTGTGCACATTTTTTTCTACTACCACTTGTACAGTAGGGTAGTTAACCAAAACACTTTACTTACCATCTGAATGCATGTAATAAACATCTTCCAACGTCTGTGTCCACGGGGACCTCCAGTTACATCGCGTTTATAGGGTACCACTGCACGGGTATTTGGCAATCTAGCTATTCAACAAGGGGAAATTTCAATGTAACAAATATAGTGTTTCCTTACAGGATAGCAGACTAAAGTATCTAATAGGCCAACCAAAAATCATGCATCCTTTGAGATCATAATGTGGGTTGGGGTGGTTCAAAAAAAATGAAGATGCTGAAAAACATTGCTAGAACCACCCCATAAGGAGCGGTTGGGTAAAAACAACCCACAAGTTTTTTTATATCAATTTAAAAAGTTTAGAAGTGGTGGTTTGAAATTTTCAGTTACAAGCAAAATGGCAACTGCAAAAATTTTCCAATTTTTTCTAGTTTTTGGTTATTATCAACTATTTTGACTAATTTGTAAATAGCATTAGATGTAAAAGAAATAAAAATTTATGTTTCAGCACAATATTGAGAGTTTTCCAGGATATTGAAGACCTTGGTAAAAATCACTAAATCATTTCAAATCCCTATTTTGACAACCTTTTTCATTATCATATTTGAGTACCCCACCTAGTCTTGTAGATGCGGCTTTAGAATTACCCTAGCGTATTTCCTGTTTGCCGTGAGAGGTGACTATAAGGATTAAAAGCATCATAGCTGGTTCTAAGCCGATATCCTATTTATCGATAGATCACTCCCTGTTGAAACAATACATGAAACATGTGTGGTTTATTTTTCTAACGCTAACATATTTCTACAGCTCTTATTTATATTTAGCATTTATTATAAACCATTAAATTTTCAAATTGACAAGTAATCTCAATCCAAATATTTCACATTTACAGTGGTTGGCAAATCTAACCGAAGGTAAAATGCAACATAAAACAAAGTTGGAATCTGGCAAAATGTGCAAAGTAAGTTGAGTAAGGAAGATATGGAGTTTTCGGTAGAACGAGCCCCTAGGGTCGCAACATTTTGAGGGAGACGCAATTGGGAGAATCTTTGAAATGCAAACAAAGTGAAGTTGAGTTCAAATACATCTTTTAAGTCACGTTGTTCTGGGTGGTCAACGCTATCAACCCCATGTCTAACCCAGAGATCGACAGCGATCAACTCTCGATTTTAACTGCAAAGACGACTATTTCAAATTATTACCATAGAACGACAAGACTTTTATTATTTACCTTTTTTCAGGAACCACTGCAGCGCCATGACATACTAAACTCAGGCTGGTGTGTTAAAAATATATAGTTTACTAAGGTATCAACAAGCGTGCCTTAACTTTGGGACGTGACCCACAATTAGGTTGCCCGATTGTAAGTAATAAAACAGGCTTAGGAAAACTGAGTATATGCTCAACCCTTTACCTGTGACCTGCCCAGACACTGCGCAAAATCGAATCCATTTTTCCACACTTAATCACAACACGATATATCATAGCTGCATTTTTCAACAATAACCCTAGTGATGGAAGAGCCAAGGGCAATAATGCGCAGTAGAAAACATTTCTCAAAATCACAGCATTATCTAGCTTTTCATCACTAGACAGACTTCTAATATTGGGATGTTTGTCACAGCTAAATAAAATGCATTAAATAAATTTAGTATTTTAAAAAAGTCATAGTGTTGAAAAGCGGATTGCTCTTTTGACACTAAAAACATGTGAAAACAAGATTTTTAAAGCTGACATTTCCACAGGATGAGCCAAGAAAATTATTTCATCTCAGGAGCACATTCTTTCCATATAAAGATGAGTTCCCCCTTCTTTCCACTGAGCCAGTTTTATGCCTGAAATACCTTGGCATATGGCGATACTATTCACTCAGGCAAAACTGTTGGGAACCCCATAGGTATATGTGAAGTTTTTGTGTAAAATGCTATTTGACATTATGAAACTTTATTGTATCACGTTCAGGATACTACACAGAAGCGAATAGAAGTCTGTTGATAGCCAACAAGTAGGTTGCCTCAAGATCATTTTTGGTGAAACAAAGGAAGAATTTATGATTAACATATGTTGTTGAAATATCTGTTAATTAAAGGAGCAAAACACAATTTCATGTAACAAGATAAGCATTGGTGAATATAAAGTAGCAGGAGTTCCAGTCAGAGAAAATGTGTATGCACACTGTACAGTGTAGTCTGTATGATAAGCATGGTGGAAAGATGTTCGAAAAGAGAGGATCAGAGGAAAGGAGAGAGTCCTCATTCTACCAACAGAGTAAGGGAACCAGTGATGGACAAATTATGCACCAGATTTAAGTCAGGTAGAATCGAACCATGCAATATGATAAAAATTTACTTTTTTCTAGCAGAAATGGATTTAATGGCCTGGAAACTGCTGGATGCAAAGCTATACGACTGTACAACAACCCCAAAACATTACTTCTTGAAAAATTGAGGTTCTTATGAAATCCTAACTGTTCGCAATTTCACTAGCACACAAATTTTTATAAATCTTGGACAATGCATTCAAATATGGTTTTGAGACTTGCGAGTGGGAGTTTTAGAATTGGCGTTATGTATTTGCTGTGTGTCATAAGGAGTGACTAAAAGGAGACAAAAAAGTGGTGGAACACTCGCTGCTCCATATTTATCACAATGCTTCAGTGCTGCCCTATGTACTTTCTGTGCGTCGTATTATACGACTGAAATAAATAAATAGTAGACTACTTGTTGATCCTTATTATGGTGGTTCAGATCTGTTTGAAATGTTCTTTGTTTATAGTGCAATTGCTGGTATTACACTATCCGGTAGCTTTTGAGCAATGCTTGTGTCCCTGCTTGCTTAATTTGATAAGAGTGAAAAGAATTGAGAACCCGGTTAGCTCAACCAGTAAAACAGGCTACACATCTGTAATCGTCTACAGTGCATGTTTGATTTCTGTGGGAAATAATTATATGCAAGACACCTATCCAGTGCACAGTGGTTCACATTACCAAGGGTTATCGTATTTCATTTTTATCCTGTGGGAGAGCAAAGCCGAGAATTGAGCTCAATCATATGGTGAATTATGACCTCTCGTGCATGGTTGATGGAGGTAGCAGTCCTCTCGTACATATTCATCATTCCTCACAGGATTCGAACCTGCGTCGCGACGATCAGAGATGCGTAACTCTAAGAGTATTCCCAACGCTTCACCGATTGAGCTAACCAGGCACCCGGTTCGTCATATGGTTCAGCCATATTCTTGACTTTCTTCTCAGAGGATCTATCCTAACCATCGAAAGCGACAAAATCATCCTCCTTAACACAATTATCACAGAGGGAGAGGATGGAAAAGATGGCAAGTAATACTCCACATATAAAAATCCTCAACATTATTTCATTTGTATGAATCTACACAGCACATATGGGGTCGAATGTCTACTTTGAATTAGACTTTGCATCACCCAAATATTTTTAGGCAAATCTTTAATCTTCAAGCGTTATTTGGGCGGTGTGTGAATTATGGAAGAATAATAGAAGCGCCAAACGCCAGATATTTTGAGTCCTGTTTGATCTGAAATTTAATTCCATGTAAATTACTCACCACAGCAAAGAGCGGCTCCATGATATAAATGATATCAGAAGGAAGCTTTGAAAATATCAGTAGCAATCTCAAAGAAAAGCTTTCCACATGCAGATCATCATCTTCATCCTTTAAGAACACAAAATTGAAAAATGTATGAATATGTTGCAAAAAAAAGTCTAGCATGATAAAAAAAATAAGCACACCTGAAATTTTGTGACACTTTCAGCTATGGTGTCATCCTTTTGAGGGTTTATTTCATCATGAGCAACTTTACTATTAACGTCAGGGGAACTTGCTTCTTCAGATTTATTTTTCTCAGCAGTTTCATGAAGATCATTCTTTGGTTGATCATCATATTGTTGCGATGGATTACTTTGTTGGGAAAATTCAATGGGTGTGGTGGTGGTAGCCTCCTTCAGTTTAATAGGTTGTTCCTCATCAAACACATTTTTAGTCTGTGCCAAAGCCGGGGCGGTTTCAGTATGCAATTCAGTGCTCTTTTTCATCTGATCACTGGATTGATGAGTTGTTGGAGTGGATGTGGCTTCATCTTCAGGGTTGTCGTACCGTTCTATGACTTTCAATCCATCTGAATAAACATAAAATGGAAAATGAGACAAGCGCAACAAATAGACTATTTTTTGCATCTTTTATAATATTTGATATAATCACTAGCAATTGGGATTAAAGCAGCTTCTTAAACTGGTTTGCATACCCCTAGGGGTACTTTCAATCCATCTGAATAAACATAAAATGGAAAATGAGACAAGCGTGACAAATAGACTATTTTTTGCATCTTTTATAATGTTTGATATACTAGCAATTCGGATTAGAACAGTTTCTTAAACTGGTTTGCATACCCCTAGGGGTGCGCAAGAAAAATTTGGGGCTTGTTTCATATAAGTTCGTTTTCCTGGCTGTGAATTTTCTCACAACAGCGAATTCGAGGAAATTATTCGCAAGACAAGAAAACAAGTTTTGAGCTTGTTATTGCAGCTTTTAAACTACAGCCACCTTCCAAACTTCATTATTTATTCTTGTGAAAGAATATAATAACCGAGCCCCCATATAAGGTGCATCTTGCTTAGACTAAGTCGTACTGCTATTCAGATGCATTGTGTTATGAAAAATCAGATATTCTAATCTTTGATTAATTTTAAAATCGCCAAGCGTAGAAAGTTTCAAGTCCTACTCACTACCAACTTCATTACCAGTCTCGGACGTAGGTGAAACTGTTGGAGAATCATTTTCAGCACCCAATAATTCATCCCATCCAACATGTTTCTCATTTGGTTTTTCTTCAAGAGTTTCATCCCAATTTACAACTTTACCCTCATGAAGAGTATCATATTTTTCAATTGATTCCTCTTTCATGGCCTTATTCAGAGTTTGATCACTGATATCTTTGTTATCTGGATTTTCCATCTGTAGCACTAAAACAAACACAATCTTAAATGACAATATCAAATTGTCAAAATATGAATAACACATTCTACTCACAACAGATTTACAATTATACATCAGATTTCACGACAAACGAATAAATTAAAGCTACTTTTATTCACCTACATGAAAAATAACAAGGAGGTATGTCAGGATCACTCTCGACAGGAGACCAACAGCACTGGAGCGCACTGCAGAAGTTTCTAGAAAAGTGTTTAGCACCACATGCTCTCCTCTTAGCAGGCTCCACGATGCATTCTTGTCAAGTGAAAAACAAAATCAATAGTCATGCAAGATCATAAGTAAATTAAATCATGCAATGCTCCAGAAAATGACCAAGTTTGTATGTGGTTGTGGTATTTCACAAAACTAAGTCCAGCATTCCGTACTCGCCAATAAAAATGAAAAAAAAATGCTTTTAATGTTACAGGGTATCTATAATATTTTCATTTTTCCTCCCATATACAAACTTGGTCAATTCCTTTTGCAGTATTACATCATAACCACTTACTGAAATCAAGATCTGGATTAACATTCTCCAATACATTATGAAGAATAATGGGTGAAACCACTTCAGTTTGATTTGTGTAGTAAACACTTTCATCTTTTTCTATTTTGTTGTTTTGGAAAAAGAAAGTATTAATCAATTTCATAATCTCTTGCTTTTCAAGTTTTTTCCTTTTACCCTTAACTCTTGGGTCTCTTTTTCTATCAGTACCGCTAGATGTCTCATTTCTACGAACATCCAACTGTTGAAGCTGCAATTTCAGCTTTTCTTCCATTGCTTGTACTCTTGCCTTCAACTCATTCGTTATTTCATTTTTGGCAGAAATATCAATAGATTTCAAACGCTGCTGCAATTCAGATTCAAGGGCCGAAATTCTTTCTTTCATCTGTTCCTCTGTTTCACCAACAGAACTTACACGTTTTTCATTTGAGAGATTTTCAATCAAGCTCTTTTCCAAATTTTTCACCTTTTCTTTCAGCTCTTTGGCTTCAATGAGCATCTTAGTATTACCTGGATTTATTTTTTTTTTAAGCTGGCGCTCAAGTGCTTGAATTTTAGACCGCAAAAGAGTTGCTTCAAATTTTTCTTTTTTTGCATTCTCAATGTCCCTATTTTTTCTCATAGTCAATTCTTTTTCTAGTGTAGCAACTCTGTCTTTGAATGGTTTATCTGCTTCCACAGATAACTTGAGCGATGCTTCAAGTTCTTCTAATTTTTCTTTCAGAACTTTTGTTTCTGCTTTTGCTGCTTTTATTTGCTCATTGCTCTTCTCTTTTATTGAGGTCTGAAACTCTGCTAGTTTCTCAGCAAGCTCATTTTCCCGTTGTTCAGAAAGTTTTGATATGGCATCATCATTTCTTTCCGATATTGACTGCTCTAAATCAGCAATGCGAGATTTGAAAATTTCTGCTTCTTTTTCCATTTTGCTTAGCAAATTATTACTTTCATAATCTTTGTCATCTATCTTTTTGTACAAGTTATCAAGCTTTTCCTGCAATTTTTGAATTTCTGAATATGCGATTATACGTTCCTCATCTTTCTCCTTGTCAATAACATCCGAATCATCATACATTTCTTCAAGTATTGCATCATGTATAGTACGCATCTCATCCTGAAGAGTATCAATTTTTGTGGCAATCTCTGCCAAAATACCCCTGTACTTTGGAATGACTGTTTCTTCCTCAGCAGTTTGTTCCTGTTTGGACATGCTAGTCCGATAAACTTGCTTTGTCAAAAACTGAATATTTGAATAAATTTGATCTTCTAGTGTTATGACACCTTGCTTGAAAGTTTTTGCTCTTTTATGAAAATTCCATGCCATTTCTGGTTTAACTTTTTTTAAGGTTTTCATGTCTTTCATTATATCTGCCACACCAGCACGAAGGGTAAATGTATCTTCATGCAGGTCTTGGAATGAACTCAACAATATTCGCAACGAAGTCCAGGCAGGTGCTTCAAGAGATTCCTGTGTTTGTACTACGATAGGCCTAGAAAATTCAGCATCTTCTATATCTTCATCTTTCCCTATACCAGCACTTTCATATTCAATATCATCTTCGTAAGAATTTTTTTCATAGGAAATTGCTTCAACCCACTCTCGTTTTCTACATTCTGTTTTATATTCAGGATTACTGAAAAGTATCCATTTGAGTAGAGGATTATCAAAATAACTGCTACATTTATTTCCCATTTCCTCTACATTCGAATTATCCGTTCTAACATCATCATTGATGTTTACACCATGAGGGCCATTTTTTAGAAGTGGCAATGATAAGTCATAAGGATATAAATTCTTCAAAATCAGTCTCAACATCGGATCATCATTATAGCTGCTACAACCTCGTTTATTTGCAAAATCTGTATCTGATGGTTCAATCTCACTATCATGAGATGATGTTAGTGTTTTGTGAGAAAATGCTGGAGTCTTGGCTTTTGCTAGAAGCAATCGTAATAAAGGATTGCTTAAATAACTTGAATGTCCAACATAAGGTTTCCTGCTTGAAGCATCATCTCTGGTTGAATCAGTTAGAGCATTCCTTTGCATTTTGCAATATTGTGGTGCCCTGGGAATGAACCACTTTAAACGAGGGTCATCATTAAAATGAAAGGTCGATTTTTCAGCAATTACTAAACCAATATTTATATTGTTATGGATTTTTTTGACTTGTTCTGAATGTGGCAGAGTCTTTTTACATTTTTCAATAGAATCATTGTAAATTTCAGTTGTATCTTGTCTCACCAGAATTGATTTTTCTAAAAATGGGTTATCAACTACCCTCAACGATTTACTGTTTTTGATATCTGAGAAATGCATCAACTTATCATGCATAATATTGTTTAAGCCCGAATGTTGTAGAGTATCATCATGTAGTGTAGATATTTCATCTGACATCTTAGAGTCGGACATTGATTGCGACTTATTATTTAGTATTTTATCGAAATGGTGTATATTTACAGGTATCGTTCTTAGCAGAAATGGATCATTTACCATGTTCAACGATTTTAATATCGATTCATCACTTAGTTTCATTTGATCAGATTGGAATTCATCGTTACACTTTTCAGATCTATTGAATGATGCTATACGTTTGTTCTTTTTTTGATTAGCTAATGACTTCTCGAAACCCTGTACAAGAGTTCTGCGCAAAAAAGGGTCATCGATTCGATAAGGGGAATGATCATTCATTGAATAAGATACACTCCTTCGATGAATGACATCAAAATTATCATCATCTATTTCTTCCGATTGCAAATCAACAGCTGCAAAATTATCTTTTACATCAACACTCATGCCAATTGCACATTTTTCTTGGAATTGAGGGAAAAACCATCTGAGAAGTGGATCAACTGCATGCGCACCACCTTTACAAAATGATTGCTCAAAGTTAAAAACAAAACCAATCACATGCAAACAAAAATTTTAATTAAGAACAATATGTGAAGATCAATGGATTACTATTCTACAAAAAAATAACACCAATAATAAAGAACACCAAACTATTTCAAAAGCAAATGCAACTGACCTGAAACTTTAGAAAATTTTGTATGAGAAGACTGATCATCACTTTGTTGGGATTCTGTATCCATCTGTTGAATCTGCAAATCATCTCTGAATTCATCGCGTCCATCTTCAGGTTCTGAATCCTTCTTTATATTATGTGGAACATCATCTGTATCGTGTTTAGGTTCACCATCTGTATGTGCGGAGGTGGAAGAGCCTATATTAGAATCATGTTCAGCGTTTGTACGTGCAGAATAGTCTCCATTGAAATCTTTTTCATCATGTTCTACATCTGTACGTGAAGAAGTGGAAGAGGCTCCATTAAAAAATTTTTCATCATGTTTACCATCTGTATGTGTGGAGGTGGAAGGGTCTCCAATAAAATCTTTTTCATCATGTTCACCATCTTTATGTGTGGGGTTTGAAGAGTCTCCATTAGAATACTTTTCATCATGTTCACCATCTGTATGTACATTGGTGGAAGAGATCTCAGAATCGTTTTCAGGCCTCGTATCCTGTGTAGTATCAATAGTTTTTTTCAGAGAGCCTTCCCTTTCTACAGAATCTTCAGAGTGTGCATGGTATTCAGGAGGTTCTGTTAAGTGTTTCTTGGCTTCAGATTCATCATCTATCACTTCCAATTGTGTGTTCTCACTTACTAACTGCTTCACTTCTTCTTCTGGTGTGATTGTAGAAATATCATTTTCTTGTATTATATTGTCTTCATTCCTAGATTCTTCCTGAATTTCATTAGGATTAGCATTTTCTCTTGATGACTGAGTATCCTCTATCTTTGTATGAATTCCATGATCAGTGATGACGTCCTCCAGTGATGACTCCATCTCTTGTGCTTTTGCCTGGACTTTGCTTGTTGTGACCTGCCCATTATCACTATTTTCATTTTTATCAAGATCATTCTGATTGACTTCAGCCAGATGCGGATTTTCTTCTTGATCAGAAACATTACCATGATCACCCATCTCTTGTTCTGCAAGTGACTTGTCTTGCATATGTTTCTCAGAACCAGACTTCTCATTTTTACCGATATTATTACCTTGAAGTTGATTTTCAGAGTTTTTCTTTTCTATATCAGTAATTAATTCATTCTTCGTCGATTCATCATATTCGTGCTGATGACTTTCTTGGTAATCTTCAATGTTAGCTTCTTGATGAAGTTCAGTTGTGCCCTCTTGATTGTCACTAGGCAGTGTAACTGGATTATTGCTACCAGTTTGGGAAACTTTGTGAGATTCGTAATATTCATGCTCCATATTATTTTTAATTGTCTGGTCATCATTGGACTTAATACTCTCTGAAGTATGGGGCACATTCTCAGGCATTTGTTTAAAACCTTGTTCATCGACTTCAGTTTTATCCAAACTATCTTTTTCTGATTCACGGGTTTCCTCATCATCAACTTTAGCAGTCAAGACATCCTCTGCTATTATATCATCAGCTTTCTTTTCTTCAACAACCTCATCATTATCTTGAGTTGCTTCCCCATACTCTTCCACAAATTCTTCAGATACTGGAACTGATTGAGGACTCTTTTCATGGAATTTATCAGCCGGGCCTACATCGCTGTCATCTGATGATACTGATGCTTTTTCTTGTTCATCACTTTGCCCTCCAGAGTCTGTGTCATCGCCATGATCATCGTTCTTTTTTCTATCATCTTCAGCAACTGTATCTGTTGGAGCATCAACTTTTGCTGCAATATCTTGGTTATCTGTGTTGATTATATCAGATTTATCAGCAGCAGAAATCTCTTTAGTTTTTACAATTACTGAATCGGAAGTTGTTATATCCTTTTTAAATGTCTGATCCTCTCCGAGAAGTGCGGCTATATCAGAAGGTATATTTGTAGCAATATTGCCATTGTCAGAATCACTGTTTGATATTTTTGTGTCTATGATGGTTTTTCCTATATCAGGTATTGCATTCATTGAATCATCATCCTTTTGTTTTCCAACAGAGTCAGTGATAAGCTTCAGTTGGTCATCATGCAATTTAATTCTGTCCTCAGGTTCGAATGTCTCTGCAGCTTGATCACTAGATTCTTCAACAAATGATCTGACTTCTGTTGTCTGAATATCCTCTGACGATTGGGAGTTATCAATATCATCTGTTAAAAATAGTTCATTTTATTCTACTGAGCTAATATATATCTCCAACACTAGTGTAACAAATAAAATAGTCAATTTCATAGCATTTATCACAGAATAATATAACGAAAAAAAGGTTGAAGTAACATGCTACAAATGTGAAGATATTCTAAAGTTTGAAGAGAGTATCTTGTTGAAATATTTAGGTGTGCTAAAATAAAGACAACTAATATTTAAGGATGATAGCTGTTTCGACAAATTACAGAAAGCGTTTCAAATAAAAACCTCAATAACAGCCATATTAGACTAATAGGGTCTTCATACCAACTTCCTTAGTTCTAGAATCAGCAGTCACTACTTTGACAGCCTCCTCAACAGGTGGTGACTTCCTATTCTCATTATCTGCGATTTGCTGTTGTTTCTGCTCATCGATCTTTTTTGACTTTTCAAAAGTAATTTTCTAAAAATAAAAAAGATAATTTAAGGCAAACTCAGTTTTGCCAATGCTCCGGAGCATTCAAAGACCATGAAAACCTTAATAAATCCATGAAAACAAGAACCATGTTGCGGTTTGAAAATTTGTCTAGCTGAATCAATGAGAATGCTTACTTTTGGAGACAAATAGTGCATGGGATAGAAACAAATTTAATTTTGATAAGATGGGACAGGATTGTGTAAAGTCATTGACAAGACCAAGTGGGACACCCATATGGTGTCTAATGCATCAAATGCACAACAACATTAAACAACTTTTAGACCTATTGCGCCCGTCTTGAAGATAGATATGTACCTTTAAGTTCTACAATATTATTATACGCACTTGTTTCTCAGCCACAAGATGTGAAAATGATTCATCTGTGGAATCCTCAGAGGTTCTTCCTTTCAAAAAATCCTAGCGGGAAAACAGAAATATCAGTTAAATGATTAAAAACATCTGCTCTACATTAGAACTTGACACTAGTTTGGTTGGGTAATCTCTAGTTGGGTTTGATAACTGAATAAAAAACTAATAGACCATCCTTGGTTACATTTTTGCATTGGCACAACACTTGTGCATATATATGCCTTGTGCATATTATATACATATCATTTGGCCATAATGTCAGGAAACTCTTTCTGTGGACTTCAGAACATTTTTTTGCTGTTTGTTGAGAAAGTTTCCTGGGATTAGTCCTTCTTAATATAGATCTAGGTCACGATAGCACGTTCAGCAATTCCAACCATTTTCTTCACTTCAAATTTTGTTTTAGGCACAGGCTATAGATTACCTATATAGTCATGGAGAGAAACATGAAATACCTCATGTCCCATGCCGCCAATGGTTTCACTTTCAACATAAAAGTATCATAATTTAGTTGCACAATGATACGAATTAGAAACAATAGTAGTACCGCACTTAATATGATCACGCTCAATCAAGGGTTACATAAACAAAGGTAAAACAGAAAACCTAACAGAGGTTAAAATTATATTGATTTGAAATACTTGCATAGTTTGAAAATAAAGCAAAAATTCTTGATGACGAAGAATGATCTTTACACCTTATAAAGCTGGGGCAGAATCGAGCTAGCATCTATTACTTAGTCAGTCAAAACAAAAAACGTTTTTCTATATGAAACATCAATACAGACAGTCACACCAAACTATAACTATAACTCTTAACCTTCTGCAAAAGATTGTCATTAGCAAATTATCTAATTCAGCAAAAACCAAAGGTCAAAAATAGCCTAGACGACTTTATTTGTTTACTTCAAGAATAAAGAAAATTTTGGATAGCCGAGAAAGTTCTTCCTGTCCTCATAGGAGCTAATTTTTTGGAGATGTATACTGATTAATTATTCGTTTATCATGTTGAAAAAACACTTTGCTTGTAAAATGTATATTCAAACAGTCACTTTGATCAATTGTTATACTATGGAGAAGATCGCCACTGATATTTTCTTTCATGTTATGTATGATGATAATGATGAAATATTGGCAAAAGGAGTATGAGTATTATAGAGCATAATATTCATTGTAGTATGATCACAGCATGCAACTACTAAAACAACAAAAACAGACAGACATCATGCGACAAAATATACCTGAATGCTGACACTGACTGATGGAGAATCATGGATAACCATGTACTCCTTGATGAAAGAACTTGGGAAAAATCCAAACTGGAAACTACCCATGACCTTACATGAGAAATATCCATTATTAGCATAAGACATTTCCAGTGAAAAAAAATAATAACTATTAGCATATTATTATCAGGTCATGTTACTTATTAATTTTTTGGCAAAGGCAATTATATAACCCTGTTCCCCATCTTTGGGTACCTATATCTACCAATATATTTGCTATGAATGAAGAAAAGTTTTGAGATTATCAATTAAATTGCATATCATTGGTGCTGCTTTCGTAATCTTTACTACTGTGAGACATCTTTGGCAGTGGCGCACCCAGAATAAGGGGGGGGGGGGGGGGGTGTCTGGATTCCCCCCCCCCCCTTGGAAGGCCAAAAAGGCAAAAAGTATATTTTAAAGAAACAGATATGCGCATGTGCGGCTGGAGCGTTATTTCATAAAATGGCTGTCCCTGTCAAAGCTCACAATCGCAATTCATTTCTATAATATTCCATCTTATTTAGACTTTTCCATACAATCATTATTGTTTAACAAGCAGTTACATTACCAATGATATTAAAAAAAAGAACTGGATTTCATAATCTGACCCTCATTATATATCAATATGTTTCAAATTGAAAATAGCATTTTATCCGAACTAGATCTTGGTATTTAATCTTTCATTGATCAATTATTATCTCTTTGTAAGTAATGAAACAATGCTATAATCCACAACGGAGTCAGCTATCAAGCTTTATGTACCAAAAATATTTAACCAATTATCGTCATACAGAAGCCAAAATTGTAACCATAAGTTTATTCTAGATATTCACTTTTCACCACATATTTCATAAATTACTATGTATAACAAGAATGGGCATTTTTAGTACCAGTATAATAATAAGCAACCTTAAAATAAATTTCCAAAAATTACAGTGAAAGAGTCCCACCTGCCCACCCCACAAATGAGTTTTCTTTCCAGCATTCTTGCTTTTAACAAGAACCACTTGCCCTTTTTTAAGATCCAAGAAATTTTTATCCCTGGGTCGATATGCAAGTCTGGCTTCTCCTTCTGAAATTGTTTCTGAAAGTACAAAAAAAATATTATTTATATACCATATCAACATTGAATGAAATCTGAATAGTTGAAAAGTATATGAATACAGAATTTGCATCATGATCATGCATTGCATGGTCGTATTTGAATGAATGTTGGATTTGCGTAAGCTGCTAAGCACCGGTATAAATTTTTCATACATGTAAAATAAAATTTCTACTACTGATCTCCAGCACAATTCTTACGTTGAGTCTCATTTCGCTTTTCCAAGTTTCAACATTTGAATATCTGAATAACTTAACATTTTGTTCTACTTGCATACCTTTTCTAATACTAAAAAATATACTGCAACACTTCCAAGGTATGGAGAGTCCCAATACTGAATAAGTAATGCAGAGGTGGGCAAACCCCACATAGCAGCAATATAGCAACTAAACTGACTAGTGTTATCCTGATATGATCAGCAGGAAAAAAATATAAACAAGAGTACAATCGTTCTCATGAGCCATAGTTCATCGTTGCCTGACTTATTGCATACCAATCTATTGTCACCAAACTAATTCTAGAACCTTCTTATTGTTATCTTTCCCCAGGCGTGTACACTGAAGCTTAAGTATCACTGGTATTCGGCAGATATGAATTTGTTGCTTAACAAGCTGATAGCACTCCTTCCTGTCACTGCAAAATTAAACAATTTCATGAGACAATCTCACAAATCTAGTTCTAATCGAGTTCTTGCTTAAATTGAAAAAAAAATGAATATAATATATATTCAAATTCCCACACTAAGCATGCCATGCCGTCGAAGTTTTAAAATTAATCAAAGAAATATAATTCGATAGCGAAATTTAAATTTTTGAAAAATATATTATCAACAAAAAAAGAAAATGAGACAAAGTGACTGTGGTCTCCCTAATCATTGAAAGAGAATATAACTCCACTGCAATGTTAAAAATATACACATGATTCGATTTGAGTGTTTCATTTAATAGCTCTCATTTCCTATCTGTTACTGCATTTATAATAACTTTAATGATTCAAAGTTAGTGTGTTTCATCTTGTTCATCATCAAATTTCAATACAAGAATGAAACTAAGAATAAAACAAAAAGGCCCAAAGAAGTTTTATTAAAATATTATATATTTACATCTTAACTTTTTTTATGGTCGCTATGGTGTGGTAGATTACCCTGTCCCAGGCTCTGTAACAGTAGCCACTTATAGACGGGCAGTGTTAAAATTGCTGGAAGGATATAACCTTTTCCTGTTTAGCTTAGCCAACCCAAGTTTTTACACCCTGGGTTGAGTGGTGGACATGGATAAGCGAGCTGGACTCAACTGTACTCGAACTCGAGATATTCAACCTGCGATGCTAACATGTTTAAACAATAGGCCATCGCGCCCACTCAACCACACAATTTACTGCATGTTGGGACCGATTCAACAGGATAGCCAGAGTTTGAATAATAAAACCCAACAATGAAAATACTACATAATAAAATAATAAGAGTTTTATTTTTGATAGAGAATGACATTTTTGCTCGCTTTAGTAAGAAAAGTACTACAAAATACATACTGACCTGAACAAGACTCGTCCGCACATAGCATCGTGTCTGCTAACTGTGCATAAGCATTAACACAGTATGATATAAAGATGAAAAAAATGGAAATCACAACTAATACATTATAACTGAAGCCACCCATGTCAATTGCATGAATATTGTTTTTATGCAGCTGAAATATTTTGATTCTGCCAGATTTATCTTCGAACATTCACCCCAACTAATAATAGTCACAATTATCTCAACATTTTTCAAAAAAATCAGGGAAATAAAGAACAATTCATTTTAATTATAGATTGTGAATCTGTATTCTGTATTGAAGAAGTAACATAAATGTATAAACGGAAAAGTGATCTACGAAGTTTGAAATCTGGCAATAGTGCGTGTCTGATCTGGGATGGGAAGGTTTCAGAGGGAGATTCGGGGAAACTTGAGAGAGGAAAAGTAAAGGGTGGAAAACATTTTTATTCACATATAGGCCAAACTTATTTTGAATTATTAATGGAGCAAAACTGAAGATTATTTAGGCAAAAAATCCAATTCATCACGAGAGACAGCCTTGTAAAAAGTGTTTAATTTTTTGTTACCCATTAGAATTTTTCATATATAAAGTAACTACTGTATTAATCTACCTAGCAGTCTATGTCGTTTTACAGTGAAAGATGCTTTTTGGTATAAATAATTTTCATAAGTCTGCATAGTACAAACCGGTATCCAGTGTAGGCTAGATTAATCTGTATTTATTTTGCCGAAACGACTAAGAACCACACTGCGCTGGCAGATTTAGATTTGGGAATCTGGAATTTGTTGAACCTGAAAGATTGTTTGAATAGTCCTGATGTCGATGACTGAACATTCTGGCACACCGGTTACCGGTACCGATTTCGGGACCTTCATTCTGTCAATGACCTTTTTTCCAATTCTATTTTTTCCATTTAGTCTACTGGTACCGGTTTACAGTACCCTGTTATCCGTTAACTGCCTAATTTCATAGTATGATACTAATTTGTAAATAAAAAACCACGCAAATTAAATGCGTTTCACAGATAGGCCCAATACAAAGTAACGATTTTTCGTAGTCTGTCAACTGCAAATTGCACATTCTACGACTTCTCTGCACAGCGCGTAGGCAGAAATGCCGAATGAAGTGAAATCAAAATTTAATTCTAACCCTGAATTTTGAAGCGGAACACTGTCAACGTGTACGACAAAACCTTTCGTGACATCCTGGAAAGAAAAAATTGCCGTATGAGATAGCCTACCATTACCAGAATAATTAAATTGGAAATTTTGTCATATGCCACATATATCTCCTTTTTCAGAACATCGACTCCCCGATCCATAACTAAACGACTAACCGCTTTTTTCCTGCATCCAGTCGTTATATCACTTTTTCACCAAATTTAGGTCCCGCAGTGTCTATTTTAGTTCCTGTTTATCATGATAAAATAAATATGCTATTGTCGGGCATTGAGCATTCGCTGAGATTAAACTCCAAACTGCCTAGTACATCATAATATCCTGTTTCTGCTCTGATAATTTACTACTAGGTGTTAGAGTATGATTGTGCAAACGGGGCGTGTTATTGGTGGTTACTGGTTAAATTCGTTGCATAAGTTAGTTGGTCAATGGAGGAGAGACTTTTTATTTCATTTTCATAAAAGTTTCGCGTACCTGTGTATTTCGCACTTGAAGTAGGAGTTTATATTCTTTTTTTACAAGAATTCCCGCGAGCCTTCATTGCGCAAATATTTACCTGTCTGATAATGCTTATTTCTCTCTTAAAATATGTATTTTTGCTTCGTTCTCAAAGAAATTTTGCCCTCATATTTTTTTTTAATTGGTAAGCCTTGTTTGTATGTTGGAAAAGTATTTGCCCACCCCAAAAAATATTTTCTGGATCCGCCGCTGTAGTTGGTATATTTACTTCACTACTTCAAACGCCATTGTTTAAACAAAAACAGGTAAAAGCACATCGCCGATGCTAACGATATTTTCAGAATTCACACCTTCGCTTTTATATTTACTTCACTACTTCAAACGCCATTGTTTAAACAAAAACAGGTAAAACTACATCGCCGATGCTAACGATATTTTCAGAATTCACACCTTCGCTTTTATTATTATGAATTCTGCTCATTCTGTCGATTTTGATTTAGCTATCACAACTTTCGTTATTACCATTAAAGAAAAATGCATCAGATTAGGACGTCATAAATCAGCGGTTTGTATGTATAATCCCCCAATCACAAAGTCCCAGGTACGTCACTGGTCTAGTGATTCAAAACCTGTGGCTATTTGTAGTAAGGAATTTTGAGCGACTCCTAAATGCCAATCTTTTTCTTAAAAACGTAGATTTTGCAGGGGTGAGAAAATATTTTTGTTTCTTCCAAATTTGAAGTTCTCAAGAACAAATCCCTCAATTTTCATGAAACTTGGTGATCTGAAAGCTCTTATAATGTTCTTCCAAAACATCCAAAGTTTACTTTGGATTGACGTTTCCTTCAATCTCTGCTAAGTTGAAATAGAGAGAATACGTTCAAAAGGCATCCATTCAGACCTTCTCGACTAAATTATATGACATGTTTATCATATTAATTCACCCTAAGCATTGGACCAATTTCGAAAGATACCCGCTATCACAGTTCAAACAAACAGCATGACGCGCCCTGCAGAAATCCTTTCAGCCTTGCGCGCAGACACCAGTTCTGAACTGGGAATGATGGTTTTAGCGTAAAATTATACGCATTTTTCCTGCACTGTGACACGGTTGGTGGGAGAAGCCGTTACACCGGCTAGGCGTCCACGAGACCCCTCGCATATAAGCATCCCACACCGGATTCGTAACCAGGACGTCATAGATGGGTAGCTTGAAGCGTATTTCCCAACGCTTTACCGATTGACCTAACCGGCCAAACAAGGGTCGAGAGATTTGGCCTAACCTTTTTCCTATTCATGTATTGGGATGGGGATTTCAGAATAGCTTGATCCGGAATAGTAAACTATCATAATTCAAAACTCAATTTCATAAGAACAATATGATTCGATTTTAAAGACAATGATGTCAAATCAAGATCACTCTTGCTTGACTAAACATTTTTTCATATATCGACATGACAAAATCTTAAATTTTCATTTACTGCCAGAATTACTCCGTTTATGACTTTCCCCATCAGATTAGATTCTTCAACCCTCCATTGCGTAGTTTAACGTGCAATATTCCATTCAACCATCACAAACTTAGGAACAGGATTCCATATTCTGAATTAGATTTAGGTATTCCCGTACAATTTCGGAATGGTATGTATTTTGATTGCCTACCTCTTATCATGGATAAATTGAGGACAAACCAAAACGCGCCCAAGAGTGCCCAGCACGAACATGTCGTATATAATCATCCATCACAGGTTGGCCCGAATGACCTGGCCAGATTCGCTCAGCTTTAAGCGTACACCCAACACTTTTTACAGATGAAAAATAACACAATTTTTTTTTAGCTCATTTAAAGAAGTTCTTTAAGCTGATTTTTTTGTTATTTTCCACTATTTTGGCTAAATTGTAAATAAATAAATAAAATTAGACGTAGAAATAGACGTAATCAATGTTTGAGCACAATATTAAGAGTTTTCCGGGGAAGATTGGGAAAGATATATTTTTGGTAAAAAAAAAGACTAAATCATTTAAATCCCTATTTTTGCAACTTTTTCATCACCATACTTATTAAGTATTATACCAACTAGCTCTGTAGGTGCGGGCTTTAGAATTACCCTAGCGTATTTCCTGCTTGCTGTGGGAGGCGACTAAAAGGATTAAATACCGTAATAGCTGGTTCCGAGTCAATATTAACAAACCAAACATACGGCGGGATTGTCTATCAATAAACAAGATATTGACTTGGAACCATCTTTCACAGCAAGCAGGAAATACGCTAGAGTAATTCTAAAGTCTGCACCCACAGGGCTAGTTAGCAAAATGCACAAGCCCTCAAGTATGTTCCCAGAATAGAATTTTAAAATGAATTTGTCAGGTTTTATCGAAAATTGACATTTTTCCCAAAATCTTCAATACTGCATATCCCAGAAAACTCTTTAATATTCTGCTGAAACATTTAAACGTTTGTTTCTTTCACGTGTAACTGTATTTATTTCTGTAAAAATTATCCAAAACAGTTGAAAATAAATTTTTGCCGTTGCCAGATTTAGTTAGAAACTGAAGATTTCGAACCACCGGCCCAGCTTAAAAATTTTTTATGTTTTTTTTTAACCAACCGCTCTTTGAAGGAGGGTTGTAGCTATGTTTTTTAAATATTACATTTTTTAACCACCCCACTGACCAGGCACCACCTCCTCATACTTCCAAGATATGGAAATGAATCCAGACATCATTCACACAAATATTTGCATTTTAACATAATGTTACATGCAAGGATCTTCACAAAATTATTCTACACCGGACGAAACATTGAATCAATCGGAATGCTACCAACAAGACAGTACGCTAAATGATTAGATTAGAAAGTGGTTATTGTGATGATGTTATGAAGTCAATATCCTTTACCAATGCTTTTCATAAAAGGAGAAATATCCCTAAATGAATGTTTACTCAATGTCGCAATATCATTATGTACTTCGCGCTAAATTGCTCTCTCTGCGACGCCTGTTGATGAAGTTGAAATGGCAATGATAAAGTGACAAGGTTATTGTTGAAGACATCAGAAAAGATCAATTTGTACACTTGCATTACTTGATAAATCATCACTGACATCAATATCGATTTCCTGAAATATAATTATACATCTAATATAAAACAAAAACAATGAAATTTTAAAATTTGTCACAATTACCATGTGTTTGTCACAAGGTTCACTCAGTTTTTCACAAATATACTCGAACTGTAAAATGAAAACGTTTTGCCAATGTTTCACATATCATTTTTCCAGGCGTTTTCTTCAGAACAACAGAATGAATATTGTTGGTTCTATTTAATTAGAAATCCCTATAACTTATTATATGTATGTACCATGGCGCAGGTTGAGACAAACCCGGGATTTAGCTACAAAATTATCAGTGTTGGCTAATTTTAAAAAAATGGAATACTAATAGTAGCCATAATATTATATGTCAACAAGGGGTCATATTAAGCTTTGTGCGACTATGCAATAACATTCAGCGTAGCCAAGTTTGGAGAAACCAATTTACGATTTCAACTAAACCTACATATTTACCATTAATTTAGGGTTTGAAAGATTATGTTAAGCAATTTAATTAATAGGCGTTTGTTGCAGTCCAATCTAGCTTCAAATTGAATCAGCTCAGCGTCAATCACATTTTCATGCTTGGTTGCCCGCTATTCACTCTTGATCTAGTCGTTATATTAGCCAGCACTGTTATCGCCCGTATGTGGTTTGAGAAATTTTGAAATAACTACACCTGATTCCAAGTGTGACCAATCAAGACGGGTACTATAGAATTTACAGCACACCAGCACAAAAATCAGAATTTACATCACCACAAAAAGGGGTTGTGTACTTTCTGCAGTCGATGCAGGTTAGATTGTCTGAGAATGCGCTACATAACAATGTTCAGCTTAGAATATTGAAAATGAAAGCATTCAAACTTAGGGTTCTAATTTTATTTTCAATGAAATCACTGATATCATTACGAACATTTTGACACGAAACATGGCTCAATGGTTACTCAAAAAACTTTATTCTATTGAATTACATGTTAACGTTATTAGTACCTCTATGAAACAATATGATATTTGGGCCTTGTCAATTAGACGTCTCTGATGTACATGCCAATTTTAGGCTGAGGAATTTGCACATAGAAACTGATTATAATCTCGGGGAAAATGAAAAGTAATATTTTGAGGTAATATTTTTCAGAAAAAGAAGCTGTTTCACTCTTTCTTACACATACACAATTTATTATACTAAAAAAGCTTTAATTATCTACGATGAATTTGTGGGATGTTAAAACTAAATCGTGAAATAAATGATCGCTGCCTTATTAATCTATCGTTTGTAGATTATTTCCATTCAAAGTGGCGTCAAAATATATTTGACCCAATTAACTTCAACCTTCTATCAAAATTTGTGTCGCAGGGAAATCATCAGAAAGATCGATCGTGTAAAAATAGGTTGTGATAGTCGCTGCGAACTTTAGTAAATTAAATATGCAATAATAACATGAAACATGTCACAGTGCGCATTAGAGGGCGATCCTGCACGATGAAAAACTTTCCCGCAGTAGCGGTTTGATTCCATTCGAGAGGTTTCCGCTTAGAGTGCAGTTGCTGGTGCTACATCCTTCAGTAGTTCTTCTTGATTAGATGGCTCCCAGAGTGTTTCAAATATATATATATATTTATATATATGAATACATAATTCTACCTAGAGTATTTATTGCGATAGCCCCAATGAAAAACATCCTATCGGATGTTCAAAACAATAGCAAAAATTTTATTTTACCAGTTGAGCATATTAGTCGAGGACTATGTTCCACTTGTAGGCACTTTTCAAAAACACTCAATAACATAACATACAACATAACATATAACAAAACATTCAATAACATGAAACATATCATAGTGCGCATTAGAGGGCGATCCTGCACGCTGAAAAACTTTCCCGCAGTAGCGGTTTGGTTCCATTCGAGAGGTATCCGCTTAGAGTGCAGTTGCTGGTGCTACATCCTTCAGTAGTTCTTCTTGATTAGATGGCTCCCAGAGTGTTTCAAATATATATATATATATATATATATATTTATATATATGAATACATAATCCTACCTAGCGTAGTTATTGCGATAGCCCCAATGAAAAACATCCTATCGGATATTCAAAACAATAGCAAAAATTTTATTTTACCAGTTGAGCATATTAGTCGAGGACTATGTTCCACTTGTAGGCACTTTTCAAAAACACTTGATATTATAATGTTAAAAGCATATACAATCATACTGGATAAGTGGTGCAACAGCCAGGTGTAAACTTTTACGAACATTTGCTCAAACCTCAAATATCTGTACGATGAGTCCATGCACGTGTGTAATAAATCAAAGAACAAATATCCTCTGGCCCACCCGCACAAACAAACCTGCCTCCATGATATTTAATTAAATTGGAAACTCACATTCATAGTGAACAAAGAAAAAGTACAAACATACCACTTTGTCGTCATCTGGGTCAGAATCATCTGAATAAACTTCATCCAGAATAACAAGGCCATCCAGAGCAGATGTATCTTCTTCCTCGGAATTCTAAAGTAAGAATATTACACACACAATTACTACTTGCGCATTATCAGATGGAAGTCTTATTCCATTTGTATGAAAGTATTTATACCATTCAAAAACTAAAAAAGGGGAAAACTACTGTAATAAGCAACAACTAATAAATATAATTGACAAAAGTGTGGACGAAAGGAATACTCTGTCAAACATATGCTATAGATGGAGAACTTGGTGATAGAACCCAACCTTTATTCATATTCATGCCAATATCGATATTTTGACATTTTTGATAAGCAATAATCAATAATATCGACACAAAAAGCTAAACATTTTAGATTAGGCAATGAATGACCTTATTTGAATAGTATGATATTCCTGTAACCTGATTAAAAGAACCAGTAATTTTTTTGCGTTATATTGGAATCATTTCATTTTGACGTGATCATGATTTAGGCAAAAATTTACTTTGACATTTGTAAATTTTGCTACAGTTTAAGGACACCTGCAAATACGATAGTGGAATGAAAATGTGGGCAACAAATTAATGATGCTTCACTTTGTGGAAAAATCTAATAGTGATCTGGTTTCTATAACTATTTTCCGATCGGTAAAAACCTATTTTTACTTCAGGCTTGTCTTCTTGCAAAATGGGTTGAATTTTATTAAACAAGTTTTCTGTCCAAACTCCAACAATCATCATTACAGCCATTTGTTTTGTGGTGTCATCTCCTTTATTCATAAGTTCACGATGAACTTCAAAAACCAGCTTTGAAGAGATATCCTCTGAAATAAAATAGATAGCCATACCATCACCCCAGGAGCTATTATATTTTACATAGCAAGCATGGGACAACAATACCTAGTACCTATAGTTGATTCTAATGGTTTGTAACCACTGCACTATCTCAGTTGAATAGTGGGACATTTCATTACCTTTTATAAAAATGTCCTCTGGGAATTTACATCCCCAAACCGTCTCGAGGCTTTGGATGGGCATTTTTGAAAAATTTTCTGAAAGATTTATTCCGGAACACTACAATTGGATCCAGAATATTCTATTTCTAATCCTAGGCACGATGGCCTAGTGGTTAAACATGTTGGCATCGCAGGTTGCAGATCTCGGGTTTGAATTCAGTTTTATAGATTCACGCAAGCAGTTGAAAGTCGTTATTACTTCAAACAAAATCAAATCAGACCAATAGACATTTTACTCCATGATTTCCTGTTATATATTTAAGTGCTGTAAAAAATTTTATACTAGAGTATAAAAACAGTATTTGATTTTATACTAGAGTGGCCGACATCGACAAAATATATTATTTCCTGAAATGTGCTAAGGTGAACCTATTATTTAAATTCGGCAGTAAAAGTTCAACCAGTATTAAAAGGTATTCATGAATCTTGAAATGCAGCACCTCGTTGCAATGACCTATTTTGTAGGTATTTACAAAGTTGCCAAAACCCAAGTGTTTTGGTCCCATAAAATAATTTTCAGGTTTATCGTTGGTGGGAATTGACAGTGATTAGAATTGATACTATTCGAAACTCTAAAACATACTTCATGAAAAATCAAATATGATGCTATAAAGCGTACCACCAGCACAAATCATCTAAAATTTCCAATATCTGTTGGAACATAAACATCCATTAAATTTTTATTTTTGTTTTTTACATCCAACATACAGGCTTTAGAATTGCACTAACATATCTCTCTGCATGTCATAGGAGATAATCGAAAAATAGCATAATGATGTATATATTTTAACATCACCCAGTGCAGGTACCATTCAATGAAGCATGCGTACCCCAGTGGTTCAGTTCGATTTCTGTGACTTCTCATCCAATGGAAACATTTGTTGGTACTAGTCTCTTTGACCGCCAGTCCCTTAAGGTGCTGTTGCTGCCATACAAGAGTAAATTTAATAGAAAAATATTACATTACCCCATAACATGTTACCTGAAACTTCATATACAGGTTCCTTCAAGTCTTTTTTCAGCCAAAGATGGATTTTTTCTTCCAATGTTTTCACATTTTTGTACTTACTAAGTGAAGACACAGACACATATTTATTGGACATTGACCGAGATGTTTCTTCATTTTCCATGAGCTTTACAATTTGCAAGGTTTCGAAGTAAATAAGTTGAAGTTTCAATCAAATATTTCCAAGACAATGTTAGGGAATAAAAGATGACACTATACTTGAAACCAGACTGTCAATTACTCAGATACCCCGATAAAATGGGTTTGGTCAGAAGAAACTTCCAAAACAATGGAATTTTATATATTTGTTTTTTTGAAAAAAAAACTCAAAAACAATATTATCTAGCAGTGTTGAAGAATTTTAAAACCATTTTGTTCAGCAATTGCATCAGATGACATAAAACTTTTGGACAGTCTAAAGAGAAGAAAACAATATTCAGTAACCCTTCTTGAACCCTTTAATTAACTTGAAAAGAAACAACATATAAAGTTGCATCAACTACATTTTCACTTCAAGCTAGAGCCAATCAATGTTTTCAGTGATCCGTAAAAGATTCCAATTTTAGTTAAAAAATACATGCTGATTCACTTACAAAGTACATTCTTTCACACCAAGCCCAGAGCTTGATCAATGAATATGATTCCCCTTGAAACTGGGGGAAGAGATTTTCTGAATGCAATCTGACGTGTCTAATACTCCCGGCATCCTGATCAATGTATCTCACTTTGAGTTTCAAATAATCATAACAGAGGTTGAAAACAGTTTTCTGGTAAAATAAAAATTAAAACTAGAAAATAAAAAGTCTTGTGATTTTCCACAGCCACCCATTTTGAGTGGATCGCTATTTCTCATTCAGCAAGGAGGTATAGTTGAACAGGGTTAAGATGTAAAATCCTACACTTCCCAGTTTCCAGTCTGCCTAAGTTATTACATGCTCAGTTTAGTGCTGGACATTTATTAATAGGCCAATATGTTAACAACCATACTGTTGAACTTGACAAATATATTGTTTAACAAGCTAGTGTATAAAGTCCACAAAGACTCGGTCGAGTCGGACGGAGTATCAAGGCACAATTAACGAATTAAATAATAGGTAAACCGTCGCGCGAACGATGCATGAAACCTCTCGTTTCTCGGGACACAGAAAAACGTGTTGGATTCCATGTGTGTTTCCACATTTGATTAGTATTAAATGCAGTGGTAATCCCCCTTTTTGCTAAAACTACCTCCGTGCCCATATTTCATGCAAAGGAAACCTCCATGTCTCGTAAAAATGCAAAAAAATTCGGTTTTAAATACCCACACAATACCGCATCAAATGCTTTCAACCATTTCCTCATGCAACAAATTTTGAGGGTTATTGAGGTGCTAAATTTGAACAATACTAGTCAATATTTAATAGGATATCTAAATGAGTCGTCGCATTTGCAGACTATTAAGTTTATTCTTTAATATGCAGTGCATTTAATGTTTTTAATCCCAGACATGACAAAATTAATTGTTTATACCTGGACATTGAAAATATAGTTTGATGACTCAGGATAATCACAAATCTGTTTATTTAGTTTGGCGTGGATTTCAAATGCAAAATATGGGTGAATACACTTGGACAAGGGTAGATTACATATATACGTATTACAATTTGCACAAGCGAGGTCAATAAAATTTATTTCTCGTCCATGCTTGTTCAATCATCGACATAATTATATTTATTGTTTTAGAGAAAGTAATACAATTGGGCGCTTTTGTACTCAAAGTTTCAAAGATAAATAAAACACAGATACACTTATAAAGACATCAATTCAATAGGAAATAATAGTCGACGCAGCAACGATTGACAACGTTCAATTGTCAATATTCAAACCTGCGTTTTGAAAGTATACTGTGTGTTTTGCAATTACCTTTTTCATTTATACTACAACTTGTTCCGTGCCCATATTGCAGAAATAACCTGCCAGAAAGTCAAATGCTTACTGTGATAGATTTGTATTTACGAGATTATAAATCCCGGGTTCGTTAAACTTTGCCTACGGGTTAGTCGGTAATCAGTGTTTTTATGGTGAACTCGGAGTCCGAAAAATAGGTCGGATTCAATCGGAGTCCGTACTCGCCCATCCCTAGTAATGACTACCATGTTTGAACAATTACTAGTAATTTTACATAATCACTACCCTAAGTCATGTCAGACACCAGTAATCAATTTTCATTAGTGTTCATTATTTCAACTCATTCTAACTTGAAGTCAATTCCATTATCAATATTTGATATCCCAGTACTATATCTTTCGCAAATCGCTAATAAATATAAATCAACATTAATACAAACCTGAAAAAGAATAAAGGTCTCCGTATTAATATCAAAATGTGTCTTGTCCAGATTCACTCTTCGAAGTCTACGTTTGATTTCATCCTGAAAAATATAACAATTACAGACTTCGAATTCTGGTGATCCCAATCAGAATATTGGATATAAACAATGTGTATATTATAACTGAATATAAACTGAAAATGTGCAAAAACTGCTTTTTGGAGATTTTTATGATGACATTTTCTCCAAATGTCCAAGAGGCATACTAGCAACATATGTCAGTTTGCTTTCACTACTTGTACTACTATGTACCTACACGATACAGTCATTTTCTTTTTGGGCTTACAAGCGAGAAAATAGCTATCTGCAAGAAAACATAAATGGATGTCCAACGAAACGAACAACCAGTGCATATAACTTACCAATATATTTTTGCTTGGTTTTTCAAATAAACTCCAGATACAATATACAGCATGATCAATATTGAAGTTGGCACTTTTATAAGATTTGCTAAAAGCTTGTAATATAGCCTTTGACACACCAAGGATTTTTGCTTTCCCATATTTTGTGAATTTATACAATACATTAAGGTTCTTCTGAATAACAATTTTCTCCACTTGTTGCTGTAAAATACAACATACAATAAATGAAATAATCTGCATTTGATTTTACAACATTACAACTGCAATGCATTTTCATTAGTCGATGAATGAAAATCCTATGCAATACTGTTTATTAATTACCGTATGTTCAATATTTTGACTGGTGAAGTAAAATTTCTAAATCATTATTGAAGACTTTAATTAAGAAATTGGACATGCATAGATTCCGGATAACCCCGGAATAATTTGCCCTGAATGATGGTTTTCTTGCTTAAAAAATATATAAGATTATTTTGCATCAAACCCATGATTTACGTCAAATTTTACAAAGTAAAATTTGGCAATTGTCATGAATGATTTCATTATAAAATAAATTATTATTCAGAGTAATCCAAAAAGCAAGTTTATTTTGACTCCATGAGATGTGTTTACTTACTTTCACGAATAATAAAAAACCGCCATTAAATCTGAACTACGCATAGTTGAAGTTTTCTCAAAACAGTGCAAATTACAGTGTCCTATTTTAAGATACTGAGATTTGCCTTGGACCAATCTCTCTTCTAATTTATTCTTGCCACGAAAAAACATGAGGGGTAATTAAGCTCGACCAAATGCAACATTTCAACGCATTGATCATACATAGAAAAAAGAAACCATCTCCAGCTTCAGTATTTTAATCGATTTGGATAATATGAATGACCATCTTTGTACATACTCCTTCTATGATTCGACAAAGGATGAGAGAAATACCACATTTGGATTTGCAAACATTTTGCATTCATTTCAGTAATATTCAGCATTACAATGAGAAAATTTCTCCTTATATGAAATATTACTATCCAACGATTACTCTTGATGGTATAAAAAAATTTGAAATATCTAAGTGGCATAAGAGAGAACAAAACCGGAAGTGCAGCTGTCTTCTGACAAATCGTGACTACATGGCTGTGGTGGAGGAATTCATAACAAATAAACATCCTCTTAGAGATGACTGAGGAGTTGTTGAGTGATTCTCTCACACACAATTGCAACTTGATTTTCTGTGCTGGACTAGTAGCGTGTAGCGTTAATGTATTAATACTCCTTAATGAACTGAGTCAAGCAGTCAATACATGTTGTAAATAATGCTATCAGATCAACAATCTTGAAAATTTTGTCAGCCCTGTGTGTAAAAAATTCATTGTGCCAAATATGCAACAGCCTCAAGATGGTAATGCCAATCTTCAGCGTTGGTAGTAGTCCTTGCAGCCCAACATAATGCAATAGGTCAATAGCATCTTTGAACCTTGTTAGAATAATAACATGTACCACATACCACTTGATCATATTTAAAATGTTGGCATTGTCTGTAAGTCATGTATACGCCGTGTTAGAAGATCCTATACCGAACCTATTTCAAATAACATATCGCAAGTTAATATCGAAATACGGTGTAAGAAGCCGCAATATGTTTTAACGGATTGAATATCAACCAGCTTTATACGGACAGATGGAAATACTTCAGCGTTTTTGATTACATAATACTGGTAAACCGCAGTGGTGCAGATATGCAGGCTATTTCATAAAGAAATCAGTTCCAGAATGATACAATAGTAGTGCAATGGTATCTTCAACAATCTTGATATTACTGTGATAATAAATTATAGATATATATATCCATTGATCATTACGCTTTCAATGACAGCAGCTTAAACATGCATTCTTGCAAAGATTTTTACCTTGTATAGTCAATTCTCATAGAAGATAAGGAACATTTTAATCACATGTTGCAAACGAACATAGCAGTGGTTCCCAAACTTTTGCCAGTGCTGTATGAGTATGGTAAATATCTCATGACCCAAACATTAAAAAGGAAGGTCTAGAATACGACACATACAGACTACGTAACATGACCACCAGTTGCCACTTTCAATTTAAACATAATATTTACATAACCACCACTTGGTTTCCAATGCATGGACATGGTTGTTGCAGCAAGCGCACGAAAGCTGTACACAGCTGAGGAGACATAGCTTCGACAAAAAGGCTACTTCAAATCTTGTCAATCTTTTCATTGAAGGGTGTAGCCGAAACAAAACTAGGGGTAGAATATTATACCAATAAAAAGGGTTTCAAATAGTACCCTAACTTTGTTTTAACTTTGTTCAAAGCATGATGAGGTATATTAGAAACAACAGAAGAACTTTAGAGCTACTTTTCTGGGATACGAATGTTTGATATTCCAAGACCATATATATTTACACAGGTTGCTTTTACTACTGAGCTTTATTCATTTTAACAGAAACTTCACACAGACATGAATATAAAGTGTTGCCATCAACAAAAATGAAAATAGAAGGGTTTGGATTTTTTTGTAGTAAATAGTCACAGCAAACTCTTTCAAAAGCCTTAGAAATAAAGTGCAACTGAGTTTGCCTCTAAGTAATTGTCAACATTAAAACTGCATCCCATTTCGTTGTTGCTTAACAAGCTTGATTACTTAAAAAATCCATAGTAAAAGGTAAATGCAGGGTAACTGAGAGGATATCCAATGGAATTGTTGTCTGTTCAAACATGGTCTTTTCGAGTACAGAGAAAGTTTGGCAATTTACTTAATACTGGTAGAGTCTTCATTTCAAACAATTCCTTGTTCCAGATCTAAGTCAAAGTAGGTAGGTCTTCATATTGTAGAAAAACGTTCATCAATTTTTTATAAAAGCAAAAATTCGCATGAGATCCAAGAAATGCACATTCCTGTTTCTGGAAAGATTGATTTAACGAACTAACAAGATAAAGTTATATTATTGTTATATTATTTATATAGTTTATTTCTTTACAGCCACTCCCTTGAGTGGATAACCCTGACCAAGGACCTGTACCAGCAACCACTTAGATCTTCCGATTCCCCCTAGCCTACCCAAATTATTACACCCTGGGTTTAGAGGTGGGCATGGATTAACGAGCTAGACTCAATCAGTGATATCAACCTATGATGCCCGCATGTTAATCACAAGGCCATCTTGAGACTCTTAAATACACGTTCTAAGAATTCACAGGGGCATGAGAATCAGCGGTTTATCATAATGTACGATTCGAAGTAGAAAAAATTGACATTTGTTTTTGATAGCAAGCGTTGGTGTGTTGTTTGCCTTGCTGTATCGTCATCCAATGGTGATTGCTGACTACCTGTTTTTATTTTTCTGCAGTTGTAAACACAGACTACTTTATACAGGTAGGCCTAACTTATTCTCAAAGTTAGATATGGGATAGGCTACAGACACCATTTTTTGAGTATGAAAATTTGCCCCAAATATTATAACTTTAGCATCATAGTCGTCAGTCCGACAGTCTGCGCTTCGTGACACTGGAAATGGACAGATTGCGGATTCCAGAGAGTATGGGTAACACTTCAGGAACAACAGGACCACTTTCCAGGACTGTGTTACATCACTTGGTCCAAATAAAACATGTTTTTTTTTTTCTGGAGAATTATAACAACATTGATTTTCAATTGAATGATAACAGGAAAACTACTGAACCGATTTTTAGACCAAACGCCAGATGTCATTCAGGTGTCTGTCAGTAGTACATGACAAAGTTATACAGATAATAGTTCCCGCATACTGCACTTTTTGCTCCATTATTTGACTTAGTTTAATTTATTTGGAGGATAGAAGAAATAAGTACAAAGTTTACCCTAAAATAGCAACCGTTCAAATGGTTTGTCTTACAATTAGCATTTGAAAAAATAATTTTTTCAAATGCTTGAGCCATATTCCAGATGAGTTTCATTCGACGTAAAGTTATAGTTGAACATAAAACTAACAGATACATAAATTTTAAAAATACCTTGAACATAGGCAATAATCTTTCCTGTTCGGCAGTGAAGATGGGACAATTTTCAGGAACCTCAATATATTCCACCTTCGAAATAGCAGTTGTGACTTTGTCATTTGATATTCCATCCAGAGAACCAATTCGTGAGCCTGCGCGAGATGGTTTACGACTCTCCAAACTCGGTTGACTATTAGAATTAAGTGATTTTTGAGTTATAATTTTACTCGATTGGCCTCCACTTACATCAGCAGAAGCATCAGTTGCAATACTCTGTTGCAAAGCTGAAGATTTAATATGGCGTTTTATTATATCCGTGCTACTATTATGATGTTTATCTACATCAGCAGAAATAGACATGACCGGATGATCATTTCTTGAGTCAGCAGAAGAACTCGATTGCTGCAAACCACGAGTGGATTTGGGTTTGTTGGAAAGACTTTTTACAGACTTTTTCAAATTTTGTTGCCTTTGTGAGGATGACCTTCTTGTTTGCACAGCGCCAGAGGATTTTTGTAACAATTTGATACTTTCATTCACAGATTTCGTCTCTTTTTCTTGATACATTTTTGTATGATTGTCATCAGATGGGGGAGATAGAGTAAACTCTTTTCTTCTTTCTACACTATCATCATTGCCAGCTCGAGAAAAGATTTTGTTGCCATGTTGCTCAGCAGAAGATGTCGTCACTAACGGACCTTCAATCGCTTTATTCTGTCCACTTTTACAATCAGCAGCCATCTTCATAGCAGTGTTAAAATTCCTAAGCTTCAAAATTTTGTTCTTTTCTGTAACTTCATCTCCTTTCTTACACTTTGCAGAACGATCCTCTTGTGAAAAAGTTTTGACAATTGCCGATTTCTAAGAAAAGATTTACAGAAATAAGACATTGCTTAAATTTTATTCCAAAAATCATAACACATGTTGCTGTATGAGTGTAAACAGTATAACCAAAATAATGTCTTTGAAATATATAAGACTGTATATGTAGATTATAAATACTCATTTTGATCAAAGCTGTCTCCAAAATAGCTCACTATATCAACGAGTAGCAGATGCTTTTGCCGATTCTATCACAAAAAGAAAACTTTTACTTAAATGACTTTACCTTACGTATGTCACTAGAAGCTGTAGGTTTGTCTATAGAAACAAAATCATTGGAACGATGCAATGAGGCTGAACTTCGAGAATATTCCCTTTGCTTTTGTTGCACAGTTGGACGTGGGGAAGTGGTTGAGGTACTGTAATCAGATTCCTCATGTGATCGATCTTGACGATTTCCATCACTACACCCAACTAATGTGGATGAACGCATCTCATCTTTATTCATGGCTATGAATTTCAGTACTTGTTTTGCTGGCTCTCCTTTTGGGATGTATGAGAGAGATCTTTTATTTCCTCTAGTGATACTTTCAAGATACAGCACAGGATCACACAACCCAGACTCTACAGCATACTTGTCACTTTCTAAAATGTGTTGCAAAGTGAGTTGAAACCAGAACTTATAATCTTCAAGCCATTCATTTCTTCTAATTTTTTTGCTGTTTCCACTGGTCTGAACAGGCTTTCTTTTATTTGAACATTTAACATTGCCATCTGATTGCGCCGCCAACTCTGTACCACCTCTTCCAAAAAATGTATGATCTGTTTCACAAAAAACATATCTTGTTGTGTGCGATCTTTCACAATCTTCTTTCTCAGACCTATGCCTCTTATCCCTAGGCATACCAACTTGGTGGCTATAATTGTCAGCCTCCTGCTGCCTTTCTTCCATTTTTAAATACGACTTTTCCCTGCTTAAAGATCGACTGGAACTCCTTCGAAATTGAATTGGCTGTTCGATGCTGCTAACTTCATTGGAGTTATCATCATAATTGACTCTTCGCTTTTCAGTATGGGTACTTTCAATTGGCAAATTGAGATCCATAATAGGTGATCTGGACCATCTTTCAAACTGACCATCTTTCAAATGGTATCCTCTATTCGGTGCTGCATATTCAACCTCAACTACTGGTTCAGGAAAATGATCTTTCATTGATGACTTCGAATCTAATTCCATCAATGGACAGATCGATTCATTTCCCAATTCAACACCATCATCTTCCAATTCATAACTATTTCGATCCACATATCCTTCTTGGCTATATTCCCTGAAAAAAATATCACCAGCATGATTTTCTTTAGGTTCAAGTGAATACATACCATCATTATGTTTATTATGTGCCCTTCTTTTTTGTTCAGAGTTATATCGAGACTGAAATACTCTTTCATTCACTTTTTTGGATGATGACTCAGATACATTGGACGAAGATTTGTCATGTTTTATATACTGTTGATCTTTTAATAATACCAGTGATTTCTTGCCTTTAATATTGGTCAACTTGGTTTGTTTCGAACATTGTCTGTTTTCACCTAGTGATGCTTCCCGAGTGGGAATACAATCTGCTGCACTTTCATTGATATTACTGAACATTTTTCTAGAAGTATCATCAAAACCCTTTTGAGCATTTTTTTGTCTCGCATACTGTCGCTGTTTCAAGGATAATGGTGGCTGCTTGTCTTCAACATCCGTCACCAACTTGTTATGTCTTGAATATTGTCTAGTCTCGCCTAGTGATACTTGCTCTTCCTGTATAGGAATATAATCGGTTGCACTTTGATTGGTATTGGTAAATTTACCTATTTTTGCAGCACTATCATGAAAACCCTTTTGTGCACTTTTCGATATAAGTGGAGGATTTTTGAAATTTCTTCTGTCCAATTTTTTTCGTGGTACAGGTGATCCATAAGATTTGGCATCTTTTTTAGTAGGTGTAAGCCTGAGAGAATTTTCACTTTGATATATTTTATTAGGACTTTTATATCTTTGACTGTAAGACATTTTCCTTTTATCATCTGGTGTACGACTTCTGCTGCTAGATTTATGCTGGAATACTCTTGAATAACCTTCATCGCTATCATCAGATGGTTTATTGCAAGTCACAGTTACAGAGCCCTTGAAAAAAGGGAAACCACTGTTGGATACTTCTGTGGCCAAAGGTTTCGCACCCATTTCATATTGGCTAGTATTCAATTCGGCTCCTTTTCCGGGCTGACCATACAGTGAATCTTTCCATTTATTAGTTGTTGATGGTGACGAGATATGAGCAGGAGAACTACTTTTCGAAGACTTCCTCACCACAATGCGAGAATTAGAGACAGGTCTATGTTCTCTTTCTTTGCTGTAGTGGTGAATAAAAATAATCAAAATTATAACAAAAATAAACATTGGTGGTATGCTAATTTTCTATAGTTTATAGACTATAGTGTACCGAATAATGGTCCACCACCATACTAGCCATGAACTAAAAATGAAGACATTGGATCCATATATTTTATACAACTAATTAAATTAAAAACTTGGAATTACATTACTTTGAGATAATAAAGATTTCAATATATCATAATTTGCATAATCTCAGACTTGGTACCGTATTTTGCGGCCGATAAGTCGCTACTTTTTTCCAAAACTTTTGCTTTTTTCCCGACCCACAGCGAATTGTGAAGCGTTTTATATTACGGTATATAGAAGTTATATATAGATGACGCGGCGAGCGCATGTACTTTCAAGATACGTCAAATTGTAGAGATTTGAATTAAATTGATAATAGACTGCACCCAAATTTACCGTGTACCTAGCACATGCTCGATCTTTTTTGCTTGCAGACATTAGTGAATTTTCATTGGTACCCGTCATACATGCGATTTAATTTGATGACGATCCGATCATGTGTGATCATCAATCGGAACGGTCAGTATTATATCATTCATTGCAAAACGGCGCAATAGGAAATGTATGTAGTTTGCAATCGACACCATCCTCTAAATTAACGAAACAAGGAATTTAAACTTAGCAAGTTCGACGCAAATTACTTTGACGTTTTGATAATGATGCAATCGACGCCAGCCTCTAAATTAACGAAACAAGGAATTTAAACTTAGCAAGTTAGACGAGAATTACTTTGACGTTTTGACGATGACGCAATCGACGCCAGCCTTTAAATTAACGAAACAAGGAAAAATCTACAATTGTGACATCGAAAAATATATTTTGGTATTTAAAAGCCTGATTTATAAAAAAAAATAAATTATTTTATCGCCAATAATATATTGTTTTAAATACCCCCCCTAAGGAATTTAAACTCGGAAGGTTCAGCGCGAATTACTTTGACGTTTTGACGATGACGCAATCGACGGCACCCTTTAATCAACTAAATCAATCAATCAAGAAAGTTCCACAATTGTACATTTTCACACTGTGTCTGTGATAATGTTTTGTACTATTGCAGAAACTGCTTCCGTTAAGTATGTTTTGTTTATGTTCACGACATGACGTCTTGATAGGCAATGTATCAAAATGCAAAATGTGTATCTCGATAAACAATAATTACAACAACAAGAAATGGTGAAATTAAATCAGAACCCTTCAAATTCTTCGTCTTCGGTGTCTGAGGAAAACAGATCATACAAAGGTGATTGGTTTGTAACGATCGGCTTAGAAGCGGGCATTTCAATTTTGTCTGAAAGGGAGTAAAATATACCAGCTTTCTTAAAACCATTCACTACGCACTCCGAGCTCACTTGTCCCCATGCTTCAACAATCCACTGCGACACTTTGAAGGGAGAAAAACGATGTTTTACCGTCATCGGCCAAAACGACATTGCACACCTGAACAAAAACGATACTGCGCTCGTTCCATGCGTCTGAGTTAATGAATTACTGTACGTTATTACTTTAGCGTTTGATAAGGCGCAGCGTGTGTTTCCGTTTTTGAGGAGTCGTTCACGGACTTTGCGACTATTACGGTGCTGCGTCATATCTGTGTGCAAAATAGCAAAATTTCAGAAAAATGACCCTTTGCGATCATTACCACGGAGGTGCTTATACGCCGCAAAATACGGTAATTGAAATTTAGTGGATTTTTCACTACTCATCAGCTTTTACCAATGCACAATTCACTAAATTATAATTACTTAATATTTGAGTAAAAACAACAATTAGAATTCTAAATAAAAAAATTAATAGTTCAATTAGAATTCGCATTAAAATTATCAATATTATATTAGATGAAGTCTCAATTTCAATATATATTTGCCCAATTTTGGACCAAGCAATTGGATTTTAGAAAAATGTTATCACTCATCAGCTCTTTGCAGCATTACCATTATCATGCTGTACATGATTTATTGAAAAAAAAATACATTACCTTCTTTTCATATCTTTACTGCTGTCTATCAATACTTTACGAGTGTCATTAAAACTGCCCCTATAATAGTTTGTTCGAGGCTTGTCAACGGTATTCATTTTACTTTGTTCCATTGAACCTTCCCTTGATGCATGATACTTGCTTGTATCTTTATGGAATTTTTTAAGATCAGGTTTTATTCTCAGCATTGGTTGTTCCATCTTCATATCTTCAGTGTGATGAAAAGGTTCCCTAAGAACAGCTTCCGCTTGAGTTGATGAATCCGCTCTCTGACGATAGCTTGTAGTTAATACAGATATGGGAAAACCTTTCTGAGAAGTTTCCTCGACTGATGGCTCTTTCATCTGATTGTCAAGAACATCAGGCATAATATATTTCGCATAACTCTTGTCTGGCCTAGACTGAAAAGCAGATATGGATGATTTTTTTGCAGCTTTATCTGAAACAACAGAACTGTATTTCGAGTTCATTCCGGAGGGAAAATATTCCCACATCCTTTACTGAGTCATCATAAATACATGGGGGAGAAATACCCATCGACGTCTTATATTTCATTTTGTAATCTTCATACTTGACCTTGATACGTTCTTGTGATCGTGAGGTATGATTCTTATCACTACCAGAGTTGTGAAGCAAAACAAGATTAGCTTCTGGACCCTCTTTATTCATTTGCTTCTTGTGAGATGCTTGGTTGCAAGGTTTAAAACTAGAACTTTGTGCTCTAGTGCTGCCGCCATGACCATAATCATACACCTCTGGTAGCTTAGATGCCTTAGAATGCCTTAGTGGCCGAATATTTGAAATGCGACTCTCTAGTATACCATGATTTTCCAGCGGTCTGATAAACGCATCATATAAATCACTGTAATTGTTTAGGTTGACATTTCCTCCTGCATTTCTATTATTTTCTCCAAGCAGAAAATCAGGGTTTTCAATTTGCTCAGTAATGTTGAGTTCTCTGTAGGGGCTCTCTGTACGATGATGCCTAGAGGCATATTTTTGGGTATGGGATTCATAATCAGTTTTTTGGTGGATGGATGAAGACCCATACCCAGAATCAATGGCCTTGGTATGTACATCTATTTCTGATGCATTTCTTGAGACTATTTCTTGAGCAACTGAGTCATGAGCCAGTGGAACAATATCTTTTTCTTCACCCTCATCTAAATATTCTCCAACCCAGCAATGATATGGTATTTCTGGACTATTTGAATCGGCGCTAACATGGGATGTTGTTGGTACCTCAACTCTTATGGGGTGACTGGGAATATTCAAATCTTCCACTTCCATCGAGTCATCAGACTCCAGAGGCACACCATCAATGTCTGGATCATATTCAGGACTCTTGCTTGTATACTCTTTACTATATTGTTCTGGTGGGAAGTAAGAATCATGCTTGTAAAACTTTTTCAAAGGTGAGCGGGATGAAGTAGAGGGGGCAGAAGACTCATGACCATGATATCGATTTCCCCTTTTCTTTGGCCGATACACCCGCTCATCACGATATTGATTTCTTTTCCTGTTTTGGCGCCGATTGTCTCTATTTCTCATTTTCAGCTTATCACACACCTTAAATTGCACAAAATGCTGTATAGAAAGAAACAATTATTCAAAGACAAAGCAAACAAAAAAACGGAAGATATTTGCGGTGGGCTTTATGTTGCACCAGTTGCATTGTTAATACCTATACACAATTGCAGATCATACGTCAAATTATTTGCTGAACAGTCTAAAGCAGATCAGCAATTATATATGGCATAGTCTTACATGCTCAAAGTCCAATCATTCAGTATTCTCTTGTTAGTGAGGCTTCGTTGGTTAGGGAATAGCCTTTCAATGGTTTGCGTCACATATTTACAATCTGCTGAGGCAGATCATGCCAGAGGCCTCCAGACTAAACCAGTGTCTAGAAAATTTTACTTGGTGAAGATGCGTGGAATGGTCGTTTGACAGTCGTTCGATTTAAAGTATTAATTATTTACAACAAAGACTCAATGTAGTATTGATCATTTCTTAACAGATTTGTTCAGAATATTGGATTTGTAATTATAATCGTCACTGTGTTTTTTAACAACTATAATACAAAAATTTTTTCCACAAGCATGTGCATAAAATAGGTAACAGATTTACAGAGCATATATCCATCTTTACATAGCGGAGTACAAAACTCTATTCTTCATTGTGCTCTTTCTATACATATATATATATATATTAGTTTAGCAGTGTCCCGAGGACAGAATGAACCGGTCCATCTGTAACCCGTGGTTGGGGAAACAGAATTCCTCATTGAGAGGTCAGCAATTGTTATTCAACAGGTCTTTGATTAATAACAATAAATGTCGCAGCCCAACAAAGACTTGGCATCGTCTTTGATGACCTTATTTTCATAGCATAATTCGATATCTATCCTTTAATATTATTTGTAAACAAATTCTCAGAAGTCAAATACGGGTAGTTTGCTTTAAGGTAATTATCAGAATTGCCACTAACCCTTTAGACATTGAAATACTAAATAATGACATTATCGAAGCAAGCGTCATATTCGGATCGTGGAGTAGAATAGTAATGAGTTTTTTCGACTCTACGCAAAGAAAGCTTCGAAACCATCAACACTGCTATTTCGTACCAGTACTGATGATTTTAAAGCTCTTTCTGCAGTTTGGTTGCTACCAAGCGCTCAAACAAAGATACTTTTACGTTCTAGGAGATATATCATGACATATTGCCAATCCCTGGCCTGACGACCCCTTGTGAAGATATCAGTTCCGAATCGGAGTGACAGTTTTTTGTCTTATCGCATTTCTCATTTTTCCTGTGCATAGACCTGGTTGGTGCTTATGTGAACCACCATGCAGCGCCGAGGCGTCCTGCATACTTCTCGCATATAATCCTCATCCCTCACGGAATTTTGTTTAAATATATAGGGACATACTTTTTATTGTTAAAATAAAGGTAGTTTTAATAAAGGCCCCCTTTTTTACTATAAATTTAACGGAAGCCCATCTAATAAATAACTGATATATATAGACTGCCAAGTCTTAAAATAACTTCATGTGGTAATAGTACTTTTATATCAATCCATTTTCATGTTTTCAAATCTGAATATTGGGAAGGAGGTATCTCTAAATATACAAAAATATACTTATCACATTATTAAAAAGGCATCTTTCTCATCTATACAACATTCTTTTTCGACAAGAAAGGCTATACTTAAAAATTTCATTTGAAATTAAAACAAGATGTGTTTTACACAGGAGCAGACCCATGGATGTCTAGAAGGGCCCACATGCACTTTTGACACATTTAAAGCAATTTTCAGATTCTGTGATTTTTATCTGTTATTGTGACATATGACAAGGTCATATGTGCACACTACCACAATAGCTAACATGATCTGGCCTTGTCCGCTAGATGACACAGAAGATCTTTAGCATAACAGATTTAGAACTGCTAATCCCAATATTTTTCGTGAAATAGTGCAATCCAGAGGTGTCAATATTATTTATCTATTTCTATTACAGATTATATTGGATGAAAATATCACATTCAATCAAACATTCACAATTTTGGTCATTTTTCCCGCTGAATGTAACTCCCTTTTTAATTGATTTTCAGAATAAGTCTATACAAATAATACTGAATATTCAACGAAGTTTAAGATAATATTTTCCCAAAGTTCCATGTAATTTCATTCAGTCTTGTCTAGGGAGATGAAGCAGACTTCTTTTCCCAAAAAATATATAATATGAATAAATACTATATATTTTTGTGCAAGAGTGTGACGCGAGACATATTTAACAGAAAATTGTAATACTAAAAATTCATGTCATATCATTGTGTGATCACGAGAATTACTAATGTCATACAAGAAATATTTAAGAGAATATTTTAAGGGATCATGCTTGATAATGATGTCACGACCAACATTAATTAATTCTATACACTAGAATGCTGTCCACACGGTGTAGTTGCTTTTGGCTACAAGCCATTGACAATTACAGATTAGGCAATCTTTGCATCTTGGATCAAAATTTGCCATAAGAAGTAAGTGGCTTCAAATATACCACTATTCTTTATATTTGCCTATCTTCGAGCCAAAGCAAGTTTTGGGCAAACAACAACTTGCAGGACGAATTTGCCGATATCCTGTGTACCGATAGTAGCCGGGTCTAGTGAGGATTAGTACCAATATACTTTTGAATGGTGGAAAGATCATGAAATCCCAGAAACTTATTTCTGCAGAACCCTGTTAGGGTTCTGGTCCGGTACCAAACTTCACTAGACCTATAGATCACAAAAACCGGGATTTAGTCTACGCCTAACTTCATATTTTAATCTTCAATTGGAATACCCGTAAACAAAACTTTAGTAAAATAAACAAAATTTAGTTTTATCACCTATTTCTTTTTATAACATTCTGCATTTTACCAGTTTTTCATCATGTTTCAAAAGGCTTCTTAACAGTTAATGCCCTTCAGTGTTCGATCAATATGCTCCATGCCAGGGATGCTGCATGTATTCACTGTATTACTGATTACCTCTGCAGGTAATCCTATGATGTCACCAATTTCACAATCGATGAGCAAAATCGGTAGGCAATATGAAAAATATTATTACGCCAATTCCAGGGCTCCTGATAAATGCCGAAAAGTACAACACCATAAAGAGACGTGAAAAAAGCAGAACGATTTCCTCATGTGAAGAGGCGTAGAATTCCTAGATAACACTAAACTGCGGGAAGCAGGGATGACGGTAAATCAGTGGGAAATGTGCAATACTAAAAACGAGAAAATATGCGAAAATATAAGTTCTTTCTTTAGGGTACAAAATTTCTTATTAGGGCTTTTTGGGGCCAATTTATCGACGTGGAGCTTTTCGATTAGAGGCATTTTTTCTATGTTGTACTCGATCGATAATAACTTTCAGAATATAAAATAAACCGATATAATTTTAAACTTCACAACTTCATCTGGTAAATATTCGCAAGACTGGTTTACATTCAAACAATGCAATCCTATCTAAAATTATTCTGGCGCCGAAGATTTCGTATTTTTTCTCTATTTGGGGCAATAATTCTCAATTATGAAGGCGAATTATTTTGGCGTACAACTTCTGGGCAAATGTTTTGCTATTTTTTCGTAATTTTTCTAACAAATCATGGAAAAGTTGGAATCTTATCATGGAAGATAAGAGATGCGTAGCGGAGATAGACAACGGCCGAGTCGAGATCAACACGTCTCGACTCCCACCAAAAGAGTTCATGGTGGAATAGCCTCGGGCCTGATTGGAAAAAATAATGATAAAATTTCCAAGAACTTGATGTCAGACAGTTAATGACTTCAGAGGCATGGATACTTATAAAGGTTTGATCCTGCATTGAAAATAATGATTTGGACATAAAGCACTGGACTGGACAACTATGCTTAAACTTTGGAATAATTGTTCGAAATTATAATCCATCACAAATCACACCCAATGATCCCATCTGGAGTTCAATCAACACATGCAACACAAATGACACCACTGAAAGTATATATTTTATAACTTTGATTTTTTTCGATAAGACGAATTTTCTGTTCTGCTGTGTGTTAGGTGAACTTACCCATGTTTATACGTATTTTTCAAATCTTGTAACAGATTTTGCTTGTTTTCTTGGGTTTTCTATTAGTATTTTTTGTTACAGTTTATTCATTGTGATTTGATTGTGTTCATGGAAAGCGAAATGAATTGATTGATAGTTCGGAGCGTATTTCCAAAGTTTTAACGGTTACTCCAATTAATTACCGAAAACAACAGAAACGACCTGAAGCGGGCGAGAAATGTGACGAAACGCCCCCCGCCCCCCCCCCCCCCCCCCCCCCCCCCCCCCCAGTTATACTCGGCCCTTGATAATTAGTCTAAAACCGGAGTCCCAAACAAGTCCAATAATAAACGATATAAAATTCAAAAACAAAATATTACAAAGTAAAAAAAGTGACACTTTTTTGTATATTTTATTAAAAATATCTCGGAAAAAATATATAAGCCACAGTTGACATTTGTATTTAATCATGTTTCTAATCAATAGAGTAGTGAACGATTCTCCACTTTTTCAAGTGTGTCCTCATTTTTCCATTTTTGATTGCAATATGTTTTTCACAGTACATTGCACTCTTTAACGTGTATAAAATTCTGAAAATTGAGGTCTTGTTTGTCGTAGTTTACAGCGTTACAAGTGAAATCTTGCACATAAAAGTACACAATTTATACTTTGATTTCTTGGGACACCTAACAGTACCTCTTTGCAAGTAAGATTGAAATTGAGATCATACTCCACATACAACCAGTCATTTACAATTTCCCAGAATTGCTGTACATAATAACAGAGATAAAGTAAATGGATCACAGTTTCAACTAGAGTATTACACAATGTACATGTTGCACGTGACACTTTTTTGGCCTTATACAGCACAGAGTTTGTGGGAACAGTGCTTAAGGCAAATTTTACATGGAATGAACGAAGTCTCGATTTATTTGAGCAGTAGAACACCTTTTCATATTAATCAAACCAATTATCTGTATCCCGGCACAGATGTGTCAGTGACGCTTTGTCGTATAGACAGTGGACAACGATGTCGACAATTATATGGTAAAAGTTCTTGCGCTGCTAGGTGGCGCTATGGATTATGTTTTATATTTTCATCCCTCTGAATGGCCGGGGTAACCTTCTGCCTTTAAACTTCGATTTCAGTTTGCTTTTCGACCGCCCAACGTAACTACAGGGTCGTCAGGGCTGTCTTGGTCTGTTCAGCGTTTGTGGTGAACAGAGTGTAATACAAGCCGGAAATGCGGACTTGCGTTCGTACATGGTGTCATGCAAATAAAAAATTGTCTGTATTATTTGCTGCACAATCGTGGAAGCCTTCTCCAGGTAGGTTGGACTAAGTTTATTGTAGTACGGTATTACAGACCTTCTGATTCCTGTATTACGGTAATATGGACTCTTGTGAAGTGTAAGGATAGGCAATTCAGAATACCCGTAATAAGCATCTGATTGGCAAAATGCCTAACGTTAGTTTTACTCTTTTGGTCAGGTTACCTAGCTCAATTGGTAATATGTTGGGGACATGCTTCGAGCTACTCATTTCCTATTGTTAAAACATAAGTTCAAACTTACGAGGTATAGTCTAACGATTATATGCAAGAGATCTGCTGGACACCTCACCGGTTTGCAGTGTTTCAGGTACCGTACCATAAGCTCCCTCCACCAACCAGGTCCATGCACAGGAAGAAAAATAGAAATAGGCTATGTCAAATCAAAAAACCGTCACACCGATCTGGTCACTGCATGAGAGGTCATGGTTCGTCATGTGGTTAAGCCATATTCTCTTATTCTTGGATTTTCTCTCTGGCAGGATAAAAAATGAAATCCTGTCCTATTCTGGCCAAGTGCCTATATTGATATCTGGTTTTTACGGTGGCTGTTTTTAGGAACCGAAGATTCCAGTATTAACATTAAATGAAAAATTGAAATTTAATTTGTCTATACATGAAAAAAAAAAATGTTTAATCAAGCAAGAAAGAGGGTTAAACATGTGCCTCATTATTTAATACCATTTTTACATTAGAATCGATTCATATTGTTCTCATGGAATTGAAGTTTTTGGGGTTGGATAATTAACTAGATCCTTCTGAAAAGCTATTCTGAAATTTGTAATTCACAACAGATGTTTTAAAACATACAAAAGCTATCTCCATGCCTTGTTTGCATAATTTTGCAATCGGTGATTAATGAATATCAGAATATAAAGAATGACATATCCGTTTTATAAATTTTGATTTAAAAGGCTCTAATGAGGAATAAAACAGATTATCGACCTGAATTCTAATCATTACTATGTCTTTCTCATTCCATTTTTATAAATTGCTACCCATAATTACTCACACCTTTATTTAGTTACACTGAGAACGTTTTTGATTAACTTTTGATACACAATCAATTTATAATTGTTCACGTTTCGTTGATATTGAAAAAATCAAGACACTAATTCAATACTAGTTACTTTACTGCACATTCAATCGATTACTTCACACAAACCTTTCGATTTAGTTACACTGTGTACGAACGTTTTGCTTGATTAACTCGTTTTTTGATACAGTGAAAAGTGAAATATTCGATATTCATAAATTTCAATGACTCATCCTGAGCGAGGCCCTCCAGAAACAGCCACTTATAGATGAACACTGTTTGTGCCGGTGGGAACCTATATTTCTGGTCGACCTTAGGTTGAGTGATGGGCATGGATTAACGATCAGGACTTTCTGTGACTTCAACATGATAACCACATCATGCTGAGCAATTAACAAAAAAGGGTTTTTAAGGCATTCACATTATTGTCTGTGAAACAAGAAAAATTTCTTTTCAAAACCGGAACAATTTTAATGAAATACACAGACATTTTTATGCTATTGAATTATTGTTTCACAGGACAGAAACTATTATCGAGTAAGCACGATGGCGAACATGGACACAGTAATGACTCTATTAGTCCACTGAAAAATTTTGTTAACAGAAATCCTCATAATCTTGAAAGACTTTGTTACGCTATCAAAGATCGGGGGTGGGGGATGGAATGGGAAGGATATGCTAAAAGTTTGAGCAGTAACTTTCCAAGAAGAAACTTTTACCACAGGTAACAATGAAACATTTTTGTACACTATTTCCTCCCTTCTCAGTATTTCAGAATTCAGTGACAACACCCAACCCAGAAGGAAATGCTTGCAATGTGGTTTGCATGACAATATTCTGTAGGCTTCAACGTTGTTGTAAGGTTTTTGTAATAAAATATATTGCACAGTATCAGTAGATTGCTGAAAGAATTTTTAAATATCCATACAAGAATTTTTATCTGCAAGTGTATTAAGAAAAAGAATAGTGTTATTTTCTAACATCAAGCAAAATTCCAAGATTTTACTCTTTGAAAATCGAACTATTGTCACAAATCTATTTGCAAGAAAGATAACAGGAATTTGTTTCATGTAGACTCATCTTAAGAAATTCATCTTGGAACACATATGCGGAGGTCGAGCATCACACTGGACGTATTGTAGTTGCTGCCTCAACAAAAGAAAAGTAAGTGGAAAGCCATAGCTCTTTACATTTTTGTTGGTTTAGTAAACACAGAAAAGCAGAGACACAGCCAGGAAGTTTTCAAGGGGTGGAGGGTTCCCAAAAAACCTTACTAATTTTTCCGATGCCCATATCTCACTTTCTCATTTTGACCGTCTAACCAGACGAGAGAATCGGCTGACTTAAAGAAATATAAAGAGCAACCATTTCTCGGCATTGACTGTGAATGATTAAGATTGTAGTAACAGTATTTAGACATTTTCTAATATGTTTCACATTTCCCTTTTTATTTACAAGCTAAAGCTAAAAATATTTGATTTTGCTTTATTATATTTTCCTTCAAATTATCGAACATGGTTTTATAGTTTATTACCGAAAAATTTGCTTTAAAATTGCCGAGCAGATCTGCCCAGTCGTGTCAAGCCTAAATTTATTGGAATGGTACACGGTATTGGTCTACATATCTGTGGTAATCAAATTATTTCTCTTCGTTAAAAAAACAGCACCAGTAAAAAAAAGTTTTCTTCTATTGACTCTCCACTCCCTTCTGTGTTTTTATAGTTGTTAAACCATCCTATAATAGCATGACAGCCCTATCACAAATCGTTTGCAGGATTATATTAACAAACCACATATTAATATAAAATGTGCCAGTAGGCATATTAGTCGAATTGTGATTGACCAAGCGCAGATATAGTTGATAAAACATGTTCCATGTAACGCCTGCACATGGCTAATTAATTAGTAACAGTAGTGGGCGAGACACAAGTTTTAGGCAGTTATCAAAAAGGAGGATGCTGACATCAGAGGATTCATCTTTCAGACAGTCAATATCGCATGACTATCTGTTGCTGACTATTTATTTGATTATTATGTCACACAGAAAGTGGGGAAGAAACAATACATTGCATTCTTTACGGGACTAGAGTACTAACTGCGTGCGTGGAGGCTGCTCGAGTTACATCGTTATTTTTAATTTTAGAGGGGGTTTCGACTCCGAACCCTGCAAACTTGACAATGAACTTGTCATGAGAGAGACCAATATATCTATCCGCTGATAAAATTTGACCAATATTATATACGTTATGAGAATGGATGTACGTCTTTGCTATGCAACAGTAATTTTCTCAGTTTCGACGTTTTATTCATTTCAAATATTGATACGAGTGTGTCTTGGTTCTGAAATACCAACATTAGTCGATCAATCATACTCTTATAAAGAGGCTAGATGGTGTAGGTCACACACAATACATGATCATTATTTGGTCATGCTTCAGCCAAAATGTAGATTTTTTTCAATCAAAATATAGTGAACTTACAAGTTATAGCAATGCATATAATTAAACTAACGTTTGAAGTTTTTTCTTTCATCAGAGAGACTTATGGATAACAGTACCCTTCTATTTTAATGAATAAGCTATCCTGTGACATGGACAAGTCCTTGGGTTTTTTCAAAGATACAAGCACATGATAGCATACAGATATATCAATTGCTATGGCAACCGATGTCATGGCTGGTTTGACATATGGGCTTGTTCGACTCGTCGAGCAGACCAGTGATTCTAAATCTGCTAATACCCTTTTCACATTTCACTATTACATCCACAAAAAATATCAAATTCATTTATATTGCAGATGCATAAGGAGTCGCTTATACCAATCTACAGATGTTTCTGCAGCTGCTTGTCTGGGCAGAATAATAGCATCTCGATGTTTAAGGGTTGGGATATCATGCGTCTCTTTCAGGTTTCCAGAGCAATACAAAGACGACTCTCAGAAAACAAACGTTTTCAGACAAGCTGCAGAAGAAGAAGGATTATGTCTTGAGGAACCTTCACATATAAGACTGGAGCATGTAAAACCGCATGAACATCCATCTGGTCCATTGCCTCCTCAATTTTAATAACTTGACATGCCAACATTTCATCTGCTCCACAAGCTTTCTACTAGACTCTTCTCTCTGTTTTATCACAGATTTCTAATTGTGGCAGAACGAACAGATGTAACACCTCAAAGACGATCTGAAAAATGATTTAATTTAGGCTATATGCATTTGCAATAATGATTGAATAAATAGTGCGAATAGCAGTTTTTTTTATTGAAATTCGCCTCTAGCAAAACTCGGGAGCAGTGCCTAAATGGAACCAACCAACGGCCATCAGTAGCAAAGAGCTATTAAGAGATGCAGTGCCAGCAACAACGCTCTAAACTAAAAACATCCCAAATGCAACTGAGCCGCCATGATTAAGTGCAGTGGGTGGGTGTTATCTGCCCTGAGCGATGGCAATCCACCACTTCTTTGCTTCCGTTTAGTCACCTCTTGCGACACTCTGGAAAATTCCACTCACTTCTATGAAAATCAAAAGTACAATCAATATCTCCACACGCAACGACTTTTTTTCATGCAAGTCTGTCTTCAAAAGTTCGGCCATATGTGCACAATATGTTAATTTTTCATTCATCAGGTGCACTCTTCGATTTATGTTGAGATATCTGTTAAAGATAGTCAAGTTAGCCTTCTAACTCCTTCTGACTTTTTTATATGTAGGCTGGGGTTCAACAGTAAATTTATATCTGTAGTGAGCTGAATAGTCACCATAATCTAATTAGTCTTAATGACTAAATAGAAAAATATGGTATCGCTAGATGGATTGTGGCTGATCCTTCAAAGTCTTAGACTCTTAGACTCTGCTCCAATCTGAAGCTATGCCGCATCCGGTGTTTTCCAGAAGTGATAATATCGGAAAAAGCGCAACAAAATGTATTTGAAGGATGAATGTATCATTTTAGTGAAAATTGTGCACAATGTTTTCGAAACAAAAGATATGACTGATATTAGGGATTCACTGATGTCTATATCGACTGGGCTCTACATTCTAGATCCCTATTCTATTTTGTGTTCATCAAGCAAAGTATGTAAATATAGTAATGATAGTGTCGTGTTTCTTCAGGAATACTTTCCCATTTGATGAGTTGGAGTCTCAAAACTAACCTATGCTATCAGAGTAGGGATGATCGTATTGAGCATTTTATTGATTTATTAAACGTACCGTGCAGTGCTCAAGTACAACTTTTCAAGGTTTTCATGATCCCAATAGGAACCTGGCACATCGAGAAGGTTGTATTGCAAATTAACTCTGTGCCTGAAAAATATTATAAACTGAAAATGGAAAGATCAAATTATCCTTGGTTTTAAAAAAGATTGTGTCGATATCTCACCTTATGAGAAGTATTTCTCCAATTTTTCGAAGAACTTTCGCTGATGTTTGGTATTTCACCTTTCTTCCTTTTATCAGACTATCAGGAACTGTCTCGAAGGAATTGATTAGTGTGTCAAGTATGTGTTCCCAATGGGCTAGTTTCACAGAGGCACACAAAGCATTAGAAAATGCAAACATATCCAGAGAAATATTTTCGTAATTTGCGTTACGGCAAAGGATGAATTTATCTAGAAACATTGGTTAGGTATACAGTATGGTTTAAATACCTCCACGTTATTTCTATATAAGCATTAGATTTACTTTGCTGAAACCTTGATGACCCATCTTCATAACTGTAAACCATTTCTTCACTTTCCAATTCAACTACACGGGACGAATCTATGTTGTGTGCATGAGATTTAGACTACACAAGATATGATTTATCATGGTTGAATTGATGTTCCAGAAGGAAATTACGCCATCTCTGCAGAAATGTTTAAAATTTTTAACACTTTTCCAGCACTGTTGCCTATATATTTATAAAATTGGCACAAATACCTGAATATAAAAATTTCTCCAGAAGAATCCACATATCAGCTAAAACATTCTTATCCTTGGCCTCAATGTTGACACCGTCACTAAACTCAACAGGAAGATTTTTGATACAAAAGCGACGGTCGCATGAGAAATCCGATACAAAAGTTTCCATGCTTAAACAGAAGAACGACGAAAGTTTGTTATTTGTACCCTTGCTAATATTATTATCGTTTACATTCATAAGTGACTCATCCCAATAAGGGGTAGACTGTTATATTGGGCAATTATTGATGTTAATTAGCTGATAACATTTACAACATCTTCAGAGTCTAATGAGGTTTAGTACCATAATCTCGATGTGATCATAACGTTCATTAGAACTGACAAATTTTTCTCATCCAAACCAAGTGTCAATAACTTAACCCACCGTGAAATGTGATGTAACAGGCAGATGAACAAACACAATATGTTAATCCATACCTGTATTGCCAGTCATAAAGACATTATGATCCAAATCGTCTACCTAAGTTACCTATATCTGTCGGCTGTTGCATAGGTGACACACAGGCGGTCACCTGTTACCTTCTCCATCTTTCGTTTTCTCTTGGGCTTCATCCATTTGTCTGTATGAGTGGTGTATCTGCAAATTCCAGAAATATTGGGAGTTGCCTGCGAAATGTTGAACAACTTTTTGCATGTTTTTCCGCATCTCATCAAACACCGGGAACTGTTCTGTAACCCCATTGTAAACCACTGTGAATTTAGCAGAAAATCCAAAAAGATTGTGATTTTTCCTACAAGCGTAAAAGTGTTCCCATATTCTTTTACGGACTATGTTAATTCCAAATATACAAGACACACAGTGGGGTTTGATCAGAATATATTATCACGACCTACTCAAATTGTATCATTGCAAAATATTAACTTTAATAGGACGTAAATAAGAAAATATTCAACTTCGAATATGAGTAGAATAGACGAAATTAGACGACGATTCAGCCCACGACTTTTCAAAGTAAATATACACATAAGCATAAATTAGCTCCAGTAGAAGGAAATGAAGGATATATTCGATTTCGAACATGGGTAAAATCGGCGATTTCACTAATTTAGGATGGTAGAAGAGATTTCAAGCTTGAATTTTACGATAATTCGCTTCTTCGAATATTTGCTTTTGTCGACAATTATTATATATCACATCTGTCAAATATAAGCACAAGCTGAATGAAAATAAGGGAAATATTTGACTGCGAAAGAGGGTCAAATTGTCGATTTCGCTAAATTCGGGCGTATATTCGCGTTTGCCGACAACTTTTGAAAATAGATTCGTATGAAACATATTGTCTTCAATAATAAGTTTTATACGTACCTGTTTTCAGAAGTTGTGGGCAAAAGCAAATATTTGTAAAATTCGACTTTGAAATCTCCTCTACCCTCCGAATTAAGCGAAATCGCCAAATTTACTCTCTCTATCAAAATGGAATATATTTAATTTATTTTTATTCTGCTTGTGCTAATACTTGTATTTGTGATATATAAAAAGAAGTTTTATACAGACCTAATTTCAAAAGTTGTCGGCAAGGGCGAATAGTCGTAAAATTTACTCTGACATCTTCTTTCTACTCCGAAATTAGCGATCTCGCCAATTTTACCCATCTTCTACTGGAGCTAATTTTTGTTTTTACAACCTTTATTCTTATATGTATGTTTACTTTGAAAAGTTGTGGGCTGAAACGTCTAATTTCGTCTATTCTACTCACATTCGAAGTTGAATATTTTCTTATTTACATCTTAATTTACAAAATAGGTTTGTATACAACTTATCATTATATATCACATTTGTGAATATTGGCACCAGCAGGATGAAAATGAAGGAAATATTTTTACTTCGAATATAGGTGAAATTAGTGATTTCGCTTAATTCGGAGTGAAAATCCGTACAAGAATGTTCGTTTTATCACAATATAACGGTACTGCACACGCAAATGGTGTGCTCTGGGTGACAGTCAATTCGTATCCTGGTCTATTCGTACCCTGAAAAAAATCGCAAGTAAGTTCGGAACTTACCTGTTTTCGAATTTTGTTGTAGCAGTGCAGTAGCAGTAGGAGGATCACATCAAAATTTACGAACATAGTCACGCCACTCAAAATCCCGTATATTTGGTAATCTCTGGCCCAAAGTCAAATTTGCGGTAATGATCATCATAAACGCGATAGTTTCATTGTTAATAGGCACTAGGAATCCAGCCCCCTCCGAGTTGAACTAAAGTAGCTGGTTTAGGAATCTATTTTATTTTATCCTACAGAATAAATTAGCCATCCCCGACTTTGCGCTGTAAATAGATTGCAAATTTTATCAGGATACATTTGCAATATATTTTTGGGTACGAATGCGGTAACCTTTTCAGTACGGTATTCGCAAACCAGAGCAAAACAGCGCAAAAAGAGCACAAAACAGAGAGAAATTGCAAAAAAGAGGAAAACTCAGTAAAAGAGAGTAAAATCAACCACTATAAACCAAGATCGAATTGTTCAATTTTTCGTGATTGTAGTATACATATTCCCTTTCGGATCCCAAGCAAAATTTCAAGGAATTTTCATATTCGGCTATATCTAAAAAATTGTGAAGAATTCAAATATAAGAACAAAAGAAAACAACACAAAAAGGAAAACAGAGCAAAATCGATCCCAATTAAATCAAGATGTAATCGATTAAACATTTTACATGACTTGTAATGAGTATATCTTCTTTCAGATCTCGAGTCGAATTTCTAAAAATTTTCATATTCGGCTATACCTAAGCAAAAAAAATTGTTACATATTTAAATGTAAAATTTTTCGCAAAAACACGGAGAAAACAGCGCAAACGGAGCAATATTGCACCCATCATACTTTTTACTTCATACGTTTAGCTCGTCATCATTCTCCGTGTTATATTTTCTTTTCATACTTATTTCGCATGCAATATATTTTTTCAAATCACATGATTTGATAGAAAATTGAGTTACTGATGGCTAGATATGAACATAATAAAGCATCTCATTCGCCTTGTATAGTGGTACATTATTTGGGTCGAGACAGGAGTGTCGTTAATTTTAAACAAATTCTCCTTATCTTACTATTAGCTTTATCGGTTTGTTGTTCACTTCAATCTATATTATACGGGCGATGCTCGGCGAAACAAACTTGCTGTTATGGGACAAGACGTTAGTTATAGTCCATCTGTGCAACACAAAGAGGCAAGTTTCCGATTTAAAACAAGCTCTTTTTCTTTCCATCACGATTTCATCGTATTTGATTAACATTCAATTCCTGAATAGGAATGAAACCAGTACAGCAATATGGCAAATCCGAGTTTTTGCCTAAAGACATTTGACTGAGTTTGAGTCCAATTATAAAATGTCACTTGGTATACACGAATGTAAAGGAAATTTTTATGTCCAAGCAATGTGCTATAGTGGTCAATTGATAAAACATTTTGCCAGAAAGCAACAAATTACCAAAATATACAGCACGCATGCTTGTTTAGGGTGACCCAAAACGTTATGTTTTTTGCATTATAAATTCACAAAAAAAATGCTGCAAACCTGCTCTTGATTTCAAAGGCTAAAATTTATCTAAAATTTATTTAATAGAAAGCTAAATCTTGTCCCATCTCTATACTTCAAGTTTTGCACGGTTTCTCTCTTGATTTTTTAATTTACAAATGTTACTTATTGTCCCTTATTTTGAAAAACATTTTCGCGATTTTTCGCCAACAAGACGTCATAGATCGAGTTTCATAATTTTTCATCCTGTCTATATTAATCATTGGGATTGGGGAATTATGTTTTATGTCTTGCGTCATCAGTTAGCTCATCTTACACCCTCATCTTTTCAATGTCACGAACTTCAACATGAAATGCAAATTATCTGAAGCATAATTTTTAATATTTTATGTTTCCTCTAACCACCTACCTCATGATTTTTGGTCAAAAAACTATCCCGTATGGGTCATGGATAAACCGAGTCTCGTCCGCAAGATCTGTCGGCTTGAAAGTGCTATATTTTTTAATTCACGAAATAACGCTAAATTGTTTTTTCCTCTTATACTCTTCGTCAATTTCGCCCGTTCTGACCATTTTTGTATCGCTATATTGAAGTATTGTTTTCCTCACAACGTGAGAATTCTTATTTTGCAATTGTTCGCAATAATGTAGAGACATTGAAGAGCATAAAAAAACAACAAAAAAGTGGTAAATGTATTTGCCATCGCCCAGGTCAGATACCTCTCACCACACCGTACTGACTGCAAAGAATATTTCCTGCTTAGGTGCAGTTGGTGGTTTTACATTTTATCTTTAGTTGAGAAGTTGAGTTGATCTGCTCTCTTTTGCCCTAGCTTTTGTTTGTTTGATTTTTTTTGCTGTTTTTACTATGAACAAGTATTTAGTGCAATTTTTATAATATAACTTTTTTGATAAACGAGAACTTTCACATCGACATTCTTCACAAAAAAAATATTAAAATTTTAAATATATACCGGTATTTGAAATGGGAAAAATTCGAAATTGTTTGAAATATAGCCGAAGATAAAATGTGTTTTCCTCTATTTTGCGAAAAATGTTACATTTGGATATTTTGCAAAAAAAATATGATTGTTTATAGAAATAGGAAGTTTCTTGAAATTTTGCTTGGGATCGGATATGCATGTCCGAAAAGGAAATATCCGAATACAATTCACGAAATATGTTTAAATAATTTGATATTGGCTTTGTAGTGGTTGATTTTACTGTACAGTGTATTTTCCTCTTTTTGTTCTGTTTTGCTAGGTTTTGCGTTGTTTCGTTCTGCCTGCGCTGTTTTGCTATGCTTCATAGTCGAATATGAAAATTCCTTGGAATTTTGCTCAGGATCAGATAGGGAATATATATTCCAATTCACGAAAATTAGGTACGGTAAATACGGTAATTTGATCTCGCTTTTATACTCTGTACCGTACTGTATACATACTCAGTACCGGTACTGCATATACTGTATAGTGGTTGTTTTTGCTCTGTTTGTGTCGTTTTCAGTCATTACTCTGTACTAGGACCCGAGTGTTCGGTATGGTGTTCATGGTTTGTCTGTTTTATCATCCCGCCATCATGTTATACTTTATAGGCTTTTGTTGAATTATCGTTAAAGAACTAAAACCTCTCTCAGCTTGGGCATGGGATTGCCACACTTGTGTTGTGTTTAGGGTACGGTAGTCTGTAGTTGTACCCCTACGGTATTCAAAATGGAAATGTGGAGTTCCCACTTAGTTTCCTCTACTATGGTACCGTACCGGTACACTTCAACTTTTACTAGGACAACTCATCTACCGGTATCTGTTCGGTATATATAACGTACCCTTAACTTAAAAAATCGGACTGTCAGAGATGGACCCCATAAATCGTAAAAAATTTGTTTCGAATGCAGTGAACCCTGAACTGATTCAACAGCTAAATGGTCGAGCAGCGAAAAAACCCTTGTTTTGGAAAATTGGGCACTTTAGGGACTATTTAATCAGCCGGAATTAAAATTTTGGGACCATACGATTGTAGCTTTAAACTCGGTACCGCACCATATATTTGACGGCAGCGATATTGAATATTTCCAGTTTCATAGTTGTATTACTTTTTAATTTCGACAGGTAAAAATCAGTTTACCATGTCGAATGTTTCACAGATGGGTTTGGGCGTTGGCTTCTCACAGTTCACATAAGCACAGATATTTTGTAATGTGCGTAGTGTTTTTATGAATTCGTTTGACTAACACCATTTTAACGCTCTTTTTGGTTAACTTTTTGGCTGGTATTTAAATGGTTTAAAGTTTGTCACTGTTTTAGATAGGCTTAGTATATTTTGTCCCATGATAATTTATAATTTTCAAGTGGTAATAATTTTTAACTCAAAAATTAAATCCGGAAAACCATTTTAAGGAAAATATAAAAATGGGTCAAGGCGCATATGGCAGCGGAGCCAGGGACGACGGGACATGATCCCCTAAGATTTCAGAAGGGCGGGGCAATGCTCCCTGCAAGATTTTGGAATTTTAACAAAAATATTTCTAAAACAGGACACATTTTCATCCACCTTTGGCGTGCAATCTTATACTGTTTTTTCCTAAAATGGTGTATTTTTTTTAACAAAAAAACGAAAAAAATTTGTGCACAAGTTTTGCTACAAAACATTTCATTATTTTCTTTTATTTACAATCTTAAATTTTACACCACTGATAAGAGCAGTATTGTCATACTGGTGTTACACCTAACGGTAGGTTATATCGCATAACATTATGAGATTGGGATTTGTCTAGAATGTAGTGAATTGAAAAAGAAGTTGTGAATATGATGTGAATAAGCTAAATTAGGCAAATAAAAATATTTCCATTTCAGAAAAGTCGAGCACTGATAAAATTTTAAATATTTTTTATTAAAGTTGCCCCATTGGCCAGTGCCTCACTCGTTCATTATTCAACTAAAATTACTTAAGATTATCAGCCTTGCGAATTGAGTGTTTTTATTCTATTTTATACACAAAAATCAGTAAAACAAACATATAAACACGCAAGCGCATGTTGGGACGTTCGGTTTTTATTTCTGCAGTGCACTCGTTATATAGTATATTTCATTTGGCATATCAGCCTTGCGAATTGAGTGTTTTTATTCTATTTTATACACAAAAATCAGTAAAACAAACATATAAACACGCAAGCGCATGTTGGGACGTTCGGTTTTTATTTCTGCAGTGCACTTTATATAGTATCATTTGCAGTGCCTTGCGAATCGAGTGTTTTTATTCTATTTTATACACAAAAATCAGTAAAACAAAACATATTGTCGTTCGGTTTTTATTTCTGCAGTGCACTCGTTATATAGTATATTTCATTTGGCAGAGCATTAAAAAGGAGTATTTAAATCTGGGACGACGAGGACTCTGCAAAAAGGGCCCGAGTAAATGTTTCAAAGTTTCATGACATAATAGCAAAAAATCATAATAGAATAACACATAGACTAAAGGTAGCTAATTTTGCCTCACCTCTATATGTTGAGAGGTTTTTAAAATCAACTGCGCATTGAATTGAAAAAGACATGCTTTTTCCATGTACTTTCGACATACCTGTTATCGATTCTGATACTAAAAATCGCAGATTGATGGCATTTAACCACCTTACAGAGAAAGTCCCAAAATGAGTTTGGAGTAATTGAGAATGCTAATCTTCCATGGTGGAAATGAGTCCGATTAGTGTAAAATCACAATATTTGACATAATTTTACATGCAAGGCATGGTTGAATCACAAATGTAATAGAATTGAATTGGTTGCATGAATAGATAAAACAGCTTAAGTATTAGGCAGGAAATAAACAAAACATTTATTGCTAACTAGGGTGCTGACAAATACAGTTTTCGAATCCATAGTGTATCAGAATAGTATACAGCCATTATTCAATTTTGTTTTTGCACATATTTTAAAAGCTGCTTGATTTATGTAATAGTTCTGTAGGGTACATTTTATAGACATCCAACTGTTCATGGTTATCAGTGATGCTTGATGGACATACATCATCAACCCCCAATAATGCTGAAGGTGAAATGGTTGGTACAGACAGTAGAAGAAAATTTAACGATACGTCCGATGCTCTTCATAAGAATGGAATGTCTAAAAGCAATGATATTTTGCAACATACTGTTGCAGAAAGAATCTCACTTGCCACACCTGCCTGGATAACTACTAAAACTGATCCTAAAAGCAACTTCACGAAAAGGGAAAGAAGGCATGTTTATCATGACATTGTACCGCTTAAAAGTGACATAAGAAGGGATGAAAAAGATAACGTTGGTGCAACATGTAACAAGATATTAGAGGAAGGATGTAGTTCCCAAACACAAGTTTCATACAACTCCGGTTATGAAGTGAAGCATGCTAAATCTGTGAAGCCTGCAATACCTCCTAAACCGAAATATATATTACGTGATAAGCGTCAAAGACATGTGTATCAGACAATTGATTTAATGTCGAATAATCCTCAAAAAATACCTCCTCCACTGCCCAATAAACCTTTCCGCTTGCATCAAGCAAGGGACGTTGAACCACCACCACCACCCCTTCCACCACGAGTTGTTAATGAAGAAGCTGTGAAGCAGCGTCATAAACTTGATCAAGAATATTTTGCAAATCTACGTAAAAGTGTTGATGAACATTTGCTGGAATTAGCAGAGGATAATGATCTTCCTGTCCCTATTCAAAGCAATGTTCGATTAGATCACACTCCGGGTACTAGAAGATTCGATTATGGTGCACATAGCCCCCCTTTAAACTTTAATGATATTGAACCAACTTTTGATATTTCAACGAGACGACATTCCTTGCCTTTGTACGAATCTATCCAAGATATAGATAGCCACACCGCAGCCGAACCCCCAGACAGACCACCTCTTCCTGCCCGAATCCTTCCCAATGAAAACAATAGTGAAAATCATGATAATATTACCTCACCAGAACTGTCTTTAGGGGAAGACATTGGAACTACAAATATTCCACACGCAAAATTAGCACAGAACCTACTTCTGTTGAAAAGATGTGGATGGTATTGGGGAAATATGACTTGGCAAGAAGCAGAAGCCTTACTTGAAAAAAAAGAAGGGGAAGGTAATATTGAAAATTATATTTTATGGAAAAATCCTTGCATATTTCAAATATTAAATAAAAGTCTCTATGTTCTAATAATAATGAAGCTTTTCACTCTATGTGTGGAGAAATAAAGACTGGTCAATTTTGAACAAATATAGGTAGGGTGTCATAGTGAGTCATACCTGAGGGCTGAATAATAGTAAGCATTCTAATATTGCTTTAATCCAAGATTAAGATCTCAAGCTCCCTGGAGCTAACTATTAACTTTCACCATTTGAATAAACATAGTTATAGTTTATTGTCCTCTTTATAAAAAACAAGTTATTATTTTATTTATTTACACATTTTTTTGTGTTGCAAATTGTTTTAACTTCAGTTTTATTCTTTTTAGGGGCCTTTTTAATGCGTGATAGTCAAAATCCTCTTCATCTTCTCACAATCACTGTTCGTTCGACAACAAATACTATACATCATATCCGTGTGGAATATTGTGAAGGTCCGATCAATTCACTGTAATTTTTTTCTAGGATAAGAGTATAACAAAATTATATTTCCGTTGTTAAGGTCCTTTTTTATTCAGAATGACTAGGACTGGCCGAAATCGTGTATTTGTTGAATTTAAAATTAAATTTAATATATTTAACAAAAAAACTTTTTTCTCAAAGTTTCGTTAAAGACATGAAAATGTGTGCTTTTCTGAGTCAGCCGATTTGAATCTATTCAAATCGATCATTCATAATGATTGTGGATCTTCTGGAAGGATACCATTGACTCAAATTTTTAATTCTGTAGAAATATTCAATTATATACACTCTGAAATCAAAAGATATACTATTTTAACAATCCAATTTTGCCCCACATCCATGAGATATAAATTTATATGCGATTTTCTTTGCTTCATTATTCTCACCTGCAATCATTAATTACTTCTTATGCGGGGTTCTGAGAATACACCAAATGTGGCTTGTTTTGATTCACTGATAATTAACATTTTATCAAATACAATTCACTTATAGACAGGCACATAGTTCACATTATCAGTCACCAATACTCGACAAAGCACATTACAAAATTTATACAATTTTCATTTATGCAAAGGCTGTAATGTGATAGCCATAACATAAATCTTTTGAAGCTTTCTCGCATCTGAATAAAAATGCCTCTCCTTATACTTGGGAAAATTGCATTCAAACACGTTGAGCTTATTAAAAACTAGTATACTGTACAGTACCGTTTAAGCCATAATAAATTTATTCATTCTTTGCTTTAATACTTATCCTAATTAGTCATGTTTTGGTGATGTGTCCCAAATCAGAAATTTAATTTTGTTAAACATGAGCCATGTGGCGCGATCCATCAGTTCCCCATGTTCCACAGAAGATTTGCAGGGGGAATTTAGTTAGGTTGCCTTATATCCATCTTCATGTCACAGCTTTTGGTTGACTTAAATTTTTACCCGATAGCTCACAAAAGACATTTGGCATGTATTTAATAGAATATTCTACCATTTTCTGAATGCATTGGCCAATACCACACTGGTGTTCACTTGTAATGTGAATATCAAAATAAAAGTGATTGATTGATATCATGTGTTCAAACGGTCATACATTTTTTGTTCAAAGACCATTCACTCAAATCATTTGTCTTGTTTTAAAAAAGTTATATAACCTTGTCCTGATAATGTCCTGATTGTGGACGTTATTAATTTTTTTTATTGTTCAACAACATGGCTGAGACCATCATGATTTACTATATTGAATCTTTTACTTCTCTGTTTTTGAAAAAAATATATTTTTCAAACCAAATTTTCAGCTAGTCGACCAACAAATGAAGGATTGCAAAATTTGTTTCAAGTGATTTCATTCAATATCATGATTTTCAAAATATGAGTTCCAAAATATTTAACTACCATTCTACTTCGTATCTAAATTGCAACATGCTTAACAAAATCATCCAAAATTTGTAGTAACACAGAAATTTGTGACTTGTTTTTGTTCAAAACTAAAGTGAAATGGTTTGATTTTATTCGACAGGTTCTGAATAGCTAAATTTGATGATTTGAATGAGAAATATTGTCAATGAAAAATTTACTAATGCTCAATTAGCCCGCCCACTTTGTTTAATTGTCGAATACAAGGAAATTCATAGCAGGATGTTATGACATAGATAGAATGATTGCCAAATAGTTCAATCTTGAATCATACATGGAACTAACAAGGATAGATAAATAGGTAATACAATCTGGTTTGGTGTGTTTCTTTTTCCTTTTAAAAATGTTAAAATGGATTTTGTCTTTACAGGTAAATTTCAACTTTATGAGCCAGGTCGTACAGTTAGCAGAAGTGCTGCTCAATGTGTGCGTCATTCCAATGTTGAACAATTCATCAAACTTGCTGTAAAACATTCGATATCAGGAAGTTTTTTATATTTCCTCAAGCCTAAAAATATGGGAGAACCACCGGTACAAATAAGGTAATATATTGAATTTGATATGTTACGTGAAAAACATTTGTTTCAGCAAATTTACTAGCCTAATTCGCGAACACACACAACCCATAGATGAATTGTGCTGACAAAAGTGAGCTCATCGATAACCCGTAGTTGAATAGATTCATTTGATTAGATATTATATATATTTATATATATATATATTAATACTAATAACCAATATTTATTATTGTAATTTTCCATTTTAAAATTTCATCAATAAATTTTAACCATTTATTTACATACATTAGTAATATTTTGTGAGACTGTTAAAAATTTCTGACACAATCTAATAAATGGGGTTAAAAAAAATAATTATTCTCTTGTAATACCAAAGTATTGGTTATCATAGCTTACACTGTAAGTAAAAAATTTGTTATGAATATTGCACAAACACATTTAATATAAGTATTCAAATTGTTTTTCCCTAAACTTAGTCATGTTTGTTGTCATAGAGGGTGTTAGAATATCAGTAAATTTAATAAAAATGGTGTCAGAAACTTTAATTGTTTCCACTTCAGACAATTTGGTTACATACTGTGACCGCTAGGCCTGATGACACATACTTTCATGGAACAAAAACATATTCCCTTATTGCGATGTTTTGCCAAGTCTACAAATTAGGCATTGTTGAAGCATTATCATCTTGTATGACGGATACCAGAACCGACCATGATACTAATTAACAATTAAAAAATGATCGAACATGCACACATGATTGATAAAACAATACGCAGGAGGATTTTGTGAAATATGTCTCCAGTACAAAATGTCCTGGATTCTCGTACAACCAGAAACTTTGTCGCACTGGTAGACTGACTACACCCCCGATGTTTTCTAACAAACTTAATCTAAGTCATTAAAACGTGTATGTGTGTTTAAATTAGTAATGGTATGGAGTTTGTTACAGGGCACTACATTTGCAATGGGTACCAACAGAATGTTTTGCCTGGGTGTGTGTGCGTAAAAAATAGAATAGCATTGTTGACAGAATAAGGTGTAAAAATGATGTAAAAAATATTGCAATAGAAAATGACTCTCTTCTGACAATATTCGTTAAAATGATATTTAACTCTTTTTTGAACTACTGTATAATATTGATCGAAGATGAGCAATATATATTACAGCTTGACATCAATATTGGCCCATTATCTCGACCGATCTGTAGTCTTGAGCCCAAAGTGATTTAGGAGGTTTGCGATACAAATTTGTTTTTTCTCTCTCAGACTTTCCCTAACTGCATTTCCGTATTAATTGTTGTAGTATGACAGCTTATTTTCTCCAAATTAATGTCTAACTCTTAACATTCATTTCTGTTACAATTGAAGAATCCTAACTAACTTGGCCTATAGATCATTTTTCATACTCATGATTGAGGCCAACCTTGGCACAAGTATATTATGGAACAACTTTTGATTTTGTGTATATTTTCTAGCGAACAGTAAGAACACCAAAATGTTCTCCATTGGTGTGTGTTATCTCCGATATAAATGCGCTTGTCGTGTCACATGTGTAGATGAGACAGGTCACTTCATTTCCAACTTAGCATGTGTTGTTTGCAGAGTGAGGAAAAGCAAAGATTTTTGAAACTGAAAAAAATCTATTTTCGTGTTTTATAATACTTCAATTAAAAATGCAAAATCATTGACTTGTAGTTTGAATAGATTTTCAAAGAATATATACTTGCACAATCGACGCAAAGGTCCTAATTTCAAAACTAATTTCACAGTGAACAAATCTATAAATCTAATAAATGAAAGATAAATTATAAGAATTCAAAAGCTAAACATGAGTACAATGAATTGGAATTACTAGAAAAAATTATGTCGGGTGCCAGGTTTGCTCAATCGGTAGAAGCATTTAAGAATAAGCATCTAGCCATGCATCTCTAATTACATCTACAAACCATGTATGACCCTTGTACGATTCACGTCTTCACACATTTGGTTTTACCAGTCTACCGAATGATCTGAGGGGCCAGTCTGGTAAGCATCTATGTGGAATGATGTTTATTAGGGATCATTATTAATTATTTATTATTTATTTTACGGTAACAAAATATTTTATCGTTCTAGATTGTTGACACCAATTTCAAGGTTAGCTAATGTCAAGTCCTTGAAGTATTTATGCAGAATGACAATTCGAAACTGTGTTGTCAAGGAACTCATACCATCTATTCCTTTACCAATGAGAATTCAGCAATATTTAATGTCTGGTCCTTATTATGACTCTGACGAAGACATCTAAATCTTGTTGTGCAAACCAGCTGTACTCTGCAAATCTGGATCTTGATGATTTACCACAAGACTTAAAAATTTTTGTATTTATTTTGTACTATTTCCTAATTTTAATTCTGTCAATTTGCTCATTAACAGGTCATGTCTTTGAGGCATGACTTTCTATTCAATGAATATACTGAATGATGAAGATTTTTTACAGCTTTTACATTATCTCCATGTGAACCACAGCCAGTACAATCCATGTTCTCTCGCGAATTACCATTAACTCTGCTTGAGACAACCCAGCCAGAAGGTCCTTATTTGTCTTAGCTATATTGTGCACGCTTGTCGGTACAATATGGGCGAAGATAACAATAATCAATTTTCAGCAAATACTTGTTTCCACATTTTCTCTCAGCGTATCTTATAATATAGTATTGTCTGAATTTTTTGATTAGCACTGCTGTGATCAGTTTTTAAGGTGATGAACTAATCCCCTATTAAAATTCAATGAATTACCCTGATATAGGATTGTTGAGTATCGTCACCAAATTCAATAATTCTTAGCACCAACACAAAAAGGTTTCCGCAAACGTGTCACAGGAACGTTTTACATTTATTTATGCTAATCTGTCAGCCAAAAAATGTCACCATGCCCACTCCCTTGATTTTCTATCTTATTACGTCGTTTTATATTTGTTGTCCATATTGATTTTGTGCAATAGTGTTATTTTAAATTAAGTGTTTCCACGTAAGCTTATTCTGCCGCTGCTATTTCTTTCTATTTGTGGGAAAATAGTGGCTTTTATTTTTGGTTAAAAAGACTATATATATATATAAAACGTGATACTTAAATATATCAACCTGAATTGTGTGATTGTACTTTTTATTGTGGATGAAATTAAACGGTATTTACCAGAATTCAATGCACAATTTTATAACAAGTCATTGGGATGGTTTGCTATTAAAATTTGGTATTCACAAATTTCCAAAACACGTTGCAGATTGTTCGTATTTTACCGGTTGAGCATATCCATGAGTTCACCTGGTGGCAATCAATTGCTAGAAAATAAATACGATGATGCAAAATATGTTCATGTCTGCGTTTCGATATATTTAAAAAAGTAGGGAGAAATCAAAATATGTACAACTTACACGAACAAATAGCTAAAGATTTGATTCTGGAGCTAAAGGATATCAAAAAGGGGAGGACAAGATAGGTAGATTCTTCGGAGAGAATGAATGCCAGATATGATGGGAAGATTTTAGAGAACGTAGGGCACTACAGGAAAGAGTCTTATCATGTTCACCGGGGAAAAAACAGCATCAATAGCAAGGCAAACGGCGTGTTTTCAAAGGCTTTATCAGTAATATTTTCAGCTTGATCTATATGTGAGGCGCGATGGCCTAGTGGTTAAACATGTTGGCATCGCAGGTTGAAGATCTCGGGTTCGAGCCCCGGCGAGTCCGGATCGCTTATCCATGCCCACCACTCAACCCAGGGTGTAATAACTTGGGTAGGCCCAACAGGAAAAGATGATATCTTTCCAGTAATTGTAACCCTGTCCGTCTACAAGTGGCTGCTATTACAGGGCCTTGTACAGGGTGATCCACTCTGAGAAGTGGCTATAAAAAAAAAAAATTTTTCTCCAGTTACATTTGTTATTCACTGCTTTTATCGTAATGGCGAATAGGTTTTAGAAGAATGGATCAGTCGAATTCGTCGGCAAATTACATCGTTTGTATTTCACTGGTTGAACATATCAATAAAACTGTGATTATTTTCTGTTGTTTATACGTGACCATTGTTTTCCATCTGTGCAATTATTACGAACTATTCTTTGTCCACCGTTTGTTTTATTTCTCGTGTAGGTTAGGTAAAAAGGGGGCTTGCTTATGACTCATTATGGACCACAAATGGTAACATCTAAAATAAAAAAGAGAGTTCACCAGAATCACAAGTGTTTCGAATCTTTGGTATAGCAGATAATATTGATCTATACATATATCTATTTATATATATATATTAAATAGCAAACGCCAACGCTCTCTGCGGACCCATGCTCAATCTGCAGAATGTTTTTGTATTTCTGACTGCATATTATATGATATTTGTAACTTCAGTGTTTATTATGGTTGTTCCCACTTAGATAGACCCACATTTAATATGCTAAATAACTCAACTTAACCTTATTATTGTTTTTTTCGTGTGTGAAAACTGTTTTTTTCCCTTCAGTGATTGCCCTGTTATACCATTTTAAGAAAATGAGACAACTTCTGGATATCTAAACCTTTACATCTCGAGATGTGGTTTGGAAAACGTTTGTAAATGTCAATTTTTAAATAATTTCCATCAACTTATAATAAAAAATTCACAGTCGTACATTTCAACATACGCTCAATAAAGATGATTTATCAGAAATTATTTTTGATATGGAAAGCATTCTAACAATAGTTGCCTTAACTGAAATCAAATTGACTCAAAACCCAGTTTCCACCATTAGTATGTTGGGGTATGGTTTTTATCACACCCCATCTGCAACAAATGCGGGAGGCATTGGTCCTGGGTGTGGACAGCTGTGGGCTGATTTACCTGTAAAATTTGACAAATCTGCATCTATTATAATTGGGGTAATTTTTCATCATCCAAAGGCAAACAAAAATGCTTTTATACAAGAGACGCTTGATAACTTGGCATGCAAAAATGTCAATTTTTGTTTTGCGAAATAGGGTCATCCGACCAAATGGGGGGCCATAACCTTGCAAATAGGCCATAACTCCAGCATATAGAAATTTGGGCATTTTAAAAATCGGAGAAGTGTACACTTATGAAATTGGCAATACGATGTTCTGCTTTCATCGTGGAATGCTCCCAGATGCCTTTTTCTGAATATTTCACTGAATGCAGTAACATGCACTCTTATATACTGCTCTTTCTCGCTAGTTTTTTAAAATAACTGGATCGTGTATGTGGAATCAAATTCCCCAAGATATCATAATAAATTCTGCTTGTACACGAGGGTGTCGGACACCCCTGTATTCACTTCAAAAACGCTTCTAGCACATCAAATCAAACACTTTTGCTACTAGTGGGTCAAATGCAAAAATTTAGTATCTACATAGGAATATTTTAGTAGCAAGGTTCTTACCATTGTATTTATATTACTATATTTATTATTTTATATAGACAATATCCCGTCTGAGGTTGTTCGTACAGTTTGATTTGACCGATTTTCAAAATTTGGTACATCACTAGAATGCTTCAACATTTCAACATTTCCAGTTGAACAAATTGCTGTAACTTGGCCATATTTTTGTTTAATAGTAGTATGTTGCAAAAATGTGATATTTATGATCCTGCCCAATTAAGGAACTATGTTTGACTGTATATGTGCCCTATTCGATCCGGTCGTTAGAGTGTCTTTCCTGTATCGGACCATTACCCAGACTACATACCTAACTGTTGTTCATTATATTGGTCCAGCGCTTGATTGGAATGTTTTTCGCTGAGTGCAGTTATTGGCATACATTTTCTGGCTGCTTTTTGTCATTTAAATGACCATTAGTTTCGTTTCTTTGCCTGATGTTCAACACAAAGAAGATTTTGTCTAAATTCCAGACACCCAAGCTTTTTTTCTCCTTTTGCAAAACCTCTCTAAGCTAGAATTTTTCTCTATGGATTTTTTTTTTATTGACCGTTAAAATATATTTTTACTCTGTTGAGCTTATATTATACAACAATTATACTGACTTTGGTATTGATTTGACACAGTCCTGAAATGAATAAACCAAATATATTTCCGAGAGACAATAGCCTGTCTTTCACATGCATGGCCAATACACATATCGTTGGATAGATCAAAAAGAATGCAAAAATGGGATTTGATACTGATTCGACACAGTTCTGAGATGAATAACTCAAATATAACTCCAAGACTCCATACCTTGTCTGTCCCATCCATAGGTCATATATCATGGGATAGATCAAAAAGAGTGTAAAGATGGAATTTAATACTAAGTTGATACTGCTATGAGATGAATAATCCAAATATAATTTCAAGACTCCATACCATGTCTGTCCCATACATGGGTCACATATATATCACTGGATAGATCAAAAAGAGTGTAAATATATGCTTTGCAACTGATTTGAGATAGTCCTGAAATAAAGTATCCAATTGCAATTTCAAGACGCCACATCATGTCTGTCCAATACATATATCATTGGGTAGAGCAAAAAGAGTGTAATATTTGCTTTAGAACTGATTAGACATAGTCCTGAGATGAATAATTTAATTACAATTTCGAGACTCCCGCCATACCTGACCCATGCATGGCCCGTACATAAGCCATTGGATAGATCAAAAAGAGTGTAAATATATGCTTTGAAACTGATTTGACATAGTCCTTACATAAATAAATCAATTGAAATTTCAAGACTACATATCATGCCTGCACCCTGCATGACCCATGCATATATCATCGGTTTGATCAAACTGATTAGGTTTGACATAAATGATCCAAGTGTTAGTTGAGACCTCCACATCTTGTTTGTCACTCGCATGACCCACACATATATCTTCGATAAAAAATATATCTTCGATATGATTCGATAAAAAAGCGTTCAAAGGTGTGCTTTGGATTGATTTAACACAGTCGTGAAATGACTGCTTCATTCATAATTTCAAGACATCACATCCTGCCTGTTCCATGCATGACCCATAAATATGTCATTGATTTGATCGAAGGCGTGTTAAGATAAGTTTGAAACTAATTTAATACCGTACATGTTGTATATATGATTTCTTTGGATTATAGCGGTAGTATGCATTGCCTGATTTAATAACATGACAAGTGAACTTTGATTTTTGCATAACTTTGTTTGTCAGCTAAAATCTTGGCCCAGAAAACTGTGCTGTGAGACATCTTTTAGATCATGCATGAGTATTCATGAAAGAACCAGTGTTTATCATGATTGGGCGCAAGCCTTCATAGTACTGTTTATACTGTTCTAATGAAGGTTTTCGCTAGAGCAAAAGTCTCATTGAAATTCTACGCTGTTTTTCGTATTATTATTATGCTATTTGGCTCTAGCATCAACGCTGCAAAATATGATGATCTAAAATCTTAGTCAAAAGGTCTGTGTTGATAAAATCTCTTCGTTCCATATTTTTAATCTAAGCTTTCAATTGTCTTAGTTCCATTATCATGGATTTTCCCATCTTGGATTCCGTAAAAAGGTGATGATAATGAATTACATAAGACCTCTATAGGACAAGCTTTCGGAATGTGTTTCATGTCTGAGTCATAGTCAATAAGATAGTGAAAAACTTATGCCGCGTACTTTTCGTACTTTGATCTTTGTTTACCAGATATAACCATTTTAAAGTCGCTACTGGACTGTTCGAACACATTCGGAATCACATTCTTTGTCGTCATAGTTCTGTGGTCTGTGGAAGCTAGTTCTGACATTCGGATTTGCCCTATATGTTGAAAATATTGCATGTTTGGTGGTTTCAACAATTTTTTCATGGAAGATCTAGTGATGACAGTGTTTAGCATAAGAAGGCGATGCCTTCTTAGTACTGTGTACATAGTTTTAGTTCTATTTTGATATTATTCCGTATATCACATTAAGGGAGCACTAATAAAAATGCGTAGGTATTAGATACGATTCTGTCAATGCAAAAAATCAATTTTCAGCTAGCTTATGGTCCTAGTAACCGGTCTCTGCCCTCGTTTAATGTATCCATCTTGATCGCGGTTAGTTTACCATTAATATCTTAGAAAATACCGAATAAATATGACAGAAAACTCCAGAGCAGAATATGTATACAAAGCAAAGCTGGCTGAACAGGCCGAAAGATACGATGATATGGTGAAGGCTATGACGGAAGTTGTGAAAATGGAGAACGAATTATCGGTAGAAGAGCGCAATCTACTTTCTGTTGCTTACAAAAATGTAATCGGTGCCCGTAGAGCATCATGGAGAATCATAAGTAGCATTGAGGTGAAGAATGAACACGAGACAAATGATGACGCTGCCAGAAAACACAACATGGCGAAAACTTATAGAATGAAAGTGGAAGATGAACTAAAGGATATCTGCAACAAAATTCTTGCTGCTTTGGATGAACATTTGCTTACCAAGTCGCAGTCTGATGAATCACTTGTGTTCTATTATAAGATGAAAGGAGATTATCATCGATACATGGCCGAATTCATGTCAGATGGCGAGCATGATTCAGCAACGGATGAGAGTCTGAAAGCTTACACAGAAGCAAACGAAATAGCTCAAAAGGCATTACCGGAAACGCATCCGATTCGTCTGGGTCTTGCACTCAATTTTTCTGTGTTCTACTATGAAATAAAAAAATCTCCAGAGATGGCTTGTGAGCTTGCGAAAAAAGCTTTTGATCAGGCTATTGCAAAGCTGGACAGCTTGAATGAAGAATCGTACAAAGATTCCACCTTGATAATGCAGTTGCTTCGTGACAACCTGACATTGTGGACATCTGATCAAGATAACCAGCAAGATGCAGAAAAAGCAGATTGTGACGATGATAGTCAACCGGAAGCTAATTAAATTGTAATCTGACCTGACAGCAACATCAAACTCTTAACGTTACAAATGAAGCATTGAGTAGGGAAATTTAACAAAAGGGTTATTGTCAATTATATCATGATATCAGTGTCGGCGATATTTTCTCTTCAGTGCTATATTTAAAATTTTGCAAATTAATGACTGTGGTTAGGCTTTTTAAATGTGATTTTAGGATACTAAAAGATGTTTTGACCGCCAGCTAGTTAACTATATTCCGATTCATAGGTGTTTGTATTAAATATCCAACGAAGTCCAAAACGATTTGAGTGCGACATTTCCATGTGAGTAAATTGGCAGTATAACTCTTTTAAAAATAAAACATCATAAGTTTGTACACAAAATTTATATCCATGGTGTATGTACACTGTATCATATTATTTTGTCATCTTAATGAAAATCTTCATTTCACAGTTTTAGAGGTCTATTAAATTTTATTTTTTTTTTGTTTATTGCCAAATGCTCACAAAATTCAATTTGAATTTAGTTTGGCCTTTGGCATATTAGTGCACTTCGACCATTAAGTTTAACCAGCATTCGTTATCACACAATACTGCATAGTGATGCCAGTTCTATTCACAGCATAACAGATCATTCATCATAAGAAAATAATACCATCATTAAAAGGAAAGTCAGGAACTTGTTGAATACTACACCAGGAGCCTAAATCACCTTGTGTATGATGGTATTAATTTTTTACTGACAAGTTTACAATGCGTTGTCATGGGTATATTTTCTGTCTGTGCACAGTAGTACTTTTTGTTCGTTTCTTTCTTTGTGTAGTTTTACCAGGTATGATTTGTTTATTAAATGGAAATAAATTGATAGCAATACTATCACTTTATTGATGAGGTACAAAACTGTAGGTATATCAGCATGTGTATTTTCCTTGCATTTAGTCTTAGTAAATGTCCATATTTTAGCTTAATGGAAAACCACACGCTCTGAAATTCCGACCCTTCTAGGTTTTTGCTATGAAGTTGGTGTCTCATTGATTGATAAATTGCAAATGATGAACTTGATGCCACACACTTTCTCGATTTAGATGTTTGTTCTTCAGATATGCATCCTGAAGGCTGGAGGACAACTGAACTTATATTGAACATGGTTCAACAAGAGACATGATTTGGTCATATCAGATATATAAAGAAGAACTAGGTTTCCAAAAAACTACTGAAGTGTGGTTTGAACTTGTATATATACATAGATCGATACCCAATTTTTGTTTATGAATTAGTGACTTACTGGTACTGTTGGTATAGATAATTACAGTCAATAACTTTTTTTGAGAAATAGAACCCCAGAGCATGAGAGAGCATGAGAGAAGCTAAGCAGGAAGGAATATGTCTATCAAACAACTCTAACCCTGTCTGCCAGTACAGGGCCTTGGGTCGGGGTGACCCACTCCAAGAAGTGGTTATAAAAAAGTTCTCTCTTTAGTTTATAAGGGCTTTTGGGGGTGGTATTTGAAATTGCTCTAACCTGATTCCTAAGAGGACGGTGGCGGTTCGGTTTGCCTGCACGACGTTTTATCGTAGCTCTTACCCATCATGTGGCGCAGTTGGTTGGGTGTTTTGGGCGAGCTCTCGTTTTGGTATCAAACAAATGAGTTTTGTGATGACGGTTAATAATACCTTTGACAGCAGAGGTTGATATCTGTTTGCCATCTGCTCGAAGTTCGCTCGAATTGGACTTTATTCCCGTAAAAACATGCCTCTATAAAGAGTAATAAATGTTGCAATGACCAACATAACTTCATGATACATATAGTATCATAAGCAAAAATTCCTCAAGAGCATTGGTCATTTTTGATGAAAATTATGAATTGAAATTAGAGATGGGCCTATGTGTCGGTACCGGTATCGGCAAGAATCGGTGATTTTTGTAGTATCGGTACTGGTATCGGAAATTTTTCATCACCGATACCGGATACGTCTTTACAACGGAGCCTACGAATACGCTTTATTCACTGATAATAAATGGAAAGACCTCGGATTCCACTGCTCTGAAAAATAATTGAAAATGGCCATGCCTTGCGTGAACAATTTTATTTACACTTACACTCAATCCACTGACTATATGCTCTTTTTGATACAGTAAAAGGTGTAAGGATTTAACAAAGTACTCGGTATCGGCGGTATCGGTATCGAAATATAAATTACGAAGGTGGTATCGGTATCGGCGAAAATTTTGGTATCGGCCCATCTCTAATTGAAATCGTCCACGATTATAAAATCCGCGTGCTGTCACGAGTGCATAGCATAGTTCGGCAGTCGTCACAAATAATTCGAAAACTACAAGTAGAAAAATATTTCCTGTCGATTCTATGTGACCAGTAATGTGATATTGTGATTTTGAATAGGTGTGGTCTTACATTTCTCGTCCATATTCAAGTTGTCGAGCGATCTGGCTCTGGCCTAGAGTAAAATTCCCCGATTTCGTTCTCATATGCCCAGGTTTAAAGATCCTGGAGCAACATTAGGGTGGCAGCATCCGAAAATATTTGTTTTTCGAATCAAATATCGGATAAAATTATTTCCATTCCAACAGAATTCTTTTTGAAAAATATTTACATGCATAGGCAAGATCACAAAAATCGAAGATATTGCTGCAATTGGTACCGATGTAAACCAAACCATTTACAATTTGATTTGAATAAATACTTCGAATCGGATAGATTCACAAATTTTATTATCCTAGTTTTTCCAGGTCGCTTCCATCATTCAAATCAAGAAATTTATAGTCACTAATTCATCAATTACTACTACGTTAGTCTTATTGGTTCCAGCTACACATCACCCTCGATTGCTGAGGCACGTTGGTTCACGTAATCGGTTCCAAAGATTTTCGGTGCATGATGCACAATGTTCCGAACTGTGGTGAAATAAGCATCCTCCTTTAATCTATGTTGCCAAAATTTTACATTGTTCTATAGATAAAGCGGAATAGTTTGCAAAACTGTTTTCCGAGAACTGTAACCCTAAACATAACGCTCATAAATTTCCATCTAATTTTCCTAAACGTTCTGATTTAGTATTAGATAAAATGACAATAACCCCGCCCTTTGTCTCGAGAGTAATTTCTTAAACTGAATTCTAATCTTTCTTCCGGTCCCGACAACATTTTCGCAGCAATTCCAAAAATTCTATCTACGGAAATATCTATTTTGGCAAAAATATTTAATAAGTGTCTAAAAGAATGCACATTTCCTGATACCCGGAAATGCGCGGTGATTTTACCGACTGTAAAGAATATAACCTACTTCGCAAATATTTCAACTTATTACTCAACCATTTATTTCATAATTTTTTGAATGATCTATGTATTTAAACCCAAGTCACCTGTTATTAATAATTTCTGTCGTTTAAGCCAACCCCATCGTTACATGTGAAACAAATCTAATTTCTGTTTCGTCCCCAGTGCTTATAAGTGTGATTAGGTAGTATCAAGGATTCCACACATAAGTGTGCTTGTTTTATCAAGTCAAAAATGTTCATCGTTGAATAATACAGTGTCATGGATACCTCTGGTGGGCTGAGAAGATACTCTCACAAAACGCCATTGTTACGTAACGTCACACTTGAGTGCATGAGTTGAGATTTTGCCAACTCTGAGCTGCGCTGCGAGGTATCTTTGATGGATATGGCCGTTTCAGTTGGGATACAGCGGGCATAGCCAAATTAGTGGGGAGGGACATAAACCCAAATAAACGCTATTTTAAATCCGAATCCCAACCGTAAACACAGTAAATCAGCAGGAACATTGGAGATATAGCAGTTTTTTCCCTCAATGGCAAATGGTTACTACAAAAATGTAATACCAATTACTAGTAGACTCTTAGCGGAAATATTCCAAATTACAGCGAGTGCACTAACTATAGCGGGTCTGATGCCAAGGCTCCCTCGCCATAGCCCTCTATAAATACGCTAGTGCTTCGAAGCGGTTTAAAACGCACTAGATGTGACATTTATTCCCAATTTTAGACCATGGAATTTTTTCGCGCCTTCTGCAGGAATTTTCGATTGTTTTATCGTGATAAATAATGCGAAACATTGTTTTTCAGGAAATTACATAGTTCTGAATAGGCCACTTATAGAGAGTGGCTAGTGGTTTGGGCACAGTTCCCTCTCGCACTTTTGAGATTTTATACGAAAATATCTTTGAAATATGCAAAATTTTAGCACGCACTAACTAACGGCACGCACTAACTAACGGCCTTGTTTATGGTGAATTTCAATAATAAAAAATAATAAAAATTTCCTGCACGTCGTAAGAATCGACTAAAAGGAAGCAAAGAAGTGGTAGGTGGTTTTACCGTCGCCCGGGGCAGATACCACTCACTGCATTTTACCATGATGGTTCAGTTCCGTTTGTTTCCATTTAGAGTGCAGTTGCTCGCACTACGTCTTTTAGTAGCTCTTTGCTATTGGTGGGATGAGCATTGTCTTCGTAGAAAAATCTGGCATGCAGCAATATTTAGCATAATAGCAGCATTGTGTCGTCACAGATATTTCTCTCACGACGAAAGCATGTCCGCTGTACCCATTCATGGGTATTCGAAGGCATGGATATAAGACCGTTTTCGATGGGCGCTTTTGCCCATATATCTGGTATTTCTGGTGCAATTTATATTCTCTTTATATATGGTGCATTTATATTCTCTGAATACAGCTATGGCAAACCACGCCCTCTCGTACCAGTTCCTAATCGGATTGAAAGTTTCTCATTTTTCCTGTGCATGGACCAGTTTGGTGGAGGAAGTCGTAAGAAGTGCTTATGTGAACCACCGTTGACTGGTGAGAAGTCGAGCTGACCTTTCGCATATAATCATCATCCCTCGCAGGATTCGAACCTGCGCAATGACGATCAGAAGTCGGTGTAGTGGTTGCCTACTTGCATAGTTGGTCACTAGCGGATCCCGGGGGTGAAGAAGGAAGTTTTTATTTCATTTTCATAAAATTTTCGCGTGGCCGGGGTGCGCAATTTCTTTTCCCTGATTAATTTTGTGGCATTTCGCACATAAAGTGACATTCTTTATTAAATTTTCCAAAAATTTTGGCGAACCTCCGGCCCCCTAATCCTTTTTTAATTTGAAAGCCTTTGTATGTTGAAAAAAATATGTCCATTCAAATTCTTTCCTGGACTCGCCGCTGTAGTTGGTATATTTCGGGCACTGCTTTCTACGCTATTGTGTTCTACTGCTTTCTACGCTATTAAATAAAAACAGGTCAAAACACATCGCCGATGCCAACGATATATCCAGAATTGGCACCGTGGCTTTTATTATTATAAATTCTGCTTATCTTGTCGACATCGATTAGCTATCACAACTTTCGTTATTACAGAAAAATTTATTTCGATTATGACGTCATAAATCAGCGACTTATATGTATGTCCCCCCAATCACAAAGTTCCAGTTACGTCACTGGTAATATTGCTAAATTTTTTTACGACGATGAATAGTGTGCGAATCAATAAAAAAAATATCTTCCGTATATGTAGCATATTTAAAAATCAGATTACCGAACGGCGAAGCACGCAATGATTCTCCAAAGCACATGCACGGACTAGCTGTCTACGTTCCTATCAATCTGCCTGTAGCTCGTGCATTTGCTTTTGAGTCCACATCACTTTCGTATCTGTGCCTCCGCATGTCGCTTCTGACATCGACATCATTTCTATTCTTCGTATACCGATCCCCCTCAACCCAAGATTGTTCTGTCCTGGATGACATCTCTTTGCATAATGGGAGATTTTAATGCCCATCACGATACCTGGTTGAATTCAGCTGCAACTGACCTGGCCGGAATTGAAACTCATAATTTCGCCATCACTGAGTCTCTGACACAGGTGGTGGATTTTATGACTAGGATCCCCGGCAACCCGGCTCACGCTTCTACCCGACTTGATCTTTGTTTCGTCTCAGATCCAGGTGATGTATTCTCCCTGCTTCCCCAGCCCCCACTTGGTACTTCAGACCACGTCATTTTGCAGCTGAGATTAAAAAATTCGACTCTCATAAGTAAAGAGTCTCCTTTTCTCCGCACTTCTTATAACTACAAGGGCGGTGACTTGGACTCTTTTCGGGACTTCCTTCGCGATGTGCCGTGGAATGATGTTTTCTTGTTGCCTGCTAATGAGTGTGCGGTGGAAATCGCAGAGTGGATACGCCTTGGAATTGATGAATTCATTCCTCACCGAAGATTCCAGGTGAAGCCCCACTCTGCCCCATGGTTTTCACCCGAATGCTCGGCGGCAAAAGCGACGAGAAATCATCGTTTCCACCGGTATCGTCGACATCCCAACGTCAATAATAGACGACTTCACAGAAAAGCGAGAAATAATTGTAAAAGAATTTTCAGAATGGAATCCACCAAATCCAAAATTTCACAACAAAAATTGGGTTCCAAAGATTTTTGGAAAATAATAAATAATGTAATGAACAGGGTTAAATCTAGTATCCCTTCTCTTTTAAATGGCCCTGAAATTTTGTGTTCTTCCAGAGACAAGGCGGAGTTGTTTGCCAGGATGTTCTCTAATAACTGCAGCCTTGGTCCGGTTTCTGGTACCTCACCACCTAATTTTCCAAATCGAACCGACGTTACATTGGAGAACATGTCAGTAACTCCGCTACTTGTCTCTAGAATGATTGCCAAACTCGATTCGAACATATCTCCTGGTCCTGACTGCATTCCATCTGTTATTCTGAAGATTCTTTCACCTGAGTTGTCCTCTATTTTGGCCAAACTTTTTAATAAATGCCTAAAAGAATGTACCTTCCCAAATACATGGAAATGTGCAACGATTGTGCCGGCATTCAAAAACTGTGGCGACCGAACTGATCCTAATAAATATCGTCCAATTAGTCTCTTACCAATTATAAGTAAAATTTTTGAATCAATTATTAATAATAAAATTTCTGGACACCTGGAGTTGCTTTGTCTCCTCACGGACAAGCAGTATGGTTTTCGTCGTTCTCGCTCTACTGCTGACTTGTTGACAGTAATAACTGAACAAATATTTCGTGCCCTTGATCGTTGTGGGGAGGCAAAGTCGGTTGCTCTAGACATTTCTAAAGCATTTGACAGAGTTTGGCACCAAGGTCTGTTGCAGAAAATTCAATCGTATGGGATTTCTGGACAAGTTTTTTCAATTGTCAAATCTTTCTTATCCAATCGTAAGATTAATGTTGTTTTGGACGGACAACGTTCAGGTAATTATTCCATTTCATCCGGTGTCCCTCAGGGGTCAATCCGTGGTCCAACTTTGTTCTTGATATATATTAATGACCTGCCCGATAATTTGATATGTGATTTGGTAATTTACGCTGATGATACAACTCTATATTCTTGTCTCAATGAAAAATCCCTCCCGGAACAACGTCTAGCTCTGGCAAAATCACTTGAGTGTGATTTGGCCACAGTATCTAATTGGGGTGACACTTGGCAGGTAACTCTTAACTCGGAGAAGACTAAAGTTTTATCAAGTAGTTGTTACACTAATACGAATGCAACCCAAATTTCATTATCTGGTACTGTTCTGGAGGAATCCTTAAATATTCGTCTTGTTGGACTCACACTGTTTAAGGACATGAGTTGGAATGAATATGTCACTAGTATTGCTAAACAAGCCTCGATGAAAGTCGGTTCTCTATATTGAGCTCGCCATTATCTCACTCCCGAAATCATTCTCCATTTGTACAAATCATTGATTCGACCCTATATGGAGTATTGCTGTCACATTTGGGGCAGTGCCGCTGTCACTGTTCTTAGCATGCTCGATCGTATTCAACGGCGTGTGGTCAATATGATTGGTCCTAAACTTTCCAAGCGTTTCTCAGAATAATACTCCTTGCATAGCAATGTCAAGTGAGATGGAGTTGAATAATTCTATATATTTTTTACAAAATAAAAATGATATCATAAAAACGATATCTATTTATTCACCGGAGATGTGATTAACAGGCCGGTGAAAGGCACAATTATTCATATGTTTATTTCCAACAAGAGCGATGATTTATTTTACACACTATAAATAAAGGCGATGAAATGCCATGAAAGGCTTACGACTTACTATTCTAACAATTGCTCTACATTGAGGTTACATGATCAATTTTGATTCGGCAATATTAAGTTTTTTTATTAGTCAAAATTTCCAAAAAGATGGGGCGGGTGGAAGTACGCTGCGAATGATGTAATGTCATTCTTGCTGTTTAACTTTCAATAATAATTAATTTTCAAGTTCCTGGTGGACCCCATAGCAGACATCGTGGAGTTACAAAATTTCATATACCGATTTTATGCATAAATTAGCATATTTTGCCGCTAAGAAGAAATTGTTACTTCCATTTTTAAAAATAGTGGTGTTTTTGATTGATATACCCTAACACAGGGGAGCTCATGGCTCGGGAATATGTGACGGAGCTCCCTACATCTTCAGTCTTGGGTCGGGAGGGCTGGGCCCTGACTGGCGTTCTATAAGCTGTAAACCTCTCTCTCGTACGCGACACGGAAGTGTGATTTCCTCTTCAATACGGACTCACTTTGGTAGATTAGTTGTGATGCACCTTGAGACCTGAACTTTCTTGTGCTTCTCCTATCTATATGCTAGGCTCTACCATACTGTATGGAACGAGTCCAGAAAACACGGAACCGAGAAATCAGAGTCCTTGCAAATTACGGTCAAAAGACATCACAGCTCCTTATCATCACAACGCTCAAATGTTTATTTCCTAATTTATTAAAGAAATATTACTTGGAATGACAGAAGCATGATCCAGATATTTCAGCACAAAAATGCTTAATAGTTTCAGATATGGATGGTATTTTCGCAGAAACATCAAGGTTTATGTCAAATTCACAATTTTGCTCTATATTCTGGATTTCATTATTTACTTCAATACTTAAATTGCAACGTCAATGACTTATCAGTTAGCGAAACTGCGAATCATGTGATGGATTGTTTGTCGCTTTTTCTCAGTTAAGGCTGAGTTTGGCAATGCACTTTATTGGTCCTTTGTTCGTCTTATCCCAATTACAATACCACCACTGTTAAATTTTACTCTTATTTAATAACAATAACAACTGAAGTTTGTGTGATGATACTGGGTTCTCTCCTAGCACAAGGAAACTGTAGCTGCATTTAACCAGGTTGCCAGATTAGCTCAATAGATATGTCGTTGGGAATATGCTTCGAATTACGCATCTCTGATCGTTATGGCACGGGTTCGAATACCGAAAGGGATGACGATTATAAGCTAGAGGTCTGCTGCACAGCTCGCGCGGTGTTTCACGCAAGCACTGCTTACGGCTTCCTTCACCAACCAGGTCCATGCACAGGAAACATGATGATCCGAAAACCTCACTCCAATTCGGAACTGGTATCTGGCATTGCATCTTTGTATCAAGTATGATTCAAGCTTAATCTGAAACATTTGCCTGTCACAGTCTGACAATTAGTTCTATATTGCGTGCTGGGTTTCAGGAATCATTTTGACTGCCTTTTGAGCTTGTGAATTAAATTTTGATCAGCCTTGCGTACTTGTTTGCCTAACATAACACAATGTAAGAATTTAAGGAGGTTCAAGACTTGTACATAAACCTGATAGCTCAAAACAAGCGAATACTCCAACAAGTCAGCAGTTTTAGTTACCAGGGTTGCCATTGGGCTAGGCTTGTACTGTTCTAGTTCCACACCATGAACAGCAGTGTGTCAAAAGTAGGCATGTTATCATATTTGGTTACTACAACGTTGGCAACGTGGTTTGTTGAGTTCGTCGTCTCTCCATACAAATTACAACCAGTAATATGTATGGTCTCTCTGTCGTCGGCAAGGCTTCGACTCATGTCGAGTCTGCCGCCTCTCTGTCATCCTATCGTCCAGTTCGCTGTCTTCTGTCGTCGTCGATGTTTTGTCCCTTGCAGCTTGCGTAGAGTTCGCCATCTCTGTGTTATTAGTACGGTTTTGATTCATCCGTTGACATACAAAACAGCACAAAAATAATAAAGGCAGAGAAACAGGAAAAAAGCAAAACCTAAAACTAAGTTTAAATCGTAAAAACGAGCTCAATTATCCAAAGAAGTGAGATGAATGTATAAAAATGATAAAAATGCGAATATCGCTATAAAACAAATGCAAATGTCCGGGGGTATTTTAAAAGTCCCATGAGCTTATTGACACAAAAAGTACAGGGATGCCGAAATACGCCAATTTGAAATATAACTTTGAATCCCCACTTTATTGTGCTATGGCTGTATTAAATACTGCATGGGTGTTTTAAACGTCATTCAACACTAGAAACAACGGATTGATCATAGCAAATTACAAATTTGCTATGGATTGATGGCGCGATGTTGTCTGGTCACAATCCCGCCAAGGCGGTGAACTCTTCTACACGATCTTGTAGTCAAGTACAATGTTTAATCGAGTTCACCGCTATACAGTATAAGAACATACCGGTACTAAACTGTAAAAGCCTTAAAATTGCCAATCTCACTATTTTGAGGCAAGAGTGGATGTACTTCAGACTTCATCTGTTATGGTGTATTTTGCGGTGGAACAAGCGACTCTTTTATAGTTGTGCCATAATTAGTAATACTTTCCATTTCAACTTGGAGAACTCTGAACTACTTCATAACCTGGTTTCACAATGACCGGGACAGGCTGAAAACATTTTGTACAGAAATGAACCACTGCAGAAAAATGGTAAGTTATCTACACTGAGAGATAGTAAGACCAGAACGACAAATTTTGGAGGTTTTGTTTCCTTGGGACAGTTAAAAAGGGATAACTCAGTTCATTCCAATCAATGCAATTAATCATAAGCAGGTTTCTTTTAGATCATTTTTTTCTATTTTGTCAAAAATATGCCACTATAATCTGCAAATTTTTCAAATTATTGCTCAACCATTTATTTCATAATTTTATAAATGAACGTATGTATTTAAACCAGAGCCACCTGTTATGATTATTTTGTGTTTTTTATTCCAACCTCCTTTTATATGCAAAAATAATCAAATTTCTGCTATGTTCTCAGTGCTGCATATTAGTAATTAGTCTTGTTCATCTTTATAAATGCTGTTGTATGTATCACCATAAACATGTTGGAAATACTAAGGATTCTACAAATAATTGTGCTTGTTTTATCAAGTCAAAGATGTTTAACAATGAATAATGGAGTGGCGCGCACACCTCCAATGGGTTGGCTAGCATGGGAAAGATTCAGATGTGTTATCGATTGCAAAGCTTATCCCGATACTTGCATCAGTGAAAAATTGTTCACAGATATGGCAGACAGGTTACATATTTATTTCTTTTGACTATTACTTTGATAAACAATTCACCAATTTGAAACACGTTTCTAACTGGCATAATGCATGCTACTCTTTTACAGTTTACTCAGATATCTAAAGAAAGTAGGTTCCATCAGAAGAGAATTTAACAAATGGTCAATATTTCTTGACAAATCTGTCGATAGAAGATTTAAATGTCTCTTTTCCAGTGTCCGATAGCAAGCAATCTGTATTAAAAGGGTCATCAATACTGATAGCAGTAATGATGGTTTTGAAGCTATTTTGTCCAGCCGAAGGAAAGAACAAACATTTCGGACATGTGAAAAAATCAATATTCTGCCCCCCTGCATGGTACCACTTTGTTTTTGTCATCAAAATCTGGAAATATTCCAAGATGCTGAAATTTTTCAATCCTTTATTAAGATGCGTAGCATATTTTTACTCAGTGCCCCCATTTAAATATTGCCACTGTTCAGTGGTTTCATTATTTTGTTATCGTTTGATAAACCACAAAATAAATCACAAAATAGTATAGACATGATCTAATTTCTATTTCATACCTTATTATAAAATATTTGCAATCCTGTATTTGCTGTTAAGATTAATAAAGGATGGCTGGAAGGACCTTGGATACAACCTTATAAATATTGATGATTGCTGGTCGTCCAAACAAAGAACTGAAAGTCGTCAGCTTCAACCAGACCCTGAAAGATTTCCTAAAGGAATTCCTTTTCTTGCGAAGTACATGCATGACAGGGTATGTTTGAATTTATTACAAAATGTACCGATGTATCGGTAAAGACAAGTATTGGATTTAAAATATTAATGTATTTTGAAGCAAAAAATACGAAGGTGGTATTCGGTGTTAGAGTTAGGGGTTTGAAGTTTCAAAATAAACCCCAATATTTAAAATTTAAACTCTTGGTAATTTTGTGCTGCTGGCATATGATTTAATACCAATTTTCAACCAAATTTCGAAATATAGTGAAATCTTAACCCGTACTCCTATTTCGAACCCTGGCAGTGTCATTGAAAACTTTGCCGTTGCTGAAATGTGAATCTAATTCCTTTTTGTGTTAAGATATTTGAATCGAATATGACAATTAGACTTGTGTGAAATGAGTTGAGCAAAATTCAAAACAAAAAATCAAAATTCAATGAACTTGATGAGGATATATGTACCAGTTGTTAGTGTTTTTTAGGGTCTAAAGCTGGGAATTTATGGTGATTATGGAACTCTTACTTGTGGTGGTTACCCTGGATCAATGGGTTTTGAGAAGATTGATGCCCAGACATTTGCTGGTTGGGGAGTTGATATGTTAAAGTTTGATGGTTGTTATTCAAATGAAACTCAACAAGAAGTTGGTTACCCGCTTATGAGTAAAGAACTCAATGCGACTGGACGGCATATTATATATGAATGCAGTTGGCCTGCATATCGTGGTGGTTTACCACCAAAGGTAAGATTAATTTTCACAACCATTGTGTTTTGTAAGCATACTGACGGAATGTCATTATCAGCTACAGCAAAGATATACCATTATCCGAAGAAAAAATTCTTAGGGAAAGATTGGGTAAATAGAAGATGGTACAAGCTCTTTTAGTGAAAAATAGTAATTTATTTGTGCAGAGAGCATCAAAATTCCTGTTTTTAGTTCAAAGCTGTATTTTACCTTTTTATTTTTGGTTCACCTTGCAAAATATGTAAGTTCCAGTTACACTCAGTGTGAAGGAAAGTAGGACTTTTTCAACCTCTGTTTATGAGCAGTCAATCAATTATTCCCTGTAGCTTCAAAATTGTCCTACTTATTTTCTGCCTGTTGTAACTCGTAAGAGGTGACTAAAAGGAAAAAGAAACCACCGCTCAGGTCTGTTACTCACTGCACTTTATTATTGTGATTCTGTCTTAAATCGGACTTTCTCCATTTGCTTCTTGCTACACAAAATTAATGTTAAATGAATGCATGAAAGTTAAAATTGCAAACAATTGGGAGTATTTATGGTTACAGTATTTAAATACACTCCTATCAAGTACTACAAAATTCAAATTGGCTCCAGACTTTTTGTAATCACTACTAAGAAGTTAAAACCAATAAGAACGATTGGTGGATGCCCACATCATTTTGAAATACTAAGTGTATTATCTATCGTTGTTTACATAGTTGTTTTATCGAACTAATTTTTTAAGTATGTAAAAATGTATACCGGTAATCTACATGAAAATTTTAAATTATTTGCAAATGCCTAGCCCTGCACTAATTTAACAATTGTTTCATATGAAGGTAAACTACACACTTCTGGGTGAAATCTGCAACCTGTGGCGAAATTATGGTGACATACAGGATTCTTTCGATTCTGTGATGGATATTATTAACTGGTGGGGTGATAATCAAGATGACCTAATACCCTTTGCTGGACCTGGAAAATGGAATGACCCAGATATGTTGATTGGTGGCGATTATTCTCTGAGTTATGATGAGGCTAGACTTCAGTTTGGTAAATTAATAGCCTGGTTTGATTATATTCTGTGCCATTCAAATAATTTCTCAGATCAGACTGGCGAAACAACAGGCACTCTGCTTCTCAAACAAATGAAAAAAATAGTTGCCACCACAGGAAAATTTGCCAATGAAATGGTCATTTAACTGCAGCATCAGTGACTTTTAGCTTAATTAATGAAACTTGTGTGCCAAATTTATATGCCACATTCAGGGGGATAAAATCTAGTTCTTCTTCGAGTGTGTGGAATGTTCATGACATTTTTATGATGGATAATAAGTTTCAAAATCATTACCACTGCTATTTCCAAGCAGTGTCGAGGATTTTGAAGCTTTTTGTACAGATTCGTTGCTACCAGACACTCAGAAAAACATTTTCATCTTATCGCAAGAGGTATATCAAAAAATATTGCCCATCAAGTAAATTTTCTTTTGATGGAACCAATTTTCTTCTGGTGTCTGTGTTAATTTTCGAATTGTCCAATTTGAGTGACTTATTCATTTTTGTGGTTCCTAATGATTGATGGACTGATGCCTTTCTAATAAAGAATTTTGTCTGGTCACGCTTACACAAGATTGCGACGTACCTCAGTCCTCATCACGAATGTGTTTTGTCTCAACGGCACGATGCTAGCTAAAACAAAAACATGTATGCAAAAATATTTCTACCTGTAATGGGCAAAAATTTCCTTTGATATTTCCGACAGGAAATAATTTGCCAACGTGTGGGTCACATTGAATTCATAAGCATTTTTAAATTCTTATTGTCCTGGCAGGAATGTGGGCGATACTGGCAGCACCATTGTTTGTCTCTGTTGATCTACGTTCAATTGATCCGAAGTTTCGAGATATGTTGCAGAATAGAGATGTCATATCTGTTAATCAAGATCCCCTTGGTATGCAGGGTCGAAGAGTGAAGAAAGAAAAAAGCAATATACAGGTAAAATTTTATAGCTCAATTAAATAATGTCTCGATTGGTTATGTTGATGGAGTTTATTTTGAAAACTTCGAAATGCGATAAACTTAATAGAAATACATCTTGAGAAATCAAATAATTGAACTTGTTGAAAAATTTAACATAAATCAAGAATTTGCTGGAAAATGGGCAAAAATACAATTACCGGTAGTTCGTTTGAAATCACACAAATCAACTGATTATACAATAATTATCTTTTTTTCAATTCTTCTAAAAAATCTCGTTTCCTTTATACTTCATAAAATTTTCAATTAACTTCTTTTTATAAGAGAATTATTTAATGTTTCAGCTTTGGGTCAGGCCATTAGTCAAAGGAGAACAAGCTATTGCAGTGTTTAGCACTAGGACAGATGGAACTCCTTATTCTTACATTTTTGAATTGATGGATCTTGGAATACAAAATCCTGCTACAAAGTATACGATGATCGATATTTTAGATAGAACAGAGAGCAAAACTGTCGGTTATAAAGACACATTGGCTGTCGACGTGAACCCGAATGGCATTAGAATGTTTCGTGCTATTCCATCCGCAGATTTGTATTACGAGAAATACGAACACTTCAAAATACGGGATAGTAAACTATCATCTTATTTTCCTGGTATGGAAGTGTAATACTTTTAAGTTTTTGATTATGATGAAGATATCAAATGATTTTTTTTTTTCAATATTCAATGCAATTATGGCTAACTCTGGATTGGCATATTGATATCTGTATTGTTTAATTAATATCCCAACCTTCTATATAATACATATACTTTGTATTACTGTTTGATTTATTTTGCAGTAGAATCACCTGCTGTATAAACTAGGTAGCCAAATATACTGTACTATTGGTTCTATTAGATGTACCCAACTGATGAATACAAACAATGTAAGTAAGCTAGTACAATAGAACCATTATTCCACTTGGTTGCACCCACTCCGCATATCCAATATTAAAATATGATCTCTAACCTCCAAGTAATGCGAACTTGTCAGTTTGGCTTGAAAGGGTCAAGATTGCCTTGCCTTGAAAGGCATAATAGGGCTATGCTTCCAGGCAAAATCATTATTTATGTTAAATTTGATGCATAGTGTGCTAGATCAAAATATTAAAGTTCATAAATATTATTTTATATTTCTGCAAAATTAATTAATAAACTTTGAATGAAGAAATCCACATACCTTTTTATGTGCAATACGGGAATGTTCATCTTTCCAATAAACTTATTATGCATTATTTAAGTTAAAAATTGTGTACGAAGAGTGTGTATTCTAGTAATTTTTTTGAATTTTTCGTGTGATATCAGATGCATTTCCTGTTAAAATGCTTTGCAGTTCATTTAAAAAGGTATAGAATAGACCTGTCTGGGCACCCCGGTTTTAACGAGTAATAATTAAAATCAGCTTAGAATACTCATACTGAAAAAATCAAATTTCCGATTTGGGATTGCTTCAGAAATAAGTAAGTTGGTGCCATGAGCTTTTCACCAACTCCATAGCTTTGGTTGTTAAAATCAACAATGGTACGATATGCAACAACATATAAAAACTAAAAAAGGTTTATGGTTTATTGAATCCTGTTATCAACTGTTACCAAATATTTGCATAAAGTCTAGCATTTCAATTTATTACCAACTAATATTGTTTGGTGTTTAAACGATGAAACAAAAATGCTTAGTGCTGAAATCATTTGTATTTTGTCATATTGTCCATTATGCTAATTCTGCTTACCCAATCTGAAAAATTATTTTGTCAAGCATGCCCCACAGATGGACCGTGTCTCGGCAAAAATTTTTGATTAAGATTCGGCTAGTGATAAATTATAGTGCTTCACCTTTTCGCGAATTTTTATGATTAAATGATGGAAATGAGATTTTTGGGAGTAGTCTTTGCTTACTTAGTTTTCACAAAAAATAGCTGTGTAAAAGAAAACTACGCTCTCCTTAAGTTAATGCAAGATTATTGATATTTTATGCAAGAACAAGAATTAAAATATTGCACAGATATGTCATTTTGCATCATGTCTTTGCATTCTCGTTATGGAGCCAACTTCAATCTGCATTTTAGTTTCCGAAATAGCAAATACCCATTTTATTTTTTTTTTAAAATTTCTCTACATGCATTATACGCTATTACTATTTCAAATTATGCTGTCAAGACAAATAAGTGTCCATTTACGAAATAGATAATATGCAGTTTATGTCTATATTTTTCTCGTATTGCTATTTTTTTGTGAGTTTCAACTTTGTTTTGTGAAATATGTGCCACAATCGAGCAAGGCTCGTTGAAGTCAAGAAAAAATTCACAAGTTATATAATTATTTATGATTTTCTTCGAATTGCATCATATGATTATTTACAATTTGCTTTGAATTGCATCCTGTTTTAGCTAGTTTGGATTTATTATAGTTCCCAATACCAGTAAAAATGGATTCTACAGCCATCATCATTTATGCTGTTTTACTGCTTTGTGGAAATGTATATTCATTGGACAATGGTCTAGCTCTTACACCTCCTATGGGTTGGCTTTCTTGGGAAAGATTTAGATGTAATACAAACTGTGTGGATCACAAAGATACTTGCATCAGCGAAAATCTATACATGCAAATGGCAGATGTGTAAGTAAATATATTTGATAATTCCATTCTGACTGGCAGAATGTCAGCTGCTCTACTATTCAGACACCTGGAGAAAATGGTTCCCATCAGAAGCAAGTTTAGCAAATGAACGATATTCGGAAGTATGTCTTTTGTTTGCAGTTAAAATGTAGGTAAAGGTTAAAAAAATGTTTTTGATCCGGCCGACAATTGGTTTCTTTTGGGCACTGCTACCAGAGTGGATTTTGTTAAAAAAAAAATAGGACATACGAAATTCCATACATTATTACGAAAGGTATTTGCTCTAGGCGATGATAAAACTATCGACATCTACCACTGCTTTGCTTCCTTTTTGTCTCCTCTGGAAAGCACAGGGAAAGTTCTGGGGCAATTCTGATCCTTATTCCAGATTGAAAAATAATTTCGTCGTTACACAGGTAAAATTATTGAAATATATATAAGAAGGCTAGTCCCAAGAGTGAAGTTTTAAGGTAAATATTTTAGTTCATTCATTATTGCAGTAGATTATATTTTTATCAGCTTGGTCGGTAACACTGCCATTACTTCCTTGGGGCTTTCTATTATAATGTGTTAAAGGTAGATTATGGCATTTCCTAAGTAACTTTACCTACATGACTTAATATTAACAGGTTTAGACAGTGATACATTTGAAAAAATGCGAAATACTTTACACAAATCACGCTACAAAATTTATTTTATCAAGCATATGCCAAAGCTAAACGATGCCGCAGCCATTAGTTTTACATCAGATATATATCCTCTGTTGCTTGTTCAAGCTACAAAAGGAAATGATTGCCATCAAAAGAAAATTGCCCAATACCGATATTCAATTAAAGGTTTATTATTGTGTTTTAAAATGTACCGAGATGAATTTTTATGTTACAGAAAAGAGATTATCTTTCCTTGTTCGGTATTCAATGCTCATTACCATACTCGATACTACATACGATTTTATATTAATTTGTTAATGCTTTTTTACAATCAATGATTTTCTTTAATCTTCATTAACAGGATGGTGGAAAATGGCTGGGCTGATTCTGGGTATGTACAAGTTAACATGGACGATTGTTGGATGGCGAGAGATAGGAATGCCCAGGGTGAACTTATACCTGACCCGACAAGGTTTCCTAGTGGTATGAGAGCACTGGCGGATTATATTCATGGAAAGGCAAATATATAATTAATGTATTCACTCTCAAGTCTTCGACTAGGCTCTTGTTAATCTGTTTGTGTTGTATGTTTTTGATAAGGTTCATACAAGGAAATTGTTATAAGGGTACAAAAGTTTTCTTAGTCTTTACTGAAATGGTATAATTTAAGTTCCGAAACACCCAAGGAAATGAATGCCACTGCGGGAAAATTTTCAAAACTGTAATATTCCATATATGGCGTACTTGAAGGTAAATGAGATTCTGTCCATGCCAACTTATTGAAATACATGCTACTGATAACTAATTAAATGCTATAGTTGTATTATCGTATTTTATTATGGTCTTTTTCTGAGGCAATTGGATCATTAGCAATTTCCTTTTTTAGTGAGACAAAAAAATATCCAGTACAATAACCCAATCAGAAATTTCATTTTGTCAAGTATATGTCATGAATGGACCACACCTTTATGGACGTGATCCGTCATTGACACGTACAACAAAGATGCTTTGATAAAGTTTTCGCGATTTAAAAGTCATTTCTTTTTTACCAGGGCCTCAAACTGGGAATTTATGCTGACTTTGGCAACCATACCTGCTCTGGTTATCCTGGTTCTATGGGACATGAGAAGAAAGATGCGGAAACATTTGCAGCGTGGGGGGTAGACATGCTCAAATTCGATGGATGTGAATCAACTAGTGAGGAGAAACAGATGGGATATCCACTCATGAGTAAGGAGCTCAATGAGACTGGTCGTCCGATGATATTTTCATGCAGTTGGCCTGCAGAAGATGGTCATGTGCCACCAAAGGTTGGTGAAAGCTGCATTTAAATTCACTTCCTAACATCCTTATTTAAATGTATAATACTGTTCGTTTCAATTTCTTTGAATGGACAAGGCTTCCAAACCGTCAATATTGCTATTTCATAGAAGTATTGATGCTTTTGGACCTTTTTATACAGTTTACCACCCAAGACAACAACAACACTATCTATCAGGAATATAGATACAAATTCGATAGGGAATTGGATTAAAATTTAGGTGAATCAAATGTATGATATTAAACAAATTTTCTGCAATATGCAGAAAAACAAAATATTGAAAATGAGTCATATGCTCATAAAAAGCAGTTTTGGACATTTGGAAAAACCTATTTTGGATGTGTCTTTCAAATGTATAACAATAATGTTCAGATAAATTTCACATTAATGGGTGAAATCTGTAATATGTGGAGGAATTATGACGACATCAGCGATAGCTTCAGTGATGTTATGAAGATTATCAACTGGTTTGCTGAAAACCAAGATGTATTGATACCAGCTGCTGGTCCAGGAAGGTGGAATGATCCAGACATGCTTATTGTTGGCGACTTTGGTCTCAGCGTTGACCAAGCGAAGTTACAGTTCGGTATGTATTTTACAGAGCTTGAACAAACATGAAAGTATGATTTGCTGTCGCATACAGACTTACTTTAGTAGGTTAATTGTGGCGCACCTTGAAACCTGAACTTTCTTGTGTTTCTCATATTTCTATACAAGGTTCTATGGGATGAGTCCAGATATACCAGCATACCTCAGTCATTGCCAATGACAGCGAAATGACACCACAGATCATCCTCATAAGCTCAAATATTTAGTTTCTGATTTATTAAAAAAATATATATTACTTGGAATGACAGCAGCATGTCCCTAATAGTCCAGCACAAAAAATGGATTTATTCTGGATTTTAATATTTACGCCAATATTTAAATTGCGATGTCAATGACTTATCAGTTAGAAAAAATGCAACTCTATTTGCCTAAATCATTTGGACTTTTAGCATGTGATGGGCTGTTTGCTCTTTCTCTCAATTAAGGGTGTGTCTTGACAAATATGTATGATGTTTGTATTTGCTTGTCAGTACTCACGTACACGGCATTAAAGCTATTATAAAATCACATGGCAAAAAGTTTGGCAAATTTTGTTTGTTAGGCATGTTGGGTCGTTCCTTATTGCTCCATCGGTAACCAACTTGCTTAGCCAATTTTTTGAAATTTTATAAAGTTTTAAACTTTCTCGTGATATGCTATAATTATTGGCAGAATGTCAGCTACTTATCAGACTCTTATAACATAGATCCTAGGATAATTTGCCAAGGTGGCATTATTTCAAAATAAACCATTTATGAAATATTCGTAATTCTCTTTTTACTGCATCAACCTAACTAGCTTAGTTGATGGTCTTGAAAAACTTTTTGTTCTTTTCGAAGAAAATTGCGTTCGAGATCCTGGCATCCAAAAGAAACGATTTAAAATTGAAGCTAGACTTGTTCATCAATATTTACAGGCATGTGGGCAATGTTGGCAGCTCCATTGTTTCTATCTGCGGATTTGAGAAGTATAGATCCAGAAATGGCAAAAATTGTGCAGAATAAATATATCATCGCTCTTGATCAAGATCCAATGGGTATTCCAGGGCGCAGAGTGAAAAATGAGGGTGTTCACCAGGTACGTTTTTCACAAGCCTATAGATTATGGTTTTGGAATCGTACGACCCTATTTGTCGCTAAAAATCACTAAGAAAAAAACAAATATGTAGTTTTAGCATGGCTGCTCAGTTTTGTTTGAGATGTTTTTTGCTTCGAGTGTAGATTGCTGGTATTACATTTCGTAGTAGCTCCTCGTCATTTCAGTGGTTGTTGGTTGGTTTCTTTTAGGTATGCTTCGGCCTAAATTGGATGAACGTTTAGTAAAAGTAATACGTAGAATAAGTGTAGGCGTATTATCAGGTCTGGTCACAATAGGAATATAATAAAGGCTTCAGAATCCCAATCTCACTATCTAGAAGCAAGATTGAATACTTCATAATGATGTATCATTGCGGAGGAACATGGAACTTTTTTATAGTCTTGCCATAATACTTTCAATGTGAAAAAAAACTTCATAACCTGGTTGCTTAATGACAACGACAGCCTGAAAACATTTTGAACAGAAATGAACCACCACAGAAAAGTGGTATCTACACTGGGAGATGGTAAGACCAGACTGACAGATTATGAAGCTTCCCTTATCTCTGGAGGCATCTGTTAATTGGACTAAGGCATTATTACCGCTTAATTTCAATTTCAGCTTTGGGTCCGTCCTCTGGTCTCATATCAACAAGCTATCGCTGTCATCAACCTGGCTCAAGCAGGAGGACCTTCCGATTACAGTTTTAAAATTGGAGATTTGGGTATTGACAAACCGGCTTCAAAATATTTGGTTTACCAAATTGATGACATCAGCACTCAGAAGCTCGTTGGTCTTAATGAAACCATCACTGTCGTCGTTGATCCTTATGGTATTATTATCCTAAAAGCAGAACCTGATTACGGCAAAAACATCCCTCGTGTCCAATTTGATATTGAAGAGGAATTGTCTTTTGATATATTGTAGATGTCGTATCTTGGGGTGCTACTATTAGATTAGAAATTGGAATCCATTTGGATACAAGGTAGATTAGAATGCTCATTTTATTGATTTATTAGTTGTTCATCTGATATATCTTCAAAGCAGGACACAAATTTGTCATGCATGAACTGCTGATGGGCCACGCCTTGTCAGCCTGATCTATCAGTGGCTCACACTTGACAACCAGGATATTTTCTTTCAAATTGCAGCCTTACAAAAAAAAAATAAGCTCAGGTGCTCCCTCCAGTTAGTTGTTGCAAAATCATGCTTGTCTCCTTTCTATATTGAGAAGCAATATAAAAGGCCATAAACCTTTGTTTGGTTCATCATTTATGCAAATATATGCAGCAACTTTTTTAGTATAAAGTGCATTGTGAAAGTTTCAATGAAGCATCACCTAGGTCCACCATGAGATAATTTATTTGCATCTTTTAAAACTTCTTCATTTGAGAATCATTACGTAACGGAAACAATATCAAATGCCATAAACCTCTATCATTATTTCATTTATAAAAATTATTATGTTGCAAACATTCTGGTAGAATATGCGTCCTGGAAGTTGCAATAAATGAATTTCTAGGTCTAGCATAAGACAGCTTGTGTGTTTTTGTATTGGGATCTGTATTTTTCTTTTTTATCACGAATCTAATTATGCAGTTTAATAAAATCATTAATATGAATGAGGAAATGGTTATTAATGGCTTTCTTGAACACTGACGGGAGATGTGCTGGATTCCCTCAACTCATTCTCTCCAAGGGTGTTATTACTGGAGTAGTGTAGTTGGGTTGTGATTCACAATACTATTCAAAATATTAAGAGGCTTTTATTGCTAACAAATTGTCATGATGACGGTCCTGGTATACGAGCTAGACCAGTTACGTCCAATTACCTTTTGGTAGGTTTTAATGGAGTAGAATAGTTTTTCGGTTTCATGCTATGACAACTTTTTTCAACAAACTCCATAGGAATGAATTCTGATAAATACAACATTATCATGGGATTGTCAAATCAAACAAAAAACGTGGTAGCACAAAATGCTTATGCAAAAAGTTCTGCATAATTTTTCATATAAATCTTGTGATAATCCCACCACACGCACTTTCCAATGCATTATCTCAGTCGTGCCACATGTGAAGAGCCACGGTCCGACATATCAATCCAGTTCTGGCGATTTCCTGTTTTTGTGAACCCTCTAAAACAGCGAGAATCACGGCATGTACAAATTTCATTCTAATATTAATGCCAACGTAAGGACCAAAACGAATTTTTACTATCCAAATTGACATACCGTAGCTTCCCAGACTAAGGAAATTGTGTACTATAATCAAAATTTTCAGAATTTTGCAATTTATATTTTTCTTTAAAAAAGTTAGAATTCTACCTTACATAAAAATATGGCTGAATTTAGAATGTATTTGATATTTCATATTCTAAATTAATTTTTCAGAATGTATTCGAAATAGTAAAATATTCGGTTTTGGCCATCTCTGGTAAGGACATTGACTTTGCAACCAATTGGTAACCGAGAGACTTAATTAAATAAAGACAATACTTTGGTAATTACATTTCATTAATGAATATAAACCACAACATTAAATATGTACTGAAAAAACTCTGTTCAAAAATAAACAAAGTTTTTTTGCAAGCAGATGTTAGAAGATATACAATAAACTATGATAAACAGCTTCTAGCCAAACTTACACTCAGAAAAGTCCAGAATTCCATTTGAGGAATTTACTCTAATAAACAGTAATGTAAATACTAATTTACTCTGTTCTATGGATGTCATTCCCAAATACAATACCCTTTCATTTTCCACACAGTACTAATCCTGTCATCACAAAAAACTTAGTCATCAATTAAGGAGGAAAAATTTCAGATTTGGAGTGAACCTATAACAGGCATGATGCTCAATTTTACAATATTATAAGTAACTATTATGCCTGCCATGCAGTACAGAAACAACATTTCAATTAGAGAAAATCATACAGCAGTTTTGAGGTTGCTATATTATTACCTAATTTGAGAATATGATAGATGATAAGAATGATCAATTAAAACAGAGATGACACAACTAGACAGCTGACGATGCCATGAACAAATGAAACATTTCATACTATTAAAAATCCGGAGATTGGATTATTAGTACATCCTAAACAATGGTAACTCGAATTGAACATTCATCTTTTTCTATGTCAATACAGTAAAATGATCACCATGCCTAAATTTCATGTTCGATTATCAACTCGATCCCGGCACAAGATGTCTGGTCAGGAAATACATAAAGACGGGTTGTACAAACGATATTGCAAGAGTAAGATAAAGACGTCTTTTTCCACCGTGACCTTGAGTGAAATCATCGGTAGAAGCAGAGTGTGGTAATATTTTTAACCGGAGAGTCTTGACCTGTAAAATTTAAAGTTGTCTTATTAGCGAATTGTCAGGGGGTTGGGGAATAATATGGATGTATAATAATAGCAATACAAACGAAGGTTGTAAATATTATTCAAAATTAACTATATAAAGCGAATGATGCTTCAATATCTATTCACTATACAAATAGAATAATGTTTCAATATCCAAGATAACTAAGTTGCCGATATTTGGCCATATTTTTTACAGTAGAGTCATGGTGCAAGTCAAATTTTACAATATAATTTTTCTTCCTAATAATAATTCTTTTTATATGCACAAAATATGTTGAGACAATTTTGAAGTTCACTAAAAAGAGGTTTTCATGTGATACAACCATAGGTACACCACAAGAAACTTACCAGGAAATAAGCTATTGAAAGACTCATATATCCAAGTGCAGCCCAATATCCTGCTGATCCAAAGACTAATCCAGCAGCCATTATTACAATCATCCTGGAGGTAAATGAATGATCAAGTAAAGATTATACGAAATTGAAGATTATGGCTCAAAGCCTTGTTATTAACATTTCTGCTTTTATTTTCTGTTGAGCTAAACTTTTAGGACATATCCTGGGATACCGTTAAGGATAAGTATGACAGTATTTCACTTTGAAGGCCGAAAACTTGAATGTTGGGATACTTATTTGTTGTAGTATCTGGGTCATATAACCCTGCCAATTAGATTGTCAAAAATAACACGACATCATTATTTTGCCATACAATTTGATAGGTAGAAAAAGGCACATTTTTATTTACCGAAACAGTTAATTTGATTAAAGCATTGAAAAACAATTCATACCCAAAATATTTATATCCACAAAATGAAACAACATCCCATGTTCCTAGATCAGTGCGTACATTGACGAGATATAAACTAAACATTATCAAAGCTATTTCAATAGCCAACCATATGAAAGCACTACTAGCTTGTATACCCAACTCTTCTGGACTGAACCTGTAACAATGCAACATAAAAAATAACATACTTCGCTTGACAAGATAGAAGTTTCATTAGCTCTACATGTAAACACTGCCAAGAACTAGGAATGAAGTGAAATGAAAATTTAGAATTTAAATATACAGCTGATATAAACTGCAGTAATGAATGATTTTCAGAAGGTAGAACTTCTACAACTATTTACAGTTTACAACTATTAGGTATTGGATCATTTCAGGGAAAGTATGCATAACAAATTAAAAAACTAACAGGTTTATATAAATTACCAGTAGGAACAAAAGAGCTGTTTGTTGGAAATGAGATTTGTTTGACACTGTCACATGAACTGATGAAAAATGCTTGGGAATTGCTCTTCAAATGTTCACAACAGGGCTATGGTGGACTAATCTTGAATTCCTCACATAGCGGTTAAGTTCCGTCAAGGATGTCTTCCAATCAGAGAGCAGTTGCTGTTACTATATCTTTTAGTAACTCTTTGCTATTAAGTGACCGTTAGTTGAATCCTGTTAGGCACTACCTCCGGCCTTGCTTAGAGTGAATTTCAATAAAAAAAAAAGATTATACACAAAAACGATGCTGTAGTTATCTAGTGCAGGGCTTCCCAAACTGGGGGTCGCGTAACGAACTTCAGGGGTCGTGGAGTGTATCCCAATTTTACATGTAGCACTGCATATGCTATTGTATTTTTATTTCTGGTTTTTTTAAACTTAACTATAGCCTGATGAACAGCAGTTTTACTAACGGCAAGCCTGGTTGATATTTATCGCTCTGTATACCCCTCTCCTTTTAATAGGTTTATCTGAGCTTGTTTTTCTGCAGAAATTGCTTTATTTTTGCCCATTTTTTAAAGAAGCTAATAAGAAACACCAGCAGGTTGTGAGTTTATCATGAGCAAAACTCACCTGAGAATGATTTATAAAGTCCGAAAATCGAATTTACTTTGAATTCAGCAGATTATTAGGCCACAAGTGTTTTGTTACCAATATTTTCATTTGTACTGATGTGTTGATACTTGGTCATCAACTTTTGCCTTTCAATAAATGTCACAAATGTAGACTATATTTCGCACTACTTATAATTTTAGTAGTAGTTTTTGAATACCGGTAGCTTGAATTTAGTAATTTCATTGCAATAAATGTCACAAATGTATATTCCACACTGCTCGTCATTTCAACCGTGAAGGGGGTCGCGGAAAATTTTGGGAGATTAGAAGGGGTTGCGAGTGAAAAAGTTTGGCAAGCCTTGCTCTAGTGAGTGATTTAATATGAAGCAGTGCATTTTATGCCAATTTTTCTCTGATGAAATGCATTTTCTTTGGGTATTAGAGTAGCAGAGCAGTCAACATTGTGCCAGTTTGATGACGATATATGTATATTATATGAATATGTCTAAAGAAACTTACTTATCCAAAATGCCCAATGAAATTCCAGAAAAAAGTATATAGGTGATGTATGCCATAACTGTAAAAAAACAGAAAAGATTCAGTAGTTTTGTTTAAGATTCTTAAATACTCAAAATTTTCATCAAATTTTTCAAAAGCAGTCAATAAACTATTCAATACCAAAGATAGAGAGGTTTGGTCATTTAGCTTAAAAAAGTACGGTATACGCAGTACGAGTCACCTCTATGCCAGCACGCTCTCTATCAAAACCTTTGTGGAATGGGTTAAAGGAGCTAATGAACAGCCAAACAACTGACAATTTAGTACATCACTCAAATAGTATGATAATTGGTGGATTTGGACTGATTTAATTGTGGAATCATTCCGGCTGTTTTTTTCTATTATGAAAACTTGATTCAAGTAGTATTTCAAGTTAATTTACCTGGAATGTACAGGTCAGGAGCATTTAGATCAAAACGTGGAGCAACAGGGGTATCCTGCTGATATTGCACACCCCATTCCTAAAAATACAACACAAGATACAATAAATTATGTTCGGGCATGTGCCCTTGAAAGTTATCATCTGTTCACTATTTTAAGAGCAAATTTCATGATGATTACCATTAAGTCACCGCACGAAAGTTCCTCGTCTTATACAGAAAAATACAGCATCGGCGAATCAGAGTAAAAAACGTTTTACAGACTCAAAAAAACCTCCAAACTGTGATTGGACAGCCCTGGGTATTATTCCTTGTTAGAGTTAGGCATTATACCAGACACCAAACAAATGTATATAGCAAATCAAAACAGAAATAAAGAAAGAGCAACAACTAAGTGACATACCTGGTGTGTGAATGGGAAAGATAACAGGGCAAGCTTTTTGGCAACATATGAAGTATCAACAGCAAAATAATATTTCAATTTTGAGACAGATATGTAGCGATCAACCTGCAAAATACACGATAGAATAAAATAAGGCACCAAATTTTTTAAGGAATTGGGTATAGCCAAAGTCAAAAATATATTGAACAAATATTTTACGTCAACTACAAGTCGGTTTCTTATTGGGCCAATTCCAATACTTCTACGATAATTATAATATTGTTGCCAAATAGATCAAATACAAATATAGACCCTCATTGCAACCGTTAAATTATGAATAGCAACCTTGTTGCCAAATAAATTAAATTATACTAACAAAACGAAGTTGAATATTGTTTAAATTCAATTCTAATCACATCCCAGTGTTACATTACATTTTTCTCCAACATTTCCTTTCCTTGTCCCGCTAAATTTTGGCCATATTGCATTGCCATATTAGCCATAGGATCAGCGAGTAAATTTGCTCCAGGAAATTGCTGATTCATTCCATACTGTGGTTGCTGTTGAGGCATCATCTGAGGTCCACCATAACCAGGATAACCCCCTTGCGCTGCCCCACTTGTGTCATCAAACAAAGGCATTTCTTGCTGCTGATTTCTTTGCCTGTGTTTCGAGCCTGAATATTATGTAGTTTCAGTAAGATGTTTTAAAAGATTAGCAAAATGTGGAAAAAAACTATCACATCAAGAAAATATCTTTGCTGATAAAATAGCATTTTATGAGACCTCAAAAAGGTGTAAAGTGATTTTCAGACTATCATGCTATTATTACTATTTGCCTATTCAAAGTCAAGAACAGTAAAAGCATGATATCTTTCCACAAAATTATAAGTATATTCATTCGCAAGCTTTCGTTAGGGTACCACCTAACTAATTTATTCAGACAAAACAAGATATGACAGTTCAGTAAATGATACCTCAAAATCTCATTCTTTGGCAAGTTTGCACACATCATCCAGTGCTAGTATACAAACATGAATTCTGATAAAACCATCCTCAATGACTACAGAAAGAAAGATTACCCAACCAACTTCAAGCAGCCATTCAATAACTTCAACACCACAAGAAAAACATTGGTCAGTATATCCAAAATGAAATCCTCCCGAAAGGCCTAGCATTCACAGTGAAAAAATGTGCTGCTCCAATATCCTGAACTACGGCATGGAACACCATGCATACGGAAAGTTGGGTTATAACCCAACGAAAGTTTACAAATATACTTGTAATTTTGTTGAAAGAGTTCATGCTATTTCTGTTCTTATATACTATCTCATTCAAGCATCCTTGTGGTAACAGCCACATACGGATCCGAAGTCGCAAGTAAACAAATAAGGTTTTACATTTACAGTTCACTAAACAATACCTCGGGATCACATTATTCCATTCTTTTTTAATAAAATTGTCACATGAACCGAATTTCAACATTGAACCAATTAACACTTTTCTGGTAACGTAATGTCCAATTCAATCATTTGTTTGAGCAATCGTTTACTTTACCAAAGGTTGACACTAGTAAAAGGTCTGTAGGAAATGCACTGTACCACATACAAAATGATACTAATGCCATATAGAATCTTGTACATTGTACAGAACTCAATCTGCCATCAGTATTTTTATGCACTAATATAAGCCTCTCCATTAAAATGTATGGTTTTATATTTGAAAATAAATTTGCTCTAATAAAACATAAAGCCGTTCATATGACAAAGAGTTTAAACTATGAAATCAAAAATGTAGCACCAGCAATTGCACTTTAGGCAGAAAACATCCTGAACATATCTGAACAGCTAGAATGAGATGCAGTGAATGGTATCTGCCCTGGGTGAGGGTAAAACCATATTACCTGTTACCACTTCTTTGTTTCCTATCAATGCCTCTTACAAATGACAGGCTATATATCTTAGAGCTACGTTAAAGCCCAGAAAAGAGGGCTGCGGATAGATAGAAATTGGATTAATTAAAAGGAATTTTGTTGTGTAATTGTGCAAAAATTGAAAAAGAAAAAAAACAATGAAATAAGCCTTACTTTTTCTGAAGTGCCCTTGGCCATCCATAATAACAAAATTGATTAGAGTACAGCAATATTTCTTAACTGATTATTATCCTTAGTGTGCAATCTATCGATTATGAGGGGTCAAAGACCTATAATTATGAATACTCTATAGAAAAAAATAACAAAAATGAAGGAAAAGTATAATAAACATGATTGAAAAATACAGCGAGGGAGCTGAGGTGAAGCACATTAGAACCCATCTAACGTGTGGCATTATAATGTTAAATCAATAAGCTTAAATTCTCTAAGCTTGAATTGAAAATTTTAAAACCGTTGAACTCACAAATCACAGTATCACTAACTATAAATTTCCAAGAGTGTGACTTCATATTTATCAAAAGTAGAATAGAAGTTAAATTTTTGTGATATACGGAACAGAGGAGTTATATTAGGCGTCTCTCAATCCACAGAGTGGTGCATGATATATTATGTTTTTTCATGTGTCTGACACATCTAAATCGTTTTCTTCAATTAATTCAAAAAGCTTAAATATCATCAATCAACAGTTAATCAAATCCTATATGGAGTAGATAAAAAAAAAAAAACAACAACAATGAGAAGATTCTCAACAAAATCCACCGGTGGCCATAATCACAAATCATATCCATACAAAATTTTTTAAATATGGCAATGCCGAATATTTCATTTCACAAATAATATGGCTAGTATTAGCTCTCAATAACATATAAATTTGATACAATTGGTGTATATTTTTAACGCCCTTTTTGGAAACCAAGAGTTTCATAAAGGAGGCTAAAACACTACTAAGATAACCAACAAGCATTTGATCAAATGCAGTGAAATATTGCATTATAAAAGAAAGTAGTGCATGATGTTATTTGATATTATTACAGTATGTCATAACACTATCAAGCACATTACTAATGTTCGAAGAGTTTCAATTTTACACTTTTCAAACACATATCTGATGTATTTTTGTTACTATTTTCCAGAAAAATTTCCCAACTTCCCAGGTTTCTAAGCTTTAAAGACCAATCTCCCTACACCTAATGCCTTTGAACATGCCAAGCTATCAATGAATTTTAAGAGCAGTAATAGAATTAGTCTGAATCCGATGCAGACGAATCACTTTCACTTCCAAATATTTCCTGGGCTTGTCGATTTTCTCCTTCATTTTCATTCTCTTGTTCGTTTTCATCACTGGAAGATGCAGAAGATGATTCTGCTCCCTTTTCCTCATCTTCCTCACCTCCACTTTGTTCACTTGCTTCTCCACCCTCTTCATCTTGGGTAGTCGTTTCTTGTTTTTCCTCATTTTCTGATTCAGAGGATCCACTAGCTTCTGCCTCTTCATCCCTTCCCTCATCTTCCTGTGATTCCTTTTCTCCTTCCTCTTCAGCAGAAGATTCTGCAGCAGTTTTATCATCTTCATCTTCCTCCATCTCATCATCCTGCTTCTCATCAAATTCATCATCAGCTTCTAAGGGTTCTAGCTGCATTCTTCGCATTTCCTGAGCTGCAAGCTCTTGGTCATTTAATTCACGATGATGAACTGCGAGTACTGCATTAGTCGCAGACTGGACACCACCACCACCTTTCGCTCTTCGTTTACTAAGTCTTACCCTCGTTTCTAATTCATTATAAAAAACACCATCTTCTCTCATGACAAAATAATAATTCTCTTCATAACCTTTAGAAGCTTTATTTTTAACATTCCAATTATATTCCCTTGCAAGTTTATAATCATAAAGTTCTTCAGGGTTATAATCCATACCTTCAGAGTTATCTTGTTCTCGTTTTTTCAGTGTATCGCCTGTAGGCAAGAAATAAGGCGACGAACTGATCCCCTTCCTCATCAACCATACCTCTGATCATAGCTTGTGACATTTCTTGGATTTGCTGTTGTGGAGAATTTCCTTTCACAGCAGGATCAGTATCGAATATAACTTGGGCACTGGGATGTTGCCACATTTTAAAGTCTGGATATATAGGTAGAACATCGACAGGATATACATTTGGCTTGCTGTAATGTTTCTTAATATCAACTTTTGCATCTTCGAAAGTCTTTTGAATAGCTGCGATTTGACTATCTCTGTCTTTGTACAAATCATCATCTTTAAAAAGTTCTTTGACACCAGCACCAAGACGAGTTTCTACATTTGTGTTGTTAGCTCCGTACCGATTGAATTCTTGTGAAATATATTCACTTCTTCTGAGCCAAGATACATTAATGCTGTGCTGCTTTGAACGCTTAGAATCTTGTGGAGCAGGAAGGTCTTCCTCAAGCAAAGCTTCATCTGCTGGATCTAGCGTATCTTTTAAATCAACTCGATATGTGTCAGGATTTATCAAATCTATCATCACACCAAGATCATGATCGGTGTGAAGATCAATTTTATGAAGCTTCTCAAGAGTTGTCGGTTTGTACTCCACAAATCTATTGGCTTCAAAAGGGTAGCAAATGAATTTAGGATCAAATGGAATATCTGGTAAATTATTGCAATATTTAACTCTGGTTACTAATCCAGTTCTTTCTATTGTCCCTCCACGTCCGCTACGTCCATCTTCCTTTCCTTTCTGATTCTGAATGGTAGGTACTGGTGCCATTTTCAATAGTATGATAGCATGACCTCAAACCCCTGAGACCAATATTTATATAAACTAAAATACATAAAAAGAAAATAGTAACAACCAGAGTGGCAGAATGGCTGCTACTAAGACACAGGAAGAAAATGACTGCCATTGGGAGAAAATTTAGCAAATGGGCAATACTTCAAGATATATCATTTTTAAACTTGAAACCTCCAAATTTAACAGTAAGTAGTTCATTTGTGATCAACACTCAACGTCCGGAGTAGAACCCACATACAGCATAAGGGAAAGGTAAAACCAACCTTGAAAGATATTTCCTCATTTCCGATCAACAAAAAAAAAATATGCTTACGCTTTTAACAGTTAATTTTTGCTCAATACTAATACAGAATACTCTGTAATGTCTCCTGTGTTTGTAAACTAGCATTTGTTACAGGAAAAGAATTTTTCCATATTTTTTATTGGCGTTTGAACGCTAAATTTATTCCAAAAAACCATTTTAAGTAAAATGTTAACCAGGGTCAAAGTACATTATGGCAGAAGCAGGTAGCTCTCGTGCCTCTCCATGGTTTTGAAAGGGAAGGAGAATCCTCCCAGAAAAATTTTGTAATTTTAACAAAAATATAATACGGTACAGAATATTGAGCTTGAATACCTTTTATCAAAGTCACCCGCATTATCAAAGTTGCCCAATCTGCTGGTTTGGTAGTGCGTTTTAAATCTGGAACATTCAGCACGACATAACGTGACTAGGTCTGAAGTGATGACAAATGATAACGTTATATACCGTCAAAGTTGGTAGTGCGTTTTAAATCTTATTTTAAATTTTGTCTGTTTCCCATTGGTGTGTTTTCGTTGTTACATTTTTGAACATTCAGCATTCATAACGTGACTAGGTCTGAAGTGATGACAAATGATAACGTTATATACTGGTACTGGTTAATGGCCTTCAACTCAAAAAATAATTAACGTTAAAAAGACTGTGTGTGTAGTTATGTTATCGGTACAATTTTTTGAGGCTCTCAGCTCTAACTGTCTGATCTGCTGATTGTCCTGACCAAGGCTACTCCAGATTCTGCACTGCGTATACTCTGTACTGTACTGTGTATACGGTACCATAGGCAGGTTCGAATCCTGTGCGGGGTGATAATTTAATGCGAGAGGTCTGCCGAACGCATCGCCAGTGCACATTAGTACTGCTATTCGTTACACGGCCCTATGCTAAAAACCAGGTTTATTGGAAGAGTGCTGATTTGCCTAAGTCAACTAGCAAGAACCAAGAATCTGCACCGCCTGTCCGATTCGGAACTGGCATCTGCGCGAGAGGTCGTGGACTCCTGATTAAGCCGTATTCCCGGCTTCGCAGAAAAAATTACGAAAATATTGAATCAGTTTCTACCCTATCAACCGATCCTGCAGCCTGTATCAAATACCGGTAGGTACCGCATATGCAGCATCGACCCTGGTGCCTGGCTGCCGGTTGGACCTCGGAATCATCATCGTCACCCATCTAGAGTAGAGGTCTGTAGAGTCGGGAATTTCAGAATCCAGATCCGATCGTGAGTTGACAGGGTGAGTTTTTATTTTTATCCGGCGAAAATGGAAAGCCGAGAATTCAGCTAAATCATATGGCAAACCACGACCTCTCGTGCAGAATCCATAGACATAGTTTATTTCGACACCTCTGTCGACACAAAATGCAATGCAAATAAAGATATCGTATTACAGCGTTACCAGGAAAGCACACAAAACCCAAAATGAAGTTTAAAAACGTGCCATTGAATAAGCTTTGAAAAAAGATTAAAAAAGTTAATATACAAGAGAGGTAGGAATAAAAGGAAAGAAATGCACCAAAAAAACATTGCCCAAAAACATCCCGAGCAGAAATCTTTCTCCTTTTCCAAATGCCGTTATTATTTTTTTGAATCAAGAGACCGTGTCCGAACGTGGGCAATTTTTTTAAGATCAATTCGGAATTGAGCGAATCTTGCTGGATTGGACCTTTAATCAATATATATATTAAATACATATTACAAAATATAAACATTTTTGCAAGTATTTATTAAATTTGTTATTGTTAACATGCATCGGATATGGTAGCTAGTGAAGATATGTTGCAATCTTGAGCTTGTATATTGTGATTTTATTTCATGCCTCAGGAATAAAAATATAAATCCTTCAAGTTTTCGTTTGTACCCTGTTTGTTCACTCTAAAGCACAAATAATTCGTTAGCTTCCAGCTAAGAGTAAATAATAAAAATATCACAGTAGTCCATTGAGCTATATATAGAGTACTTTTTAATGCTTTAATATTCCAAAATTTATTTGGAATTTGGGCAGTGTTCTAGTACTAATGAAATTGAATTTCCCGTACTGATAAACCAAGCCTAATATTGATATTTATCATGCATTCTGGTCCAAAATCTGTCAAGGAGTACAGAAGAATTACCTTGTTATATTGTTGATATTTATAATATGGCATATTTATAATACCTAATGCAAATGCAACAAGCCATGCGAATTCCCTGAATACGCCAGTAGGTGGGTTGGAATTTAATACATTTCGGGGGTGCCCGGTAAGCTCAATCGGCAAAGCGTTGGGAATATGCTTCAGCTACGCATCTCTGATCGTCCGTCATGACGCAGGCTCGAATCCCACGAGGGATGATGATTATATGCAAAAGGTCCGCTGAACGCCTAACTGGTGCACGGTGGTTCACATAAGCCCTGCTTACGGCTTCCTCCAGCAACCAGGTCCATGCACAGGACAAATGAGATAATCCAAAAACCTTCAACCCAATTCGGAATGGTATCTGCACGAAAGGTCGTGGTCGACCATATGATTAAGCTGTACTCGGCTTTCAACTCCCCCCGGATAAAAATGATACCCTATCCTACATGGCCAAGCATATGAACAATATTAAATGATTGTGCATCTTGGTCAAACTTTTTTGGTAAACACGTATTACTTAGTATTTTGGAATGTTTGGTGTGATATCTTGACACCAATACCCTCCTCCCGCAGTTTCGCCGTCAATAGAAACACGGGGAAAAAACATTATTTTGCTTAGTAATAGAAATAGCAACGAAAGGACCCAGAACTTGCCGTAATTATTTTTACTTGTTCGTTGACTAATAATAATCTGCATGTTGCCGCCAGTGCATGCTTCTGTTGAAATTCACTCTTGGACAAGACCGGAAGCAGTGCCCAAAAGGAATCAACTAACAGCCAAGATCTACTATAGGAAGTAGTACCAGCAACTGTACTCCGAACAGAAAACATATCAAATGTAAGTCTTTTTGCGGCTCAAGTACTTTAATTACTTGTCTGTTAAAGTGCCAGATTTTTGTTTAGGTTCTGCTCGCTTCCAGATTTCTCAATGCACCTCCACTGGGGGTTAAAAGTACGCTTTGCTAAATTGCCCATTCCCATAGCAAAACTTTCTCCCAAACATTTAGAAACAAAAAAAGTATATACTATTTGTCTCAATAACTAGGAAACACTGAATTTTAGCAAGACTTTTACCATGTCCTTCCTTTCTACTTGCGCATGAAATAACATTCACAAAAAGCCCTTCCCCCAAAACAATGTCACAGCCAGCAGGAAGTGAAGGTTAGTAAATGTATACTTCATTAGATTAAATTAACATATAAAGCAACATCAAGTGAACATATTACTGAGCTCCCTCCGGAAATCCGGTAAAAAAAACGAAAACATACTGCAGAATAGCATGCAGCATACATCATATAATTCCTAAATCGGTAAGCAATAATGCATAGATGGATGTTAATTCAGGAATACAAAATAGAATTAAATTCATTCCCAATTAGAGTTGAAGAAATATAACGTCCTCAAAAGCAAAAAAGTGAAACGTTGGGTAATATTTATTAACTTTGAAATGAACATAGAGAAGTGCATTTTGACGAACAGAAACAAGGTTCCTGGAAACAGAACTAAAAAATATTTTAATTAAATTCAAACATAATAGGCTATGGCGATTTGAACAAACCCAAATTTCATTGAAATTTTTCAAGTTTAAAATTGGGGCCCATATAAAAATGTTGCAAAGAGAGGGCTCTTGAAGAGTGTTGCTCACCAAAAAAGACCTTTTAGCAAAAATAAATGAACAAAAATTAGCTAGTTAGATATTAATGAGGCACCGGTGAAGCTCGCACCATGACAATGCCATGGGGGTTTACATGAAAAGTGATTGTACTGTTCACACCAACTTGTTCTGTGGTGCCTGGCTCGAAAACATTAGTTAAAGTATATTTAGCTGCTGGGCTGGTGATGTTCAGATCTGCCATTTTGAATGAGTAAGCAGATGGTCCTCCACAAGAATCACAAAAGCTTATTACAGCTATAGCTTGATTACCACTAGATAGAGGTCGAACCCATAGCTGCAAAACAAAACACTACTAGCTTGCACGGGACTCATTACTTGGAATAAGGTCGAACTGCTCTAGATTTCAATCTTTGCAGTCCTGTGGCTCATTTATCAAATTTGATCCATGTGCTCCAAGTCCAGAATAAAGTCAGGAAATTTGAGTTTGCTAGAGAGGATAATTTTTTTTTTAAATAACTAGGGACAAAGATTGGGTATCACTGAAATACCAAACTCAATGCATTGCGTTTTATACTGTTTTACAGATTTTATAAGATTCAAGCCTCAAATTCACTTATACTTATATCAATGAGTACAAGGGGTAGTATCAGGAGTTGATGTTCCTGAAGATGAGAATGAAGAAGAATAATACCTTTAAGAGATGAAGATGCCTAATTTTTCATTTCCGCACTCATGCAGTTCTTTGCAATTTATTGATTTTGGAAGACTCATTTATGATAAGTCTTCCAACATTGCTATTAGCAAATTTTTAAAAAAAATTGCCAATCCGTGAGATCTCTTACGTGTAAAATTTATTTTAGAAATAGACTTACCTGCAAGGGTCCATCAGTCTTCATTCTACGACCTTGCATTCCTAGAGGATCTTGATCGATATCAATCACTTCTTTGTTCAGTAGAACTTCTTTCATTTTTGGTTCAATATGTTTCAAATCAACAGAAACCAGCAGGGGGGCTGCCAAAATTGCCCATATACCTGTTCATTTAAAATGTTACTACCAACTGTGACGTAATGAGTAATATTATTAAAGATGTTGTTAATAATTTGCTGAATTTGTATATTGCATGATGTATCTATCATTACGTATGTTTAATTATAATACGAATATGTAAAAGTGAGAAAATATTCACGCTTTTTAACACAGTGAAATGTTTTAAAGTTTCCAATTTTTTGATGTAACATGTTCACATTTCAACTCAATTGCTAACTAATTTCATTACATCATTGAATGAGTGTTTTTATATGAAGAAACGATATGAAAGTTTTTGAGAACTGACGAAAAAAAAATACCATCCCAGACTCTCACGGGGCAGAGGCTCTGTTCTCTTTTTATTCTCAGTGATAAAAATTAAATAACCTTGCTGTTAAAAACATTTAAGATATGTACCAAATTGAAGCTTTGTCTCATCATAACTTAGTGCAAAATCACCACCAATGATCATATCCGGATCATTCCATCTTCCCACACCAGCTGCTGGAACCAAAACATCCTGATGATCTCCAAACCAATTGATGATTGTTTTGACTGAATCAAAGCTATCCTGAATATCATCAAAATTTCTCCACATATTACAGTTTTCTCCAAGAAGAGTGAAATTGACCTAAGGAAATTTATTAATGTTGACTGATGATTATACTGGTATATGAATAAAAATGTCGAAAGCATTCATTGAGTTCGACTCGACTGGTGTTTTAATCAGGCATGTGCAGCAAATGGAGCATGCATAATTGACCAGTGACTCCACACTTGGAAGTCGTGAAAGTTGGGAGCTGAAAGAAGTTGTACAGCAGAAATTATCGAATTATGTATAAAATTCTGCAAGACACGTCTTTAACTTATTAAACTTGCCACATGATATTCCAAATTAAATCCATTTACGGTACAAAAAATAAAAATTGAGTGAAAAATTGAGATCACATTGTGGATCATCAGCAAATGTTGTTACAATATACTAGAAAACAAACCTTAGGTGGCAGATGGCCATCATCAAGTGGCCATCCACATTCATATATTATATGCCGACCAGTCGCATTTAGCTCTCTACTCATTAGAGGAAACCCTGCCAGTTTCTCTTCGTGGCTTGAGTAACAACCATCTAATTTCAACATATCCACACCCCAAGATGCAAATGTCCTTGCATCAGTTTTTTCATGGCCAAGTGTACCTGGATATCCAGCACATGTTATCTCACCCATGTCACCATAAATTCCCAGTTTTAGGCCCTGGATGGTGAATATAAAGATAATTAGGAAAATCTGCAAGCGATTTGCATACAGTATATAAAGTTCAATAAATACAGTAACAGTTTAAACATTCGATGTTTTGATTAAAAAAAACTGCATCCCAATATCGAGTATGTGTTACAGTACAGCTGATGAATAGCATCACCAGTCATTGCAAGCTCACAGTCACACTCAACAATAGTCATAACTTCTGTAGGTTGAATATTTCGCATTATCTGCAAATGCAGTTCATACTTGGAATATTAGTACTGTTCTTTATTCTTTATGCAGTAAACCTGACTTCATTTTATGATTATCGTCATTTTAATTGCTCCATTGTAGTGATGGGCCGAAGTATCGGTATCGGAATTGGTATCGGCAAGTATCGGTGATTTTTGAGGTATCGGTATCGGTACTGGTATCGGAAAATTTTCTTCGCCGATACCGCCGATACCAAAACCGATAACGAATACGTCTATAAAACGGAGCGTACGAATACGCTTTATTTACTGATAATAAATGGAAAGACCTCGCATTCCACTGCTCTGAAAAATAATTAAAACGGGGCATGCTTCGCGTGAACAATTCTATTTACACTTCGGGTTTAATTAAATAAAAGCCATCAATCCGCTGACTATATGCTCTTTTTGATGCATTAAAAGGTGTTGAGGTCGCATTACACGTTTGCGTAGGTTGCGTTTTTTCATGGTTTGTTTGATTATACCATTGCGTTTTATGCAAGCGCAATGCTTTGCATGCATCCACGTTTTCCAATGAAACAGAACGGCTTGCTATGAAAGCTACCGCAGAGTGCTTGTTTCTTTTTTACGCTTGTGCTTTGTGCGCATGTGAACAAGGTTAACGCAAAGCAATGCAGGCGTGTATTGCCGTTTTTATTTTATTGCTCGAAACGTAATGCAACGCATCGGTGAGACGACCTCACGTGTTTTGTAGCCTTTAGGTGTCACGTTAGTTGTGTAACCACGAACATTTGCACTCAATCTTTGGACCGATGTGTGATTGAACGCTGCAACAATACTTTATATTTTTATCCATAAAAGTTTGCACTCAAATGGATGCAAGAGTTCAAGGGTGCAAACGTGCGTAGGCGCACATATACGTGAGTACAACTATAACAAGGGCATAAGTATGTGGATACAGAAAGGCCTTCAACATATTTAACAAAGTACTCGGTATCGGCGGTATCGGTATCGGCATATAAATTAAGAAGGTGGTATCGGTACTTGTATCGGTATCGGCGAAAATTTTGATATCGGCCCATCTCTACTCTATTGTGCAACAAAATCATGGCTAGCCAATATTTAAACAGCATAATATTTGATATGCTACATGAAAAGTAAAATAACCCTACTAAAATGTAATATTAGTTTTTGTTTAAATCAAATTGGTAGAATGACAGACAGAATGCTACTTGGGTGATTTATAAAAAATAATCTTTGCTTTTGCTCTCAATCATTTAATTGAAGTTCAAATATTTCCACTTTCAAAATTAAACTAGGCTATTGGACATCCCTTAACGTATTGTCAAATAATGCAGCATCTAATCAGAAATTTTATTTTGTCAAGCATGAGTCTCTGATGGGCCGTGCTTCAGCAGCACGGTCCATCAGTGACCCATGCATAACAAAACTTATTTGAACAAAACAGTTCTGACTCAGCATAGTTTTGCTATTTAAATAAAAATGGCATACTTTTCCATGAACATAATCGGCCAGACTTTTAATTCCGTTTGGAAATCTATCAGGGTCAGCAACAAGCTCAGACTTATCGTTCCTTGTTTTTTGAGACCAGCAATCATCTATGTTGACTTGGACATATCCGACATCTTTCCAGCCACCTTCAGACAATCTGTGCAAATCCAAATCACTTTTTCAGAGAAGAATAATTAGCATTTTCTGATGATGAGACACTCAATGATTTTGACATGTATGGGCGTGGTAAAATCTGCCACTTTCAGATTGAATTTATTTTGAAATCTTGAATCAAAATTGATTTAAAAATATTTTCGGCATTTTATCACAATTTTCGATTGATTTTCATCAATCAAGCACGCATAGGCTGAAACAATTTAAAATCATTGCCACACCACAGCAAAAAACTTAACTTAAAAACTCAGATTTTTAATAAAATGTTAATTTCAATGTAAACTGTTCAACTGTGATAGAGTTTGAACACAAATTTTATTATCATGGACAAATTTAATAGATACAGGGTATACTTAACACCGTTCCTCCCCATTAGCAAACAATAATTGATACGGTAAAGCAGAAAAGGTTAAACTTGACGAGCATACTACCGATATCACTACAGCTAAACACAATTATTTACTTACTGATCAGCCATATCTTTGTATAATTTTTCGGAAATGCAGGAATCCGGGTAATTTTCACAATCAATATTGCACCTATATCGTTCCCACGAAAGCCATCCCACAGGAGGAGTTCTTGCCACTCCATTATCCAGAGCCCATGTACAGCAAATGGAAATTGATAAACCCAACATTAAAATCAGCCAATCCATCACCAACACTGAAGATTTAGTCTGTGATATCAATAAAGAAAATCCGTTCAGGAACTAGAGACGAGGGCAGAAAACGGTGAAGCGAATGATCACGATCGAAGATGTTTACAGTTTACTTGCTTTCTGCTTTTGCACCTTAGCTGTTAATACGCTAAACAAGATAAACACACAATTGTGATGAGTGGAGTCAATATTTAACAACGTTTGTTGTTATTTTTATATTATTTTGTTGATCCAGGTATTTTAAGATGACAAAACTAATTACTAAAAATATAAATAATTTTATGTTTAAAAAGCATACAATATATACAAACAAAAATGGGGGTTATAGACTTGGAAATGAACGTTTTTTACTCACCGTCCACCACTCGTTACTGTCCACTTGTAGAGTGCGCTTATTTTATGGGGATTCCCCTCCGATAAAAGCGTTACCAGGACAGTTTAAAAGCTAATTCTGTGGGTGGGTGATTAATTTTGTTCCTTTTCAAGCATTTCTTCAGATTGTGATGTATTGGTTCATTATTTTCGTGTGCCTATATACAGACTACATTAAAGCACAGACTTCTGGTAAGCATTTTAGCTCACTTTAGTTTAAATCAAATTTGTAATTTTGCGTTATTCGCATGCTATACTGTATGAGCTCTGAGTTTGTGAAAGTGACTGGACACTTTATTTTGTGTTATTAAGGTCGCACTACACGTTTGCGTAGGTTGCGTTTTTTCTTGGGTTTATTATATTTTACCCCTGCGTTTTACGCAAGCGTAATGCTCTGCTTGCATTTCGTTCCGTTTTCAATGAAACAGAACTGTTTGTTATGAAAGCTAACGCAGAGTGCTTGTTTCTTTTTTGCATTTGTGCTTTGTACGTATGTGTACACGATTAACTCAAAGCAATGCAGGTGTGTATTGCCGTTTTTATTTTATTACCCGAAACGTAATGCAACGCATTGGTAAGACAATTTTGTGTGTATTGGGGGCTTTATGATTTGCTTTCCCAAAAACTAATTCCCTACCTCATTTTTGAACTTTATTTTAGGTTTTGTAATGCGATGTCTTTTTTTGTGTCGCCTTCTGTGGTGACAGAGGTGTCTATGAGTTGATTATACATCTATTCTGCTTTACAGCACTGATTGCAATACACTTTACTGAACGGGGGACAGTCACCAACAAGAAGTAGTTAACACAATATTAATCAGGTTCACCGAAAAGTCCACTTGTCCATCGTCTGTGATGTTGTTTATATCAACAATTGCTTGTTCACATTCATGATTAGTTTCACAATTTACTGCTGCTCTTTTTTGTACCGTAGTAAAAATTCCTTCGGAAAACGAAGATATTTTGCCTGGTGTAGTCAACTATATAGGAATTTGTTGAGCATGATAATGTGGTTCTGCACATGAGCGAATTGTCGGTACATCGGTACCTCATTCTGGGTGCATCTAGGGTACATATTGGGCTTGCAAAAATGGACTCTAAGAAAAATTTGTAAAAAAATGTTGCAATTATCAAATATTATCTATTTGAATACTAACATTAAGCATTCTTCTTTTACAGCACCAAATCCAGCATTCGAAAACATTGCACCATGTAGCTGTGACCTTACTCTAAATCAATATGACAATAACTGCTGTTGTGATCCGGTAAGTCAGTTTGATCTCAATCAGAAAAAGAACTTTTCAAATATGTTTTATTAAGTATGTGCTACTGATGAAAACATGCCATAGAGGCAGGGTCCATCTGTAGAACATGCTTGACAAAATATAATTCCTGATTGGGATGTAGAGCACTAAATAATAGTTATATACGAAAACTTGAAAGAAGCATATGTCAAAATTATTGTTGGGTTGTTAATTGGTGATTCATTAACCACATTCAAGATTTCAAGATTTATCGACAGTCTATCAAAGCAGCAAAGTGATTACAATCTTGTAATGCTATTTTACAGATACATTAATTAGTTAAGGCTGGCCATAATTCAATACTTTGTAATTTTGAAATTAAATTAAAGTTTGAATGAAACAAATCAAACCCACGAGTTCTAAAAAAAATAATAAAACAACATAGCGAACAAAATTCAGTTTGGTCTTGTTTCTCCATGACTTTCGTGTCTAGTATAAATATAACCCTGCGAGCACCTAAATGTTGTAATATATCAATGGTCAATAATTGGTCAATCCATCAAAACTTATTTGATATTCAGTAAGTTGAATACTATATTAATTTAACAGTCAATGGCCAATGCATATTGTTTAAGCAAAAAACCTTGTGGTTACCAAGTAGCTAATGTTGAGTAGATTGGTTGTAGTACAGACGTCTTTTAGATATTCCGAAGTCTATTTGAAAGTTTTATCTTTTTTTGCAAATGAGGATTTAATATAAAAAACATACCAGTTAAAAAAATTTAATTCAAAGTGGTCAGCCCTGATTTCGATGACCAGTGTTTGTAACAAATTGAGGGTTGTGCTTAAACAAGGGTACTGGACTCATTAAAATACTGGTAATTAAAATATTATCTATGAAAACTATAAATTTCTTTCAGGATGTTGATAATGAAGTGATAATATCAAACTGCATTCCTGGAGTTTTTGGTGGAGATTTTACAGTGGTGGATGATAGAATCTGTAAATTTAATCAATCTTTCACACCAGACTGGTTTCCTTTCACCTGCATTCAGTTTTTAAATTCACCAGATCTGGGATTGTTTTATTATCCTTCTGCATCACCTGGGTAATGTTATATCTGATATTTCAGTTGCTTGCTGCAGTTTAATTTTCAATCATTTTCAAAATTAAAAACTATAATTTGCTAAGCATGAGTCACTGATAGACTGTGGCTAAACGCCACGATCCATCAGTGACTTATACTTACGGTAACAAATAGATATTTGATGGAAATATTTTTGATTGGATCAATAAAGATCATTACCGGTATATTGATTGCAGAGTAGAAGTTTTTTCCATTTTGTTTAGATAGCATTTTAGTTTTTTTCCTCAAAGTGATTCATCCTGCCATCTCTATTGATGGTGTTATAATATTTTACCATAGAATCAGGCAGTGTGATAGAATCTCAGAAATTGACTCTTCCAGATACATTTCATCAATGTTTATCATTGGAAAATAATAAATCATATGAAATGTGTACTGTCATAGGATCAAGAAAATCTTGCACTAAGTTTAAAATTTTTTAGATTTTGCAATTAATTTTCTTCCTCAGAAAAGTTAGAATGTCGCATTTCATCAAAAACATGGCTGAATTTAGAATGTAATAAATAATAAAATATTTAGTACATCTCTGGTTGCAGCATATGGTATTGGTATTCTATATTAAAATTTGCTTAAAAACAAAAAATTTACTCAAAACACCCAAAGAAAATGGTTCCCATCAGAAGAAAATTTCGAATATCTGGTAGCATTTTTTGCCCATCAGAAGACAGTGGCTTGAACATTTTGGACACCCGAAGAAAAACAAGATTCTGTCATTCTGATTCGATCCATTATTGTTTAATAATATGGGCTCTTTAATGTAGACAAATCTTTCCATCAATAGTGCACCAGTGTCAGTTCCCGGAACTCCTTACAATTATGCTGAAGGAACAGTTTCAAGTGTGTGCGGACAGAGTACAGCATACAGTTATGGTGTGGCAATTGGTGCCAAAATTAATGTTTCGGATGCCTGTTTAAGATTACCACAGGCAAGCAAATTTTTTCTACTGATAAGTTTGCCCAATTATTTTATATTGGGTATAATTTATTATATATTTTATATATTGCTATTTTTTGGTTGATTTTGTTTCTGGATATGCAGCATTATAGTGGTGGGGAAAGATTGGGATTTTTCCCGTAATGTAAAATGATATATTGTCATAAAATTTCAAAAACCTTGTTGCGCACCTGTGAAGTTCTAAGGAGGAATTGTATCAGACAATTTTTTAGGTGAAATTCATTATCCTCTGCAAAAGTAAACTTTTTGTAGTGTGCTTTCAAACACCAAGTAAAATTGCATTCAAAAGTGTGCCTTACACAGCAGTTATTTAATTGCTGCTGTTCGGCATCGGGGTTTTTATCAAGACCTTCTCCATTTTGTTTTTAAACCGTTGTCAGATAGCTTTGATATCTGATAGATGAGCATTAACGAGGTAAGTAATGAGTATTCTGATATACAAAGTCCTGTTTAAATTTTGGAAACCCAGTTATGGAAACTGTTTATTTTTCAGAATGCACTTGCTGGCAACTGCATAGCACATAGTAGTGTTCAATATCTCATAGATACTACAGCTTCTTGTGATGTAACTGTTTCAGAACAGTTGTGTGCTACTGGAACAAAATTGGATGCTGCTTTTTACACATCACCTAGCATAGGCAACATTGTAAGAAAGCTTCTAATGATATTTAATAGAAAGAAAACTTTTCAACTGCGACTCCTCTGGTGCCAGGGGTGCAGACACTGGCAGAGATAGACCCAGAGATTAGAGGAATCCCATTTTCTTTTAGACCAATTGAACTTAAAATTACGTTTCTCATACAAAAGGACTCTTACTGATAATTATTTTTCTCACACGCCTAGGCAGCAAATGTCTCTTATTTTTGCTCTGGAAGCAACAACGACCCACTTCTAGTAAAGACAAATACTGGTGCAACAGATCCCAACACAGAGAGCCTTTTCGAACAAACCAAAGCAACAGGTGAGTACAACATGCAATGGAACTTTATTATTATATACAAATACAGACTCAAGGACTGGCAATAAAATAAATATTACTGGAATATACCGAACACATAACTTTACCTTAACATAACATTTTGCACAACAGAAGTAAAAACATTAATTAAAGCACTACCAGTAAAAGCGTGAACAAAAAGCTTGCAGTGAGTAGCACACAAAAAAATTTAAAAGCAGGAGAGACTGGCGCTAAAATCTAGATTTGGTACCATCAACCCACTCCCATCTATCAAGGGCCAAGGCAGCACCATTTTGACAAACGAGACAAGCCAATACAAAGATTGACGAGGTGATAAGAACATTACCAGGTCACAGGAACAAACGAATGTGTATTCAAAGCGTGCATACCACCTACTGGACTGAAATAGTTTACATTGCGGTTTACTGGATTGCCTCGTAGTTGTTGCTCAAGTTGTTGTTCTTCAAACTGCTTTTCATACGAACGTTTTGCATTTCTAGTCATTCCAACTACCATGTTCCGGACCTGCTCTGTCCAAACAGTTTGAGATATTGTTATGGTGTATAGGCAAATGAGTGTAGAACAGGACATGAAGCAACAAATATATAAACAATGCAATGCATACATGCCCACGATCGTAGTGGAAATTTATAAAATCAAATTCAACGATTAGTTTTAGTGTCGTCTGAATAAAAAGCCTGATATATTTAAAGTCCAAATATTGAGTGAACAAATTCTTGATGTATGTAACCTCCTACTCTGGGCACTAAACAACAATTTTGAAAGGGTTTTCATTAACTTGCGACCAGTTGTATATTTTAATTTGGTACCTTGAAAGGTATTGACATTCACTGTCTGTGACAATGCTTACTTTTGCGCAAGAGATCGAGAAAAAGATGTTAAAATGCATTCACCTTTTTGTACATTTCCACTATGTCAGGTGCAGGATGCTTCTTCATTCGTTTGTATAGGCGGTCGCGAACAGCAATCATTTCCAAAATCTCATCAGTAATCCATGCTTTGTGCTTATGGTATACACCATTGGCTACAAATTCACCAGATGCTGGTGAATCCAATGCAGGATTGTGAGACTGTTGAGGGGCTTGCAGATTTGCATATTGTCGAGGTGGAACAGGCCCAACTGGAAATCCCGACATGGTTGGAAGAGGTTGCGGGGGTGGAAGTCTAGAGACTCTTGTTAATGGAGTTTGTGCAATAGCCGTCACAGGATGGATTGGGAGATGTACAGGCATAAAATGAGGTGGAGGAGGTGGAACGGGAAGTGCAGATATAAATGGTGGCATGGGTGGTGGGATAGCGTTAATAGGCAATGGAACAGGATTAGTTTGAGGCATAGGGAAATTCGGAAATGGACCGCTAGAAAGCCTACGTCCATCTCTGTCATTTTGCATCGAATAAGGCAAAGGTGAAGATGGCCATGATGGACAAGTAGATGATGTAAATCCACACTCTGAACTGACGTCATCGGAATCAACACTTCCCGGAAGTCTGATTTGGAGACCTGAATAAAATATTTTTTCTGTAACTGACTCATAAATGATAGTTTGGAAAAGCTCTAAGTTAAAATGTATTTTCTAGGTATTTGCATAATATTTGCCAAGCATGCATGTATAACCGAGTTTACACTCACCATTTTTTGCGCTATCACTTTCATTTGCTGATGACAGATATCCAGAATCTATGGTGGAACAAGTGAAGGATGAATGCAGCCTCTTCTTCAATGACTTTCTTGTTCCTATTGCCTGTGGAGTCAATATTGTTATCATTCGGCTGCCTGATAGCCCATGCACAGGTGACACAGGTGAAAGCGAATTTCATTATCGCAATAAATGTACAGTATTACTTGAAAGGAATGACCCGAGATTTTGGGATGCAAATAGATAAACATCTAACTTTGAATTATTGGAACTCGTCATCTGAGAGCTTGTGTTCACTATAGGTAAAAATGTACCAATGTTACTCGAAACTAGGGACCTGAAATTTCGGGATGCAAGAAGGTAAACGCCCAACTTTGAATTATTGGAATTGGTTATTTGAGGGCTTGCGAGTTGTGGATCGATCGCGAACGAGTGTTTCGGAAGCCTGCAACATCAATGCAATACGCAAATTAGTGATGTCCTAGTTGTACATCAATTGGAAATAATTTAACCAGTTCAAGCTAGAAATTAACATACAATCCATTAGTAACTCTTACTCACCAAACATACATTGGAATACGGTGTTACTATACCTTAAAACAAGTGCTTTCAGATGACGACTGTGCCTCTTCATCATCTGCATCGTTATCACTACTGTGGTTGCTACCGGACTGTCCAGTAGATACAGGACTTCCACCAGGATATGGTGAAGGATTAATTTCCATGATATGACGGTAAATGTCAAACCCAGAGTCAACATTTCTTTTGTCGGTAATCTTTCTGGGAGTGTCAGACCACGGATCGACGCTCACAGAATCGACAGATTTAGCTGATGCTGCAGACTCGCCGCCAGGTATATTCCAGATACTTGCATCAAGATCAGACTGCGACCTATTACAAAGTAAACCAAGTTATAGCAGGGCGAAAAGCGTATTAATTTTTTTTCTCGTTGAGTGCGAGGAGTGTGGTCAACATTTCGTTTTAATTAGTTATCGTCAATCCATCTCTTGAATATTGGATACAACGGACGTAGAGCGCAGGACAGAAATTCCCCAATAGTAACGACCGTACAGAAGCGAGGATCCGCAGGTGGAAAACAACGCTTTAATACGAATTGGTAAAATTATTACACTGGTTCATTTGACATTTTAGATTATTCATATTATTAGATTATTATCCTTGTGCCGTCGCGTGAGATGAAGAATTCATTGTTGCAACACAAAAAAAGATTATACGCCATTCCATAGTTAGAAACTGTTGATTTATTAATCAGGTATCCGAGAAACAGTTGATTTATTATTCAGGTATCCGACTACATTTGTTTTTTTTTGGGGACGCATTGAGCCCATTCCACATTTTTCTTTTCCCCCACCACAGGCTTCGACCAGTGTTGTCAATTGCCTGGCCCCAAGCATGATGGACGGCGCGTCGCACTTCTCCGCAATCCAACGACCCACACTCGTCAGAACACGTTCCGTACTTACTCTTTATCCGTCAATTCCTGCAGCAAATTCCCAGCTTCTTTGCTCCAATCATCTACTGGTTTTGCACAAGCGAATGAAGATTTTGGATAGTATGATTTCATGAAGATTTTCATCGCATCCGCAAAATTATGGTTCACGTTGCCCGACTTTAGACCATTGGCATTGGATGCAGCTGGAACGGAATCCCTTTCAAGTGAAGGGGATTGGATATCTCTCGACTGAACTTCAGCGTTGAGAGCGTTGAGGACCAGCCCACGAATCTGCAATAAAATCCCATTCTCAGAGCAAAAGATCATCTCAGCCACAAGAATAGATCACTCGTGAATTCGTCATTTTTAAAACCTACGAGTCTATTTACAAAAAATCGAATATTGCACCAGCTATTATCTGCTTATTCTTGATCTAATGGTTTCAATGTCAGTCCATTTTTCATTTCGCACTGTGTATCGACACATCTTAAGGACATGGCGTTGATTCGGAATGTTAAATAAACAACAAATTCAAAGTTTTACCTTCATATTTTCAAACTCTTGGTAAAGCATTTGAAATTGTGGTTGTGTTGGTTTGACTGGTTCTTTCTGCGGCTCCGGAATCATTCTAGTCATTTGGGTTGTCGGTACCTGAAATAGCGATAATTCAGTTCAATTCTTAGGACAGACTTATACACAAATATTATTAGTATTTCAATCTGAAGCATTAAAACCGAATTTTTTTTTTGGCAGTATACAACTCCCAAGAATATATTTCGTTGGTTAAGTTATGCTACCTGATTCTTAAGGTGAAACTAGATTCCTTTAACCTAATTTTGATCGAAATATCATAGCACCATTAAGATAAAAATTACACTGCATTATGACGATTTAATCTACCTCGCATCGCGGCCTGTTGTGATTGGCTTGACGTTGTAGAGGTGGAGGGATGTTGGGGATCGACGGACCCTTCATGTAATTAGGGTTCTGACGAAAACTCCTTGGTCGTCCTGGATGCCTGTTATCGTGATATCCAGGTCTCTGATATTGAGGCGTCCACCTCCGCCCGCGCTTGTTGTCTATCATTTGTTGATTAACAGCCACATTACGTCTGTGCATGCTTTCAATTACCATGTCTAAATTTTGCCCCCTGGTCGTCTTCCTGTGGGTATAAAAATGTTTCGGTTATAATATAAATGACGCGCTATAGATCATATGTATGTTGTCTAGTTTCATCATGCCGTGCGTCGCGTAAATCTGTATACGTTGGATTTTGTCATCACTTGTTCACACGCTTCGAATTTCATAAGACCAGCCCTTTTTTAGATTGACAACATTTCCGCGTCGCAATTCAGCGACTCATATCCAACAAAATATAAGTACTTCAACAGGAATCAGCCGTTTGGGGTCTTGGTCTGAACGGCGCAGATTAGTTCCACGTCTATCGCATACAGAGTAAATGCTACTTACCACTTTAGAAATCAAGCGTAAGCCTTTCGTCGTGCTTGCCTGTTGTCTCGAGTCGGCAAAAGATTTAAAACGTAGAACGATTAAAATAAAAAATTAAAGAACTTTCGGCTGATGAAATTAATAGCAGCTACCAAGTTTCCAGTGAAAACCAACAGAACGTCATAAAATATAGTAACAAACGGAACACAGGAGAAAAAAACGATCTGACTCAAAACAACAGAATTGTCCGATCGACATCACTCACACAATGCTGGTTGAAAAAATGCATATGTAGACTGATGGGTAATAATTACGAATCGAGCCTTGTTTATTTATTTATCCTTAGTATTGGTAAACAAATAAACCTTCAGACCTGATGCAGTCATAAGCACCAGTATGTAGTAAAAGTACGTGCAATATACGTCGCTGTGATAGTTCTCTGTCAATCTTTTTATCATAGAACTTTTCATCCAAATTTGCCGACCCAGTCTAGGCACCATCCCCAATCCAAATTTATTAGATTATATGGTATTCCGATCTTTACAACGGTTTGTTTTCTTGGGTTCTTGCGATGTTGGTGCGCGATTCATTTCTTCTTACAACGTCGCAAAACACGACAGGTATTTTTTCTTCGTTTTTTAGGAATATAATGTACTGATCTTCAAATATGCGTTCCATATTGCTGTTTGCTGAATGCGCTTGCTGAATTTGAACTCTCTTGAATAGTATGATGACATGACAAAGGGCATAAAAGTGAAGAAAATTTTAATTTGCTACCTCTAACATGATATATGAGCGGTGCCTCCGAAATGACTTATACCACGTACACCGCTTATATACAAAAACATAGGGTATTATATTGGTGGCTAAGCTATCCTACGGCTAAAAACTCACACCATTGGTATAAAAGGATAATTCGCATACTGCGAGACTAGGGTGAGAGCACATCTTGTAATTTATTCTATTATTTTTATTTTGAAAGTTGTTGTTTTTTTACAAATGACGCCATTTCCGAAATTTGTTCAAAAAATTACAAAATGACAGAAAAAAAACAGTAAATTTAACGTTCTTTTGTTGTAATTATATATTTCCAATTATCGAATGCGCCTTGTTGATATATATGCCAAGTATGGGCTGTTGATGGTCGCGCCTTGGAAGCGCGCTCCATTAAGGTGTTGTTATTGAAAAAAAGTCAAATTGATGGTTTTATGTACATAGGGCGAAATTACATTACAGTCAAAAACAGCGATTTTCCAGCAGTGTACCTTGTACAGTTACAGTGTGCCTTGTATATCATGGGACCAAGTAAAACCAAGATAAACTTACACGCTTGCTCGCGGAAAAAGCGCGTGGCCTTCAATACATACCTATAGTCTATATAGTCTACGTGATATGCGGGGTATAAGCCATTTCGGAGGCATCCATATATGGGGAATATTTGATTTATTTGTAATTAGGATTCTGGATGGCCGGTATAGCAGCGCCATTCCCAACCTGTTTATACTGACTGTTTTATTATTTCGAGATTGTATTTTGGAAATTGATATTTTTTACATTTTTGTTTATTATTTATATGGATTTTGTATGCACTTCTTAATACAATATGCCCATTTTAATTTCCAGATCCTACCGCTTGCAATTATTTAGGACCAACTCTAACTGGATCTGCCTGTCAAAATGTTGTGGCGTCAGTCAGTTATACTTTAACGTGGAGTGGAGCTGATATAACTGTCTTTGATGTTGCCATTACTTTAGTGAACGTTACTTTGACAACTACAAGTTTAGTATGTAAGTATAAATTTAGAGTGTGTGGGTTTTTAGAATCAATTACCAAATTATTGAATAGACACCGTATGCCGTATTCATATTGGATTTGTTTCAATTTTATAAAATGTCATGATCGGCTGTGTCGTCTAGTCTAGTGGTTCTTATTAACCTTGGGATATTCTCGACTGGTGAAAACGAAAAACAAGTCTTTAGCGGACCGGTAACCAATTGCGATAGCAGATGATGTCAAATTTTTTTGCAAATACACGTGTTTGAAAAATGAATACTATAGAATGTAGCTGAAATATAGAAATTTTAAAATTTCCATGCCCAAAAACCCCATTCACTGTGGTTTAGAGAGGTAAGTGCACTGTAAAAAATGCAACAAAATCACTGGTCTTTGATAGTAATTTCACTTGGCGCTATTGAAAAAAATTCAAAATTGACGTTTTTGGCCGAATATGGGTTGTTGATGGAACGCACCGCGAAGATGCGGTTCCTCAACAGCCATAATTGGCATAAATCTCATCAACATGGCGTGTTTTTAACTTTGAAATTTTTTTTTTTTTTTTTTTTTATAGCCACTTCTTTGAGTGGGTCACCCTGTCCAAGGCCCTGTAACAGCGGCCACTTATAGGCGGACAGGGTTACAATTACTGGAAAGATATGATCTTTTCCTGTTCGGCTTAGCCTACCCAAGTTATTACACCCTGGGTTGAGTGGTGGGCGTGGATAAGCGAGCCGGACTCGCCGGGGCTCGAACCCGAGGTCTTCAACCTTATGCGATTACTGCAAATGACCAATAAATTTACTGTTCGTTTGTTACAGTGTACATATCGTACTTTAGTGTTTTAATTTTATTTGTTTCTAAAATATTTTTACACCCAAATAAATACTAATATTTCTATGATATGAAATTCCCTTGTCTTATATGTGTCATGCTAATCATATCTGCTGTCTAAAATCACCAACTCCGGCAGTGAATTTATTTGGTGATAATGAAGTTGAACTGATATAAAGAGACATGTTAGGCCAAGTATGGGTTGTTGAGGGAATACACCGCCGAAGTATACGCTCCATTAACAGTTCATACTTAATAAATTAATTTCGTCAAAAGAGCCGTTTCAAATTTTGAACATATGATTCTACTGCGAATGAACAAGAATTTATTGTGATTTGTAATAGCGTAAGATACACGAAGAAATATTATTGAATTGATTTAACCCAGTAGCCTGAAATTCCAAAAATATACTTTTTTTCCTCTTTCTTATTGTTTTCACTTGATGGTATATACCATGATGGTATATACCATGATATGATGCTTTTCGGAATACTGGACAATACTGGAGAAATTCGTGTTGTTTTATACCTTTCACGTATTTTCTTCCACCTAGCGTCTTCCTATGTGATTTTTGAGACATTTCTTCTAGCAAAAACATTAATTTTGTTACAGCATCGGGAACAGGACCGAATTATGTTTTGGCGCAAAAGTTTACAACCACTTTTGTTACTCCCAATTCATCAAATTCTGTAGCACAATCTGGAGATCCTGGATACGAATATGGACTTCCTGTTATCAGTGCTGAAGACACAGGAGCTACTGAAGTGAACAGAACCACCCAATTGAGTATTTGGAATCCAAGTATGTTTTGGACCTGTTTTTGTATCTACTAATGTTTTACTGAAATATGTATTAATTCTGTATTTTAGATAATTACTGGTTTTATAGATATCGTTTTGTTTGCTGGTATACGTTAATTGAGAATCTAAATTGAAATTGACACATATCCTGTCATAGCGTATTCTGATGTTAACTAAAAGGAAATTGATTTTAAGCGTTCTTCTAAATTATATACGTTACATTCGCATAATGGCTTTCCTACAGAACTCTCTCTCTCCCTTAGCTATAGCTAGGGATTATTCGGATTGTAGTCACCTTTTAATATGAAATAGAATCTTCAGTTCAAAATATAACATAGGATATATTTCGTGAAACAATAAAAACATTCAACACTGATGGGTCCGGTGGAAAAGGAATGTAGTTATACACGATCAAATAAAAAATATTTTCGAACGTGAAGTTTTTTTCCAAACACATATGCCCTAATCTTGCACAAGCTTAAAGACTCACATGTGGCAAATTGCGACTTATTACTCGCATAACACCAATTTGAATCCGTATTGTTCTTTTTCATGAATGAATATCAAAAATTCTCGTAAAATAGCGTTCTCGCACTGGTTTGGAACAGGCCAGTTTTGAATCGAAATGCTTAAAATAGTTTCCATGATATTCTATGCTTTTATTTTTATGATTCTGATCAACTTAGATCAGATATACTCAGTATATCTCAACAAAGGCGAATCATGGGTTTTACACTTGTTCAGAATGGATTACTGATTTTGATTAAAATTGAAATATTGAGATGAGCAATGCCGACCAATTGCCAACATCGACTCTTCATGACTTTGTACATATTATCAGGCCAATGTATTATATAGCAAAAAGACACATAAGGAACAAAATGCAAATAGTTAAAAAAAGGTTATTTCCTGCGTATAACAAACATTATATTATGTCAATAATTATTCCTATAAGTTCATCGACACATGGGGAATGACTTCGAGGTTATCGACACTACGGAAAGGCTAATGTACGTTATCAAAAGTTTTTTCATATCAAAACCCCACAAATTCAAGCGTTAAGTATGGTGCATTTATTAAATGACAAAACGTTGCGTTGATACAAATTGGATATCACAGAAATTTGTTAAATCATTTCCTTTACTGCAGAGTCAAAAACCTCATTAGTTCCGACGCATCCTCTGTGGTATTGGAAGCTACTTTCGACTGACTGCCGAAATCCTGTCAAATATTGCATATAGATTAATTGTTGGGTATTCTGGCAATCACGAAACATTTCGTTCTGTCCCATTGTCTGAACGGCGTTGTTTCTGTATCTTTGTTGATAGAAAACAAGCATGTCAGTTCGTTTGTCTGACTACTTGCTCGAACTACTTGAGAACAACTATTTCACAATGAGATTCGATCTCAAAGGTTCTTGATTCGATTGAAAATTTCTCACCGCTCCTGAACTTATATCTTCCATTCGGATTTTCAATAATGAATAAAGCATGCCTGTTGAATAAAGTCAAAGATTCACCGATATTTTACTACTGTTATAATTCATCTAACACACGCTAATATGCATTCCGTATCGGTCAATAGGATTAGTCTTCAGTGCGAAGATTTGGATTTTCACCATCGGTATTTTCCTTAACGATCATAAATGGCTCGAAATTAATGAATGATTTTTCCAGCGTTAATTGAAACAGAATTGGGGTCTTGACCATTAAAAGAAAAAATTCAAGTGCGGATTTCGCATTTGATGGTATAACCGATTGGTTAAACATGTTGGCATCGCAGGTTGAAAATTTTGGGTTCTAGTACCGATGAGTCTGGCTTGTTAATCCATGCCCACCACTCAACCCAGAGTGTAATAACTTGGGTAGGCTAAGCCGAACGGAAAAGATCATATCTTTCCCAACAATTCTAACTCTATCCGTCATTAAGTGGCCGTTGGTAAAGGCCTTAGTAGGGGTGATCCACTCCAAGAAGTCGCTGTAAAAAACAGTTTGAGGTAAAATCATGATTTGTGTAAAGTTTCCACAAAAAGTCTGCAATATCTTTTTTCTGCAAAATGAATCAATTCAGCTCTAACGGAAAATGAATCTACTTTCGATTATTATTCAAGGATATATAATTAATTATTAGGCTAAAGATGCGCATTTAAGACCCCAAAAGACTGGAATAAATTTTTTTTCATATTTATATCTCACCTCTTTAAAAATCCTTGTCTACAATACGCTGGTTTATTATTTTTTTGTTGTCTTATTTGTTCTTTAGGAAAATATAAGTCTGTATTTTTTCTTCTCGTGCCTCGGCATTTCCGACAGTCAAATCTCTGTAAAGATGTTAAGGATAGCAATTAAAAGATTTAGAATAGACATGCTATTACATATTTGCAATTGTTATGTTACTGATTTTAATCTATGGACGTCTGGCACAGGCGATTATGGAAATCATTCTCCCTTTAGATGCATGAAAATAACGGAATATATTTTTCATTGCATGGCTGTCAGTAGCTTATATTTAACGAAACAATATTCAAAACGTAGGGGGTTCGCCAGTATTCGTAGTCTCCAATCCGCATCGCCTCAACATATTCGAAAATTTGGCCATTAGCGAATTACGATATGAGTTGGCTCGCCACGAAATCTAGCATTACTGACCACATTCAACGATTTGCCACCACATTGAATACCGAACATCCGATTCGCAGACAAATGATATGCCTTTTCTTTGCAAATAGTCCCAATGTATCTTTTTATATTCGCGTTTGATTAAGCTAAATTCTTTTATTTTTCAAACCCCCAGTACTAAAAAATTACCATTCAAATTTCTCGTTGTAATCACCTGTTCATAGGATTCGAAGAAAAATAATTCAGCTTTTGCTTTTTGTTCTATTTCTCGTACTGGTACTTGATTCTCTGTCGAAAAGCAAGGGGATTCATATCGGTGTTTATTGATTTGTCGTTTTTGTCGTTGAATTTCTTCGTTCTCCGTACTTCGCCGTTGCCGTTTCTTTCTGCACATTGGTGATTTGTCACTGCATAATGATTCGACATTAGTCGGTTGTGTCGGGTTTTCAGCCTCTCTGTTTTTTCGCTTTGGTCCAGAATTGGTAGCCAGAGATTTCAGAATTGTTCTTATTTCTGTCGTTGGGTCGACGCGTGTCCGACTTTTATTTCTTCCTGACAACATGGAGAAGGTTGTTCCGAGTGAGCTGAAAGAATATAATCAGAATTAGCGATTTTGCTTAAAAATTTTATTCTATTTTGTATTATTATGAAGATTACTGCTTCTTCTAATTGAAGCATTTCGTCTTTCTTGATATTTCAGTGCTTTAAATCGCCCCATTAGGGGAACTAACTTAAGCGCGTTCTGAGCTCGCTTTTACTTTCTAAACCCACTAACCTCAATACGCTAGTTTTTAGTATTTGAAAAGTTTAGGTTCAGAACGGTAAGAAAAGAATACTCACTGGCAGTTAGATATGCAGGTATTGTATTCGAAAAACATAACTCCTATTCCTGTAGTCAATCTGCCATTCCTTTTCAGAAGTGCGATGGTGCTGTCTGCAGAACGCGACCTTCTTGTACCAAGTGCCCATAGTCTTGTAGCTTGGTTCAGAGTGTTTTCACAATGTGCTAAAAAATTTTTCCAAAAATGTAAGAATTGTGGAGCTTGAACTCAGTGGAATCTGTGTATTAGTTGGCAATTACAAAATTAAATGTGACAAGAGTTGTTAGGTCCTCAGATTTTGTTCATTGTGGATTCATTGTGAGATATATAATTTTTGGACTTAATGGAAATAACGCAGCCAGAATACACAATAATTTTATCAGAAACTAGGAAATGGTAGTCGGAAACGAACATACTGCTGCTGATAAAAATATGTAAAGGTAAATGTGTTAAATGAATTAATTTGTGTTTTAAAATTTTGGGTCTGTTTTTTACCATCGCGCCATGCATATGTCACGAATGTATCGCGTCCTGCGTTTCGCACTAGTGACACAAAATAAGCGAAAAAGTTTTTTTGACAATTCTGTTAATTTCTACCTTTACATTCTCGTTCTTTCAATAAAGCCTTGAGAACATTTATTGAATAGACACTGTGATTCCCGCTCGTATCCTCCTCATCATCTTCTCCTTCCTCCGCATCATCGATTTCATTTTGTCCTCCTTTTACTTCCTCGCCAGTTGTCTGAGAATCAAGAAACTTTTCACTTCGGAAGCTCATACTGTTACGGGAGTCCACAGAAATTATCATATTCTTATTTTTCGGTTTTGGATCATTCTGTAATTCGAAATCTTCGTCACTATTTGTTGCGTTAACATCTGGTAAAGGTACTGCTGTTCCGTTATCGACAAGAAAGAGTCCACCTTCAGCATTGTTGGCAGTGAAAAAACAGCTGTGAAATAAATCAGGACTTTAGTGCCGATTTTTTTTTTTTTTAGTAGTTTAGATCGTTTTAAGTATACCGTTACCAAACCAGGAAATTTATTTCCTCAATCATGCGTCACAGACGGTCCGCGTCTCGATCGTGCGATTCACCATCGACCCATTCCTCGCAAAATTGTTGGAACCAAATTAAATAGAATCAAAACGTATTTTATTGTCTAATGAAGTCAAAATATTGAATGCAGAAAAGGATTTGAAATATCTTATACATTGTGCTAAAAGTATTCGATAATATAACTCCAGCGCATGGCACATTTTGCGTGCGCGCAAATAATCAACAACACCAGTAGCAGGTTTCCAAGGGTTGCTGACACTGACACAAGCCCAGTAGGAAATTTTTTCAATTCGAACATCTTTTGTTGAGTTTTGTTTTTTTGAGTTTGTTGAGTTGAGTTTTGTTTTTGGAGTTTGTTGAGTTGAGTTTTGTTTCGATAAAACGCGGTCCATATATGACGCATGCTTGGCGAAATAAAATATCTGTTTGTGACAGCTATAAAATACATTTTTTTTGTTTTTGACTCTTCCCAATTTTTTCAATATGCGTCTTATATTATTTGATTAAAATGATGTGCTGATTTTAGGAATTGGTTCTCATCCATTCTAAAGTTTAAAATTTGAATCGATGCGATTCTAAATTTAGAAACGTCCCTAGTATTGTTACATTTAGTTATTTGACTCACAATACTAGTTATCAATCATACCTGTTTTTCCTAAAAATATCGTACGCTAAATCAGGATTTTCAAGATACAGTTTGCAGGAAAGACTTTTGCCCATTTCTTTATTCTTTTTGCATTGTTCTACATACTTCTTGGAATACTTGTAACGATATCTCATACTTTGTAGAGTGGTATCTGAATAGAAATAAGGTCGGGTTCAGTTTATTATTTGATTGTCTGTATACAAGGGCTCACGAAATTATTATTACGTCCTTGTTTGGCAATATCATAATATTATGAATAAAACTTTGCGATGGAAACAGTTTCAAGTATATAGTAACATGACGTGCTCTTCACATTTTGTAGGAGCATATGTACTATTGTACCATAATACAAAAACAACAAAACCTTTTTTCATATGGACTGTTCAATGGAACGTCTAAGAAAAAAGTACTGCTCAACCGGTATATTAGTGCTTAACCTTTTTTATTTTATTTTGGACCCAAATTTTAAGCGTGAATTAGTCCCAAACTCTTGGGATTCTATTCTTCGGTCAACTAAATATACAGAAAAGTACGAATTTTCGATATAAGCTTTGACACGAACGTAATAATAACCGAGAAAGATCTTCGGTGTTGAGGTCCAACTCACGAATGAAAAAAGTATTATTTTCAGTTTTATAATTGCGAAAAGGATGGAGACGTTGTTCGGACCATTTTGTATCATCAGTCGTTAACCGAATTTTCTCATATTGGTGGCGATTTCGTGTTGTAATGGCGGGGAGAGGGGAGGTCGCATAGGAACGCAAGCAAAAATGTGTAGACTCATTTCAGTTCTCACATTTCAGTTTTGGCGGATGTACGATGCGTCGAACCCTCCAATATTTGTCCTGCCTTCAATAATACTCATCATCATCTAATCTGAATTTTATTTTGACAAATGATCGTGATACTGTTTGATCGTATTTTGGGGGCAAATGTGATTAAAAAAATCTTGACACAGTCGTTGTGGCGACTGAGCTTACCTTACCCTCGCTTTTATTTCTGCAACAGTACACATAAACCGCTGTGACGTGGCAAAGAGGCAAGCATATTCCGAACCACGTCTTTTCGAAATTCAAAAAAAAATAAAACGGTGCAACGTCACATACATTTTTTGACGAATTAACTTAAATGAATATGCAATAGAAAAAGGGTACCCATTTGGCCAAAGGCTTTGTTAGCTACTGTAATCGCAACCCGGACGAATCAAATGGCGACTCATTTTTGGGTCGCGACCCGGGGGTTGAGAAGCACTAAGGTATATTCAGAATTTGGTTTTGGTACTGTAGGCATACGTGCACATAAGAAGTTCTGGTATCCAGAAAGCTCTGTGGATAGTCTCAGTCAGTTGAGCAACTGTATTTGTTAGTTATTTTGGAAACGTGTTAGGGATTCTGCAATTAGGAGGCGCCGAGCGTCAAAACACGACGTGCGTATATCCACGCGTTAAACTTTACCGTTCACACTAATCGTGTCAACGAAAAATGCGCCGTGCAAGTTGAAAATGTTACAACTATCGGATGACGCGTGAGCAACGCTCCCCGAGAATCAGTTTAATTGGTGAGTTAGAGCTTGAAAATAGAAATTTGGACGTGATATTTGTTTCTAATGGAAATTTGCTTGACCTTGGTGATAAACTGGAAATAATCCACGTAGGACATTTGATCGTAACAGAAACGACTGGCTGACCGGTACCTGGCCTAACCATCAAACAGAATTACAGGACATGCTGTCATGATTGATTAGATTTGCCTGGAATCACGTTAATAGTGAATATGATACAAATTTTGTAGAAATAAAAACCAAGAACAATGTAACACTGTTGTGGTTATTGCAGTAGGCGAAGAAGCAACAATTTTGGATGAATATGAATAAACATAAGCTTATCAATGATGTATCAAAATGAAACATATATTTTTGGAGAATGTATTGAGGCTATATCTTATAGAAATAGGCCTATTAACTTGTCGTAAGATTTTTGTTTTTCTTCAAATGTATTCGTGTAATATTGTGTCGGCAGTGGAACCCGTCCAGGATGCCTAAATTATTCGAACTTTTGCGTATGTTTTTACTAAATTTGCATATATGCTGCATGGGCAAACAGAGGTTATGTTGAATACCACCGGCTGGTAAAAGGAGCCATACAACACGAGCGACTTTGACGTTTCATGTGCAGGGCCTCGCGTCAAGTCACCACGTTCCCAAAGTGTGGCGCTTCACGATATCGCACGTACATTTGACGCGACGCATCCTGTGTTCAGATCTTTAGACTTTTAGACAGACCTTTAGACTTTTACGCGTCAATTATAGCCATTAGATGGTGGTCGGTTATATCGTTGTGAATGCCATTGGCTCTAAGAACGTTACAGACCAAGATACTGTTAATGCATAAAGAATTCGAAGACCAAGATTTAATAGGTCGAAAACAGACGTTGGCGCATCAACCCACGAATAAATTAAATAAACAAACTGTCGACACAGCGTTTATGCGTCTATGTGTACTAGCGTGACGTAAGTCGTTTTTGTGATGAATAGAATTGCAACTTGTATATTCTAGAGCGACTAGTCGTTTGTATTTCACGGGTTGAGCATATCCATAGAACTATTGTATATTCTCTGTTCCTCACTTCCCATGAATGGTGGGATCAGTATATATACTAATTATTTCGAATTTAATTTTTACCTTTCGCGTTGCACTTTCGCAACTGCACATCATCTCCCTGGCAATTTGCATTGGTTGGGCAGCTTCGACTTCGAACTCGAAATCCCGAACTTTCACAAGCGCTCCAATCACTCCATCTAAAAGGGAAGAAAATCTGATATGATATTTTTCACTGAGGTGAACGTGGTTTTCCGTTTTCTCGCAACCTTACTTATTTACAAGTAAATTTGATCCCAATTTAATCGTTACCCAAGATGACAACGGTTGAGAACCACTCACTTATGTTATGTATGTATCTAATGTACACATTTGGGCGTTGGACAATTGAAATCAGTGATTTTACTCGGTAGCCTGTGCTTTAAATATATTCATGTAGCTAAATATAAATTGTTCTTGTGCGTGATGGCAGATTTTGTGATTTTAGTTTCGTTTTATTGCGTCATGGGGTTCAGAATATGAAATAAAAAGGTCGGTTAAATTTTTTTTTTTGTCGATTTATCATCCGTTACAAAACGGCTGATAATTTTGGTAATTTCAAATAAGAAAGGTTTTTCTGTATAATTGTCTTCAAAACGATGCACCTTGCATTTTCAAATAATGAATTCCGTAATGTAAACGTGTTTGCTTGAAGCTTCGCGGTGAATTATTGATAATTAATCGGATGACAAAAGCGTCGAAAAATATATATTGATATCGTTTGAAATAAATAACGTGTTGACACTGTTAAGGTTTTAAACGTCATGTAAACGCTTGGTTCGTGATTATAGTTTTCCCATCATAGTGTATTTCAATTTCTGTCTGATCTTTATTGATGGTGGTTTTGAATGCTAGAAAATATCTGATATGAACTTTTGCTGTTTGTGCAGAAATATTTACACTGTAACAAAAATGTCACAAAATCGCTGGTCTTTGACTGTAATTTCACTTGGCGGCATTGGAAAAATTTTAAAATTAGCTTTTTATGGATAAATATAATTGGCATGAATCTCATCAACATGGCGTTTTTAACTTTGGAAATATGCAATTACTGCAAATGACCAGTAAATTTACTGCACTTTTGTTACAGCGTTTGTTTATTTCATTATATCTCCGTAAAATCTTTATACGATTTTAAAATGATATGAATTTTCATGTCAGCATTATTAGAGTTTGCGAACGATGAACCGCGACTACGTTTTGCCTTTTTGGAAAGATCGTCGTCTTGTGGTGAGGAGAATTAGTTTAGACCATAAATATTTGTTGTTGTTATGAATTTTCCGGGAAAATACATGTATGTACACTACAGATTTGAATAAACAAAACAAAATTTAAGATATCATTTAGTATAAAAATATTTTGATAAAAAGTCACTCAGGGATCTGAGTAATGGGATTGGGCAATCTAGAATGCTGCGATTTCGAAGTTAATTTGAATCTATACTAATAGCGCTCATATAGCTGGTACCAGAAACTGCACCTCAAGCGGAAAACATTCCAAACAGGGCTGAGCCTTTATGGTAAAAGGCAGTAAGTGATATCGGCCCCGTGACACCATTAATGCGTTGTATACGTACTTTGTCCACGTTAGTTTTCCAGATTTCCCGTTTTCGTTTTCTGCCGCGAATTCTTCACCGGGTAATGAATTGTTTTCTTCATTTTCCACTATCGTTGGATAAATATCCGTTGGTAGAGGTGACAGAAGAGATTCTGCAAAATGAAATATCGTAATAAAATCAGATTATTACAATAAACAATTTGACATAAATTTATTACTGTCTAGACAAAAATTCCGTTTCCAAACATATTTTGTTAAGTATAAGTCACCGAGCCGGGACTTTAACCCGATATATTCAACCTGCAATGCCAACCACGTCAACTTTTGTGGCGAAATTTTTGCTTATTCGGTTAGTATTGCTGTCCATTTTGTGTGCTATCGTTTTTTTTCTGCGCACTTTTTAAAAAGGACCTCAATTATCGGCCATTTGTACGTCTGTTAGAAATATTTTCTAACACGTCATGTTTTGACAAGCATGGGTCACTGATGGATTGCGCTGCTGAGACTCAGCAGTTGCTCATGCTTAACAAAATAAATTTCTGATTGGGCACTGACCTGAGTTTATTATTGAAAGTGACAATATGGCTGGTTACTTCCATTCATGGTTACTTCCTTTTGAAATTAGTATATGTAGAAATCTTTAATTTCAGTTTTTCAATTTTATTGTTAAATAATCTAATTTGGTGAAAAAGGTGGTATTATTGAAGTTTAACGAATTGAATTCGAAGTTAAAAATAGACCCACGATCCATATCTCTCTCACTAATTTACATACGAAATGCAGACAACTATTTTCCCTGATGGACTGAATGTCGTTGATAATTAACAGACAATTAAATTCAGTTTTTAATGAAATTTTAAAAATAGTTTTCACTTCACATAAATGTATTTTGACATCAGTTTACGAAATTATGCCCCAATGATTGATACCATTGAAAACAGAAAATTACGTGCATACATGTTTTTTTTAAATATGGGTTACTGATGGATCGCGCCGTGTAGGCGCGGGCCATCTGTGGCTCATGTTTGACAAAAATATTTGTTTTGGAGTGGTCCCGAGTAAAACCTGAAACCACAAATTATTATTATTATTTGATTACCAAAATTCTCATAATTTTGATTAAGCGTGATAGCAGATCTAAATAACTGTGGCTGGTTTTTTATAATACGAAGTACTCAACGTCCATTTATGCGGTTTAACTTATTTTAATCAAGAGTAATTTTCCAGTTAAAGGGATATATCGGTTAAGAATATTTCTTGCAAGAATGTAGCCATTGATTGGTTTAAATATTACATCATTTCCTCGATATTTGATAATGTGTGATATTGTAGAACATCAGAGTAATCTTTTAAATAGAAATAAAATGCGTTAGGCTCTTGGCCGTAAGGTTATATATTAGTATGTACCGACTATCCGAGTCAAAAATTTTATTTTGTTATTTTGTCAATTATGTGCTACAGATAGAACGCGCTGCCAGTGGCCCTTAATAAGAAATGCTTAAGCAAAAATTTTTGATCGGGATGCATTGAACTATAAATTTTGATATGAACTCTTCTGCTAATGCTGTGAATATTTCTATCTTTTACTCATCTAACCGCGATATCACCATCCATCCGACGTTGATCTGGAAATCTGCTTTCAAAAAAATTGTTTTCGATTATACTCAATTGCTTCATTGTGTGGTTATGTGGTATTTTTTGCGCTGTGGCTTATTATATTGTAAAATATGCGAAAGTCACATAAGCGGATATCTTCAAATGATCTTCTAAATCCTAAAGATATTACTTTGAAAAAAATGTTGTTAGGTTCGAAGCGCTTCTAACGAATTCTAGACAAAGTCTGTGACATGACTTTGCTGCGTGTCACGAATGCAAAACGTTGTCGCGTGTACCAGACATCCAGTATGTTGCATGTTCGATGTCAAACTTAGGCATAAACATCAGTTTGATTTCTTCAGAGAAAATGAAACATTAAAAAGGAAGGAATATGAAAGGCACATAAAACCTGGAAATTAATTACGCATGTAATAATATGCAATTTTTGCCTAAAATATGATGTTTTAAACAAAACGCAAGTTTCTTATGTTGTAATATGTAGACTGTCGTATTACTGATCAAAAAAGGGCTAAACCGATATATAATTTTTTTTTCTACCATATCTTAGATATCGGTATAGGTCAAAAGGAGCTGCCAAAACGGTGAACCAAGTATGGCAGAATGTCTGTTATTCTGCTACTTAAATACCCGAAAGAATGGCTCTCGTCAGAAGAAAATTTTTGCAAAGGGGCAATATTTCATAATATATCTCATGCTAGAAAATTAAAATATCTTATTTTGACCGTGTCTGATAGTAATCGAATTGCAAAAAAATCGAAATCATCAACACTGCTATAAAATAGCAGTGTTGATGGTTTTGCATCCTTTTGGTCCCTTCAAGAATGATGTGAACATTCCGGATACCCGAATAACAAAAAAGAATTCGTCACTCTGCGGTGGGCGGTCATAATGGCCTAACACTACAAAAAAATACGAAAAGCGACCAGTCGGTACAAAAAATGAGCTTTTGCCCGCAGAGCAATTATGAAATAAATTGAATAAACACCCATCGGCGAAGAATTGAAAAGCATTGAAATAGGAAAAAGTATTATCAGCCATTTTACATATATTTATTTGTAATGGTTTATTTTGGATTTTGGTTCGTTTTTTTTGACATGGAAGATATTCTCAGGTTTGAGTTAACTAAGTTAAAACCTCATTAATTGCTCTTCAAAAACTTTGGATTACTTTTTGTGCGAAAAAAATCCTCATGCATTTCAATTCCCTGTTCTCCCTTTTACACCGGTACCAGGACAGCCTTTTCGTTTTTTCCTGGGTGTAAAATTATGTTACAATACACGAATTATTACATTATTTTATTGATTTGCATACAAATCGCTGTGATAAGAATCATAATATTTGCGTTGAAGTTGGGAAGATTCTTCCTCGTGCCATTTTCGAATTATGTGGTTTGTTGTCCACATAATTTAACCTTTCAGCATTTGTCTAATATTCTTATGCGGTCAATATCATCTGAATATATGAACATAAGGTTTCTGAGAGCAGCATATAAAATACTTGAGATATAATTGCATGGTATTATGAGCTTGGACATTCTTTTTTTTTTTTTATAGCCACTTCTTTGAGTGGGTCACCCTGTCCAAGGCCCTTTAACAGCGGCCACTTATAGGCGGACAGGGTTACAATTACTGGAAAGATATGATCTTTTCCTGTTCGGCTTAGCCTACCCAAGTTATTACACCCTGGGTTGAGTGGTGGGCGTGGATAAGCGAGCCGGACTCGCCGGGGCTCGAACCCGAGTTCTTCAACCTGCGATGCCAACATGTTTAACGACTAGGCCATCGCGCCCATGCCCATTTTCTCCAGTAATTATTAGGGCTGTTGAAAACACTCGATTAGATTTGCGAATTAATGGAATTATTGGATTCGAAATCAAAATAATCAAAAATGTCTAACTTTTGAGAACGTATTTGTAAATTTTATGTTTTCTGTAAACACGTCTTTCTTTGTTGTTTGATTGGTTTGGACAATCTAGTTCTAAAAACGTACTTACTTAAAATTTCTATACTGGGGGAAGTTTCGCTGTATTTTGCTCAACTTTTTCAACCAATTATTATATTTTGATTTCTTTTTCTTAGAAATGTCTGTTTAGCGTAATTCAAACATTGCGTTGAGATTTGAATTTCTGTTATTATTCACGTTCAATTTTATTTATGCAAATTCTTCCCAAATGATGATGTTTGCACGGTTTACTGTATTTATAGTAAATAACCCTGCATTAGGATGATAAGCGCTTGTTCAAATATTCATTTGATATCAGCGACCAATGAAAATTAAAACTGATTTTGTCCACAATTTAAAAATCGGTACCGGGTAGGATAAGGTTTCAACATTACTTTGCGGGCATATTGTGCCCCCAATGCTCCTATAACACGATTTTATTGCAAAATGAATCAATGAATCGAGATATTTCGAATATGAAACTACGTCGTAACAAAAGTACTATGAATCTACCTTCCATTTGCAGTATTCATATATTTTCAAAATTCCGCCTTGCTAACGAGATTCATGCCAAGGATGGTCTATCCATACCCAAACAGAAATTATTTTGCCGAGCATGCGCTAAAGATGGACCGCGTCTCATCAGTGACGCATACTTAACAAAAGATGTTTTGTCGAAAATATTATTCACGTTACGGTGTGTGTAGACGAGAAATTTCTTCCTAAAATAAAAAAAAATTAAAAATATCGGTCAAAACCTGTTTGAGCCCTTCTGATTTTTGTCATTCCGGAAAAGCATCTCCAAATTATAGATTTTCCTATTGTAAACTATTCATACCTATTTGAACATCGAAACTATAACCATGTAATCTCTATTAACCATTATGAAGCATTAGTGGGAATTGTTTTCATACGCTGAGACATTTTTGGTAGGATTACTGTTGCAAAATATTGTAATTACAATAACTAATGAATACTGTTGTTATTATTGCATTCAGTGGAATTCAATGAACTCGTATATCATTTTACTAGATATATAGGTCAGTTTCGATTAAAAAACAATTAAATATCTCCGCTACTGTTTTAGTCACGTACAAAAAGATTTTTACTATGGAAAACAAACACATTCTACAACTTTATTTCAGTCCTCTCACGCTATATTTAAGCGGGGCTGATGGATCGAAATGAACTTCATTAAACGAAATACACGACATGCACTAGCGACGTTTACAATGCACGGTAGCCTATTGGTTATCGTGTTGGCATCACAAGTTGAAGATTTCTGAGTCCGTCTCGCTAACCCATGCCCGTTGCTCAACCCAGGTTGTAATAACTTGGGTAGGGTCGGCCAAAACGGAAAAATCATATCACCCCAACAACGCTGAGTCTGTTCGTCTCTGATCGGAAATTTTCTATTGGGATTCTTATCTTTAAGAAAACTTCGGTTTGTTTTGTTAAGTTTGAGTCAGTGGAGCAATTCATCTGAGAATTAGATTTCGCTACATGGTGATGTGGTAAGAATTCTTTCTAATGTGGTGTGAATTAAATTTTTGTTATGATGCCACAAGAAAAATGTCCTTATCCGAACAGTATCTTCGTTTTAGATTATTTTTTTTAAATTGAGGATTCATTTTTGATATTTGCTAATTTGATTTTACGTTGCAAATTCGATTTTATAAATGTTTTTCATTCATTTTGATGTCTTTTCATACCTGTACTCTAACTTTCCCAAAAAAAAAAATTTCGTGTTATTTTTTTCATCCTACTTTTCAAAAATAACAACGCGATGTACCGATATGTCGTGCACAATGAAAGGTTTGTCGTCACCATCAAAGACATTTATCAAGAATAATTATACTTCGAACAGCTTATTTGTGAGTAATATAGTTATAAGGCGTTTTTAGCTGTTTTGTGCAAAAATCCAAATTGTCGCGCATAATAAATATACATACGTTCATTAGACGATTTCGTGTTTTATCATCGCTATTAATCAAACTACAAACAAAACCGCCAGACAAGATATACAGACAGAAAATTTCCATTTGCATATCTTTTGTCAAGTATGAGTCACTGATGGATCGCGACGCTGAGGCGCGGTCCATCTGTGATTCATGTTTGATAAAATAGAGTTTTTGATTGGGATGTAGACAAGACTAATATCATCCGTAGACAACAAATGAGTCGAGAGAGCTATTGATTGTGGATTGCTTATATCATCTCCGACATCTTATCTTTTAAGGGGTTTGAATAAAAATTTTTTGGGATGTTCTCATCCGAATAGTCAGGTATTCTAGAACTCTGATTAAAAGTAATTTTGTTTTTCGATTATTTCAAATTGATTTATTTTGCGATGGTATTATGATATATGCCACATCTTACATGGGTCATGGCAATTTCGCAAAATGGGTAAAAGATGGTTAAATATCAGCAACAGTGTAACTGGATGTTGAAACAATAATTTATTTATGAATAGTGAATTTGGAACTTCTTAATTATAATAGACAACTCTACCCACTAATCTAAAATTGAAATCTAACTTCTAGGAGATACGCTAAACCCGTTGAACGCAAACGCTGTTGTTTTTCTATAGCGTTTACCTTGCGGTAAAATAAAACCGTGTCATCGCACCAAGAGGCGCTTTAGTTAACCTACGCCCAAAGTACAATTGCTGGTACTTCATCATAAAAGTGGCCTTTCGTTGGTTCTTTTGATGCGCTGGTTTCAGCATTGCATTGAGCTAAATTAAATTTCCAATCAGAAACATTCTGTCATAAGGTTTTGTTTAATATAGAGTTTTTAATATAATGTGAAACTGAGTAATTAATATTGATATTTTATTCTATCCTAAAATAACAGAGTAACAATTAAAATTTGAAGCCATAGAAATCATAGTTACCTAATGCAGATAAATCCTGTGACGTGGCAATTGTGTAGAAACTTGAGATGAGAATAATAAAAAATCCAGTTCTCGAAAGATCGTGGACTTCAAGCATCATACTTCTCCTTTATATTTTCTTGAACTCCACAGAAATGAAATTAACTTATCTAACTGTATTAAACGAACGAACCATGTTATTAATACTTGTCAGTGGCAGCAGATGTTCGTAGTAGTAGCCTAAGTAAATCCTCTTAGTAGGGTTAGCATTCCCAATCGAATCCTATTGTATATAAGTCATCTCACACAGTTTTTGAATTGTCATTCATGGGCGTCCGCAAATTATCACAAATGTGAGTCGAAATATTCAAATATATGTTTTCGTTCCATGAGGTGAATAACACTTGAAACTGATCCGCCAGTACATACATAACTAAGCCAAGTTGTACGTAAGAATTATTTCTTCAAAAACAGAAGCGCGAATCCGTGCATTCGGAAAGTGAAAGTTTAAACCATCAACGGGCGCACATGTAACGACATATTGAACTTGCCTAATATATATTCATTTTTCAAAGTATCCCTCTTCCCTCCATTGCGTATAGTGCGATAAAATTTAATATAGCTAGAAATGGAACTTGTTCAACCGGTCATATGAATATGGTATTGAACGACGTAGATAGACATAGATGCAAATAATCTAAAATTATTTGCCTAAAACACTACACAGTAACTTTTTACTTTTTTATCTGCAAGATCTATGACACAATACGTTGCAATTTTAGTTCTATTTTTATAACGATTCTTCGGAATAATGCGGTCGGATAAGATGCTCATAGATACCAATGTTTTATTCTGGTTAGCTCTAACAAGGAAATATTTAGGATTAGCTTCAATTACTTCATAATCAATTGGCAAGCTATTCTCTTTTATCTACCTCTGATTTCCATTCCCAGTGTGGGCGGTTGTGACAATTTCACTCAATACGTGTGAGCATTTTTACGATGAATCACTCAACTGCCTCTGATTTACTAAGCTTTCAATTTCATTTAAATGCGTTTTGATATCAAGACACTCGGAAATAATTTTATATTGTCGCGCATATGCCAGAGATGGACCGCGTCTTGTCGACGCGCTCCATCAGTGGCACATTCTTAACAAAAGATGCTAATGAAGACAATTTTCCGATCGGGAATATTTTGATGTGTAATTTAAATGCAACGGACTATTCTCTACTATCTAACTATGTCGCTAATTTCCATACTGCAAGTTAACGCGTCTCACACTTCACACAATGCGTGTGAGCATTATTACAATGAATCCCTCGACTGGGCTTGACTCGTCGACGCGTTCCAGCATTATTAAATTGCATTGAACAGCGTTTTGAGATCAAACCCACTCCGAAATTTTATTTTGTCGCGCATGTGCCATAGATTGACCGCGTCTCGTCGACGCGATCCATATGTAATAAATACGTAATAAAACACACCCAGGCATGTTTTCCGATTGATAATATCTTAGCCTGCAATTAATTTGCAACAAACTATTCCTTGTCAACGAACTGCCTTTAATTTCCATACCGCAGGTAGGCGGTTGTGACAATTTTACCCAAGGCTTGGTAGAATATATCACGATCAAACTCAACTGATCTGAACTTTCTATTACATTCAACTGCGTTTTGATATCAAACATCTTATATATATATACGCGGCGCGTCCTGAGCTTATAAATGAAACTATATTAATTAACTAATTATGCAAAATCTTGGCTTTCCAACCTGCTTATTTTGGCAGATGTCTTGTCAGACTGCGGTCATGACAAGGTCGCGACCATCACTTTGCATATGTCGGTGTTTTAATACATAGTAAGGACATTTTAATTGTACTTTGGAACACTTCGCGACAAGCGTCTTGGGTCTGAATTGTTTCACTTTTTCAATCTGACTGGTTTTTCAACTCGATTTTCATAAACTCTCAACAAGTACACTGATAAAAGTTTAGTAAATGTACCGTTCATTTGCAGTAATTGTGTATCAGCGTTATGCAAAACCGCCATGTTGATGAGATTATAACCGCACCCAGGATAACTTTTATTGACATTCCCCAATTGGCCAAAAGGTCTATTTTATCACCTAGTACAATAACTGTAAAAAGAGGAAACTTTACTACATTTCTGTTACAGTGACATGCTAAGAGATTTAGTTTAAACGATATACGAAAGAGAACTTGATGGAATTATGTGTTAGGATGCCAATAAATCCACATATTACGTATCTATATTAGGCCGATTTTCAAGCGATGACTTTAAGTTTAAAAAGGGATGTTGGCTTTTATCACGATTTTATTGCAAAATCAAATCCGCAAAGCTGCGTTTTTTTAATTTTTAATCAGAATTATACAAACCATTATACAATTTATAGGTCCATCTGTGGCGCATGCTTGACAAAATAACACTTCCAATTGAGTTAGTTGAATTTTTCTTGGAAATTTCATTCCTAGTAAAGAATCGTAATGTTCAGGATCCGTGGGAAACCACGAAAATCAACAAGTTGGCTTTTATAATTATTACCCAATGTCATAAAAAATAATATAGTCGTTGATTGATGTATGCTAAATACACGGATAACCACGGCTGGCCGCATAAAGATACCATGGTACCATATTGCTTACATCTGTGCTAATTAGCGGATTGCCATTGTCGATTGACGTACACGAATCATTTATTATTTTTTCATATAAGAAATCAATTTTGGGAGAAAGTACCGATTTTTTCAATACCATGGGAAAGAATCTTACACATTTTCGACAGGTGTTAAAATATTGAAAGTTGGTGATATTGTTTTGAAAAGTTCATCGTTTCAGTTATAGTCTTTAATTATCAAGTGATCAATGGCTGAAGATTTCGGCGATTGTTTGGTTCCAGAGAAAAGGGAAATAAATCTATTCATCGTTTTCTAGTAATCTCGAAACACTGCTAATATGAAGGAGGCAAACTATTGAAAGAAAATAAAAAAATTTTTTTGCCAACTTGCTTTCAAACAAAGGTACTACTTATCCTGTCGACAGAGCTCATACCCAAGCTATTACGCAATGGGTTGGAAAGTAAGACTGGAACCATAAACGGAACGGGTCTCATATCTGAGATATTTCAATCTACGCGCCTGGGCTCAGTCAATTATTTTATTGGTTATATAACTTGATTAGGAAATCATGAAATATATTATTCCGATTGTGCAAAACTGTGAAACTTCCATAAGATTTGGATGTCAGTCATTTTCCGAGATGGAATATTCTCTTTTTCTTATTCCATACAGAGACAAAAAATATTTTGCGGAGTGTGGCCCACAGATGAATCGCGCCTTTTTATAGTCATTATACTCATTTTGAGCGGATCACCCTGACTAAGGCCCTGTACCTTCGGCACTCAGAAGCGGGCAGGGTTAATACAGTTGGACTTGGGGTGATATGTTTTTCTGGTTCTGCCGAGCTTATCCAAGTTATGACAACCTGCGTGGTGGACATGGATAACAAACCACGTCTGATTTTTTTACTAATCGCGCATCACTCCCAGAAATTCCTGATAAGCCAAACACGAGTCACACCTAGGTTTATTCAAAAATAATTTGGAGGTTTCCTAATCGACAGCTGCTTTTTTCTAACTCTTTATTTTATTTAGCGGAAACCATAACTATTTTACAGTACACGATCTTCAATTAATCATTCTTTGACAAATAAATAACTCTTGCATAATATAACAAGCGTCACTGAGAGTTGGCATTTTTGTCCATATTCATTTACCATTGCCAAGTTTCATCATCAATGCGAAACTCTTAATTATTAATAACTGAAAAATATTTTTATGTAATATGCTTTGGTAATATATATATTATCAATGGAAAGCATGCCAATTTCACGCGAAATTCAATAACTTTGTCACGCTACAATACTCAATATGCTGTACAAAAAATTAGCAAAAGTATTATTGGCGTCTGCCAATACCCATACACACACAGCAGTTACAACTGTTTCACAACTCGTGTCATTCGTTGTGAGCCAAAAATGGATCGCACGTATAAAAAAGTATTGACTCCGCCCAGACACGCAAACTGGACAGACTTTTGTTTTGTTGTATATCGTGTTTCGCATTGTGTACATTTATCGAACTGACTGTGAAATCTTCGATCTTCTTGCTCGGCTAACGAACTCACATATTTTTATTGGCGAGACTACACAATATAAAACAATGTTCTGTGTATTATCTCCGAAACCACGCTGCCTCAAACTGTTTCCATATTTTATCGATTTAAATTGTCTCAAGTTCGAGGAAGATGAATATGACCTCAATATTTAAAACGCATGTACTTAATTTTATATATATATATACATAGTTTCAGAGTGCTCAAAGTTTAATGGTTTCTGGGATATTTCCACAGAGTCGTTAAAATATCGTTTTACTTCTATAAACATAATAAAAAACTAAGCCAAATTCGTACTAAAATATTCCAGTTTCGATTAATCTCGCATCGTCACTTTATATAAATAAACATTTCCATTGGCTAAAATAATGAAATCCATTGAAATTGGCATTTCTGTTTATATATCATTACAAAATTTCATTCCACCACCGACATAAAATTGCATATTGGTGTTAACGAAAAAAATATGTATTTACGAACTTTATTATATGTGCGCTGCCACATATGACAATTAATCACAGAATTTGGAATATGTGATATAGTTACAATTATACAACTTGTATGTACACACGTAGAATTCTTTTCAATCAATCATTTTATTATGTCAAGCATGAATCACAAATTGTCTGCGCCAAGACGGCGCGATCCATCTGTAGTTCATACTCGACAAAACATTGGATTTACTACTTGGATATTTCTCACTGGAATACAAGATTGCATCAATATCACATCCAACTTCCTTTTATTTAAACTTTTAGTTTCGGTCATGTAACGGAAACAATTAATTTTGATACTGACGTCACCTTACATCTATATTTTTAAATTATGTTTATTTGTTTCACAATTAAACTTCGTTTTCTAGTTTGTTAATTACATTCTGCCGCGCTATATACATGACCCATTTTAATAACATTAAAAAAATATTTAAATAAAATGAGGGTGTTATTTTTTTTACAATGTTCTATACAATGTTAAACGTAATTGGGAAATTCATTACATAAATAGGAAAATGTTTTAACGATTTATGTAAACGAAATTGCTAATAGTTCACGATATTTGCCCCTTTTGCAAAAAAATCATGATTCAAGTCACATTTCACCCAAAAGTAATATTTCACATATATCATGATTACATTACAAAATAAATCAATTTCAGAATACACTATAACTGCCCATTTCCAAAGCTTAGAAAATGGCATGTTGATGAGGATCGTGCCAATTATGGGCTGTTGATGAATCACACCTTCTTGGTGCATTCCAGCAACACCCCATATTTGGCCAAAATATTCAATTTTAAACTTTTTTCAATACCGCCAGGTGAAATTACTGTCAAATACCAGTGATTTTGTTGCATTTTTTGTTACAGTGTACTGTGAAAATAAATTAATTTCAAATATAATCCTAGAATACCCTAACTAGCTATTTCGTCAAGCACATCCTTATTTTACACTCTAATTTCAATGCTGAATCATTTTCTCATTGTCTCCCCCAATCCTTTACTCATTTGCGTTAAGTTCGACTAATAAACAATCACAATTAATGTCAAACTATATTTTACTGGGAGTTTCAGTGGGAAATAGGGGTGTCCTTATCCGAAAAGCCCGGTATTCGAGAATTCTGATTAAAAGTAAAATCAAGTTTAACATGAATAATTACTTTGCTGAAAAATGGTCAAAATTCGTCCATCTGAACCTTTATAACATTATCTTATTTTAATAGCAATTTAGAGAACCCTGGTGGAGAATATACGCTTTGGCTAATCGAAACCTCGTCACATATTCAATTTCGGTCATTCTTGATAAAGCCCTCTTCAAGAAAAGTTAAACGTGATGGGCAACATTAGAAAGTATAAGCGCAATTGAAAATTCTAGAAAATTCTAAATAGTACTGGAAAATCCACTTTGAAAGTATTTTTTCTGTATTTTTTCGCCAAACGCCTGGACCATATTTCAAGCCAAATAACTCCTCACGAACTAAATTTCAAAGATTTTTGCTTATAAAGAATAAAAAAAACAAGCATAGTCTATTTTGTCACCGTAAAAAGTCTGTTTCTGTCTGTTTCACTTGTCACTTTTACACTATACATTCACGCAATTGAAACCTTTGCTTGAAACTCTCACAATTACTATAAATATGTTTGCGACGACAATGCCATGATATAGCTTAAAAACCGCTTATAACAAGTAACAACTACACGTATGCACATTTTTACTCACTTTTTTACGCACACATGTGCATTTTTTCCATACGTATTTTGTCTATATTTTCATTTATGAGTATTATCGCTTTCGTATATTTGTAGCACTCACGCATGTGTGCATGAGTTTACATTAGTTCTATTTGCAGATTTATAAGATTTTTGTATTCGCTAAGGTCTGTTGGTGCAAATGTTTGCAGACGCAAATCTGCGGCCTCTCACAAACGCTTTGTTTTCAATGATTCCAGATACTGTTATGTATGGTCCATGAATTATATATAAATATATATATATACTGCTTATTAAGTAGATATTCCGAATTTAGAAGAGTTGTCGGACTAAAATTGAGAGTATATTTTGTTCCACAAAAATTTCAAATTCTTTTTTGTCAGGCATGAATAATGGATGGACCGTCCACCAATGGCCCGTGCTTGACAAAACCTGTTTTGACAAAAGTTTTTTTTTATTTGGAATCATTTTGATACATTTCAAAAAACCTCTGAGATCGAAATCGGCTTTTGGTTTGAGAGGTTTGCATGACTAATGGCCACAAATATGTCAATTTGAATTTGTGTTTTTTTAGCAGTAGTTTCACTTTGATGGCGAACAGTCACTATTTTTTCATAACGTTTCAATATATTTTAATCTATTTATACTTCACTATTTTATTCTTACTCACCAAATATGTTTTGAAAGGTACGAGTCACTGACGAATTTGCGGCGCAGAGGCACAGTTCATCTGGAGCTCTGTCTTGACAAAATTATATTCATGAGTGGATCAGACATTTCGCTGCGCACAGTGTTAAAAGTACAAAAAAATTACCGTACCATTAATTTGCAGTATCTTAACATTACCAAAATTCGAAATCGCTTTTGTAATGAGTTTTGCGCCAAGTATATGAACTGTTGAGGGTTGATGGCCCACGACTCGAGCGGTCGCAGCTCTTTCGTAGACAACGAAGCTCACACTTGGCCTAAGAAAATCGATTTTACGGTTTTATTTTATTATCATCAGTAAAATTATTGCTAAAGAACGGCGAGTTTACCCCACCTTCGTTACAATATGCTCACTAGTATATCCCTATCAGAATTTTCATTTCGCTACCAAAGCATGGAGCACTGACGGCACGATCTATCCGTGGTCGAAACATGAGCAAGAAATATTTTGTCTTCGATAACGAGTTGAACTAATGACATCAATTGGAGGCGAATTCTTTAAATTAGAATTGGATCCTAATAAGCTGGATATGATTCTATATTTACTCGTTTCAGCGAATTGGCTCTCTGGTCAAGACATATATCTGTGGCGGCAGTTTTAGTGTGCTTGGAAAGCCCAGTGCCGAACCTATCCAAGGTATTACACCCTGGATTGGGTTTTTAACTTTCAAAAATGCCTTTTCAAATTAGTGACCCACTTATCGTGTCCTAGTGCGACTGTATTGGTAATTTTGGTATATTTCTTTCGAAATCAAAGTGCCGCAAAGAATTGATGTTTCTCCAACATTACGCAATACGAGAACGTCGCAGCACCCCTTCTTAGCCGTGTTAAATTAAAGGTTATTAGTAATAACAGAGCCGCCGTTGTTAATTAACTCATAGAGTTAAGTGGACAATATAGGATACACAACGAATAATTATAAATGTTCATTTAGAAAATTAATTAATTAGACCACAATCACTTTAAAACGTGTAATAAAATGTTAATTTGCAAGATTAATTGTTGTATTTGATTTGTTTTTGTATTCTACGTCCATTGTAGTTTTATTCCCAAGCATATGCCATTGATAGATCGCGCCTTGAAGGCGTGATCTATCAATGGTACATGCTCAATTAAATATATAATAAACAAAATCACGCGACTGAGTACAGCTGGTACGACTCAAACAACAATTAATTTGGTGTTGTTGTTATCGTTGTTTTCTATCATCTGTTTTGATGACAATTTCACTAAATCATTTTGAGAACGTAAGTCTAATCTGCCTTACTTCGGAGAATTCTGAAAGCATCGAAATCTCGTTTCACAACTACTGGCAAAACGTTTTCTTGTTGTAGGATTAAATTTCGTTTTACCTTGTGATGGAGAAAAGTCAAGAATGAGGTCTACCCGTGTGGAGAACCACGACCCCTCGTACAGTTTCCACTTCCAACTTGGTATAAAGCTTTTACCCAACCATTTACACCATCACCGCCTATGCATGGACTTTTGGTGGAACTAGTGGTTTCGTGAACCATCGTGCGCCGGTCCATGAATCCTCCCTCGTGCATACCTGTTCACCACGAGATTCATTCAGAGGGAGTGCTGGAGTTTACTATATTAACAACACATTTCTAAAGGTCCAAGTAGTACAAAGACTAACCTGTATAACCTGCGTAACCCAAAGCGTATTCCTCACGTTTTTACCAGTTGAGCTGGCCTAGCACCAACCGTTGTCAATTGAGAAAAATGCTAAACACAAGTACGAATAGAATAGATCAAGGTACGGTACAGCCTATATTAACGCAGAACTCAAGTAATGGTGTTGCGACTTCTGTTAAATCGTTACAAAAAGAAATATGCTAATAATACAGTTGTATGACTATCCAAAATATTCGATTCGTGATTTACGAATCGTAACATAACTGCAGGAAATCGGATCACAATGTATACATTCTGGGGAAATATTTAAATATTAATGTCTTTATTTTTTAACAATATATCTTTGTTCGGTTACTACGATACCTTTGATTTTATTCGAAAATCCCAAAGATATTCAACTTTGTCTATTATACTCTGGCTGTCTGTTTCTTTTTTTTACCTTAAAAACCTCAGCTGTCTTGTGTGTATTATTCAAACTAAATAGCTCAACTTATCTCATCGATGAGGAAGGCTTCCTCATTTGTTTGATTAAACATAGTTTGTTTAGTTCGCCCCTGTTCGGCGCGATTCATCCGTGGCTTATGCTAGATAAACTAATAATTTTGACTGAGAGGTATTCAGGTTGTCTATAATTGTCTGATTATATCTCTTACTTGTTTTTACCTTTACTGAAAAGGCTCATTCCGCAGAATCCGCAAAAAACGCAATATTTGCCATGGGACTGTGTTGTTTAAAATACAAAATATACACCTTAAATTTGACTTGGCTTATGCTTTCGCATTACAATCGGATAAATATGCTCCAAAAGAGTAGAGTTCGAGCCAGTTGACAAGACAACCCTGTCCAAGGCCACTTAGGGTTCACTCACATGCGGACAGGGTCAGTGTTGCCGGAAAGATATGTTCTTACCGGTTCAGTTTATACCATCAAGTTATTATACCCAGATTGGAGTGGTGGGCATGGATTAACTAACCGGACTAAAACCCTAGATCTTCAACCTGAGATGATAACATGAAAACATTCAAACTATTGCACCCATTATAAAAATCGAAAAACCTGCGGTTAAGATTTTAGAAATCAGACTTTCAATTCACAATCAATCTCTGAAAGCATAGATGAATATGATCCAAGTCGAAAATATTTTGGATGGATTTTGCCATTAAAATGTGATAATTCCAATTCATTTTGGTCCTTTAACAAATTCACAATATATGGTTCGAATTGATTCGAGTCACAGAATTGAATTGCCCGGCGCTAACTGATACCTAACTAATCATGACCCTTCCAGAATTTTCTGATTATCACACAAGACTTCGATTTACTTATCGTGTCAAACTCATTCAATACAATCATCACACTGCACAATCGCAACATTAAAAAAATGCTCAGTCATGTAATCACAAGCGTTAAATAATAAGTTTATTGATCTCATATGAAAACAAATCAGGTTTCAATACCATTAAATGTAAAATATGAAAATTACAAATATTAAAAAGAAAACTTCATAATTATCGGAAACTTGTTGACTGCTTGGCAGTTTTCTAAAATATGCTAGCTTAAATCCGCACCGCCATGTTCTTACTTCTTGGGCAGGAGTGGGCAAAACCGAGTCATTGGAAATTCGAATCTGATTCAATAAATTTTTTTTTCAAATAGGATCGAATTCCCATTCCCGTAAACACAGCAAACGACCCGTTTTCAACATTGCAATTTGTCATCACATAATCATTTGTCCTCATTGTCAAAATCATCAAATAATCTATTCTATAGTAACGAATATACTGATATTGATATAAACAATCTATTAAAGGCAGTGTACACAATTCAGACTCAATTTAAAGGATTTTTATTTGATCAAATCGGTAATATATTGATTTCATTCGTATTCAAATATGTTTTTGCAAGTTTTTATTTCTACGGCGCGGTTGGTGAACCTACCAGGGGACTTATATCTGACAATTGTTATGCACAAAACATTTACGCTGATTGCTCATATTAGGTCAGGCTCCGCGGTGAAACGGTCAAGCATTGAACCATCGCCCTTTCGGACAATACGATCGCGCTTAACCGACTAAGCATACCGAGTCGGGCAGCCTGGCTTATGACTGATGTTGTATAATATGTGCTTTGAATTCGAATCACCGAATTGAATTACGAAACCCTAGTTCTTGTCACACTCTTAACGTTCTGCCTCATCCATTCTTTATTTTCAACTGTTCACTGATCTCACTCCAAGCAACGCGCTTTTTATGCTTGCGAGGTTGATTTTATCCGTTGCTCTTCGTGAAGTGAGACACCAAAAAACTTTTTTTTTGCATAAGTATACATATTATTCTGTTTATAAACACTATAATCATAAAACAAAATTATTAATAATTCGTTTCAATTAACAAAGAAAATGCGTTCGTTAACAATATCATATCCGAAACTCCATGACTTCGAAAATTCGTGACATTATTTTTAAGTTGTTATAACGTCAGTAAATTTTCGAAAGGTTTGATGCATTACTGTCATATTTTTCCATCACAAAGTTAAATTTCATTTCATTCCAAGCTTGATTCACAGGTAAATCACACTTTCAATCGAAACCCATTTATATATCATGCTTGGTAGATTGGTTCTACACCTCCGCGTACTCACCGTATCAGCAGCATGAATATTGAATAATATGCATAATTACATGTCAGTTTTGGTGAATTTTGCACTATTTTTTATTTTTTTGTGTTGTTTGTTATGAATGCATTTTTGGTAACAAGTTGGCCGGATTAAATATTGTTGTCGGTGAAATTATGCACAGGTAACGAAAAATCTCGATTGACGATCACGAAGTCAAGTCTGTGTACAATACACTATTTTGCTTCTTTTCATTTTTTATTTATTTTTGTTTGATCCACGCTAAGATATAAGATTAGGTAAATCATGAGTATGATTAATATAAACTTAATGTTTAAAAATATTGCTTATTCATTGCACACTCCGGTAGGCCAATGACATAATTTTCGCTCAGTCATGTTCTGGTGATCAAGGATGGACCTAGTACTTGTAGTGGATCTAGTGCGAGAGTGGTATATATTTACGGCCCATCCACGGCCAAAAATGTATGGCATCCGTGACATAAAAGATTTTTAGGACTATACAGTCCGGTTCAACTGAGGTCAAATATAATCTGCTGGGCGCAAGAATCGCTAACCGCATGAGCAAGACCAAATGATTTAAGAATAGTGATTTATCAAGTGTGGGAAGCTGTCCAATCAAAAATTTAATTTAATATTTATTTATTATTAATTTTTGATAAAGTGGATGACACATACTTCTATTGTTACAAGGTATCATATCGATTTTAGATAGTTTTAAACATGCTTGATCGTGTTCAACGACGTGTGACTTACAAAATATTTTTTCCATCTGCAAAGTTTGTCGCATCGTCGTAAAGTTGCTTCACTTTATTTTATGGATATTATCAAGGCATTTATTAGAACCAACTTAAAACTAAATTTTTATTTGGTCAACGCGATTGCATACCTAGCCACATTCATTCAATGTTCAATTTCCTCAGTGCTATAAAAAATCTTATACAAGAAATTTATGTGATTTAGAATTCATTGCTTTCACACTGCTTTGCCGATCGTGTATATCTGCAAGCTTTTAAAACCTGAGTCAGTAGAGTATATTTTACCAGTGAAGATTCTTTAGTCTTTGTTTCTGCTGTTGTATAGGTTTTTGCGCAGTAGTGGTATTGGACGACTTATCAAGTTTCGTAAAATCTTGCTCTGAGCGAATTTAGACAGCAAAAATCAGGATGGTAAAACCATGTTTTTATTCGGGTTCCCCGAACGTTCATATTATTTGGGTGACCAAAAAAAGATTACTGCTTTTTCATAGCAGTATTTATGATTTTGAGACTCTTTGTACAGTTTGGTTCCCATCAGACACTCGGGAAAAGCATATTAATCTTCTAGTAAGAGATATATCATGGAATAACATTCAGTTTCTAAATTTATTTCTGAAGAAACCAAATTCCTTCGAGTGTCTGAGTAGCTGACATTCTGTATCTTTTTAGGCGACTAAAGTGAGAAAATAAAATAAATTGGTGGTTTCATCATTGACCAGGCATGAAACCGCTCATTGCACTCTTTCCCGATCAGATGTTAAGTGTGAGCCACAGATTGACCGCATCTCATCGATAGGGATTACAGAGATTCACTTCTGTGTAGAATTTCTGCGTATCAGGGCGTGGTTACTCGTTTTACTTTTTACTTCGTTTTACGATACGAATGGTTGCTTATTGGCTCCTTTGAAGTACTACTCGCAAATATGATTTAAGTGAATATCAACAAATAAATTGATTTTCAAAATTAATACGTCTTCAACGTCGCGACAAATCAATTACACAGGATTGAAGCTTGCGGCATTCCAGCCAGTGCAAACAACTGGCTTTTGTTAAGTATGTGTCATGGATGGATTCGATGAGACGCGGTCCATCTGTAACTCATAATTGACAAAATTAAATTTATAATTGTGATATTAGATAAAAATCTACATAAATTGGATCGACGTGGTCAAATCGCCAAAGCTTTTTATCTTATTTTTTTTATAAATAACCCTGTTTGTACTCATTTCGGCTTTGCCTCGACTGATATTTTTATGAGAAAAAAATAGATTGCTCTCATTTTTTGCGATTATCAATGTCGTAATTATAAAATGTCGGGAATAATGTAACTCGGTCTTGTCAACCACGCCATCGGAAAACCATCATCTTGTGTTGTTGAAAAGGTGTGGGTGACGGCGTCTTACCTTGGGTTTCGAGGTTTTAAGTCGTTTTTTATTAAAACAAACAATATTAGAAATAAAATAACACTTTGTGGTGTTGTTGTTTTCGAAGCTGATATTCTGAAAATCGACATCTGACGTCGTTATAGAGAAAACAAAAGTTTTTTGAATTTACTTCGTCATTTAAGAAATACTCTTAATCTTCGCGATAACGAAACCGTCACAGAGATAAGAAAATTCTATAGTCTATGAATATTAACCCAAAACATCAGGTAGTAGGTTTGCAATGAAAAAAAATCGTTTTTGTATGATGGAACACTGATTGACTGCGTCTCACTGACGCGATCCATCAGTTACTGCATACGAGATTCCATGTTTTACTTGGTTTGTCTCCATTATGCAAATCTTATCACTTTTTTGTTATTAAATTTTGCTCAAAGTAAAGGTCGGGGACGGGACCTTTTTGAAGACGATTTCCCGGTTCAACACCGTATGAGCAATGAAACACATTATCTTGAAAATAAAATAAAAAGTAAATTTTGCTAAAATATGTTCTTGTTAATAACAAGTTTGTTAAACGTACAGACGTTGCCACAATGAAGTTCAACAGTTTAGCAATGTATAAAAAAAAACGAATTATTTGTATAGAAGATTACCTAAGGCGTTTTATTTAATGTAATATTTTATTCATTGGTACTAATGTACAGTGAATTTACTGTTAATATCCAGTAATTTCCAAAACACCGAATTCCCGAATCCAAAAGCGCCTTGTAGATGAAATCAACTCCAAGTATGGACTGTTGATGAACGCACCTCGGCGGTGCGTTCCATCAGCAACCCATACTTGGGTAAAAGAAAAGTCGATTTGGTAGCTTTGCTGCCAAAGATTGGTAATTTTACTGCGCTTTTGTAACATTGTTATCTAGTTTAAATATAGAACATTGTGTACAAATAACATTATCATTGATACGGTGCTTGAAACTATGACGAGAAACAATCGTCATCAAACTTTTAAACCCTGAATCATGATGTTAAAAATGTACTAAACTATGTAGATTTAAGAAAAAATATCACTTTCGCTCCCTTTCCCGGTTTCAGTTAACAAGCATAAACTATTGATGTCAATGTCAATAATAATCAGGCTTTTTTCGCCGGTTTATATATTATTTTTGTCTATTGATAGAAAATTGTTCATTTGAATATCCATGGTTTCAGAGAAAAAAATCACTTTCGTTTTCTTGTGCGATTCAGCTAATATATGTACACTATAACAAAAGTACAGGAAATTTACTGGTCATTTGCAGTACTTGTATGTTTCCAATGTTTAAAAACACCATGTTGAACGCCATGGTGCGTTCCATCAACACCCATATTCGGCAAAAAAAACTAAATTTTGAATTTCCTTAATGTCGCCAAATACAATTACTGCCAAAGAACAGTGATTTTGTTGCATTTTTTGTTAACGTGTATGTATTCGGAAAAATAATTTCTAGAATAATGTAGCCTATTTTTAGAGAATTATTGATTCGATTTCTTTCAAAAAGTTTTTTTTGTTCCAATTCTAATTTAGTTCGTTTTATAAATTGTCTCCACTAGATAATACTTTTTTAATACAATTAAAATAATTTTTGTGGAAATATATTCCGTTATGAGTAAATATAAGTTTGCGTCGTCAACAACGTGAAACCTTTCACCCAGTTTAGTTCTGAAGAAAGATTGGTGTTCGAAGATTACCTAAGGCATTTTTTATGTATTATTTCATTCCCCAGATAAAAAGGGATTAACTGAGGTTGCTTTTTTGGTGCATTGTGTAGCAATAAAAATCATCATTGATAGGTCTCTCGAAACTATGACGAGAAATCATCATTATCAAATTTATCGATTCTGAATCATGATGTTAATAAAATACTAAATAGGGGCGATTTTTTCTATTGATTCAACAACAAATATCACTTTCGTTTCATCTGTATATATCTGTATCTGTAAATATGTAAATACCTGTAAATATCTGTATATATATAATCGGGTAATACCCCCTTTCATTGATATCAAGAATATTTTTGCCTGTTAATTAGAAGATTGTTAATTTGTATATTCTATTCGGTTCATTAGGAGAAATTTAAATTTTTTTCTTCTGCGGTGTTGGAAAATATGTTTATAATATTTTATGGGATGTAGTTTTTTCACGAACATATATTTGGTCAATTTGATTTCAAATTGAAAAAAAATAAATTGTGTATATTAGATAACACTTGACAATGGACTCATCGGTTACACAACCAAAATTAGGAATCGTGTATACTATAACAAAATCTCCTATTTGATTCACCCCATTGTAACGTGTACACTTGTTATTATGTTTCAGCATCATCAGGTCTCTGTGCAGACGCATCAGTCATATCTCCAAAGTTTGGGTTCGACTCAGTATCCGGATGTACTTTAGTGTTTTCTTACCAAAACTGTACACAACTCCGCGCGTTGGTGGAGACTGAACAGCTGAAATTGATATTGGCAAATAGAATATCTAGATTTGGAAATCCCAGCAATACTGCTTCATCGGTCGACTGGATCACAATTGTTAAGTAAGTGGTAATTTCCAATATAGAAACAATAACTCGACTGCAGGGTTGAATGCAGAATACAATTTTTGAATTTTTCTTTTTGAGTGTCCTACGGTAATATAACAATATAAAATGCTATATCATCATCAAAACTGCAGTGTTGATAATATTTGAAACATTTTTATGCATACGAAGAATATATGAAACACCCAAAGAAAGCAATATTTTGCCATTGTCACTCTACCGAAGCTGAGAGAATTCACTCTGTCAAAACTTTCCATTCCATTTTCTATCAGATCAAAGGTCTCAAACAGATCGACGTTAGTTTTAGAATTTCCATAGCGTATTTCCTGTATGTCATAAAAGGCGATTAAAAGGAAATAACGAAGTGGTAGATGGTTTTATCATCGCCCAGGGCAAATACTACTCACTTCACTTTATTATGGCGGTCCAGTTCTCTCTGTGATGTTTTGCACTTGGAGTGCAGTTACTGTTGCCTCATTTTGTATTAGCTCTCTGTCATATGAGAGACCATTGGTAGGTTTCTCCTAGTCGATATACTTTTGCTCTTGCTCAAAGCAGAAATGCTGATAATGAATGTTTGATGGTATCTGCTAGAACATAAATTGCAAAATATGTTTACTGTTGATTCAATATTTTTTTTTAGTAACATCACCGATTTTGTAGAGGAAAACGTTACAGCAGGACAATGTCAAGGTATTCCCAGCCACGTGACAATAGAAATCTTATGGGCGAAAACAGGCGAAGGAAACAACGTCGATATCAGAGAAATTATCGGGTCAAGAGTCGGGTGTGTAATGACCTCGTATTACTGTTTCTTTTTTTTTTTATTAAAATATCCAATTAGAATTTTTAGTTTGTCAAGCATATACCACGTATAGACCGCGATCTTCGGCGCGATCCGTTTGTAACCCATGCTTACGAAGCTTCTTTACCAACAAGTATTAATTTAACAGTCATCACCGTTCTGTTGACCTGTTAATAATAATTAATAAACAGCTAATATGTCAACGCACTAGTTATTCTAGAAATGTGTTAAAAAATTGCGCTGTGCATTTTAATAGGTACATCCGTACTCCAGAAATATTTTATATATATATGTTGATATGGCTTCATATCACTTTATTCAAATATCATTTTGTAGATCTTATGACGGTACTGTATCTTATAAAGGGCCAGACAAGACCGAATTGTTCAGACCTCGAATGTGATTCGAATATTTTTTTGAATCTGATTGAATCACCTACTCTATGTAAATAACAATTATCCCATTTTTACTCCTACTACCTGTTTTCATTGAGAAAATCAATAATTTCATAGTTTTTAGTAATTTTTGTAAGTTTTTATTTTCTATTCACACTCCATGTCTGAGAGCAAGAATTTTCATATTTTAACAAAAAAATATAATCGATTTTGGTCAAGTTTGACCAAAATCGATTGAATTTTGCGAAACATGAATGTCATAACAAAATAACAATTAGGTATATGGCAATTATTAACAATAAATGTTATGCAACCTTTATTTTTATTTGTATCATCTACCCTATTCGCAAAACATTGAAGGCATTGGTGTTTGGTACACTTGACATTACAGCGTTTTTTCATAATTTTAATTTTGCTATGAATCGTGATAGCTTAAGTTTGTAAACAATATTTAATTTGTTAATAAGCGTTAAATTAATTCATTTTTTGGATGATAAATTGTTTTAATTGTCCCATTTTTTGGCAAAAAAATCGTTTATTGTAATGTTAATATCTGTGAATAATAAAAAGGTTGAGATCGTCGTAATTTCAAAAATTGACTGTGTATCCTGTGTTGTACATGGGCTAGTGATTGATCGCGCCTCCAAAGCGCGGCTCATCTTTGGCTCATGTTCAACAAAAAATTTGTTTCCCCAAATTTGTAGAATACATGACAAGATACAAAATTAGCCAGTCAGGCAGCATTCAAAAGTTTGGATTTACTCGATTTTTAATAGAATTAATTTGGTTAAAACACAACATTCCGCATTCATTCCAAATATTGTTTTACAGTATATAAACACCCATTTGCGTCGGTCCCCGTAAACATGAGCCTAAAAGAGCTTACCGTTTCGGCGCAGGCATTTCTTTCTTGTGTTTAGAGATGGCTGGAAGAATATATATAATATATATTGTTATCATCGCCCACGGCAGATAACACTTGTTGAGCTCGCTACAACTAGGACTGGGCAAAACCGAATCATATGGAATTCGAATATGATTCGAATCATTTTTTTCGAATCGGATTGAATCAAAAATTCCATGTGAATTACAAACATCCCATTTTTACCTTTACAACTCGTCTCCATTGTGAAAATCAATAAATTTACTATTTATAGCGTATTTTCGATCACACTAAAAACAACAATTTTCATATTAAAACGACCAAATGTAATCGACTTTGGTCAAACTTGACCAAAATCGATTGTATTTTGTTGTTAAAAATTAAAATTCTGGTTCATTGGCAAGTTTTTGTTTCTATGAACGAGTCGCGATTGATTCGAATAAAATATGCTTCGAATCACCAAATCGAATTCCCCGGGTATCGACCCTGTTTTTTCATTCTTACTTCATGGCGCATAGACTTGTACTTTTTCTCACCCGTGTTTCGATTCACTGTTCCGCATTGCCATGCCCTTCTTGGACATAAAAATAACTTATGTTCGTCATTTTCAGATGGACACGAGAAACTTGGGACATTCCATGTGTTGAAGGTGAAACGTCGTGTGGGTTTTCAACGTATGCAATATACAGCACAGTTACATTCACAGAAGTTCCACCTCAGGCCCCAACGCCATTAACCTCGTAAGTCAATATAAATATATTTCACTAATCCCCAATACGTCGTGAAAATTTTTATGGAAATTGTGTTATGGAATATTATTTTCATGGGCGATCTCCACAATTAAAACGGGAATTTAAACATAAGTAAGTCATGCGTAATTTCAACTTCAAAATGTTCAAGTATGAATCATGACTTTGACTAGTAATGCCACTTATATAAAACCGGCGTTAAGAATAGGTAAAAGTGTGGATACTTAGTTTGCAAATGCTTCTACTTGTTTTTTCGGATATCTGGTTTACGTAGCTCGATTTTTAGCGCGTTCTTTATTGAAAGTTTTACCCGGTAAATTCACTATGTAAAAATGCGAGCTAACCTAGTTTTCGACTTGTATATGTCATGTCTGTTAATATTGAATATCTTTTAAATAAACCATTCGGTGATTTCAATCTTCACATTTTGAAAGTCCAAATTGCAGCTAGAAGTGGACTACTAAATTTACTTGGTTTTAATCAATGTACTAGTTCTTAAAGTGAAAGTAAGTTGTCTAGTAATAGTTTTGTGAAAATAGCATTATACCTCATTTAGTTTTAGTAAACACTAATTTGCCTATATCATACTGAACAAAGTATTGTCGAACTATATGCAATTTCTCTTTGTAAACCGTCTAAAACCCTTATTTATTTTATTTTATTATTTATTCATTATATTCTGGTATACGCTGGAGTTCGTTGCGTGTATTTTACGATGGTTCCATTACATTTTCGCATTTTACGCATCAAAATTAAACTCAGGAAAGACATAAAACAGACACGCAAGAAACGAAATCGCGTATTTGAGGCAGGTACTAACGTCAGCTTTCTACACAGGTTCGAACTCAACAGAAACGATACTTGTAAAAAAGACGCGACTTGTTGGCCTGAATTATTTCTTCCGATTCAACCAGAATTTTTCTATTTGTACGATCTTACAACAGCAGATACGTTACGATCATATAATTACGCGTGGGCTTTGGTAGTAACGTTCTTCTCAGTAGGTGAGTAATTTTAAAATACTCAAGTAACAGTTGAAGTTTTGCACTGAACTTACCTATTAGAATTTTGTTCAGTATGAGTCACAGATGGACCGCGCCTCTGCGGCGCGATCCATCACTGACCCACACATAACAAAACATGAATGGGGTGAAAATTTTTTCTGACTGAAAAATAGCGAGTTTTCTATTTTTGAATAACATTGGGTAAAGGTCGCCTTGGATGGATCTGGCGGTATTATTTTTTTAGTAGGCGCGATGGCCTAGTGGTTAAAATGATTACATGTTGGAATCGCATCGATGGTTTAATATCCCTTCGAGTTCGAGTCCGGCTCGTTAATCCATGCCCACAACTCAACCCAGGGTGTAATAACTTGGGTAGGCTAAGTCGAACAGGAAAGATCTTTCCAACAACTCTAACCTCGTCCGTTTATAAGTGACTGCCGGTACAGAGCCTTGGTCAGGGTGATCCACTCCAATAAGTTGCTGTAAATATATATAAATATATATACCTGAAAACAGCAGCATAAACACCAGTTCGAAGCATTTTTCATATTGAGCAACCAACCCATGTGAATAGCAAAAATGCTCTAACCATACAAAAGTCGAAATCTAATAGCTGATATTCTGCCATTCTCTAAGTTTTCAACGTGATCTATCTAGATTGCCCTAATGCCATGCTGTAAGATAAAATGTTTATCGCCTTTAATACGTCATACAAACATTTCATATTACCGAAATGTGAAAAGTCTCCAACCGCTAACAATCCGTACTTTGATGTCGGAAAATATGATGGGATATTTGTTCAGTAACCTAGTCCCCTCGCCCATGTATATAATTTTGTCAAAAAAAAATACAATTTTGAATATTTCACTATAAAATTTATATTTCAGCCGCCGCTGTTGTTCCTGCACACTGGAGCTCAGTCGGTCGATATTTGAAACAAGTTTTACCGTTGTGATCGCCAAAACTTGTCTCTTTTTGTACAGGGTATTTACGCTTAATGCGGTACAGTTGTTTAAGAAAGCATTCTACTGTTTTGTACTAGTGAGCTGGCAAAAATGAAATTTCATTTTATTTTGAGCTCTGTAAAGTTTATTCATGTGTATTGAACCTGCTATTATTTCTGCTTGCTGCAACACGAGTGACCATTCCTCTGTTTGAATATCATGTATTTTCTGTTTCATATTTAATACAATCTTATATTTTCTAAAACGACTTTATATACAATACGTGAATAGAGAAAACAGAAAAAATGTCACAGCACAAAGCTAAAAAATTTTAGGAATACAAATTGCTCACTTTATGGGTGGTTACAACTGATAAGTTGACATCAAATCAACCCAGTTTAATTATTCAAGTCTTCGACTGTCACGTAGCTGTGCGGTACCCTATCCCATATCTATATATATAGGAAATACGTTAGGTTGATTCTTAAGCCTGCACATACGACTATCATTGCCAAAGTTGTTGGAGTATAATGGACTTATTAGCGCGTATTCACGGTGCACACGAGACACAAGTTTACCAAACTATCTGAGGAGAATTTATTTTTTCCGTATTTCATCAACCCAGTGCATCATTTCGGTCATTCTTGTGTAAACTCCGGGTTTGTAAGCAAGTCCGCATCCGTTCCCCCAACTTACTATTCCAGCAATAAACCACTTGCCTCCCCTTTCTTGGCACACCAGCGGACCGCCACTATCTCCCTGAAAATGTAGATAATACGAGGTATAAGATAGAAAATAATATTATGAACTTGGATGGGCTGTGTAGCCATATGTCCGGAGAGGGGCGCAAGTTTTCTTTGCCATAAAGTGCACTGGAGTCGCGGAAAATTGGCTTTGGGTGGCACCGACACGTTTTCTCGCTATATTCTACGAAAGTTACCTGAATTTGGATTTCTACTCCCAAAAATGGTGCATTTTCGCAAATAAATCAAAAAGCAAAGTTTTGTACGATTCCGCAATATTCGCCTGATTAAAATTTGATATCTTCTGTCACCACTTCCGTGGATTAGTGATCTGCATATAAAATTGGCGTTTGCGCCCACATTATGACGTCGTCTGTATTCGATGAGCGACAAAAAAACAATTGTCCGTCAGTGATTCAAGCCTGATAATTCCTGATTGAACGCAAAAGGAATAGCCGTTATTCCAGTTATAGTCATCACGAAGGTGTTGCGCTATTTCGTGAAATAATTACAACAATATGTGAGACTGTCTTTTGACAAAGACAAAACGTTCCATTTTGACGTGAATAAACGTAAACTCTCACCATGCCAGGCTTACCTCATTGTCTCGAAAATTCGAAAGAGACGAATGCTCATAAATAAAGTAATTTCTGTGACACTTGAACATTAACGCTTAGAATTTACGCCGCAGATCAAACGAATTATACTTAACACATTTTGAAACAATACCACTGAGTGAAACACGAAACATATCTGGTTCTATTCACCTGACAAGAGTCCACACTTCCCGTCGAATCACCGGCACACAACATGCGTGGGGTTATTTTCCCAGCATACCACATTGGTCTGTTACATTGCTCATTCGTCATCAGTTCAACTCTTGCTTCTTGCAGTGCATCAGGTATTCTGCCTGGAAGAACAATCGCTATCAAATTGTAGGTATGACCGTAGGGCTGGGCAAAACCGAATCCTTTGGAATTAGAATCTTATTCGATTAATTTTAGCGAATCGGATCGAATCACTAATTCCATATAAATAATAAATATCCCATTTTTAGTATAACAACTTTTCTTCATCGTGCTATCAAAAGATTGATATCTTGTGGTGTTTTTTCAATTCGCACTACAGTGGGTGAGAGCAACAATTTTCATTTTTTAACGGCAACATGCTATCGATTTTGGTCAAATTTGACCAAAATTGATAGCATTTTGTCGTTAAAAATGAAAATTCTAGTTTTTATTCCTATGAACGATTCATGATTGATTCGAATAAATTGTGCTTCGAATCACCGAATCGAATTGCCCAGCCCTAGGTATGGGTTGGCTGAGAGCATAGCATTGTACATATGGATTGACTCAGCCTTAGCATAGGCTATATGATTCAAATCGTGGGTAACGTTTATGGATTTTGACAGTACCATATCATAAATTTTATTTTGAAGAGATATTTATTGACTTAATACTTCAGCACAATTTTCTGGTGGGTAAAAAGAATATATTTTGATTTCATAATCGAAAGGAATTTTCAAATCTGAAGCCTTGAAAGAAATTCTTTTCAGTAGAAATGCGGATATCGTATGCTGTAGGAGACTCGGTGAATAAATAATAGAATGGAATATGTCGGACAAAGATTGAACTTAGCGTCACGATCAAGGCCGAAAATGATCAGTATGAACGTTTTTGTCGTAGAGGTGCAATTAGGGATGGACAAAACCGAATCACTTGGAATTCTAATCTGATTCGAATATTTTTTTCGAATCGGATCGAATCGCTGATTCCATAAAAATAATAATTATCCCATTTATACTATTACTGATATTGCCTCCGTTGTGATAATCGAGTAATTTACAGTTACGAAGTACAAACATTAGCTTAAACAGAATTAAACGCGATGTATTTTCAATGCTTAAGTCTAAAGGCAAACATTTTCATTTTACCAACCAAATGCGGTCGATTTTGGTCAAATTTTTAGCAAAATCGAGTGCATTTTGTCGTTAAAATTAAATTTGACCAAAATCGAGTGCATTTTGTCATTAAAATGAAAAATTCCACTCCAATTAGTAAGTTTTTGTTCCTAAGAACGATTCACGGTTGATTCGAATAATCTGTACTTCGAATCACCGAATCGAATTGCCCAGCCCTAGGTGCAGTACATCTGTGGTTCAACAATAGGCTATGGTAAAATCATATAACGATGTTCTACAGAAAATTCGATACATGCAAGAAGTTGGTTAGTATATATCGATTCAAATGCTCGTGTTTACATATTTTGTAGCCAAAGGTATGTGGTTTCCGCTGACATTACAATTTGTATCTTATTATCGAATATAGTTGTCTGTAACATGTAGTCGATCGCTCTCTGACCACGCAGTAGCAAGATCTCACTGAGATAATAGGAAACTCAAACGGAGTTTTAAGATTGAAATATTTGCAAACTTTATTATTTCAAAATCGTTTTAAGTGAATCATATTCGAGATGCAGCTATTGAATGTCATTTGCGTGCCATCGCTTTACTTAATGCAAATATTATTTAATCTGTGGCGTGTTCCATAAATACTTAACAAAAACATGTCTTTGTAGAAATTTTCCGATTGGGATAAAAGATAATGAATTCACGCTGAAATAATTTACGACAGCTTGTAATATCATAAGCGAGTTTACCTCGTATTGACATTGTTCCCCACCCTGTTATCCAGCAGCTCTGTCCTTCGTGGAATACATGACTCGATGGTGGAAGGCATATTTTTCTCGTTTTATTATTCAGTGTGGCATTTCTATCCAGTTGTATTATTGCGATGTCAAAATCTAAAGTCTATGATAAAAATACAAACAAATCTGAAAAGATGCTGAAGCCTTTTTACTTTGAGCACATACCTGATAAAATACATCTGAGAAGAATATACATGAGTATTGAGAACGCATCACAAGACTGTAGTGAAATCAGATTTAGAGAATTCGTTTTTGAATTAACGTATTTCTTTAGATATAATATTGAAAAAGTAGTTACCATTATAGTGAGTGTATCTATCTGCCAATCATCGACTTACACCAGGGGTTCCTAAACGTTTTAAGCCGTGCCCTAGACTGATTATCGTAATTCAGGCCTCACATCTTAATATTGATCAAATAAGAACACTACAGTCATTTATTTACGTGTTATTTTTGACGTATTTCCTGCGTGTTGTAAAATGCGAATAAAAGGGGGCAAAGATGTAGTAGATAGTCTTACCATTGGGCAGATACCACTCACTTCACTTTACCATGATCGGTTCAGTTCCGTTTGAGATGTTTACCGTTTAGAGTGCATTTGCTGGTACTACGTCTTTTAGTAGCTCTTGGATATTAAGTGTTACTTAGAAGGTTTCATTTAGGCTCTGCCTTCGGCCTTGCTCAGAGTTAATTTTAATAAAAAAACTGTTTTCTTGCCAACCAAAAGATTCACGCGCGGAGTTGCAAGCGACAGCACATCTCACACCAAAGTAGAAAAACCTCTTTCACACAATATGAAAAACAATTATGAGTCAGACCCACCGATTTCCTAGAACACAAGTAGAACAAAAGGAGCCCGCGCCATAATTAGCAAATAAAGGTGCTCAAGGGGTATTTACATAAATTATCCCATCCCAAAATCCCATCAATCAGTTATTACCTGTGTATCATATCGAGGGTGCAAGAATACACGAGTCGCATTAAAAATTTGGGGATTCTTGCTGTTATTCCGATAATGTAAACCTGTTTTCAAAAATATTTCATCGCCTTTTCGACTGTAAAAATAGATACAGATTATAATGCTTGGAATGTACGCTAAAACGAAAGTTTTCTTAGCAGCAGTTTTCATAATATCTCACTCCAGCAGGTCGCCTCAACAAACACATGAGAAACACGTGGCAACACATGAGTTGTCCGGTTCAACAAACCCCACTCCATTAGTTCCACCCAGAGTAAAGTGGTGGGCGTAGATTTATCAGCCGACTGTCGAACATCATAACATAATATCATTCAGATATAATCCAAAAATGTTTCAGCCAGAAATAACCAAAATAAGTGCAATATCAGTCAATTAATCATACAGGGAAGGTTACTCTGAACATATTACGAACATCAATTGGATGTCTGATTTTAGAGAAACTTATTAAACTTTATTTTCATCTATTGGAAAATTGAAACTCACGTAATCAGACAATGAGCTGCAGTGAGTACTAAATATTTTGAAATAAGTGTTCCACCACAAAAATGTTCACCAGTCTTTTTCATGTTGATTGAAACTTGCCATGGCCACGAACCAATATCAGCATCCATACCTGAAGATGGTAGACAGTATGTTAAGTTCCTATGGTAATTATCTTATTAATTTAAGCATAGTCGGAACTATTTCCAAAGGCATGAGTCAGATGGATCGCATCTTCTAGCCGTGATTCATCTGTGCCCATTACATTCGGAACAATTTTGTCAAAACATCTTTTGTTGAGTATGAGTAATCAATCTCTGATGGACTAGAAGCGGTCCATTTGTAGATCGTGCTTGACAAAATATAATTTCTAATCAGGATTATGTATCTCTTGTTTTGCAAACAAATCCGATTTGGATAAGAGTCATCTTGGAAACGTGATTGAAACATAAGAAGTAATTTCGAGCTAAATAAATATATCACGCATACGAGGAATTGAACTCTGTATGAATATTTGAATAAAAAAATCGATAAATTCTCAAACCTCCGACTATTCTTCTGAATCTTCTTTGGTCTGATATAGAGCGTGTCCTGCGGTTTCTCTCATTTGCATTCATTGCACCATCCTGAATAACGTTCGGATCAATTTTTGGAGAAATGCCACAGTCTGTAAAAATGGGGTTAAACCTCGGAAATTCGTATCGATGGAGGGATGTATGGATAAATGTCGACATGAAATTAGTAAAGACTCTTATTATGTTATAGGCAAAATTTATCAACCTTGGTATATTCTAAAAATAAATGAAATAGATATTAAAATGAAGCATGACTTCAATCAGAAAGATCAAGATTGAATAAAATGATTGTGAAGTGAATCATGCTTCTTTTGACCATTCTTTGCCTCAGAAATGAAGCGACATTGTAGCCGACGTATAGTATGGGCTTCAAAGAAAAACCCTCGAAATAGAAATAATAATACTCACCACAGTCGTTCTCGTCGGAATTATCAGTACAATCACTGTACCCATTACATTTTAAATTGACACCAGTCATACAGGACCCAGTCCTACATTTGTAGTCAGCGTGTACAGGACACAACCAAGGATGACCTATAGCAGCAAAAATAATGTATATTTCAATTTCATTACCAAGAATGAGCCACTGATGGACCGCATCTTATCGACGCGATCCATCAGTGACACATGCTTGATAAAAGAGTTTCGGTCTAATTTTTATGACTGGGTCAACCCTATTAATTCAATTCATTCTTTAGTTTTACTGTTAAATAGAATGAAACTTACTACAATTCCTTTCATCTGAAAAATCATCACAATCTTTATATCCATCACAAACTTGTTTCAATTTCAAACACATACTTTCATCATGACAAGAAAATTCATCTCCATGGCAACGAGAACAACCCATCTGCATCGAATTATTGACGAAAATCAATTCACGTTTTAAAATTTCCATAAACAAAACAGCATTAATTAATAAATAAAGAATTTAATCAGAAACAAGTGGCGGGATGGTGGAAATCGTAAAATATCTTGCAGTCAGATTTAACGGAGGTTAAAACCCCTTTTTGTAATGTCGATTTTGAGCGACATCGATTGCGAAACGGAGTGTTTTACAAAGTGTTTACAGAGCGCTGTGAGTATGGTGAGAGAGGTTTAGGCAGGTAGAGATGTGGAAAACTATGCGTATAAACAATGTATATCGAGAGTATATGTGCTAGAAAAGGTATCAGTTTGGAAACTTTAAATCTATTTCGCTGGGTTGGGCGTAAGTCACTGCACCGAAGCGTAATCCAGCGTAAGAGAGAAACAGTCAATCGGAAGCGTATATAAGCGTCCCGGTCAGAAATTTTATTTTACCAAGCATGAGCCACTGATGGACCGCGCAGTGCGATACATCAGTGACAAAACATGTTCTCTCTCACAAAAGATGCGATGAAAGAACTTCTACTCAATGTAGAATAGAATATACTATAAACACATTTAAAAATAACAAATATAAAACTTATAAATATACTTCATCAGTTCCATCAATACAATCTTTTAATCCATCACATCGCTTCTTACGTAAAACACACTCGCCGGAACCGCATTTGAACTGAAAACTTCGACATTCTGGAAAATAAAGAGCTAAATCATTGGGGTTCGATAAAGGGAAAAATGTGTACCAAAATAACTTTGACTTATTTTTTGAAATTCCACGTAAAAAAAGAAGATCGTATCAGATTTGACATGTTTTTCACTTTAAAACGATACAAATTTTAAAAATATGAATGAATATGGTGATAGAGGAATATTTCCAAAATCAAAACAGATAAATCTAGAAATCCACAAAAATAATTTACTTTCACAATCAGTTTCGTCGCTATTGTCTTCACAATCGTTCTTCTTATCACAAACTACTTCCCGATTTATACATGTTCCATCACCACATTCAAAATCATCGTTACCACACTCTAAGATATAAAAGGAGAACACAATAAATAAAATATTGATAACGATTTATAGAATTTCAAAAGTTCTGATAATTTAGATATTGACCAATGCGAAGGTAAACTTCATTATAAGTTTTTATTGTTATGATTAATGTTATTTATCCAATTTTACTCTATTTGTTTGAAATATACTGCAAATAGCTGTTTATTAGACATAAGAATAAAACACCAACACATTCAAACGGAGCGATAGTACCACATTAAGTGAACGAATTTTATCACACGATGGGATTAAAATGCTTCTTAAGATATGTTTTCCTCGCATTACACAAAATTACGATTTGCAGAATCCTATACATTTTGATACATCTTACTCAAAGCGGACATAATTTCCTCTCAGGCTGTTAAAGCACTGCATTACGATTTTATATTCTTTCGATTTTCAATTTATTTGCTAGTACAGGTTCATGTGCATTTCGAGAGACGTATACCCAACAACCGATGGGCACGGACCTTCATAGTGACTATGTTTTCTGTTCAGTGTTGAAGCTTCATGCGAAGTGATTTAATCAAGGAGACATTCAGAGATAAAACGGTAAAGCATCGAGTCATCGGCCTTCTGGAAATAAGATCGCCCTTTGACCAACTACACTGTCACGAACATGGGGTAGCATGCCAATTATAGGTTGTTGACGTAACGCATCGCCGAGGTGCGGTCCATCAACGGTCCATAATTGGCAAAGTTGAATGTGAGACATTAAACCCGGCAATCTTAAGTATTTCTTGGCAACAAGGTGTAGGTACCGTCATCAGCTATGTTATTTAATCCGCTACATCCCAGAATTTCCATTCTCATGACTATATACTGTCCCGTCCATGTTCGAGGTATAACACGCAAATATCTAGCTATAAAGGGATGATTGAAGTCAATCCTGTGTGGTGTACTTCCATCGGTGTTTGCTTTAAATATCTGAACGCATGAGAAGATAATGTCAAAGCACAAATACATCTTTAGACTTACGAAGTTACACACAAAGTAGGTTAATAGAACAACTACAATCAAATTGTAAAAAATCGACAATCAATATACAGAAAGAATGTGTTATTGTTTACTATAAAAACTATTTGAAAAGGGATTTCTATACATGATGTCACTTCCATCCACTTTAGTTCAATTCACTCGGTTTAAACATAAACACGATGACTGCAATACACTTTTGTCTTACATTGCATTGCATGAAACGGAGGGGAAAATGAAACAAACCTAAAAATACGCAGCCAACGCAAGCTTGTTGTAGCTTTAAAAGGAGCAAAATATGACGTCACGATTACAAATTAATTTTGCACTAAATTTTCGTCAGAATTTTTATTATTTGTTTTGAGTGCTTTTGAAAATTTTCTCAAAAGGATACTCAGAACGAGTACAGTTTCAACAACATACCATCAAAATTAGATTTAAAATATGAACCTTTGCTCGTGAACTCATTCCATTTCGATATTGTCTCCACTTTTTCTTCTGTTTCCTATAGCTTATGCTGAATGACGTCACGAAGCGATGGACTGATGTAAAATTGAATCCTTGCGTAATGATTCCAGTGATGATGCGATTTCTTTGCAAATCTATTTGTACCCATTGTTTCCTATTGAAGAACTTGATGAAAAAAACAATATACCGACCAAACTTACTTTATGCATGTTTATGAGAATATTACTCATAACGTTTCTATATAGAGCATATAGAGATATTTTCCAACAAAAGAAATTTTTAGGTGAAAAACGTTTTTGCCAAAGATTCCAATCAGAAATTTTATTTTGTCAAGCATGCTCCACGGATGGATCGCGTCTCAACGACGCGATACATCAGTGACACATACTTAACAATATATGTTTTCACGTTATTTTCCTGATTTGGATCCGGCCGCCGAGGCGCTGAGCATCTATGGTTAATGCTTGACTAAATAGCATTCTTTGATTGGATTATAATTGAATCATTTTTTGTTGTTTATTTATTTCAAAATACGACCCGAGAGATTAGAGAGATTATTGAATATACCACGCCTGACGATAGCATCCCGCATGTGTTTTACAGGGGTGGTTACTTAATTTCGTTTGCGCAGCGCCTAAAAGGAAGCGACAAACCGTCACTTATATATGCCAAAAAGATACTTCAGAATCTAGTAGGATCAACTGCATTTTTAGTGTAACTGGAAAATACCTCAAAAAAGAGTAGATGCCCTGTAGGTATAATATTTAAACAATTACTTTGTCTTGTAAGAGTACGTTCTATGCTTTTCCGGAATTGTCCTCGCACTTGACCAAGCACCACTTGGATTATTGAGTCGAATCGAGCTTGGTTTCCACAGGGGTGATAATGCTGATGACGCAGAAATTTGATTGTCTTTTATCTCTCTTGATTCCATTCCCAGAGCAACAGGGCTGGACCTTTGGGGGCATGCTGGGAAAAGACCAATATTTGTTTTTTGTGTCTAAGCGGCCAAGTTGCATTCTAATTATCCTTCCTTATATAAACCAAATCCAAAATTTGATAGTTCTTATAAAAAAATGAAAGGGGATAAACTTAACTATACCTCTTAAATTGTGTGGAAGACCAGTTTGGTAAGAAATATTGAATCCAGATCTAGTGGTTGTATCATCTGATATAAATATAATTGACAACTGATGAGCTCGAGAACGGTACAACCACCCGGTTTTATTTCCACTGTAATATCCAACATATTTGCGTCTTCTGGCATCAGCTCCAGTGAAAAACTGAAAGTTACATTATTGTTGAAGCAATAGGCCGAATGGTTTTAATTCTGAAATCTATTTGGTTGAGCATGGCCCACAGATGGACCGCGCCGAATAGGCGCGATCCATCAGTGGTCCATACTAAACAAACCTATTTTGAGCTCGGTACGGTGACTCAGTCGGTTAAAGCGTGATAGTAATGTCTGTATTGTAGTTCAATGTTAAATCGGAGAAAAGCCAATTAATCTGAATGAATATTGATTCAAAAGTTTTCTGTAGCTTAGAATCTACACTGGGCATAGTGTTATTTTTATCGAAATTCACTCCGGGCAAGGCCGGAAGCAGTGCCAGGAACCAACTAACGCCCAATTAATAGCAAAGATCTACTAAAAGACATAGGACCAGGAACTGCATTCTGAACGGAAAACATCCAAAAGGGAATTGAACCGCCACGGTAAAGTGCAGTGAGTGGTATCTGCCATGAGCGAGTAAGAAATATGTAAGAAAGTATGCTTGGACTATTCTAAAGCCCGTACCTACAATGCATAAATAAATATATACCTTATAGAGTACTAAAAATGAATGATTAGTTCCGTTGATTTTGATTTTAAATTAAAAGAATACAGCACAGCATTTTTTCAACAACGAATCGATCGAAAGCCTGTGTATTCATACCAGTAGCTTATCGAAGTTCATCTCCGTATCAAAAGATTCAAACTCCAGTTGAATAAGTTGATTTTGTTTTGCAAAGATTTTCCATTCACATTTCAGGTCATCTGAGTAATATTCAGGATAATTTTGGGAAGTTAAGTAGCCCGATACATTTGCCAATTCCCTGGCTCCTCCACAACCGGATGCTATGTTGGTCAAAAGAGAACGCAGGCAATTAATAATGTACTTGTATTATATAAAATTGGTGTTATGTTATGCGGGACAATACAATGTTATTGAAACATACAAAGAGGCAAAGAGGTAATTCTAACATCAAATTAAGACACATCCCCTATAAACGCTTCGAGTTTGATTATTTTTCTGGTAAATTTTGGGATTTATCTGTGGGTCATATTTGGCGAAAAAAAATTATTAAATGTTATTGTATAGTAATCGTTTGAAGTTGAAAATTTCACTCAAGCCGATAACATTGATTGACTACTGAAACTTGAATTTGATCCGCCCTCATTTTTAAGTTGATCTAAATTTGGCAGGTGGGATATTCAAAGAATAGAAATATTTCATTCGAAAACTTACGGCAATGTAACTCATCTATTTCGTTTCTGCAATCAGGTTGTCCATCACAAACATTTGTCCAGTTTAAACATTCATTTATAAGACAAGTAAAACGACCCGGACAGACTCCTCTATCATCAAATTTTATTGAAATATTAAATCTAAACACAGTGAAATTGATGAATATAGTAGAATTATTTTACTTGCCACTGATAAAAAAGAGTAATCAAACAAGATTGGCTAAAAGGTAACAAGTTCGATTCTTTGGGATATTACCTTTCAGCAATACCTAATTGAAAAGCTATACCATTTTAATAATAATTTTTATTAACACATAAAGACAGGTCTTACCCTCGATTATTCACAGAACCGTCGCTTCTGAAAACTAATGTCACTTCAGAACCACTGCTTTCAAAATCAGGTGGAAGTACGTCTCCGCTATATGTAGCTATATATAAACATTTCAAAGTAAATTTTTATGCCCATGTAAAACAAAGCAAGTAGAAAATATCAGATCAAAGTTAAATGTCCATGACTTCAAGATCCTGTACAGTGATATATTGCACCGTGCGCGTCTCACCGTGCGTCGCACCGTGCGTTTTATCAGAGACCAAGTCTGGTAGGGTTGGGCAATTAGAGCATAGATTATTCGATGTCGTGAATCGGCCATTGGAACAAAAACTTGCTAAATAAAGAGCATTTTTTCATCTTTAACGACAAATGCCGTCGATTTTGGTCAAATGGGACCAATGTGATTGCATTTTGTCGTTAAAAATTGAAAATTTTCGCTCTTGGACGTGGAGTGTAATTGAAATATATTACTTTTGAGTCTGTTTATGCTAATATTTGCAATTCGTAACTATAAATTTCTTGATTATCGTAATGGGGACAGTAATAGTGATGATAAAAATTGGATATTCGTTATTTGTATGGAATTAATGATTCGATGATTCAATTCAGAAAAATATTCGAATCAGATTCAAATTCTAAATGATTCGGTTTTGCACAGCTCTATAAGTCTCTGGGGAATCTTACGCACGTCGCTGAGTAAAACCGAATCAACCGAAGTTGGTAGTTTATAGTGTTTGTTTTTTTTCAAATCTATTTGGTTTCAAATCGCACTACAATGTCTGAAAGCAGCAATTTTGATATATTATAAGGCAAAATGCCATCGATTTTGGTCAAATTTGATCAAAATGGATAGCAATATGTCATTAAAAATGAAAATTCCAGTTTATTTAGCAAGTTTTTGTTCCTATGACCGATTTAAGATTGATTCGAATAGATTGTGCTTCGGATCGATTCGAATAACCGAATCCAATTGCCCATCCCTAACCACGGCTCATCTGCGACTCATGCTTGTCAAAATAAATTTTTGTTATCACTTGACTGTGAAAACCGAGGAATGAATTTGAACCCGAGAAAAGCATTTACAATAATAATATTAATTCGCATAGAATACTTCACCGCGTTGAGATTTGTTTCTACCAGTTCCATCGAAAATCGTCAATTTGTCAATATTATGTTCAGTAGAAAATGTCATGAACGACAACAAAATAATCCTGTAGAAAATATATTATTAAGACAATATCTTGTTCAAACGATTGACAAGTCTGAGATATTTTTATGAACCTTTATTTCAATATGCCGAAATTTTATTCAGTATGTAGACAAACTTGGATTTGAATTTTCAGTGGAACGTTATATTTTTCGTCACAAAATCTCACTCAAATAATCGAATGGCTTTGTCCGTCAGTGTCATATTTGAGTTCTCATACAAAAACATGTGCACGAAAACCAAATATAACCATGTAACGTACTTAGAATCATTATGAGTACGAACTCTCCATTCACATTCAGAGTCATGGGCATATTTTTCCGGAAAAAATTGTGATGTCAAGTACCCTTCAATATTCACTTCAGCTGAACCACCACATCCTGACTCTAAATGAAAAACATTTCGGTAAATGGATTAAATTGATTATTACAGATCGTTTCATAAACAAAAACTATCAGGCGTTATTTAGGCTAAACATAACAGATTCACAAATCTCTGAAAAATATCTGGGATTAAACCTTGATCCAATTTCGTATATTATCGAAAAAAATTATTTCCCTCCGATGATACTTATTACAAAGTGAATAGGACAAAAAGAATGAACTCGAACAACTAACGAAGACAACATTTAAGTTAGATTTCTTTGCATAAATAATATAAGCTACTTTGATGTTACGTCATAATTAAATCTGTTTTAAATGAAGTGAAAACCAACTTTCGCCAACGGAAGGTTGACAGCTTTATAAATTTATTTTTCTTACCACAATCCGTTTCATCATCACTGCCGCCACAATCAGTCACACCGTCACATTTCCATGAGTTTGATATGCATTTCCTGTCCCCACCTCCACATTCATATTCTCCTGGACATGCTGTGAAGTTATAAAAATAGTAATTTACTGATATCGAACATTGAAGATACATTACATTATTGAGTACAAAAAAAATCGTCAATAAACCATAACTGGAAATGTTTTTTCTGGCATCAATAATGACGACCTATACCAAAAGAATGAGTCAGACTGATACACTAAGAATGGACATTTATAGGAAAGTCAGCATAAAGTGTAGAAGATATTTATGTTGCAAAAAATAAGTATTAAAGCCAGAAGGGGAAATTCAAGATTCCTAAACGCCCCTCCCCCGCAGATAAATACATTATATCTTTGAATCAGTGCGTCAAAATTGAATAACAAAATTTGATCATTTTATGAAATTGGGATATCGGTGAATTCAAAAATACAATATCAGTGTCCCACCTCCCGGTGCAAAAGTTGTAACAAAAAGACGAAAGCCACGCTCTGATCCACTTGAATCACTGGTGAAATATAAAGTTGATGTTGAAGATGGAACAACTAAGTCAGATTCGGGAGCTTTGCTTCCACTGAACGTTCCTGAAAACAAACGCGAGGAGAAACGCGTTTAGGCAATTTTAACAATGTCTTCTAATGACTCTAATCAATGTCTAATACAGATTTATTTATTTAATTTATTTATTCATTTTAAACGTGAAGGATATTTAATATCATAAGTCTAAATCATATACCGTAGACTAACATACGTATAATATTGGAGTCTATACCATGAATAAATTGAAAAATGAAGCGATAAAAACGCAAAAATAATGAAAGCCATCTAAAATGGAATTTAACCTGTCCATGAAAAAAGTTAGTTGAGATCTGTTGCTCTAATTTTACCTACCAAGTACTGTTTTGTTCCGCCCAATTCCGTTGAAAATCTGCAGCTTATCATACTCTAATTCTGTGTAGAAATCCAGAAAATGAATTCTCAGTACATGCGTATTATTTTCAGCCAGTATCTGCCACGTACATTTTGCGTCGTTGTTATAATTGTTTGGATAATTCATTGTAGTTATAATTTCTCCGTGTTGTGAAACAACAACGTTGAAATCTTTTCCACAACCAGATTCTAAATATTGACAAAAAAGGTTATTATAACACGAGAACTCGTTGTTGCGAAATCCAGGTTATGTGTAGCGGGCAGCGTGTAAAAATACCCTGCAGTGACTTGAGGGGCAGAAAATAATTACTTTTGCAATTATTAGCAAAATCCCACTTCATCGGACGCAAGTCAAAGATGGATCGTTCCCAAGGGGGGGGGGGGGGGGGGGGGGGGGGGGGGGGGCAATTCATCAGTGGCTCATGTTTAGCAGTGTATCAAGTTTGAAAAATCGTCAGTCGGGTGTTCAATATTAATGCGTTTAAATTTCAAAATCGACTTAAAAACCCAATACCAACGCAGTCTCGATTATCAGTTTGTATGAATTTCCGCGAGCGATAGCCACAAGTAGAATTCAGCTAATTAATTCGCCCAAAGTTATATCGATGTTGCCCAATAATATGACGCAAAAATTGATCGTTTGACTGACACTCAAAATGTGACTCAAACTCAACAATGTAACAGATATTGATTTAAATTAAATCACCAGACAGCCGTTTAATGACGAAGAAGTAAGTGGAGTTTAAATTTTGTAACATTACCAATCTTGTCTGTAATTTATTACCACAATCTCGTTCATCAGTTTCATTTCGACAATCGATTGTACCGTCGCAGACATAGAAGTTTGGAATACATAAACCTCCACCGCATTCCACTTCACCAGGACAACCTGTGTAACAAAAAGATGTGTAAAATCAAACGCGATCTTTCCGATAGTGCACGAACTTTTTTGTTGGGAAAAATCGCCACTTTAAAATTTAAATTACTAAAATCCTATAGCAAAAGTGACAGCACCCCAGAGCGGCCCAAAAAGTTCGGTTATTCCTATTATATTTTGATTTAAAATTTTGAAATCTAAAAGGAGACATGTTCTCCGTCTTGTCGGTGTTAGGCAATATCTTGATGTAGAAAATTTTTACGAGCCAATTAGTTGAAGGTTCAGAATATTTTAAGTCATTTTGAGTGTATCACTCTGAGAAAGATAGGAAAAACGTACAGAAACTACTGCGTATCGGAAGAAACAGAATATAGTATTAAAGGAGAGTCTTTATTTTTGTTTTTGCTTTAAAAACATAAACCGTGCTACCTTCTCGAACGCTAGAATAGTAATCGATGTGAAATCCGCGGTCGTTTTTGAGAGAGTTTGAAGTAAAGATTAAAACAACAAAATGGGAATTTGTTTGAATTTTCCGGTTGTTGATGTTGCCGTATAAAGTTTCTGTAAAACATAAATAGATTATTTAATCAAAATTGTCATCTTTGAAGTCACATGTTACAGCGAAATATTGTTTGTTGCGGTTCAGTTCCCTTCGTGATGTTTTTTACAGTTGCTGGTACTAAATTTTGAAGTAGTTCTTTGGAATATAAACGGGCTTTTATTGGCTCATTTTGGGAGTTTTTCAGCTTTATATAGAGATAATTCTAATAAATAATGGTGCGATTTATCAAACAAATTTTATCATTGAGCTAGCTGCAATATCTTTGTCCAACACAAAAATTTACAAAATGGAATGATATCAACATTTGTTTCAAATTCACTATATAAAGGAATCGAAATTTTCGATCGAAACATTTATAGAATGAAAATATACTTATTCTTTTCCCAGACGGAGCGGAGTATCTCTTTAACCCTAAATTGATTCATTTCCCAGCGAAATCATGATATATGCCAAACGTTACGTTGTAAAAATTGACAGAAATCATTGTTTCACTTCAAAACGGGGAATATTATAGTCAAATAACGTCATTTTCTCCCATTTTAAGTGTTAAAACATTATTTTGTTTGCATAGGAAACTTCGAAAATCGTTCAAACTAAACTTAAAAACAGCCTTACACCTAATCTTACGCACCTTGCCACTAATTACGCAGATCGGCGTTTTTGGCGTTATATTTATAAATATACATCGCAGTTTTCTTACCGAAAAGTATACTCTTATCATTGATGGAGGTGAAGATACGCAACGCATCATTGTAATCTCGTGTTTGAAAATCTCGAACATGGAAGGTGACAGTTTTGTCTTTGTCAACGGATACAATCCATTTGCATCTAATTCCATTGGGATAATTCATCGGATATCCAAATGAAGTAAATCCACCAGATGGCGCGGAAAGAACGAGATCATCTTTTAAACATCCCGCTGCTGAAAAATAAAAGTGTCGAGACAATTAGAGCACCTTCCATATACGCAATATATCGGTATTGCAAACAAGTCAAAATTGTAAAAAAAAGCTTGAAGACTCAGAAAGTGAAAACATGAGCTCCAAGATGAGCTTGTAAGAAAATCTTCATTTTATCAGAAGTTTGCAAGGACTTTTAACCAATGTTAAAGTATCTCGTGCCCTTCTCCAATATATGAACCTAAGGTAAGGAGCCCTTTTTATAACTGTAAACGCTCAAGATAAACGTCTGTATATATTGAAATACATTGGAATCCAAGCATATCTGGTATGATTAGCTGACAGAATAAAAGTTTTAGTGCAATTACAGCTCACAATTAGATGACTATGGTGATGACTCTGTTAATAAGTCAAACGTCGGTTTCGTCAGATTATATGCGTTTGTATGCTTCAGCTTAGGTGGAAATGAACAAATTCTTCTTTTATGTGTTCAAAAATGCTTGATTATGAAAAGGAAATATCAGAGGATAGTCTTGACTCTGTCAATAAGCCAAGGGTGTGCTCGTTGGATTACGCAAGTTATTTCGCATGCGTCAGCTTATTCTGAGATGCCAAATTCTTCTCTTCAATTTTTTCCGATCAGACCAAAAAGTGATCACGTGGCCATAATCAAGTTGAAGTCTGTCATTTATTTATTTATTTATATGAGAAATAGATAAAACGAAAGAATCCTAAATGAATCTTATAACATAGGTATTGTTTAATTATGTATTTACATGATGGAAAATCATCTTCAATGATTTGATAAACAATAAAAAATCCGGACTTCTGAATCATGCTGTCACTTGTAAACAACAACGAAGCATTGTTATGCGGAATATAAATAGCTCTATCTTCTGGTATGTAGCCACTGCATCTTGCGATTAACTCATGCTCTGACTCTGATCCTATAAAATGAAATAAGGAAAAAGTACTTGATATTAATCATAATTGCTTTTGTTGGCAAACATTTCTAATATGGTATCAACGGGTGTTTCAAATTCGCTATATAAATGAATGTTACAACATTTCAGATGGAAGAAATTGCTCAGCAAAGACAGAATAATTGCCATATATCATGATTTCGCTGCAAAACGAATCAATCGAAAAACGAAATTACACTAATCATAATTCCAGTATACCTTACTATTTGAATCAGGACATCACTAGCTGCAATATAGCAACGACAAAACTTATTGAAACTTTTGAGGACTTCACTGCTGTGTTCTCGTGTTATCTGGAGGTACATTTGTTTATTTGGTTCGAACGTTTTATCACTGCTGTCTCTTATCTCATATTCACCAACCTTGATATATTGATAAAACATCATAATATCTTTCAGTTTCAAAACTTTTGAATACGAGACGAATGAATGATCTTTTTGGCGCGGCAATTTTCCATTCGCATCGTTGACGTGGTTCATAATATTGTCCATTGCCAAAATTTGATGATAGTATAAATCCCACTTTTGATGCGAAAATCACAGGGGAATTTGAACAAACGTCTTTGTGGAAGATTAAACTTGATTCTCCTGCTACTTCGAATTTTCCAATAGCATATTTGCCATTACAGTGACTATTCTTCCATGTACCTAGAAAATTAGGACGCATTTAATTCTGCAAATGTTAAATATTATTCTGCAAGGCATAGAGGGTAAAAGATAAATAATTCGAAGAGAATAATATCGCTCGAGGAATAAACCCGAGTGCTGATGTGTTCCAACATTTTGGATAATAATTGCCTGATGTTCTACAAAGTTTGACACCGACTTTTATGTCAATAATTGACAACATAAAATTGTCTGTCAGACCGCACAACGGCATAATAGTGATAAAAATGCTGTCGAGCATGGAGTTGAATTGAAAGTCTTTATGTCTGTTCGTTATAATGTTAGTAACTCGTAGCTAAAAATTATTTGAAAACAAGTTGTAGTAGTACAAATAGAATATTTGCTGTTTGTATGGGATTAGTGATTTGAAAAAAAACTATTTCGAATTCGAATCAGATTCGAATTCCAAATATTCCGGTTTTGCCAAGCCGTACTAGCGATCAATTCCGATTTCTCAGCAACACTGTCGAGTGACAATTGAATCCTGCGAACACGAAAGGCCTCAAGTATTTAGAGTGGGAGACAGTTTTACTTTTTTGCATTTACAAGAAGCAAAAAAAGCATAATATGTCGTTTTCAATTCCAAACAATAAATTTTCGTCCAATAATAAAAACTATCTATTTAGTATTTAAATAGTATTCAAATTCACAAATTGTTACCATTATACCAGAGAAAAATACGAAAATACCTATACACGTTTTCCTCTTCAAGAAGTCGGATACTTGCTGAGAATTTAATATATTTGGCGACCCACGCATTTTGAGTAAAACTAATGCTATAACACTCCCCTCTTCGAAGCCCAATATTTTGCATTCTAAAAAATATTTACGAAATTGTACTCCTTGACGAAATAATGCGGAAATCTGAAATGGTAAAGAAAACATTCATTTGATAATTGTAACGACATCTAAGGCGTATTTAAATTGGAGTTTAACTAAAATAACACAGACCTGATTTTCTATATCCATGGCTAGTTCGGTCGACTGCTTTGTAGTTGTGTTGATATAAGACTGCATATACTCGATGTTTGTGATACGTAAAGAGCACGTAAAAATCTCTGGCAAATTAATCACAAAAAATTTAAATAGAACGTTGCTCATTAAGATTTTCACTCTTCACTGGAAATCTTGGGAAATAAACATTCATTGAATTATATACAGATTTTCATATTTTTATTCGTGCGTCAACCTCAGACCCAATCTGCCCAACCAATGCATTGGGTTGCGTTTTAGGGTATCAAAATAAAAAACGACGAGTCTGTATAGTTATGCGTTAATTGTATTCACATGTCTACAACGCGCATTCGTAAGCAAGGAAACCATCATTCTCCGTTACCTTGCATAGCGAATCTTTCAGTATTGTTGGAAAACCTAAACAAACGTACAGCACTGCGCTGGCGTAAAGAGAGGGGTTAAAAACAAACATAGAAAAAACGATACCAACGCAAACGCGTATTGAGGTCTGAACTAGCTACAGACCACTGTTAGAAAAATGCTCGAAATCAAGTATTATATTAGTAATGTGAGGAGATATCCGCAGAGGGGGAAACATTTTTAACACGATTGATATCGTCATAATGTAAATGAAATTTCAAAATGCCTGTCAGTCTTTCCCAACTGCAAATTAAATTACAATTTTTATGAAATAGCTTGGAAAAAGTACTTCGGCGATCTCCTGTATCACCAAAAATTTCACGATTCCATGGATTTCAGAAAGACATGTAAAAACATTTACTTGCGTTATTTACTTTAACAAAACATACACAACTAAATCTCAGCCCAACGTACCTTGTGTTCCTTGATTCATGTTGACAGTAGCATTACCATTAGAACCAGATGCTTGGAATGTATCATTCACGAAGCATATGTAGACAACGCCTAATGCTATAAGTAATGATATTGCAAAAACTGGAGGGAAGTATCGCTGACATATTGCTAGGATTTTATCCTTCGTTAAAACAGTATTTACGGAATTAGATTCATACTGCATTGTTGCAGATCGAATATTACTTCCAGTAGATGTCTGTAAGTTCAAGTCATGAAATTCACTTGCAGTCAAACGCCGTTTCTTTTTTTCATTCTGATAGTTTTTTAATCTGGTATCATTGGCTAACGGTTTGCTAGCATTCGGCTCCAGTGACCTGTATTGTGGTTCTTGTATGTCTGAGTCAACCGATGTTTGCAAATCCACGAAGTCTAAATTACGAACAGACAATACCTTTTTGGGCGAACCGATGCCTATACCGGTTGAGGTAGTGTGTCTCTGGGCATTATTATCATCGTCCGTAGAAACACGCCTAATAGCCTGCAGAAACAATATCGATTTTATGCGTTAGCAGGCCCAGAAATACCTGGTTTGGGTGAGCGAATAGGTTACAAATTACAACAAACTCTGACACCATAATGCAGAACAAAATGAATAAGGAATGGAACACATTTTCCTGCAAAATGAAAAGAAGCACTTAGGAAATTGCGCCAGAAAAGTTTTCAGTTAAAACCGTATAAAGGTTCTGCCCAAATAGGCGATCCGATTTTGCGCTCAAAATTATAAAAAAAGGCCTTTGTGTTAAAAATGGTGCTTCCGCCGTCAGTGCTGTGATAACAGTTATGTGATGCATTTCAACTCTTTTTAATACTTGTTTTTATTTTACCTCATTTCCATGCTCAACCTCGTAGTAACTGAAACTGTTCATTGAATTTCCTTCAAATTTCATTCCAACATCTTCAACTTTGAGTGTTTCCGTTGCTTCTATACGGTTAGTAGAATCATTTACGTGTGGTATGTTCTTTTCTGGTTCATATGATTCATTCATGAATGTCGCGTCCATCTTATTCTCCGTATTTCTTTTTTTTGACCCTTCGTGGTTAACAGCTGCAAGCTTCTTCAATTTTGCATGTTTCAGGGTGTGCTGGTTTTTCACTGTACATCCAGCTACATCATGCTTAACGTCTGTTGGAGTTTCAGTGCGTGATTTAGTATGTTTTGCGGAACTTAATATATGAACATTTTTTTGGAATTGTGAAGGATTTACCTCAATTTCGTCAGTCACCGCCGATTTTGTTTGTGTGGAACAGCGTTTATCTTTTTCGGTTGCATTTTGAGATAGTCGCCTATCGTATGAGGAATCGGTTGTGATTTGCTTATTTTGATACATTGCTGAATATCGATTTACACAATCATGCTTAGATGAACTTTGAATGTTGTTACTTTCATCAGTGGTGACATATGGTGACTTTGTTTCTACGTTTACCTCATACTGCATTCCAGGCCTCGATCCGCTAGATTCTGAACTGCAGTTTCTTTGCTTCAATCTGCAAATATCTTCGTTTATTTGTCGGTTCACAGTGGGTTGTTTGATCTGAGGGGACTGGGGTAGTTCAGAACTATAATATTTCGTCTCTGATTTTCCACACGTCGAGGGAAAATCGTTACCTTTACGTTCATCATCTAACTCATATTCGAAATCTGACTCGGAACTAGTATCGCCGTAGACGTCGAATCCATTCCTGGTGGCTGAAGAGTTTGATTGCCCCTTTGTTGACATTCCAACAACCTCCAATAGTACCAATTTAATTAATTGTAAAGTGCCTCATAAAAATTTTCTGAAATAAAGCCACTCCACAGACGTCAGTTATAATAATATTCCGATATATTGTATGACACGGCAGACAAAAGCGGATGTACAGTAGTCATGGGTGGATCATCCTCCACTTGACTATCGATTTTATAAAGTGTACTTGTACAATAGTGTCTTGTCAATACGTACCTATTGCAATCTATTATTTGAATGGTAAAATCTTGATGAAATAATAGAATCTGTTACACATGACAATACCGGAGTTTTGCGCCTCGTTTTTTACCAAATACCTAGCGACAGAGGGGTGGACTTCACAATGTTAAGAAAATTTTTTACAGGCATACATACATACTGATAAAGTACCGGTAGCCAAATTTTCTTACAGCGGTAAAAAATAAGAGGGGCTAGGTTTTTCTGAAATATCATACAGGAAATCCGGAAGACTATTTATCACTCAAATAACATCGTATCTGTCGATGGCAGGCAAATTTTGGTTATGTTCCATGAGCTCAGCAACATTCTTCAATGATCACTTTTTTTCGGAGTGTTCCTAGGCTGTTTTTTGCATATTCAGTTTGTGCGAAAAACTTGGTGCATAATAGAACATTTTTCTCATCTGGTTACAAACCGCTGTAGCGTTTTCGATCGGATTATATTTTTCATGAAGCACGGTCAGAAGTATCCTATCTCTGATCAATTCTGGCAGAACATGTTCGTTAATTATGTTAATAGTGCATAAGACATGGGTAGGATTGAATGATCCAGGACTTGTGCTCGATAAAACTGAATATTCAGCAGAACATTAGTTCCACAAGAGCTGGGCAAAACCGAATTGTGCGTAATTCAAATTTGATTCAGATAATTTGAATTGTTAATTCCCGATTGTTTAACCGGAAAACAAATACGGTGAATTGTCATATTTTACCGATGATCAATGAGCGCGAATTTTGGTAAACTTGCTTTAGCTCTTGAGCACACGCCAATAACTTTATACTGCATACTATACTGGTTTGGTATTATTTTTTGGAAATTCGTAGTTATGAAAGCCATCTCCATAGAGCAAATATTCCTGGACTCAGGTAATTATGAAAATTTAACAAAATATCGGAATCGCCATGTTAAGGAAGAGAGGATTATCTGGATTAAACGAGAATTTCAACACCGCAATCAGTGACACTGAATCGCACGACTGGCTTGAACGCGCCGTACCATAGAAGCCTTCCTGGAAAGTGCCAATAAGAGACGTAGTTTTTTTTAGAAATTTTAGTCTTTTTATTGATGTTTTTGTTATGTAAATGCTGCCGTATACAACGAATATAAGATAAATGCAAACAAAAAAAATCATCGATTCAAGACAAATACAATGCACATGCCATTAGAAAGAATCATATTTATATTTTTATTATGTAATGTATAGATTGCGACACAGGCAAATCATGCGCTATTTTCGAGCGCAGCAAGAAAATTGAGGATTGTAATAGTAATTTTATAGATTTAGTTATTGAAGCATAGCTACCTCTACAAAAAACGAATAAGGACTAAAAATGTTCTGTTAATCATGGGTCACTGATGGATCGCACCCCCAAGGTGCGGCCCATCTATGGCTCATGCATTGCTAAATTAAAATTCTTACTGTGCTGAGCCATTAGCACCACGTAACAGTCTGCTTATTTTACATGCTTGACAACTTCTAATTTAGGGAAGAACTGATGAAACAACCAACTAAATCGGACCATTTTAATGAGTCAAATAACCATCACATTTTTCTGTGCAAATTTTCAACTATGGTTGAAAAAATAAGTCTTTTACATCACATTAGAGACAACCCATACATACATATTCATCTATTGCCACCTATTAGTCAATGAGACTGTTAGAAATTGGGTATTTTTCAAAACAGTAAAATGCTCAAACCTTGGGAGTGATTGAACACTAACCATTCATTATCTGAAGCATGGTTCTAGAGAAAATTCCACGCACGAAATATACTTTCAATAAAGGTTGCCAGTAATTATATGAATCGGAATTATTACACCATTAAAATGGGAGATTTTAGTCAAAACTACAAAGATTTTACACCATGTGAAGTGGTTGGCATAGATTCATTAATCGAATTCAATAGGAATACTAGCCCAAGATTTCTTCTAATAACTCATGATGTCAACATGATGACCACAAGGCCACCATACGGTGATCATTTTCATATTCGAATGCTGACTATTATGCTTAAAAGAATGGCGCATATAAAAATTGCAGATCGAGGATAACCTCGGTATGCTATGCTAGTTAATGGGTTGAGAAAAACAAAATAAACAATGGCAGTTTTAATCTCAATAAGCCAAAAGTTTGCCTATGCGACTATAATATGCATGCACTTCATAAATAAGGCTTTATGTACAAATATAATAACAAGATAATCATTATTAGTTTGCTCAGGTTTGCTTAATATACAAGTTACACCAAAACTGAGCAATAAGGTTATTCGGCTATTCTTTTATCCAGTAACATATTTATGTAGCGTTTGTTGTCAGAAATTTATATTGTCATCATACTTGTTGCCTCGTCACAAATTCTGTTTGTCACAGTATGAGCCACAGATGAATCGCACCTTGGCGGCGCGATTCATAAGTGACCCATACTAGGCAAAGCAAACCCGATTGTGAATATTCTTATTGAGAATGTATATGCATACTTTCTAATAGTTTCATTTTTCCTTTCCATACCCGAAGGCGAAGTTACTCGAAAATGCACATTTCAGGAAATTAGATGGGTAAAACATTGCCTTTTTGAATACCCAAAGTCTTTTGCCAACACATGGTCACATTTTCTTCTGACGTCACTCAATTATTAAGCCGTTTTGAGCAGAACCTAACAGAGCAAAATTTGAAAGTAGTACTAGTATTACACAATAGCAAAGACATTGCAGGCTTGCAAATTTGTTTTAATAATTTACGAGATTCAAATTATTCATATTTTCTTATAGGGTGCGTAATATAGCAGAATACAAGGAACCAAAAGGGGATAACACAGCAAATAGGGAAAGGAAACTCAAGGAATCAATCCCTCATCCTTCAATGAATATTTTACAATTTCATCATAGGCTTATATAAGTTTTATAAGATTTTATAAATCTTGAACCCGCGAGACCACTTCGACCTGGCTGTTGATTTAGATTCAGCGCTAGAGTATGATAAAAATACAAACTTCTGACACGAACGTGTATAATCACTAAATTCAAATGCAATATGGCACAACACGTATGTTTCCTTTAAACACAAAAATGTAAAACAAAAAACAAACGAAAGTAAACAGAACAAGAATATCAGTTACGTAGATATATTCTGGAAACCAAAATATTTGCAGTTCAGTGAACGTAAATTGGTATGACTGATTTCGAGAAGGTAAATATCTTTAATTGGGAAATTTCAAAAATATTCAAATTTTTGACATTAGACCAACATGCAAACAGATTAGCTCTAGTTGTTTCAGAGACAGCTGATCGCGGGGGGGGGGGGGGGGGGGGGGGGGGGGGGGGGGGGGGGGGTGGGCTTTGAAAATTAATGAGATCTTGTACTGATACAATAAAATGGTTGGTTACTCCTTAAAACATATTGTGAAATAAAAGAACATACCATAAACAATTACAAGAACAAAATAATATTATCATTAACATTCATATCAACAAACTGTGAAATAAAAGGTATGGTCGTTGCTTCGAACGACTCAGTAGTCAAATTTTTACTCTCCACAAGCATGAGTCACTGACGGACAGAGCCGACAAGGCATGGTTCATCTGTGTTTCATGCTTGGCAGAATTTTTGACTTGAAAGCTTTTGACTCGAGTAATTTGAAACTTTTAAGGCTCTTTGTGATCATTCAGACTAGGTTTTGTAACGCCTTTTCCTTGGAAGTAAATAATATTTGGCTAAATCCATTCGATGCTGTTTTTTTACCATTTCTTCTTTCTTGTTAAAGATCTGTAGCTGTTTATAAGCACAACACAAAAAAATGCATCAAATTCAAAAAAGCTTTTGAGGTATGAAAGTGCTGGAAGACTGCTGCAGTGGCACGACCGTTGAAGTCGGAAAAATTTTGCCGAAGTCAAAAAATTAAAAAAAAACTTCAAGAACTGTCAAATCATATTTTTGTGTTTGAAATCAACTGATTAATTGAAATCGACAAATGAATAGGTCTTAATAATAAATAGATTTAGTTTAACGAACAAGATTTAGCTACATATTACTTTATAATATATGAACTGTTTGAAGTGCCAATGTATTATAATCGGTGTTGGCAAGTACCGACAATTATTTTGATCTTAATAATGAGTATCAACAATTTTTATAGTATAGGATTTCATTTTTATCCCATGAGAAAGTCGCATACTGCTCACCCATATGGCAAACCATAACTTATCATTTCTCAAGTTGGGGGTTTGAGGTTTTTGTTCAATTATTCTAAATGATTTTTCCTGTGTATGGACATGTTGGTAATATCTTCTTTAACTAGGAATTTAGCACATATTAGCTTCCGATAAAGGCTTAAAGTATCTTATCTTTTTTTAATAACTGTTTCATTAGATTGACTTTAGGATATTATAGTTCTTTAAATATAAAATCTGTTTGTATAAAACTACATTTTCATTGAAATTTTTTTTTTAAATACTCTGGGCATCCCTAATATCCATAACCTAATATTGCTACACAAACACCGATACCAAGGCATCACAAAAAACAATCCCATGACACAGTCGATACCTGCCAAGACCGATACATTGATACATTTTAACTATCTTATAATTTCAAAAACGGTTTATCTGAAATCAGCTTCTTTCACCTTATTATTTGGTAGGAAAGACATTTGAAGACAATTGTTAGAAAAATAGCAGTTGTAAAAGTCACCAGTTGGTAAGTTAGTACGCGTAGCATTTTCGAAAATTAATTAGCTTAAAAAAACTTTTATGGGAGATTTTCTTCAAAAACAATAAGGGATACAAATTGCAGTATGATTGTTAGTTAAGCGAAAGAGAATACGAAATCATATTTCTCAAATAAAATGCAGAATCAAGCATGTGCATTAGATTAGTTATATAAAACTGCCAAGAAAAAAAAATCATTTGATTCACCATCTGTCCCAAAAAAGAAGATTCAGCAGTTACCAAGACTAACGAAAAGTCGATTTGCTGCTAGTGTTAGATGAATTGTGCGTCACAGCAATATTAGACACAAGAAAATCTTTCGTTAAGTATGGGTCGAGGAGCGATTCACCATTCAGGTGTGGCTAACGCGTTTAACAAAAGTTGTTTCGACAATTTTTTGACGAGTTACTCAAATTATGAATCCCAGCCAGAAAAATTTCGTTCAAACATAATTCGCAGTATGAGATCTGATGGTGCGCACCATCTGTGGTCTGTACTTGACAAAAGGAAATTTCTGAAAGGGTTAGGATACTCAGTGCATAAATTTTTGCAAAAACAAAAAGTCAACATCATGCCCGCCATACCATTAATAACAACAAATTTGTGCTGATTAGGAACAAAAGAGAAAAAAAAATGAACACAAAACACTGGATTTAAAAACGAAAAACGTGCAGCCCTGCACAAAAAACTTGCAGTCGTGCAATACCACACAACCTGCTTTGGACACATTTCTTGGGATTTTACGTTTTGTTAAATATGGTCTTTGTTGAGTGTTATCGGAATCAATTATTTCAAATTCATCACAAAGCAGAACTAAAATATGTCTTCAAATTTTAAAAATATGAGCTTGAAAATAGTCAAGTTCCATCCTCTTAAACAGTAAAACAATGCCTATACAAAACATTTTAAATTTTGACTTCTGAACTTCTGAATATGTTATCACATTGACAAATACTTAACAAAATGTGATTCGCCAAAAAAATTGACTTTGTGAGTGGAATATCAGAAACGTAACGGTAGAAACTAAGACAAACAATGCTTGCTGCGGTAGTCTTGGAGTGATCGTTCAGCCTCCAAGGTAGTATTAATACTTGTGGGCAAGAAGAAGTGAAGAACGAACGTTACGCCGCTGTCATTGTTTTTGTTTGTTGAAAGCATGGCGTCGTGATGGAGTCGACTGATAGAGATTCTTTTTAGAAGAGGGTTTTTGCTTTCTTTTTCTTGTCCAAATTTCTGCTCGCAGTTCAGGTCAAAGATGTGGTGGAGGTGGTAGTGTAGTAGTGCAAAAAGACGATCGATGTGCCAAACAAAGCAGGGAGAACACACAGACGAATACCGAAAAAGAAAATAAACAAAAAACTGAATTAAAAATTGAGCAGAGCGAATATCTTGCTATCAACCCAATCAGAAAATTCATTTGTCGAACATGGTCTGCAGATGAACCGTATTTTAACAGTGAATTTCATCTGTGGTGCATGCTTGACAAAATATCAACTACAAATTTTCTGATTGGAAAAATAATTTTTAATAAGCTGGTCAGGGATCCGAAATAAAAAGCACCAGATTTAGGTGAAAAACATGCACATCTGTCACCCAATCGGGAAAATGTTTTTGTTAAGTATGACCCACAGATGAACCCCCCGTGAGGCCCGGTCCATCTGTGGTTCATACTTAACAAAACAAAATTTCTGATTGGGGATCAATAAATTCAAATTACAAAAGAAATGCTTGTAATTTGTGACACAACAACACTACCAAGGCCAGAATCTATTTGCTTACCCATGCACTTTGACAACACTTATTTCTTGAATAAACCGTGTTTTCTGGAAAGTTGCCATTGTAGGTTATGGGAATAGAATGTTAATACATATTTAAAAACAAAACTTCTTTTGTGGCAAAAAATTGCAAATTCAAGAACGTTGGGTTAAGATCATCTTGCTTCATGGCAAAATTGCAAACTAAGATCATTAGTTATTATTTAATAAACATCCTTTTTAGTGGCAAAAATCGCAAATCCAAGAGTGTTGGGTTTAGAATCATCCTTACTGAGTTGTCAAAAATCAAAATTCACGAACATAAGTAAAAAATTATTTCAGTTTTTTTTATTTACATAATTGAATTTGCATTTCAGAATTTCACTGATGAAACTGAGTGTTAGGTTCTTTATTATCAATAACCGCAGTAATTTTTTGAAAGTTTGCAACCAACATTTTCAGTATCGGTATTATTCAAATTAAAGTATGGTAGCCAAAACCACAGCATATACAATCATCCATTCTCAACTAGTGTACCAAATTCACAGGTAATTTAAACTTTGGTTCCTTTGAAAAAGGTTTAGTCGGCAAACCATGCAAAATCACCATGAAAATAGCAGTTAATAATCACGAATCAAAAGATTAAAAAAACAAGTGATCCTTTTTCAGGAGAATCCAATCTCTGATCAATTCTGGCAGAACATGTTCGGTAATGATATTAATAAGCATGAGGCATGGGTAGGATTGAATGACCCTAGACTTGTGCTTGATAAAACTAGATATTCAGCAGGACATTATTTTCACAAGGGCTGGGCAAAACCAAATTGTGCGAACTTCAAATTTGACTCAGATAATTTGAATTGTTAATTCCATCCAAATAACAAACGTTCCGTTTTTTGAATGATCTTTTAAGCATAAGACACTGATGATTCGCGGCGTCAAGGCACGGGCCATCTGTGGCTTAAGCTTAAGAAAACAATTTCTGATTGGGTATGAACGATTCACAATGGAATTTGAAGTACTGAATTGAATTGCCCGGTCCTAAGTTTCACACACAATCACAGGACATAACCCAACTTAAAATGCAAGTCAGTTGGAAAGTAAATTGATTGCATTATTTCCAACAACATTCACAACATCTATTCATAATAATCAAAACAGCTGGTCATTTTGAATCGAATACTATATAATTTGAATCAGATGAGCCAATATAATACATCGACTGAAGAATACAATCACAACAACGATAAGACACATGGTCTGGCTGTAGGCAGAATATTATTTGCTTTCGGAGGTCTTTGAATTCCATGTAATTTTTTTCGAAAGATCAAAAAAGACTTCAAAACTACAACACCGGTATATGAAGCTTTTTGTAAATATTCTTTACTGTTTAGGAACATTTCTAACTCCGTCTCTATTGCCAGAGAGACAAATGCTTTTTTGCAAACAATCCAAAATGTGTCTTAAACCGAACAATATTTGTACTGTTATTCTAATAATAGTTTTTTGGTATTCGTACTCAGTTTCGACTGGACAAAGATTAGGATTCAATTTTCCAACTACAGAGTATACGAATTCCAAAATGCCCAGCACCAGTAATCATTATGCTTACATTCATCAATTTATGATTCTGATGGAGAATACACAAATCGTTTTTTACCACGTTCATTCGAACTTAACAAAATCAAAACATAATTTGCTTGTTATCCCCGGAAAAATCAAAACACAATTTGCTTGTTATGCCTGGAAATTCTTGAGCTGCAATTCTTGAGTTTGCAGAGTAGCTACTTTGTTGCTACTTCACCAGCACACTAACTTGAATTATTTAATAAGGATTTTCACCACAAGTATGGGCTCCTGATGGATCATGCCGCAGAGTCCATCATGGTTTAATTCTTGCCAAAATATATTCCTGATTTAGTATTAGAAATTAAGAGGAATAGGTGGAAGAATAATAAAGATCTTCCTACACACAAGTTTTCATGTCAATTTCTGGCGGTTTTTCGGAGCTAGGTGATTTTTTTTTAATTTTGAATAATTGTAGACGCAAGTTTCATAATATGAATTTAATCCATTGGGATAACTCAAATATAGAAGTGATTCAATCATTAGTATCCGATTTCAAAATGGTATATTGTTCTGTTAGATTATAGAAAATATTAAATAGAGTATTTGTCAAAAATATCTTCATCAAGCCTGATATAATGTAATTGTTATATCTCACCACATGGCATAAGAGAGACATGAATGTACAAAACAATATTTTGCAAAAAATGTAATCATACTTGTCTGGTTTTCTATCTTCGAGTAGAGATGCCTGATGAGCATCGAATTCGGCCTTTTCTTTCTCGTATTCTCGCTGACGTTCATCAAGTTCACCATATTCTGCTTCCAACTTTTTCTTCATAGTTTCATGCCGACGTCCGAGCTATGAAAATGATTAGAATTTTGAAGACAAGAATTTTTAAAAATTTGAAAATTGTTGAGACTGGAAAAACATATGCACCTTGACAAATGTTTCCATCGTTAACCGGTTTCAGACAAGGCCACCTAGTTTAATGCAATTCCTAAACATATTTTTCATTTACATTGCACAACCAGACTGTGGACATGCCCTTTTGTTAGTTTTGGGATACTGAATTATTTGAATCATTTCAACATACCTCTTTCAATATTTTCAAATTGAAAGACACTTAAGCAAAATTAGAAGCAGCATTCCGAACGCTCCAGCAATTTCAAAATTTTTGTATTGTTGAACATGTTACACGAATGCACCATGCCACCTTGATACAGTCAATATGTTGCTCATGTTAATGGACCATCAGAGGATCCATCTCAAAACACAAGTCAACATGAGATATTTACTCATGCCTGTTGCAAACAAGTCTTGACTGAAAATTTTTCTGTTTTTTCTATTACTTTAGATATTGCAAGATTCTATTCGGGCAAAGATGGGATATTAAAATCACTATCCCTGATAACAAAAAGTTTTTGTTAATTTACTGATATTATTTAAACGCACATCAGCTTCAGAATCTTTAAGCTTTTGTTTCTTCTCTTGTACTTTCATTTTGAAAACATCTTCCATCTCTTTCTCCATCTTCTTCATCTTGAGAACATGTTCCGTTTTTTCTTCTTCCATTTGTTGCAGCGGACTCCTAGAACAGAGAACAAAATTTATTTCGAATCATTGAATTTTTTTGTTTGTTTGTATATTAGTTTATGACTGCACCAAAAGTTTTTAATGCGGTTGTTTTTGTCCGAATAGTTGATTATCATATAATTCTGAATAAATATTCATCTGGTTTTTGATCATTCCAAAAAGATACATGCAAAGAAAAAATTGTGATAGACACCATGGAATTGAGGATTTTGGATAAAAAATGGTCAAATTACAGTATGCCAAAAGTAAGTAATTCAGATTTACTCTGAAATTCAGATTTGGTAATTCAGATTTAATCTGCAATGAAACTCTATAATATGAACTAAATTGAATGTTGAATATAGTTCTGAAAACCTTCACAGGTAGCTGCTATACAGAATTCAGCTTTAAACTTATTACGTTTATTACTGATGAATATTTCAGCCAAAATCAATTTACCATCGGAATAACATTTGCCAAATTATATATATTATATATATTAAATCACAGAAAGTATTCAAATGACTGCGGATCTGACATGTATCTGAAGCAAATCAAATCTTAAACTTCAATTACAGAGGCATCTCAATCTGTAATTGTAATATCAACGTATCTATATAGCAAGTATATATCCGAATAAAATTTTCTGTGATGATAGGTCGCATATAAAATAATATTATTTTAAACAATTTGAGACAAAGTTTTTACTGCCAAAGTATAAAAATGCTCACTAGGATTTAGCAATACAATGATATCTTAAATCTCTTCGCAACAATCGATCTCTTTACTACAGAAGCAAACGCACAGGAAGTAATTGATTTGATTGTCAAGCGTTCGACGCTAAACAGTTTCACGTACTTACAAAAACATTACGGTTATGTACAGTATTTTAGTACTGAATCAATCAACTTAATTATGTTAATCTATTCATTATGCACGTGTTACACAGTCAGTTGAAATAAAATCTTAAAAAAATTCATCAAATTACTGAAAGTGTAATATGCATGTGCTTAAAAGTTTTTTAAAACGTATTCCAGACCAAATATGTTCAGCAAGCTCAAATTTTGCTTATCAAAGAATTTCAAAAAATTCAATTTAATTCCAAATGCAGTCTGAACATTACCGGAAGAATTTCAAAATTGCTCATTATAGCCAGAGTAAACTGAAGGAAGTTTGTTGCAAACTGGCAGAATTTCAGGCAATCACACACTTCAAGGAAATGGCTAGCCTCAGAAGGAAGTTAATAAAATAGGCAAATTTACAACTATTAAAACGTGTCTTTTTGATTGTCCGTTAGCAAACAAACTGCAGAAAAAGGGTTCAAAACCATCAATACTGCTATGAAATAGCAGTATTGATGGCTTTGAGGCTTTTTTGCCGATCCAAAGAAAGTGACATGAACAATCCAGACACCCAGATAAAATAAAACATTCTGTCACTCTGACGAGTTTATCAAACACATACTTGGTTGGTGGTTTTGGTCCTCCAGTTGATGTACTAGTAACCATGGAAAGTTTTTTGCTTCTATAATTTTCATAATGTACATTGTTTGTGACATCTTTCAAATCTTGCATGTGAGTGCTGCAATGCAAAATAAAAAAATTAAATTCGATAGCACAACAGATCCCAATTTTTTGGGAGAGCTTAGTTGGTATAGAATTAGAACCACTCAGTTAGGGATGGTGCAAATGTAATTTCAGTTATACGGTTATATATTCGATCGAAGATCGAAGCGTTTTTTCAAGAATCAAGATGAATATTTGAAACGAGGGTAATATATTAAATAAAGGTTGCCTGGTTAGCTCAGTCAGTAAAGCATAGAAAATAAGCTTAGAGCTACGCAACTCTGATCGACATGACACAAGTTTGAATGAGGTGAGCGATGTGAGAGGTCTGCTGGACGACTCGTAGGTGCACAGTGGTTCACGTTAGCACTGCTTGCGGTTTCCTCCACCAACCAGGTCCGTTCTCAAGAAAAACAGAAAATATGATGAGCCAAAAACCAGATTTAGAACAGGTATCTCCAAAATTGATTATTGCAATTAGATTATTATATGTAAATTATTGTTAGACTAGCAATCGTTGCAACGCATAACAAACGGTGCAGACTGCAGAAGTCACAAATTCTATTTATTGTTAATTTATATCACGCTTACTTAATAAAAGCTAAATCAATACCAATACACAAACGCTACCTATTGTTAGTGTAACCAACTAGGTCATTGTTTATAAAAACAATTACTCTTTAGCAGTCATGCGAACAGATCATACCAAGCTGAAAGTTCAGTATACTATTATCAAAACTCCATGCGTTTTACATCTTATTTAAACTCCTGATTCCCAACAGAAAATTCCAATTTGTCAAGCATGCATCACTGATGGCCTGGTCCCTTGGTGGCCAATCAATCATGCCTGACAAAACATGTCCAGACTAAGCTTTCCAATTGGGTTATTATCAGAAGTCTGAATAAGATATAAAATGCATATAATATTACTTGCAATTTACAATGAAATGAACTAACTTACCGTATTAACATATCACGTAGTACTGTGAAGTCGCAGTGATCAATGTTTTCGACTGAAAGGTAAAAAAGAAAACATATAAACAGTAAATTTCAAACTACCCAACCCTAACAAAGCAGGCTTGCAAATTTGTTGCAATTTGTGAGATTCCAAATTTTTTCACCTTCTCTTGGGGAGAGTAACATACTGTAGCAGATTGTAAGGGAACAATACTGGATTGCAGAAGAAATCTAGACAAAGAAAGACTCGAGAAATCAATCTTTCATTCTTGAAACAAACTTTAGCCCGACCCATTAGTCTAATTTTGCTGTTTACCGGTATATCGGCAGATGACAAAAGTGGCCGATGATATCGGTCAACCGAAATACACATACCGGCGTGTGCAATTCTTTTAAAATGATGCATTTTTTGTACAAAAAGACTAAATTGCATAACATTTTATGCTTCAATCTGGAAAAAATCCACAGTATAAGTTGTTTGCGTGACATGAAAATTTTATTCCACCCTCAATCCGCAAAAATTGCATAGTAATGTATTTCTTATGCAATAGTCATGTACTTTCATTGTTTTTTGATTTATTGCTTTTCATCGAGAGATATTTCAAGGAGTTTCAGGTTATCAAAATACCGTATCAAATATTGGTGGTCAAAAATGTCAAAATATCAGTATCGGAATCAGTTGTGAAAAAGCAATATCGGTTGGGCTCTAAAACAAACATTTTAAAATTCGATCATGGATTTATAAGAGTGTTGGCGAGATTCTAGAAACAGTAATCCCACAAATAATTTGTTAGAATGTAGAAATGAAACGCAAATCAGTGCGCAATGCTTCAGTGATTCACAAATACAGAAAAAAATTCTAGCTGGACACGATACACCCACCTTCAGCTACACCCCATGGATACTGTCTACCACGTACTCTTCTTCCGTTAATTTCCAAAACTGTATTACTGCCAACAACAGCAAAGGGAACACGTTCCTGAAATTTTTAAAATGCCCAACTTTAGATTAGCATTAGCACAGTGAACCGTATTATTATCATTGGGCTGGACCATGTGTACTCTCAGTTGCGTTTAATAAATCTTAAAAAAATATCCTGATTTCACTTTGCAGTAAATCTCCCACGCATCCTCCATATCAAAAACAAACACTAGATATCGGGATTCTGAACGACTGACTTGTCCTTTATACAGCAATATGATATTTTTGCCGTATATGAAAGTTTTTCTGCACAATCGCTAAAGGAATCAATTGCACACATCGAAAAGTCTGAAATTCTACCAAAATATCATTAAAATCAAAAGATTCAGACATGAACACCAAAATCGTAAAACAGTTAAGATCAAGTCATTTTTCATGTATAATAGACCTTAGACATCAGTTGTCAATTTGTCTGTGTCAAGTTGGGAATCGTGATTTCTAGTTTTTCAAAGAGTTTGGTGCACGTTCAGCACAATATTTATACACGCAACACAGGGTAGGAATGCAGAGCAATAGCAAATGACGAGAGAGTTCGAACTCATTGATCAATATGAACAGGAAATGGCAAATGCGGAAGCCACGCTTGCGTTTGGTTTTTTAGGCTATTGCTTTTCATTTCAAAAACTATCGGTTAATATACAAGGATGTGGGCATGTTGTCGAGCCCAGTCGAGATTAGCTAGTCAAATCTAATGCCCAATCACACATTAGTGAAAATAGTAAAAAATGAAACGCTAAAATCACCAATATCATAATTAACTAAAAAAGTAATTTCCAGTTTGTGCTACTTTACGACTCAGTGGTTGCCGATTAGTACTGAGTTGAGTTGCTGTCAAGCTTGCTTAGACTGAATTTCAAATAAAAGCAAGATGAATGGTCAATAACAAAGTCGATCAGACATTGTACTCAGTTGGCAGTCTAATGTCTGTCAGTGGATTGCATCTACACGAATAGAAACATTATATTGTTAGGGATGAGCCACAAAACTAAAGTAAGACTTTTCAAATGCTTTCAAAATAGATAAAACATGTTTGATTAGGCCTTCCATTTACTTTTAATTTTCTGTTTAATCGATTTTCCTCTTCATCTTCACATTCTGGAAATTCATACAATTTTATTTTGTGTTCTTGAATTTCTTTGAGAATCTGATAAAAAAAATTGTGAGTTTACTTAGCAAATCTATTGCACTTCAGTCTTGTTTAAACACGTCAGACTATGATCCAACAAAACCTTGCAATAAACAGATGTTTCTGTGAAATGAAGAATGGTATTCGGGTATGTATACTTAAAATCAACCACATTACGAAGAATTTCTATTAAGGTTGTAAATGAACTAAATATGACCATACAAGGACTGTGCTTTTAAGCACAGTCCTTCCTATGGTCCATATATAGTTCTTAGCAATGTACAATTCTGGGTTGGCAAAGAACATCAATTAAATGCAAAATCATTTTGTCATGACAATCCATTTGTCACTGCATGATTTATATTGTCATTTTTAAGAAACAGGAAGGATAATTAGGAATAATGAATTACTTAAGAAAGCATATGGCTAATATATAGCAATGAAGTTGCATTATTATAACCAAAGTGCATCATAGATAGTGATGCCACCTTTAAATTGAAGATTCAATTTGAATCGATTCGATATACACATGATACGAATACCTATTTCCGAGATTTGGTTAAGATCTCAAGCAAAAATTTAATTGAAAATGTTGCAATCTACATATATTCCGAAAATATTGCAAATATATATATTAAAATTTTTGCCCGTTTATTGAAATCTCTCATCAATTTTAAAAATAGAATCAGATTCAATTCGCAAATAAAAGCAACAGAAAAGGTGGCAATCCTAGTTAAAAACTCTATCATATAATTCGATGTGTCATTTTTGCAAAAGCTGAGAAAATTTATTGTGCAGCCTGTAAAACTTTGTAATACACATTCATTATGATATGCTCTATCACTAAACATATTGCCCTCCCCTCCCAAACTGATATTTTAATAAATTCACTTTTAAAAAAATTCGATTGCAATTAAAATTCCTGTTTTAGATGCATTGTTTTTTTGTCGTATAAATGCCCCAAATCAGGACATTGACAGTAAAAGAATTCTGAAATAATAAAAAAAACTAGATATCATCAAAGTTCTAAAATACTTCACTATCCATGAACCCTAAGTCCTTAAGAACATACTCATAAGTGTTACAATATATCAAGAAAATAAATATTTTTCAGATAGTAAATCTCAAACTTTGATGTAACAAATCGATTAAGCATTCAGAATAAAACAAACACGATAAATTAAAGAGTAAAGAACAAAGATAAACATGACACTGAGAAGAATTTGTTTGTATTCCCATTAGATGTCTCATTTTGTCAATCCTACTTCAATTTAGTTTCAAAATCAAAATTTTCAAAATTTTTTAATCAAAATCATTTGACCATACATCAGCGATTTTTTGAAAAATTAATCAAGAATAAGATACAGTATAATTTTGAACAAGTAGTAGTACGATATTTTAAAATACTTGTGACATATTCCAATGAGGACATTTCTAGATGAATTGCATGTCAGTGACATGAGACTATTACAAAGTCGACTGCACATAACAGAAGATGTATCAATAAACTTTTGCTTATCAATTTATAATGTTTGACTAATAACAAACTACAAAGAGCAGTGTGTACCTGCTTTTTAAATCTTTGGCATTCTTCTGGTGTCATTGTGTCTGCCTTGGCAATTAATGGAAGAATATTGACTTTGTCGTGCAATCTTTTCATAAATTCAATGTCTAGTGGCTTCAATCTGAAAAAAAATAAAACACATTAAAACTGGTGTTTAATAATTTACAATATCAAACTTGTCCATTTTAATTTTATTTGCGCAATAAAGTTAACAACTTTTGCTAAAAATTTGTCAAATTACCATGCAATGTAGGAAATCAAGTGATTAAACATAAGCTAGGAAACAGAGACATTCAGGAGTTCATTTATCAAAAAAACTTGGGTGTTTAGTAACTGTGAAGTTTAAAACAACTATTCTTGTGTATACAATAATAAATTATCATTAAAAGAATGCAATCTCATGTTGAATTAATAAAATTATCCAGGACATATTAATGCGGATCGTCATTGCACAGAATTGTGGAAGAGAAGAGATAGGAGATGAAATTTATGAAGACTTATATCGTGTTCTATTTTATTTCAAAACCCCTAAATATTTTAGCATATGCAGCGCCAATCATAAATATTTTAAAAGAAGTAAAATTAAATACCAATTATAATTTTATTCAATAGTAAATATTACACATTATATAGAAGTTTTCACCAAAATTAAATAATAACACCTTTTACAGCTGCAAACCAACTTTTAATAAACCCAATCAAAGTGCAAGACTGGAATAGGAACAAAACATAAAGACAGTGAACAATTTATATTCCGGCTTCAAAATTAAACAGAAAAAAATCAAACAAATGTTGTGGACCATAATGTGAGGCAACAATAAAAGGGATGGGCCTAGGCGAATAATACAATCAAAGAACTGTATAGTACGTTACTTTCACAAATGGAAACAAAACACAAGATAGGTCATTTGAGTATGATAGATCTTTTTAGCATATCGATTATCCTGATATGCTTTCTCAACAAAGTCTGAGCTTGATAAGCTCAATTTATCAATACACCATGCTTGGTTGAGTCAAATTAAAGAGAAAAAACAATTCAGCACAAATATATATCAATGTAGTAAGATTGTCAGAAAGTAGACAGTGATAAACACTCAAACAAATTATAGAAAAGGCGGTGGACTAAAAATATGTGAAATATGTCAGAGAAAGAGTGGCATAGTGTGTGTGCGGTGCAATAAGTCTGCATCCAAAACCACAGCGCACAATTATACAGTGGGCTTATTGTGCGTGAGATATTATGTCTCGGTGCAAATAGTATCTTAAGAGACAAGAGTAATACTATTGAATAATATAGACCTGTTGCAATATCATGTCTGATATTTTAAATTAGCAAAGGCCAAAACAACCTAATCTAAATAAAAAACTAAAGAATCAACAAAATCCCTCAATTTTTTAATAATTCCAAGTTGCTTAAGAGTTACTAGCTACTATTAGTTTTAATCATAGATAGCCAATTCCCATTGCCACTATTGACATAGATACATTTACAATTAATAATAAAAGCATAAAGTTTTACCTAATAAAAATGGAAATTGTTCAAAATCCGCAACCTTATCATATTAATATATTGAACTATGAAAAAATGAAACAGACAACAAATAATGTCAACAACAAATAAGATAATTATGAAACTTACCCATGCCCTGAAGGTGCAATGAAATAAAGACAACAGTGCACTCGATTATCTGCAACTCTCGTTCTATCTACCCGTGATTCTGCATTGAGGTAATCTTCAAATTTGGTCTCGATGTGTCCGATAAGAGGTTGCCAACTAAAATTTGGAATATCAGAATGAATTTAAAAATATACCGTACCAGTATTTGTAACCTTTATTCTCAATCCACAGTGATCTTTGAGATAGTAACACAATTTACTATGCATGTAATTTACATTCCATTGGTATCAAGAAAACTAGAACTCACAAAAATAGATATTCTGAGTATTTCAAGGTGAAAGGTATGAAACAACTCAATTTCGGCACAAATGACCATTAATATCAAACAATTTATTCAAGTACTGTACTTTCATTAATAATATCCTAGTGATGATACTATTATGTTATTCAGTGTCAGGAAATTACCACTACGCAAGAAAATCACTACTGGAATTGCCTCATTCATCGTGAGTCACGGTATGTCTGCATCAATAATTCATGGATTCCTTATACCATTTGAAAAAATTTGCGAAAGCATCTTTTGTTAAACTTGTGTCATCGATGGATCGTGTTGATAAGACGAGGTCCATCAGTGGCACATGTTTGACAAAAAAAATTTCTGATTGGGATACAACATTTTAAGATATCGTCTTTTGCATAAATATATCTAATTGAATTAGGTGCGTATGATAAACACGATGCACAAAGTGTAAAACACTGAAATTTTGAAATTGCTTAAAATTGAATATAAACTGTGATATGTGTGGGAAAATAGTGAGACATAGTTACCTAAATAGACAGAATTTCAATAAAATTACGGTAAATGTTGTTTTCGATTACTTTGAAATAGAATCATTTTGCAGGGAGATCGTGGTATATATATTTGCCAATTTTGAAAAAAACGAACATTTATAAATACCCATAGAATAGGTAAATCGCCTTAAAAAGTGGCCTTTATCATCAGAAATCTTAATCAATAACAGATTTTAGATTTTAAATGTCACTAAATTATTTTGATGGTCCTTAAAACATATAACTTATGTTATATAATTTACCTAGTCAAAACAGTACCGGTAATACATAAGTAATGACATTTATCAAACATTCTGAAAAACTTAGTAGCAAACTGCTGTTATTTTTCATTCAGTGAGCGTTCAAGACGTGGACTCCAGAGTGCTTTACAATTGAAAATGATTTCATTTTATAGACAATAGACATGCTAATATCCGTTGCACAAAATAAATGAATTATGCACACTATGTAAAAGGAGGCACAGAAAATATAAAACAACTATTATTAACACAAGTTTGGAAGGATCTTCCAATTGTCAACTAAAGATATGCTTCTTGTAAACAAACAATGCGTGTGTAGTATCTACAGGTTGCAGAAACAGGCAAAAAGGCACTAGGACACTGACAATAGGGAATTATATTTTTTAGAAAAACAAGTCAGCTTCCATGCCAATTAATGATCTTCAGATGAAATGAAATGCATTTTCCCAGTCAGAATTTTTTTGTAAAGTATGAGCTACAGATGGACCGCATCTCATCGACGCGAGCCATCAGTGGCATAGATTTAACAAAAGATATTTTGACAAAGATTTTTCCGATTGAGTTCCCTGGTGCACTGTATAATTAGTAACTTGCTCTCAACCGTATAAATTAGGTATTAATATCATTTTTCTGCAAATAAAATTAAAATTTTAGGAAAATTAGCAACAACATAAGGGATTTTTTACTCAACATAAAATTGCAAATACCTCATAATAGGATATCGGGATATGTACGAAATGTTCAATAAAATTTTCTTCAGATGACCGAAAAAGCTACATAACTATCAACAATGCTATTTCAAAGCAGTATTGATGATTTTGAACAGTTTGGTGTTACCATGCACTCAAAGAGAGACATTGAAATCTTCTAGCCACATATATAATCATGTGTTTTTACTCGATTTAATAAATTTTCTTCTGATGAAACCCATTTTCTTCAGATGTCTGAGTACTGGGCATTGTCAGTCTGCTTGATACTGGACTCTATTAAATCAATTTAAAATAAATTAAGTTTTAGCATTCCATAGCCATGATGCACACCTAATAGTATTTCACAGACATGATGCATAGCAGAGAATCTGCAGTGAAGCTTAACAGCTATACAAGGTATTAGATAGCAATTTAGACTAATTTTAGTGGGCATAGAGCACATTAGCAGAATATTGCTATTACGTTGTTTAATGTAACATGACACTTTGGAACAAATATGTAGAAACTTTAAAAAACTCGATGAAGTGTGAGATGCGAGAATTGAATTTACATCAGATATGGGCAATTGAGGAATTGCACTTTGAAGTGGTAATCCAACAGCAGTCCATACCAAATAAGATATCAAAATTAACGCAAACTTATTCAAAAGAAAAATCTTGACAATGATTCTACGATCGAGGAGAATCGAGTAGTTTTTATCATATCTATAAACACATTTGAAGTTTCTGTACAATTATCGCACATCAAATTAATATAACTAAATAAATGTATCTTTGGCATTTCACGTCTCAGTATATTAATCGTATTACTGCTATATATATTTAGCACTTTAAAAATTATGTCGGTCCTTCTGCCTAATAAAAACTATTGGACTAAGATTTGGAGAACGAAGATACTTCGAATCTAACTAAGTATGTAACAATACACAAGTGCAGCAGAACAGCGTCACAACTTAAACTTAATAATTGACATTAAGAAGTAACTAACAATGTAGGATTTCGATGTTTTTCGAGATTCAAAGAATTTTGTGCTGTTTGAGCAATGCTGGATTGTGCCAGAGGTGTGATCCATCTGTGGCTCATTCATAACAAAATGAAAATTATGATTTGGTTAAAGCTTTTATATTTGTATTGGTTCACAAAATAAACATTGGCAGTAACGTTTTTCCAACTCTGATTTTGAAAATTATTAAGAAAATTCAAAATAAATCGTAGAATCTTAAGTATAAACACAGACAAGATAGTGAATTGGAAACACAGCTACGGTAGTTATAACTCAAGTTTTCAGAATTGTCACCATAATGAATTATGTGATCAGAACAGAAAATACACAAAAATATATATTTTTTCTATATTATACTGGGTTTCCAGGTATTTGAAGATTCTGGTTCAATAGAGTAACCCAATTTACAGGGAGAATATAATTTGTTTGATACATCATCCAAAAATTGTGAATCTTAAAATTTATTTCTTTTTATTACTGTAATATGTAATGAAACCACTTACCAATCACTGTTGTCGACAGCATCTCCGAAACCTGGTGTATCGACAACTGTCAAATTCAATGTTACACCATTTTCTTTTATGAGTACTCTTGTTGTTTCAACCTTTAAATATGTATTTGGATATTTATAATCAGATTTTGATCAAGAGAATTTATTAATTAAAATTGGATGGGTGACTACAAATTTGACACAATGATTATTTCTGATTTCTAAAACTAGTATATATCTAGCTGCAAAAGCTTATTCAAACAAGTGTTGAGAGCCAAATTATATTTTGCTGAAAGAAGCATATATTCAATACACAGATTCTCATTAAGTCTAAATTCACTTTGGCACAAAAAGTAACGGGTCAATGAAGATGAAATGAATATCATCGATCATTAGGTAGATTTTTTATTAAGACATTTAGACAAAAGTTTGAATTTGTAAATATAACGTTTTTTAGAAAATTTCAGTGATTGCACATATAAAGCCTTTGGGATCTGATATTTATTTTTACAAGTGTAATGAAAATATTTCACACTTCATAAAATATTAATAACATTAAATATAAATCATAATTTTTTTAAACAAAGAATCAGTAAAATTTGACGTATTCATCTAAAATTTAGTTTAGTAAAAATTTATCAAGTATAGTTTCAGAAATGCCAATATCTTGCAAATCAAAACCGGTACTTAAATATACTTATGGTCACAATGGCATTAACTTTTTCTCAAATTTTGAAATATCAAGTGTTTACCTATTTAATACTGAGTGCAGTGATCTACTACTGGCACTCCAAACCAACTGTACGGTATATTTAAACAGGTGCCACATTCAATTAAAACGTGATCTATCTTACGATATATCAGGCAAAATATTTAATCTGAACTTATATATTATATACATCTTGGGACAATGGAATTGAATAAGGGTAATCAATCAGCCGAACCTGAAAATTATTATGTAATGCATGGGGCATATGGGACATAGTGATTCATACTGATGGACTCTGCTGCCCATAATAACTATAGAAAAATTATATCAAATAAAAAAGTACCGGTATTGAAAAGTATTTCATGGTTTATCTTTTTTGCAAGAATAATAATTATGCAAATGTTTTTTGAGTGGTCGACAGCAACAAAACGTTGCGAATGGCTTGAAAATACCATGTTTTAGACAAATCTTTGATCAAATTTTGCCCCCGTGCACCCACTTATACTTATGGGTTTAGTTAGATCAAAGAGGTTCACTTGGTATTGAAATCATTCTCATAGCTGTATCTGAATGAATTTAATTAGTGGTAGTTTGTTCAGCAGAATATTTCCTAAACATAAAATCTTCTAATCGGTGTAAAAATATTTTGCTAAAGAATGTGTAAATTTGTCATAAAATATTATAACACCGATTAAAAGATTTTATGTTTAGGAAATAGGAAATAGGAAATATATTAACAAAATATTTTGAATAATCCAACAGGAAGTAAGCTTCATAACAGTATTTAACATTTTTATATAAAAGTAAAATAAAAAAAAAATTGTGACACAACTGTGTGAACTGAACTGTGACAATAATAAAACATACAGACCTTGACTGTTTTTTTAATTCGCATAGACGGACCGGGATATTCTGATGAATATAAATCCGTCAAAAATAAGGAATTGATCAAAGTTGATTTTCCCTGTCCGCTCTCACCTGTGATAGAAGAGCAACAATATTATTATGCAATTGAATATGGTGGCAAACAACTCTTAATCATGTATAAAATATATCTTCATCATAAAATTTGGATTAGGGACATAATCAAAATTATAAGTAAACCAGTACAGTAAATAATAATGTTTCTACAATCTATACTTAATTTAAAGAACTGGTATAGCTCATAATTAAAGCTAGGATCATTGATTTCATATATGTTGCTTAAAAACACAAATTCACAATACAAAAGCAACACAGTCGCAAAACAAAATTTCTAACACTATAATTTTAGCCCAAAATTATACTGCAATTCATGTAATCTAACACAATAATTGAATTGTGTCATATCATATTACATGCTAAATTAGTATAGAGTATTCAAGAAATCGAGGGACAATAGTTGAAAAGAATGGTATAATAAACCGGCGAGCAAAACCAACAAACCGTGTGGCATTTGCAGTGGTATGAAAGATATGTTATGCTTCAAGTAAGTCGAGATATTTTAGTCCATATTGGCGTTCTTCATGAATGTTTATTTTGTGGTGACTAAAAAATAAAATAACAACAAACTTTCTTACCGACTACCATTAAAGTGAATTCAAATCCTTGCTTCACCGACTTCCTATACAGTTGGTTGGGCAGGTTCGCAAAACCTACATAGCTGTCCAATGTTTTGGGCTGTTGCTATCATAATATGAATATAATATGAATTCATTTCAATTAAAAATTTATGAACAGTTATGGTGTATTCCCAACATAAGCAATCGGTTTGTGAGCACAACTCTCATTTGTCCAGAATAATCAGGACCCATGTCAAATTTATGGCAAGATTTCGGTCAGACGAGAGATTTAAAAATGAAATAATAATAATTACAGCAAAAGGGATCCCAGTCAAAAAACTTCTGCGTATGGACACTTTTGTTAAGCATGAGTCCCTGATGAATCGTGCCGTGCAGGCACAGGCCATCTGTGGCTCATGTTTAACAAAATTAGGTTTCTGAGTTCCTGGTCAATATTCTACTGGTACTTGATTAGATAGTACACCGGAAAACCATACATTGTTCAAATGTTTTTCCACTACAAAATATGTATTATAAATTTAAGTGCTTATTTCGAATATCACAATAAGATCGACAACTAATGACACAAAAGAAATACTTACAGCTGTGGATCAGATCAAGTTGTGTTATTGGGATGCACATGAAAAATATAACAAAATCACAATCAGAATTAAGAAAGTACTAAGAGATGAAAACACTTTATTGAAAAAGATTCATTAGAAAAAATCCTAGTCTTGATTTTTATTTGTCAAACATGTATCACAGATGGACCATGCCTCACAACTGAACCAATCAGTGACCCTTGCTCGACAACACAGCCATGTTATAATATCAAGATACAGTATCAGTTAAATTTGTGTAAAAATCTGACCAACACTGAAGAAAGCCCTGTTTACAGTCAAAATCTGATATTCCTATATGTACAGTACAAATATGACTATTCATTTCAGAATGCATAATTTTCAATTTTCACATGGTTCATGAATGACCAATATTAGGTTTATATGAAAACTAACAACATGAATAAATACCAAGATTGACACAACTTTTCTTAGAAAGCTCATTATGAGATTAAACAAAACATGACACAAGTCTGCATTAAGCAAAGCCGTTATAACAAAAGTAGTCTTTTTTGTTCAGAATGTTATCACTGTAAATATTAATTGGGAGTGATTGAAGATATAATGTAGCATGGTACAAGAGGGAATATGGTATTATGGTCATTATTTAGTCGAGTACGGGCCACCGATAGACAGTAACATCGATGTGCAGTTCATGTATAGCTCATGCCACGGCGAGATTATGTTTTCGATGGAGGACTAACAGTCGCTCTTTTGGGAGTCAAAGGAATGCCACGCATATTTATCTAACGGAAAAAATGCATCGAATTACATAGATCTGTGTGAAAGATAATAGGACGGAATCTTTAGTTTTCATCTATCAAATAATAACAAAAATAACTTTGTGGATATAATGCCTAGGGGTAGTACCGGTAACAATCTACATGCTACATGCATAATATCAAGAGAATAGAGTGGAAGATGTAGACCTATGTTTTTATGAATTAAATGCTGCACATTATTTAGAGTATGAAATAAAAATTAACATCTGATATTGTCTACTATTGAAGCAAATTGAACGTTTTTCTTGGATTTGTAAAAAAAATTGATATTGGTAAAAGACATTAGTAAAATGCAACAACCTGGTATGATTACACATCAAATAAAGTCTATTGATATGAAACCAAAAAGCACCAAATCAGCATAACTTGAATTTGACTGTTCCTATCCATATCAGCGTTAAATACCATGTTGTTTTGTAAGACAATATTGAAAACAATGTATGTATATCACAAATATTAATATTCAAAGAAAAGCAGAATAAAGATTATATATTCTCACCCATATCAGATTGATTTAATAACACCATCTGCAGTTACGTGAACAACTTTTCAGGATATTTCAGCACTGATGAAAACAGTGCTATCCAGATATAAAATATATTTATTATATATTTTTTTTATATTATATATACACACAGAGAATTAATAGTTACTACGAAATCTAAAAAATCAAATCATCATCAGTAAAAAATAAGGCTAGCTATTTTATTGAAAATTTAACTTGTGAATAAAAATGAACACTTGATAACAGTTTACACACATCTTTATTTAGAGAAATATGTTTTGTTGAATGAGGACTAATAGCACGGTAATATTTTTAGCAAAATTTCAATGGGAAGCCTTTAAAAAAAGAACTGATTTCTACATTTATTTATATACTGAACAAAATAAGTTTAAACAGATCATCATTTGTTCTTTTTATCTGAATTTGCTAGGTGCAAGGTTTTAAGAGACTTTTAATAAGAGTCACCAAAAATCACTATTGTGTAAAGAGCTACATACAAGCTGAAATAAGGACTAAAGAATCTTCATTTCCAAAAGATATATTTAATAGATTTATTTTGTATATATTTGAAGAAGTTGATCTCAAAAAGATGTTTATTATTAAAAACCTATATTTGTAAGCCTAATGATACTAATGCCATAGTAAAAAACATAACAACCACAATTTCATAACAGATCAAATATATCAATTTAAACCATAAAAAGAATCCATAATTCAATCTCACAGATACCCACTTTGCCTCAGCAATGCAGTACATGACTTGTGAATACATAATAAACTTGCCGTGACAAATTTTTTAATACTTCCAAGACACAGCGTTTATCAAAACCTCTGTGGTTTTGATGGAGGTATTTCATTAACAAGATGTGACTACACAACTTAGCTGCAGGCAAATGGCCATACTAAATAATTACTATGCTCAGGAATTTCAGCAAAACCACACAAGTGCCATAGTGTAGAAACTATGATAAAATGTAATTTGGTTTCGACAATGTAGATATAAAACTAATCCTAACCGGGTACACCAAGACCAAGCCAGGGTGGCAGAATCTTGGATTTCTTCTGGTATAGGGAAATTTCATTGTTATTTTTGTCGTACAAAAATGCTTGACAACCAAGCAAGATTCTAAAACATTTTTCTACAATTTCGTTTCTTCAGAAACTCATGAGACATTTTTATTCTTCTAGCTAGACATATATCAGAAAAAGCTATTCATTTGCTAAACTTTCTACTGATGGAACCCATTTTCTTCAGGTGTCTGAATAGCAGAGTAGTCAGCATTCTGCCAGTCGCCACTTACATCGACAAATGGATTTCTTCATCAAACCTAGCAGCCGGAAATTTTTCACAAATACTCAGCTTCAACCTAATAGAAATAACTGATCATAATCTGTCCTTCTAATCTCACAACTGAATAGCAACTGTGTAGTCTAACAAAGTAAAGTAACAAAACTAAACAAACTCTCTTTCTTAATTAGTCACTTCACAGGATAATGTCAAAACATGAGGCAATTTCTAAACCCTTGATGACATTGAGAAGACCACACTCACGAAATACACTTAACACTGTTGTCATAATGTAAATCTAGTGAACCATGAAATATCCTGCGTTCTACTTAAAGTTGCAAATGTGTAGGATGACACAATCTTGTTTTCTATACACTGTCCACATGTTTCTGTGATTTTCTTTAAAAGAGACAAAAATTAAAATAAATTCTTAACCCCGCAAAATCACAGCAGTGTGAATCATGGTAAAATATTGTTACTTGTTTTAAAAATGAACATTTAATCTTCGAACAAGGGACTTTTTGAAAAGGTACCGTACTAGTTTCTAGTAAATCATTCCTTAGATGTTTGAGTAGCATAGTAGCTGAAATAGTTTAGTCATTATACCAGGTCTTATAATATTTTATATATTATTTGGTAATATTTAAAATTAAAAATGTGTGAGACGAAAAACTTTTAAAATCATTATAAAGCAAAAACTGATATGTATTCAGACCCATTGAGGAAACTGCAAATTCAGATTATGTTTATCAATATTTCTGAATTGATGATGCATTGTGCAACATAAAACAGTCAGAAACCTAATTTTGTCAAGTATGAACCACAGACAGACTTTGCCTTAATGGCGAAGCCCATCAGTGAATCATACTTAATAATGCTTTGACAGAAGGACTTGTGTTTGACCTGAATGGATTGGGTACAAAAAATTTAATTTGGATTCTTAAACATTTCCTCAGCTACAACTATAAGTTTCATATTAAAGAAACTGTACTGTCAGTAAAACCGCGGACCTCATGGGGCAAAGCACATTACCATTTGAATAGCTTTGCCAACAGAGACATCTGGTAAGCAGCCAATGGCAGGCTTTGAGATAGCAAACCAAACACTAATGCTCTTAAAATCGAATTTGATACAGTTGAGGGTAGATATTGTTTGGACCAAACACAGGAGAATGATCCAATATTTGTATAGGCATAACAAACTATCTGATAAGAGGATATGTCCCAAAGGATGGAACATTTTGGAAAAATGCTTTAATTAGTTCACAATTATGGTCATGGCATCTGTGACACATGCATAAAATGAAATTTCTAATTGAGAGGAAATTTTATCTTGTCAAACAATGCCGAAGATGACCTACTTCTCATAAACAGGGTTTATCAGTGACTCATGCTTTGCAATGCATTTGACAAAATGTTATAGATTGGGTACAAGAGCAAGATACAGCATCCATGTATGCTGAACAAACAAAAAAGATTTGTGCTTGCTACTGTCTTCCGTTCTATGACATGACTTGACCTTTGTAAAGAGGGCAATTTATTAATAATCCAAACTGAACTAGCATTCAGTTCACTTTTTTTCCATAGATGAAGCAATTTTTGGTCTGTGCATAAATAAGCGACATCAAGAAATATATATTAACACGAAGGTAGAAGTGAAAGTTAAAAAGGGCTGATTGTGCACACGGGTATGGAGTCTTCTAAAAGACTCTGACTACATTCTTAATATGAATCATTTATTATAATTACCATCTATTTACTATTTTATTTATTTACCTCAGACTCTTGCTTAGACAGCACTAATTATGTGTATTTCTGTGGGAGAGAATAATTCTAAAAATGTCACAAAATTCTAGCAAATATCAGGTGGGAACTTGAAAACACCTACACAGCTAATGACATTAAACTCAAAGAACAATTTTAATTTCAGGCCTCGTAGAGATGAAAATCAATTGGTCGTTCTTCCAAAAGCTGAATTTGAAGAAACAGTATTATTCTCCAACTTGAAGCTCATTATTATCTTTCAGATTCATGAAATCTTAGATGTTCCGCTTCATATATTTTTTTTGGTTTCAATGATTCTTCAGAAGTTTAAGGCAAAAGATACGAGACACCAGATATGTTCTGATTTAACATATATTTCGAAGTCAAACTATTTATCCACACAAAATAGAAATATATTTAACAAATTTACTGCATAATATTAATAAGGTATCATCATCATTTAATTTCATGAATTGGATATATTCCAACCAACTTTTAAAAATGTTCCCAAATATTTTGATCGCAAAATGTCTTACATATAGTCACAAAGTGTACAGTTGCATATTTCTAATATTTTAATATATCTTTTCATAATATTACTAATTACATATTGACAATGGAATGATGAATAATAATTGCTAAGTAGTCATCAACAATATTATGCAGCACCATCGGGCTGCTATGTATTATTCTTGTGCAATCTGATGTAGATGTGCACTGCAAAGTAATCACCGCAAAACCCAAAAAATATTTGCAGGAGCAGTGAATCACTATGCACAGTTGAGGCGTTTATGAAGATTGGATACAATAATTTCACTTGCACAGGCTTCGAGCCCAGAAAACTGGGATGCGTAGCCCAAAAGCATATTCCTATTGCTTTTATCCACAGAGCTAACTGGGCACTCAATAATTGGCTATTATAGCTAGATTCTACAATACATGAAAGGGCATGAACTTTTGAACCAGTTCCATGGTCAGTCATTATCGTTTGATTTCATTCAATGAGTATTCATGTGAAATTTAAATCGGGATATTATTTGACAAATGATGATTATTTGTGCGAGCTTTTGCATTGATTTTTCACTTTCCACATAAGCTGTGATTTGAACATTTTGGCCTTATTTTATAATTAAATAAACTTAATATTTTAATAAATCTTAAGCTATAGTTATTTCCAATTCTGTCAATGCAATTTAGCGGTAACCACCTATTAGAGCAAATTCTTAACGAGATCGCTGGTTCAGAAGTCATTAGGTTCAAGTTACCAGTGTGTACGGGATTTTTATGTTTACATGCTAACTAAAAATTAAAAACACCAGAAATTGACATATTTAAAGAGAAGGGTAAAGCTACTTGGTTGTTTCTAAATGCTCAGTACTCGGTCGAACAGAGTACTGCAACGCATTTGACATCCCTACTCATTCTCTGTGGGCATAGACATGGTATAGGTGGAGGAAACCTTGAAATTTCTTCTCCACCATGCGCCAGGTAACAAACAAATTTCTCGCTAAGCTTGAAGCGTATTCCTAATGATTTTCCTGATTAACAGGTCACAATCACGAGATCGATATGTTTTTTAAACTTATTTTATTATTATTGAGGTAGCTATTTTATGCAACAAATGTATTAAAACAATACATCAATCTGCACTAGCCCTCCCCAAGTTTTCATAGACATGGTATAGGTGGAGGAAACCTTAAGCATTTCTTCCTTAAACCACCAGGCGCCAGTGAACAAACAAATTTCTCGCAGAGCTTGAAGCGTATTCCTAATGATTTTCCTGATTAACAGGTCACAATCACGAGATCGATATGTTTTTTCAAACTTATTTTATTATTATTGAGGTAGCTATTTTATGCATCAAATGTATTAAAACAATACATCAAACTGCACTAGCCCTCCCCAAATTTTCACGCGAAATTCATCTGTCCATTGCACATTTCTCCAATTGACCTGGACACTATTTTTCAGGTGCAAACTGACCCACCAAAAATAAACCTACTAATACGGATTGGTGGTCAACTGGTCTTGCGCATACTTTCTGACCTTTTATATAATACTGTACATTTTCTACTGTTATCATGCATGTTTAAAGTAAAAATAAATACAGAACTAACACACATATGTTATGAATCAAGCCGTATAAGTTCTATATCTTTCAGGCTCTGGCAAAATAAAAACGAAATCCTATTTTAATTGAGATTAAGAAAACATAAGCTGACTTAATACCGGACCAGGTCCATGCACAGAAAAAATGAGAAATACGATAATCCAAAAAAACGTCCACCCCGATTCGGAACTGATATCTGCATGAGATGTCGTGGTTCGCCATAGGGTTAAGCTGTATTCTGGGCTTTCCTCTCCCGCAGGATAAAAATGATATCCTATCCTATTTGTAATGCTAACCCTGTACCCCTGCTGCCAAAAGATGCGTAACAACCTACCGATAATGTTACGTTACCCTGTACCAGCCTCAGGGTATGCCGGTTCGGCTATAGCCTTGACGTTCGTAAATCAGACTAGGCTTCCCTACGTAAGTTACCCGTAATTTACATTTTGAAATACGAATCCCTTGCATAAGAATCCAATTCAACAGCAAAACCAAGATAGAGAGATAAGTCGGAAAAACCCCTGCGATCAACAAAATAACAAAAGGATTGCCGCCCAGACGAAAACATGCGGATTACTGGATTACGTCACGACTGAAATAATGGAGACATAGTGCACGAGCGCCGGACGCGGAGGAAACCAACGGCAACGCCCTCTAATGACGTCATTGTTATAGTCGCCAGGCTACGCACTCGCCCAACGTTGAGTATTGAGGGACCACTCTTTCGGTTTAGCGCCGTCGCCGACGGGCGTACTCGAGCGCCGTGTTCCTGCCCAGCAAATATGACGATTCGAATAAGGCGAACTTCCCGGCAGCACTAATCTTTTATCAAACTGTTTTTGAGAACCCCACGACATTGGTCGACAACAACAAGTGATGTTGAATATTTCATTGAGACCAGTTCCGCGAATTTTCTGAATTCAGATTTATCGCACGTTCGGAAATAATGTAACTATAGCCTTTTGGACTTGGGTGTCAAGATTCTTCTATGCAATACTCCTTCACAATATTGTGCAATCGAATGAGAACATTTGTAATTGCATGCTCAGCCTTGAAATTATCCTGCACAATTTTATCTTTAACCATCTTAATTCCCATTTTTAATCTGTTCCCCCACTGAATGACACAAATTATCATAGCACTTAAAACTAGATAATACATTTTATTGCTATGAATAAACACTAAAAAATATGTAGATGGTCGTAACAAAACATAAAACTGCGGCTGGTCACTTTTATAGAGAATGGCTATTTTCAGACAACTCCGTTTATTTTTAATGGAAATCCTAGCCAAACACAACATTCAGACTGCACATTTGACAAACAGATATATGTTTTTGTATGAACGTTTTTAAACAAAAAACCACACAAGTTTCCAGTCCTTGTGGGGTTGGATGTTCCAGAGTATTAGGCTCGACCACTGCATTCAGGACACAACAGATACATAGTAGCAAAACTGTGGCTATGGGAGCAATGGAACTTAGAAAATGCACAGCATGAAGAACTGCAAAATTTCCATGAATACAGTGCACCATAGCAAACTATATGCCACATGTTCACTTCAGAGAAAGCCATACCACTTTAAGGTATTTTCTGAAGAATACTCATTTGGATATAGGGATGGGCTCATCGGAAGGATTCGAATAAAAAACTATCCAAATGTAAAATTACGATTTCATAAGAATAATGAGATGCGATTCTGGAGTCTACAGCACGGTCATTTGATTATATATAAAATATTAATTTTATTGGCTCATGTACTGCTAGCCTTGTTAATAAGTGAAGGATTTGTGTGACTGACTCGGTGCATATTACATTGCTCCATTTTTTTAATCAGGAATTTGGTAATAGGGGTCAGATTCAAATGTTATAAAATGATTCAGAAATAGTCAAATACTCTTGAATTGCCGTCCCTTTTTGGATGAATACACTAAAATACATTTTTCATTTATGAGCATACACAATAACTGTGAAAAGCAAAAATCTGAATGTTCAAGTAAGAAAATATGAAAAGTAGCCATGCCAGCAGTAAGCATAAGAAATTTGTATATAAGCTCCGCTGTTTGACACGGTTGTTTGCTGATTATGGTCAAGTAGTGAGCAAAATACTGCATTGACATGTCCAACATGGAAAAGCCTCTCCAGAAGAAAAATCCATTTTCTATGTTCACTTTCCATGAATTTAAAACACAAGTTTTAGTAATATAAAATCGAAGCTTAATTAAATCGACTCTGTTTCATTACATCAAAATTTTCGAAAATTAAACAAATAGTACAAAGTCGGCATAACAAAATTCGTAAAATCGATGGGAAATATGCTTCTAGCATTGTGTAAATCGATCATACAGACTCTGGCATCAATGGTGCACTCCATCGATGGTCAATGGCCCACACTTGTATAAAAATGCATAAATGCAAGGTTTTTGACAGAATAAAGTTTACCAATAATTTTACTTGTCTCTTATCTTCGTGATGACCAATATATTACGAAATCAGAAATTATATTTGGCAAAACATGAGCCACAATTGGCTCACACCTTGGCAGCCCGATCAAGCAATGACTCATACTTAATAAAACATGAGTATGACAGAGTTTCATGTCGTCCTTTGTCTTCCAGCTGTGTATTGTGGTTTTTGACGAAGTGTACCCACTGTAAATTGAAAAAATGACGTTGCTGGCAGAAAAAATGCTAAAAATATGTGTGCAAAATAAAAAAAAATATGCGAACTCAAACTACGCAGTCAATATAATATAGTGGCAAAATAATAAGCGAATATAATTTTTTATGTATGATGAAGATCTAATACAGATCAAGTGTGAATGCCACATAATGCAATATTTAAAAAAAAAATGGAAAATAAAATTAAGTCAAAGATCGGGCAATGGACCAATAGATTATGCTGACGAAGCAAAAAATCCTAATGTAAATATTATTACTTACCTAATTCGATTTAACAGCGATTCAATTCAAAATTCTAAAACTCACACCCTACTTACATCCTGCTTTAAATGTGAATATATATATTAAGATTTCAACAACACAGAATTTGGGTTAAAGTGAGTCAAATGGTTATGGTTTTCAGACAAAGCAGTATTAGTGGTTTTGATTGATTGGTTACATTAAAAATAAAACTGTATTTGTACAAATGGTTGAATTCTAGTATTTCATTTTTCACTCTGTTTAATTGGTTTTTAGTTACAATATTATATTACTTGAAGAAGGGTTTGCATAATAAGCAAATTAAAAAATAAAATTGGTCACAATCGCAAATTGAAATGAGAAATAAAATTAAACAATGGCAAATGAATTCAAATACATTCTATACAAAATTAAGGCAGATTATTTAATTATACATGATTAAATTCAACAGATGATTAATGCATTTCATCTGCACACAAAATGCAATTGTATAAACTTTAATGTAGAAAAAACGCTGGACCTCACATCAGAGTCGGAAAAATTTGTCAAAATATCAGTTGTTAAACATGAGTCACTGATGAATCGCGTTGCAAAGGCGTGGCCCATATGTGGCTCGTACTTGACAAAATTATATTTCTGGCTGGCATTATAAGCAAATTGAGCATACAAAAAGGGATAAACCTTTTTTGATTTGGAATGAAGTAAAATGTTTCAAAAATGTTTTTTGGCTTTTTTGCAAGCTTTTATTTCGTTTTTACTGAAAAAATCACTCAATTTAACTATAGGTCTAAAACAATCAAAATTATAATGGTCAGGATCAGTAATTCATTTCAACATTATTTGATCAAATGTTGTTTGATAGTTTTCTTTATCCTTATACGATAATTATCTCTTTGCCTTTACAAATCAAATATATATTTGAAGATCAAAGAAAACCTGGTGATTGTATCCAGGCTTTCATTGGTTATTAAATAAAAAACATTTGATAAGCCATGTCAATTTTTCGGTAAGATATTGGTAAAAGATTTTTGTTTCGGTTATGGCTCGTATTCAACAGAAAAAGTTCGGATAATTTATATTTCTGCAAAAAATAGATTCCGACAAAATGATGAAAAAATAGAGAAAAAAATTATTACAAGGCAAGTCAAGATTACCATACCCATGGATCAAAATTGCTGATTCAAACAACGTCGGTAATCCCACACACACAGTAAATGTCATGAATTATGCTTAAAATTAAGAATACGAGTAAAGTTTAATGTAATGAATATAATTATGATACAGTGAGCAGTAAGTACATTTGTTCACCATGTCACGACTGCAAATTTTGAAAAAGATAAAATTATCCTGTGCTGATGACTAAACATGCTTTTTGCGAATGGGACATATTGTCAATCCAAAGATTTCACTAATACATAATAATCAATGTCACAAGTTATTACTGGAGAATTTTCTGGTCATAAACAAATTCAAAATCATCAATATTGCTATTATAAGGTGTTTTATATTTCAGTGGAAACGATTTTTTTTTTTTGTTCAGGGTAACTTTTATTGTTGTTGTCATTGACTAAACAACTACCTGTGCAAGAAGACAACTACTTTCTATTTCATAAGTAATAAAGCTCAGAGAGTTTTCTAGTAATAAATTCCTTTTTGAAATTTTTTTCAAGTGAATCACTGAAATCAGTGTTTTTTCATAAATTTTATCATTCGAGCATGTGGTTCAGCACAGAAAGTTACAGATTTCCATTATCTGCATTGTGACAAGTATATCGGTATTCGTCCTCAGGTCTTGTTTAACAAAAACTGCCTTTTTTGATGGATGAACAGAGGAATCCATAATATCCCATTAACACAAAATCGCAGTTCATTTGAATTATGTAAGAGTGTTAATTATTTTAGTGGATTCTCATTTCATAATTTGTGCGAGCTCTTTGATTTTGCTGGCGACGTTGTTGTGCTTGTCGTCTTCGCTTCAATGTACCAGCACCTTTAGTGTAAAATTTAATAACGCACATGCAATTAAAATCAACAATTAATTTTTGAAATATAATATTATATTATTGATATAATAATAGTGTACAAATGGTAAAGTTATGATCGCAGATTTTCGATGAGCCCAATTGAGATGTGTATATTTTTGCTTTGTTAAGCATGGATGAAAGAATTTTTTTTGACAAGTCTTCCGATATCAGTTTCAACAGCTAAAAATATCCAAGTTTAATTTTTAAAGCCAAAATTAAACTTTTTATCCTGTATGCAATTACTAACAAAATCAGAATTTAAAAAAAAAAAGTCCTAAATCATAAAATTCCTGAAGCCCGGTATAACAAACCAGAATTATCGAAATGAGGAAGCTATTGAAACAATGGGCATAAATTACTGGTTCTGGTTATGAGATCAAAAGTCTAACTAAAATTTAAAAAAAGATTGAGTGAATTGTTCCATAATTTTTTCCTAAATGAAAAACAGTTTTATTCATTGTTTCTGCGACCATCAGATCACACAGAAAATTATGTGGAAAAAGAACACTACTATATCGCCGCTATTGAAGGTAACTAAAATGATTTTAAAAATGAAAATTATCAATAAAATAATTTTTAAACATGATTAAATTTGCAAAAATTAGAGGATTAATAATATAATCCATGGCAACACAAAAATTAAATATTTTTGACTAAATCAAAGATCCGAATATCTGAAAATATGTAATATACTTGTTCCACTTTTCTAAATCAGGACGATATTTGAATACACAAACAAGCCTTAAATCTTGTTGTACATGGACAGATGGAACATGCATAGATTCATAGAATAATCCATAAGTGTCTAAAACACTTATTTCCTCATTTTTAATACTGTTAATCAAGGATATACATCCGGTTTATCTTAAAAGTTGAATCGTTATGCATAGTATAATAGTGTTGTTCTGGATACAAACTTTAAAGCAATTTGCTCTACTCAATTCAGGATAAAACTTTTTTCTGATCCAAATGAAAATTTGATAGGTCTAAGTCATTACCGTATAATTAAAAAAGATTGGTGAATCAGGAGATAAAAAACATATTAAGGCATTTGCAAATCCTCTCAATTAAGGTCTCGATAACCATGACTAATTAATATCCAACCATAATTTGGAATTCAATATCAGTGCTTTAGTGCAGATTATAAAATTAGTTGCGAAATCACTCAGCCGATTATGAAAATATAATACCTGGCAATTGTCTGTGTTTCGGTAATCTTGGATTATTGCTTGGCGTGTGAACGCTGCAAAGCTTTATAAATCCTGCCATCAACATAATAAGTGCGAGACACATAAGAACAACTGCCCACCAATATTGCTGTAATAAATAAGGAAAACAACATTATGTACATATAAAGCATTGACAGCTGATATTACCAGTATGTCACATTATTTTCTGCATTAAATATTTATGCTATTGTGACGTTTCAAAGAGACGTGCGAACCATGTCCTGATTTAAAAAATTCAATACACACAATCATCATTGTGAGAATAGTTTCATTCTTCATTCAAATGATAGATCTTTAATGTTTTTTCGATAAGATAACAATCATTTTCATTATTGGGTATCACAGAGTAACTTTTTGCCAGTTCAATCGAAACACAAGAAGACAGAAAAATAATATTTAGTTTTTACCACAATCCACTCTTTAATAGTTCTGTATAATTCAGGATTTAAAATTGCTTTCTTTAACCTCGACAGTGGACCATCAGCATCAACCATTCGACATTTTGAAAACATATCGCAATAACCTGAAGTGAGAATATTTGAACAATTCAAATGTGTACAATGATAAAATCCTTTTAGAAAAAACTTTGAAATTTTCATTTGCGTTGACTGATCTCCAAATAAAAATCAGTAATAATATACCAGCTGTAACTACAAGTAATCGGAATATAAAAACAGAAATGACTAGTAATTATTAATTTTTCTGGAGTTTCGTATTACAGACCTCAGATTGAAGCTTGTCTGAGTCCACCCGATGAACACATATTCACACATTATGATGTAATATAATTGTGACCAATCTTCATCAAATGTATATCAATAATAAAAATAATCCTCGTTTTATTATATACATTTACCCTAAATTCAATTAACACAAAGCAATACAGACAACTTCTGATATATTGTGATCTTTAATCCTCTCCTCAGAGTGAATTATTCAAAATCCATAATTTAGCTAAAAAAGTTAATTACAAAGTTCTTTTTCCATTGAATTTCTTGTAAAGATTTTATACAAAACATCACTCATACCTTTGAAATTATCACAAGGAGAACCAGGTTGCAAATGAATTGTTGTTCCATTGAAAAACGGAGAATATTCAGAATCTCCTGTACTTTTGCAAGTATCTGGCATTGCTGAACAAGGTAATTGATGAGTTACTTGCAAATATGTACCATTCAAAATATTTATGACACACGATTCTGAAAGCCTAAACCCTAATCACAAAAACTTTATTTAAATGCCAAATGCAAGTATACAACACCTATTGATTTCGAATCTCCATCATTGTGGAAATATTATCTTTTGGTTTATCAAATCATTGAAAATAAATAGATATCAAAAATAAATACAAAAAATATCAAAATTTCATGATTTATTTAATTAAATTCACGAATAAGTCTCTAAATTTTGAAGTATCTTACCTTTGGTTTGGCAACAAGCATGACACGCTATTGAGGTATCACCCTTTTCCGGTACTTTACAACTGCATTCCTCCAGTCCATATTTTTCACAAATAGAACGCGAACATTCCTAAAAATGACAAGTATGATGATGCAATTTTATATCTGATACAAGATTAGCAGAATCTTAGACTACTATTGGTATCCAAACATTTGATGGGCACAGCACAAACACTTAAAAACAATGATTTCAGAGAATTTTATACCTATTTGGTTTTTGGCAAATTTTCTTTTAGTAGAACCCATTTCCGACCAGGTACGGCCCATCTGTGATTCATGCTTTGACAAAATAATATTCCTAATCAACTAAAATATCCAACTCAAAAATTACTCACCCCTGCCCAGCAAACTTGTGTTCCGTAATTACATTCAACCGTCCCATTTCCTTTTGGTACGGCTGGTGGACAGGCATAACTACCAGGCCTGAAAATTTAAATGTCATATTACATAAATACAGAGCTGTCCAAGATTTTAAAATAAATTTCCAAATTGAATAATGACAAGTTGCCAGAGTTGACAGTAACGATAAATACAATAAAGTCGTGAAAAAAACCAACTCTTAGTGCTAGGCACACTGGCAGAATGTCACTTGCTAGAAGATTAAAATGTCTCATTTTGAGTGAGGGACTTGTGGAAACCAAACCTTAAAAAAAAAGATTTAAAATCATCCATCTGCAAAATTATGCTGCTTAATTGCTGGATTCATTGCAATTCAATTCACATCACAAATTATTTGAAGCAGTTATGAATCGTTCCTGGGGACACAGAAATCCCAGTTAAAAACGAGACATTTGCACTTTTTTTAAATAAGGAATTGATCAGATACAAAAATATTATCAGAATCGGGTCCAAATTCAGTTTTCCCAGCCCATCAGTGAGTGACTCAGTGCTCACTTAAAACAGCTCAGGATCGGTAAAGATTCATGTGACAAAAGAAATTTGAAAACTGAAATATTGACTGGGAACAAATCAAAGATGAATGACATGTCACTCATTCTTAGACCAATTACATTTCATGCAGTCATGTTATGGAAAAATATTAAAAGAGGATTTATGTATATCGTAATATGCATCCATCACAAGATAAATCTTAATAAGAAAAAATAATATGGAATTACCACAAGGAATATTAAAGAGCTTACTTTGTCAGAAATCTCATACAGAAAAAAAACCTTATAATGGTATGAAAGTAATAACGACTTACTTCCTGGTGCGAAATGTGCAACAATACAACAAAATAATATGGTAAAAGGTCAAAAAATACATCAGAATGTGAATGGAATGGAAAATAGATGTCACATACAAGCCACTGATGGATCATGCAATAAAGGTGTATCTATGTTAAATGCTCGATAAAAGAAATTTTCTGAAGAGGGATATCGTAATATGCATCCATCACAAGATAAATCTTAATAAGAATATTAATATGGAATTACCACAAGGATTATTAAAGAGCTTATTTTGTCAGAAATCCCATACAGAAAAAATCCTTATATTGCTATGAAAATAATAACAACTTACTTCCTGGTGCGAAATGTGTAACAATACAACAAAATAATATGGTAAAAGGTCAAAAAATACATCAGAATGTGAATGGAAAATAGATGTCACATACAAGAAGTCACTGATGGATCATGCAATAAAGGTCTATCTATGTTAAATGCCCGATAAAAGAAAATTTCTGAAGAGGGGAGTTGTATGTTGAAGGACCTGTATATGTTAATGTTTTACACCTGAAACTGGTATCTTAATTCTTCTTTTTTATCACTCCCTTTATAGTGTTTAGGGGTGGGGAAAACCGAATCATTTGGAATTTGAATCTGATTCGAATATATTTTTTGAATCGGATCGAATCGCTGACTCCATAAAAACAACAAATATCCCATTTTTAGTATTACTAATTTTTGTCTTCATTATGAAATGCAAGTCTTAAAACGATGTATTTTCAATTACACTCCATTTCAAAAGCAAAATTTTTATTTTAATGACAAAATACAATCGCTTTTGGTCAAAATGGCCAAAATTGATTGCATTTTGTCATTAAAAGTGAAAAATTCCATCTATTTAGCAGCAAGTTTTTGTTCCTATGGCCGATTCAAGATTGATTAGAATACACTGTACTTCGAATCGATTCGAATTACAGAAAAAAACTGCCCAGTCCTAATAGGGGTTTCTTTACAGTTTAGTTCAATTGGTATCGAACTCGCTACATACAAGTAAATAAAGGTTTCAATATTTCAGATGAATGAAATTACTGAAATTAACATGTCAAAGTCATGGTCAATGTAAAGTTTGGCATATATAATGATTTCCCCGCAATAATATAAGAATAATCAAATCGGAACGAAATCTAAATTTTTGAATACTTATCTGATTTTTTTGACAAATGAAATCGTAATATTTACAACATTTTCAATTGGTCAGGGTAACATGGACTAACTCCTTATACTTTTCCTATGCCTTGTGTTAGCGGGTCCATATGTGTTGAATGCAAGGATAAAGCAGCAAGATTGGCAATGACCTTCTAGACAAATTCAAAGTTTGGCTTCAAACTTACACTAATTTTATTTCTGTATCGTTTCGTCTGTCAGAAATAAAATTTGTGTAAGTGTGAAGCAAGACTGGGAATTTGTCTATTTCATCTCAACTACTGTCAATTATCAGTAATATATCACATATCTGGAATGTAGAATCATTATTAGTCAGTTTTCCTTTGTGTATTGGGCGCTTCAGGTATCAGTGCTGCTAACATTCTGCCTGTCTGATTGAAAATGAATAATGATATCATACCTGCATGTCTGTGCTTTTTGACATTCTGCATCGGGTGAACATTCATACGTAGTTGGCCGATAATCACATGTATTGGGATCACAACACGGTCCTTGAGTTATACTGACGAAATGATAGAACGAATAAGTAAAAATATTACAAAGTACCGGTAGAGAGTTTGAATAGAATTTTTTTCTTGACCAGGTGGTACGAAGTAAAGAAAAACGTCGATTTGCAAAGGCAAAATAAAATCGCCACCAAAGCAATTGCAAAGCGGTTTTGATAAGATAAGATAAAGCAACAGTTCTCAATATGAGGCATGCTGGAGCATTCGAACAAATTTTTAGTCTGTTATTGTACCCAAAAATTTCATATCGTTAAGCATGAGCAAATAATTGACCATGCCTAAGTGACAAGATCCCATCAGTCACTCATACTTAACAAAACATGTTTGAGCAAAATATTTCTGACAGTGTATATACCACTTGACAAGCCAAAACAAAACCTCTGATGAGTGCGTAATTGAGATTAAGATCACATTAAACACATGTTGTAGAGAAAAAACATTTCTGTCAAGAATTATTTGTACTAAATAACATGTGAGCAAATTGCATCATTGGTAGTACAAAGCAGCTGAGAATTTTATCAGGTGGTCCCCAAATTAGAAAGAAGATCGGAAACTACTGTTCAAATGTTATTCATAAATGTCAAAATATTTGGATACTGCTCCTCACTTGGGAGTGAATTCATTAAAAAAATTTCCGACAATGATATAAATCATTAACTAACAATGTCTTATGTCTTTAGGTATATTTTCTTCAGGGTGAAACTGTTTTATTTCGTATTACTGACATTTTTCAGTCTGTGTGAAACTAAGCTATTACAACTTATACCTGCATTTCGCTGTTGGTTTCAACTTGCAACCATTCTCTTTATCATCAGCTGGATAACAACAATTTTGATCCTGAACTTCCTCACACTGATCGGCATATCCACAGTCACACTCCTCTCCTTCATCCAATATTGCATTTCCGCATATTGGACGATCGGATTCTAAGTAATAGAGCAAAAAACATTGAGTTAATTGAATAGTCTGACATTCTAGAATTCTGATTGAAAGTAATATGCTTTCCAATCCATAGCGATTATGGTTGCTCAACTAATGATTATGTGTATAGGATGTTTTATTTCGCCAATATTTGCATCACTAAAGCCTGGGTACATATCCCATAACGAATGATTAAATGCGAGGGAATTGTTACTGCTTTCTTCACCAACCACGTCCAGGAAAAATCTTTAAACGATCAGGCAAAAACCTCATCCCAGACTTGGAACTGGTATCTGCTCGAATGGTTGTGGTTCGCAATATGGTTAAGCCGTATTCTTGACTTTCCTCTGCCACAGGATAAAAATGAAACTCTATCCTGCCCTAAAAGAACCCGCCGAATTTGCAGTAAAATCCTGATTTACGTAAACATAATAAACTTTGTTATATTATGTCATGATTTTTCTGCAAAACGAGTCTTTCTAAATAATCTAAAAAAGCAATAAATTCTAATCAGAATTCTGGAATAATACCTATTTAGACAACGACAAATTCTAGTCCTACTAACCGACAAAGCAGTCATCCTTCTTTGCTTCCAAAACTCTACTCATGTTTCCGTTACTACATACAGAAAATTTTCTGTTATTATCTTTTTGACCAGATGTTGCACTGGCGTACATTATGTAATTTCCAACTGATCTGAAAGTTTCACCTGGTGTACATTCGATTCCAGAATCATGCTGTATGAAAAGATAAAAGGGGGAGTTAGAAGCAGACTGGAAGAATGTCAAGATAAAAAAAAGGAAGTTAGAAGAAGACTGGAAAAATGTCAAGATAAAAAAAGGGAAGTTAGAAGAAGACTGGAAGAATATCAAGATAAAAAAAGGGAAGTTAGAAGAAGACTGGAAAAATGTCAAGATAAAAAAAGGGAAGTTAGAAGAAGACTGGAAGAATATCAAATTAAAAAAAGGGAAGTTAGAAGCAGACTGGAAGAATGTCAAGATAAAAAAATTGGAGTTAGAAGAAGACTGGAAGAATGTCAAGATGCTCTGATACTCAGACACCTGAATGGGTTTCATCAGGAAAAACTTTAACAAATGAGCAGAATTTCATGATATCTCTCGCTGAAGATTAAAATACAGCTGTTTGAATGGCCGGCAACGACAAACTGAAGGATTAGGTTCAAAATCCATCAAAACTGCTATGAAATAGCAGTGTTGATGGTTTTGAAGCTTTTTTTGTCAATCAAAGGAGATGACATAAAACAGCTGAAGATAAACACGCTTTTGCCACCCCGAAATTTCTATATAACTGATATTCTGGCGATTGATATATCCAAATATTCGTTCTTAAAAAAGTTTTTTAAAGCGCCTTTGTATTTTAAAAGAAACAAAAAAAATTTCAAAACTTCCTTTCAATATGATTTCACTGATGATTTGATGCATCTTTTGGACAGCCTAGATTTTAAAGAACATAGCCTTTAGGTGTTAAATATTCAAAAATATCATACAGGTGATCCGAAGTTGTGACCGACTTCATGAGCAAAAGTGATGTGAGAAACTCTTGATGGAACGGTTGATCCATAATTTTCAAAAGTAACGATTCCTGTGTTCAAACTTTTTCCTGCTTTCCCATCATACTGCCTGTATCTATCACAAATTCCACCGGTACTACCTATAAATTGTTGTTAAATAGCACTTGAAGAGGTCGGTTTTTTTATATGAATTTTTTAAAGATCACACTATATCAGAAGGATCGTGCTGCCAAAGAGCGACTCATCTGTGGCTCATTCTTGACAAAATGATATTCTGACAGACTTAAACAGAAATACTTTTCATGTGTACCATAAAATCATGATACATATATCATATCAGAACCCTTTTTTCTGGATTCTGAATCATCCTTTCACATTTCGAATTACTTGAAAAGATCGACTTGAATATGAATTTGACTTGGATCCGAACAAAAACAAGATTCTGCCATCAAACCAGGCAAAATTGTAATGAAATTTTAATAAATATACATACCTACGCCACCGACCCAAGCCAGACCAAGTACACCGTTATCAAAATCTCTGTGTGTGAAAACATATGCCAGGCAATAGTCATTGTGATTGTTACTTGATGCCAACTCCAGAAACTTTTCAACACCAATATTAGGACTGTAGAACAAGTCATTTCGATCCGTTGTTTCATTGATCTGAAGAGATAATCAGTGTGTTAAATTTTTCGATGAAAACTGGGATTCCATGTAGTCTAGAATTTTGATTAAAAGTTATTTCGTCTTAAATTCATTTATTTTGCAGTGAAATCATGATATATTCCAAATTTTACGTTATCAAAGTCCATTGTGTATCACTATTCTTGTCTCTCTGAAATGTCGTCTATAACATTTATCTATATAGAGTGAATTTTGAATACTGTTTGAACTAAACCTATTGAGGACATAGGAGTAATGCTTATTAGAATAAGACGATATCATAATTTATACAAAATACTGGGAGCAAATTGTTCGACAAATTTATAATATTCGTAGTTTCCAAATTTTCATGCAATACCCAGGCAAAATTTTTATGGCAGCAAGCATGATCGACAGATGAACTTTGGTGACTTGGTTCATCAATACTATGCTTTTTGGGAAGTGCAATAGCATGGTTTAATTTAACGACTCAAGGACAATAGTTGACAACCGAAACTGCCAAAAGTACATCATAAACAGTGTCACTGAATAGAAAGAAAAATGCAGTGAAGCACGAAAAAATAAAAACTGTATGAACATTAATTCAAGCAGAATATATTCTAAATTTGAATGAATGAAATACGGGACTTGACAATAGAATAAACAAAAACAAAAAACCACTGCAGCCTTGTTTAAATCAAAAAAACATAAATTTAATTAGATTGAACTAATCATAGGACTAGCAATACTTACCATCATCCTTTTAACCATGAAGCCAATATTTCGTATCTTCCCACTCGAACTATCGAATGTTGTTGGATTATACATGTCATTTAATGCTTTAACATGTTCGGAAATCTTTCCAATAATTTTCTCTCTGCTCTGCATTTTTTTCCACAGCATATGATCGGTTCGAATATACAATAAACAAGTGTTCTTATCAGCACTGACTGCACGTTTCTTTCTGAGATGCTGCTTTTCTTCATTCTGTGTACAGTATTATAGTTTTGCTAATAAAATGCAGAAACTGATAATAACAGGTATTTTGAATAAATGCAAGTCCCTGCACAATTTCAATCAAAATAATTATGTGTTTTTTCAGGTTAGAATTAATTTTTCCATAATAATCAAAATGATGCGTTTTTTCAGGTTAGAATGAATTATTCCATTATATTTGTTATTCATTGCAAATTTTAGTTTTAACTTTGTAGTCTAGTGATATTAAACCTGGTGGCTGATATTAAAGCATTACAAACAACATACCGTAAAAATAGCTGACTTTTGAACTTTGTGCATATATTTTTCCACATTAGAGAATGATGATCCACATGTTTTATGAGGTCCATATCTGACATATAAAAGAAATAATAATTTTTTTCTTTACATACCATTTTCGATTATACTTCATTACAGTTTATGCCCAGAAGATGATAAATATTTTAAAGTCATCACACAATTTGTTACAATGAGTGAAAGTCAAAAAATAGAGAGCTGAATATATCACAAAATGACATGTACGGTAATCGAAAAAGAGCAATATTGTTATGAATGCTTTTTTTTCTGCTTCTAAGTAGTTTTTTTTTAAATCTTCAATACTCCTACTTGATCTTGGTTAGGTCAATCCAAATTGCTAGAAAATTTCAAATCTTCACAGAAGTTTAGTGCAATAATATAAACAGAATATAATCTGAACAGAATGGGGTCAAATATGCTTAAAATGGTTTTTCTATTACCAGTATTTCAAATCTTAAGATGAATTGCATGAGTATATTTATTGGGTTTTTATTCAGTCAAACATACGACACAAATGGACCGCGGCTCTGGGGTACGATCTATCAGTAGCTCATAATTAAAATACATGAAATGAAATGAGTTAAGACAAAACTCTTCTGATATCTCTTCCTTTACCTATGAGGATAATCAATATCTTTTTCATGATAAATCACAGAATGTCCATCTTGTCTCGCAAAAGCGGATTTCCCTTCAAAGAATGCATCTGCTTCTTCAACATAGTAAGTACCACGATCAGGATCTCTAATTACTCCCGTAAATACACCATCAATAATACTGCCATGAACTAAACTATTCTTCTTTCCTGTGGTGCACAAAGACAAGGCAATATAAAGCACTCTTTACATTAGTAGCAATAAAAGAGTTGAAATTGCATTTATCATTAAACAGTTCCAAATTTGGTGAACAAAAACTCGACTGTATGTTGACAATTTTTTAATTTAATCAAATAAAGGTGAATGACAGTGTGCCAGTCAACTGCCTAGAGACAAAAAAGCAGGCAATAAAAGAAATTTCACTAGAAGATAACATTTATTGCTATATGAGCGCATGACAATTGAATTGATTTTCTTTTTGAATGTCTGCTGTCCTCTCAGCAGCAATGGTAGGGTTGTCTATTTAGTTACAAATTTGTAATTCATTATACCTAAACAAAAGAATTTTTAAACATTCCGAATATATAAACAAAATTGCTGATATCTGACTATCGAAACTAATAATATATCAAAACTTCATTACAGTATTAAATCAGTTTGATGAAAAAGAAAAAAGAATTATGGATTGAATTTCAGAATTATCATCAATCCAATTTACTTGAATACATTTCAAATCTTAAATTATATCACCGTGTTTTGAAAAATTAATTCTAAAATGTACAGTCTTACCATAGATGCTCCCATGATATATGTGTGAAACATCTGCATCTATGAATCCTCCTTCACCATCTACTAACTCTAAATCTGTGTGAAATATTGTCTTATCTTGAACAAGTCGAATATTGAAATGCCTGGAGAAAAAATTGGGAGGTCTTATATAGGAAGCACATATTTAAACGTATATTTTACAATTTCAAATTTCGTACATCTCTGAAAATAATTTTGAATATAAAATTCGAAATTCAGTAATGTTCGAAATCATAAATTATCTTTTGATAATTTTGAGAAAAGGGCTTCATATGAATATTACTTTAAATTTGTGACTCATTTCCAATTCAATTAAAATATGACAAGACATGAATAGGCCAGACAGTTTTCTGCTTACTCTAAAACCCCAAACATTCAATATTTTTTAAATATGTTTCACCTCATACTAAGTACAATTAGGTGCATCTTTTTATGAGATGAGTCTTGTTAATTCATCAAGTGTGAGAGTACAGTATAATCAATGAATTGACAAATCTGGATTCACATTGGTGCAAAGTCAAAAACTACATAAGCAATAACATGATTTTGTATTACCGTATATTGTATAACTTCAGTTAAGGGGATGAACACATTTTTTACGCTGCAAACTTTCAGATATTGTCCTTTGCCCTAACTTGTTCTCTCATTGTGTTTCAACTAGATGTTATTACCGGTATGCTTTTTCGTTGAGAAAGTCAAAAAATGACTTTATCAGAAAATATCTGACAGTATTTTGTTAGGTATGAGCTACTGATGGATCGTGCCACTGAGGCACGGTCCATCAGTGATTCATGCTTAGCAAAATAATTCTGATTGAGGATTACGTTTAACGTAATGTCAAGTTATTAAATATGGTGAATATGGCAAAGTCATAGAAAACCCAACACAATTTAATTAAGAAACTTGATTCCGCCAATTTTGAGTAACAGATAGTGCGTCATACAATCAGTGACATCGGGTTGACAAAATATGATTAAAATTAATTGTCAATCTCGACAATTAATAAAATAAAGAACTGTGAATATTGATAAAATATGAGGTATTTGCAGAAAATATTAGTCCATAAATATTTGGTCTTGTATGGTTCATTGATTGATCACCATATCAAGGCTTCGTGCATCTATGACTCATGCTTGATATTATGATATTTCTTATTGGAATCCCATCAATTGTACGAATTTCCTAGTACGAGTCACACACTATAAGCTAAGTTAGGCATGAACCAGCTGTGGCTCATGCCTGACAAAATTCAATTTTTGTCATGCTGATGCTATTTCAGTTGCTACTACGCATATCCTACGTCATCAATATTTTTATACATTCATCGATATTGTTTTAAGTAAGTTAATCTTCACCAGAACACATACATATCAATTTGTCTCTGTTCAATAAATTATTTATCTAAAAAAATGTATGTATCTCAGTCAAAAATATTTCCACTAAGCATCGTTTGTTGAGCATGAGTCAATGATGAATCGCGGTTTCTCTGTGGCACATGCCAAACAATATATGTTACAGACTGGGATAGTTTATGCTTCAAATCAAAGGAAAGTTTTATATTAGTTTATTTTATAAGCAAGACAACTATTATTATCAATTTTTATAGTAATTAATGAGTATGGGTTGAATATCTTACACCGCCTGAATAAACTAGCCAATAATTATAACAGTCATTTTCTCCTAGCAGTTCGTACGCAATATGACTAATAGGCAGACCATAGACGTAATAGCTGGTTCCCACCTACTAATACTAAATATTATTCTATTTAATTCAATAATAATAACAAAGCCACACCAGGTCATATGACAGCATTAGTAAGGATTAAATAACAGGCAATAGAGGTAAAATTTGTATAACTAGCTATGGATATCACATATTCTTATCCATAATAAATTGCATAATGATTTGCAGCAACCCAAGAGCATATACTTTATTTTATCTTTATTATATATTTTATTTTTTAATTTCATACTTTTCAAAAGTTGGTATTTTAACAAAATTACCATGCCATTTTTTATCAATATTCACTCCATTAAAGCCAGATCTATGGAATGCCTTTAAGAAACCCACTATGAGCTGCTTAGAAATAAATATATTCAATGTGAAAATAGACAAATCTAATATATCGATAGTAAGAAATTTTAATTAAGATTTTAGAATAGTACATTTCAAGATTTTTCCGCTTTACCGCATAAATCATCAGAATTTTTTTTTTCATGAAATTAAAATGACTTTCAAATAGTGAATGAAATAATGACCTTACTGAATTTTATATTCAACAATTTTTCCTAAAATGAGTTTTTCATTGTAAACAAGACCACATTTAAAAATGCATTTATTTGACATTCCATATTAGAAATATTTTCTTACAGAATGCACTAGAAATTGTAAAATTTTCTGTCAATTTGTCATCCTTGTGACAGAAAGTCAGATGACATCCAAAACAGAACTGAAATCTTATAATGAAGTGCAGTGAATCTGTCCTGGACGAAGACGAAACTGTCTATCGCTTTTTGTTTGCTCATGTTCTACACTTTCAATTGGGAATGTTGCAGATTGCTATAAGCAAGCGAAGATAATTATCTAACAAATTATTCATAGGATTCTCTAGTACTGAAACACAATATCAATAGGTATTTGAAAATCAGATGCCTTCAAACCTACTGGCGTTGAGCAGGTTAGTTTAGTTAGTTAATTGACTACATAAATAGAATATTATTTCAACAATTCAGATTTAAACAAATATTGCTGATATTTGACCATAATATTTTGTCCTTTTTGCTACTAAGTCATGATTATGTCAAATTTCAACATCGATCCCAAATGAACGGGACTATGAATCCATTAAAGAATCATTGAAAAAAATCCTATACTTTTATTTAGAATACCTGATACCTGATATGGACGTTCATATAACCCAACCAAAGCAAAGGTAAATACAGGTTGACAGTTGATAATGTCAAAATTATTAGCAAGAGTTTTCAATTTACTTGGCCAGATTCAATTATTTTTGGAGTAAATGTGTCTATCTGCTATTATAAAAAAGCCTGATATATTCCTAGAATGCTTGAAAATAGGGCTGATATATCAGCCATGACCTAATCGAAATATAAAGCTATCCGAACAAACGAACATTAACGAAAAGGCCGAAAGCTCTGTTTGATGTTCAATATTTTTCTCATCTATTTGTAAAAAAGAAAAAATGTTAAATCTAATCAGTATGAGAATTGCAAAAAATCTAAAAATGACTATAGTAATACAAAAGTATAAAAATATAATAAAAAGATACAGTATAAAATAATCTCACCCTCCATGTGACTGAAATCTCAGCATCACATGTCCTAATCCCCCAGAATCATTTCCAGTTGATCTTCGAACCCTTTGATGTTGTTCCAGAAGATCAAATCGATCATATTTCAATACTTCATAATAGTTGATATGTTGATGCGGTCCACCGGCTATATCATATGAAAAATATCAAACAAGATATAGGAATAATATTTAATTTAAGAAACAATGTAGCTTGATATGAAAGGCTTGGGGATGCCGTCACCCACATAATAGAATATTATTAAAGGATAATGGTGATCATTGGTACAGTGGTCAGAAAACAGCAGTTTTGAAAATTGAAACCTAATTTCATTAAGTGTATAGATCTCCAGATAATTCTGAACAACCTAATAAAGTGAAATTAGCAAGACACATATTTGACAAGTGAAGGATACAAAATGAAAAGTACATTAATATAATGACAGGATCTCGCTTTCCTTCAAATGTTGATTTAATTTTCTTTGTATAATTCGAAACAGCGGTGTTGTCACTTGCAGCATCTTTTTTGCACTGTGTTTTCGTCATAGAAAAAAAAAATTTTTCCAACAAATAACACGATCTTTTTTCTGAAATTTTGATTTGATGTGTCTGCCTATGAAATAAAAGTTTTTGAGTGGTTTCTTACCTTTGGAAGTGTGCACAAGCACTAATGAGAGAAATGCCACGATAAACGTCATGAACATGCTGATATAAAAGTGACCATAAAAATCTAGATCAAACCAGGTGAGGTAAAAAGGCACACTAATATAAATCTAAGAAAAGAATAAAAGTATGAATATTAACTAATGTAAAAAATCCTTTGCATTCCTTTCAGGCAGAAATTAACATCAGTGGCTTAATCTAAAGAGAAAATCAAAATAATAAGTGAAAATGAACAGTAAAAAATGAAATATAAATCATAATGACACTTTTGGTTATGAACAATGTATTCATTTGAGACTCCCATGGCTAAATTAGTTATCTCTATCATTGAAAAAAACATATTTCCCAACAAAATATTCACACCTAGGCTGGCAAACTCAACTCAATTACGGTTACTTTTTATTGGCATTATCACTCATGCTCAAAAACATGGCTTAATAAATTTTTTCTGACTCGGATAGATTTGAGGGAAATGAATTTGCCACACTTACAATTTAAAATACCTTGATTCGGAGGTTGGAACTGCCAAAGGGACACTCAAAATCTTTCACACAAATTAAAAGGCAAGTTAGGGAGAATAGCCAAGTGTGTAGTAGATAGGTATGATAAATATTCAGCAAATTATTGTGCTACCTGGACAGCAACAAACTAACATTAGAAAAATGGGGCACTATGGTGAGTAAGAAAATGGACATACATACTCCATTCTCGCCCTAGAGTTTTAAGCTAACAAATTATGGGAGTACGAAACCATGCGTTTATGTAGTTGATCATGTGATATCTCAAAAAACGTAGGTCACACTCACATTACAAAGTCTTACTACGAAACGGCTTCTTGGTGATTAGTCAAGGCACCAATTGAGCCAGGTTGAAAAACCTTACACCTGATCAATTCCAGATTCTGATGTGACAGTCAGTTATTTGTAAACGAATGTACCTAAGCATAATTTATTCCCAGCTCAGCCAAGTTTTTGAATTATGGAAAAAATAGCTTTTGATTATTCCAATGTTTTATCTTCTACGCTTTCTACGTTCATTTGAAGTTGGTGTTACACCTTCTACACTTCCATTGATACGTGAAGTGTCAAGACTTGTAAATGTGGGAATTCCAGACATGACATCCTGACAGACTGGACATTTACATTCCTCCATTGATCGACCTCTGAAATATGTTGAAGCACAATACATATGAATCCTACGTCTGCATCCCTGACAAGAAACTCCTCTCAGAACCATTCTCTTGCATATATTGCAGTATGCCACTTCATTCTTCAACTCATTTTTGATATACGGTTCTAACTCCAAGACAGAACGAGGGGTAAGGTATACCATTCCATCCTTTTCTCCAAGCCATTTCTGCTTGACAAGTTTTGCAATAAGAACTTCAATTTCAGATTTCAAAATGTTTTTCTGTGGAAGTTCTTCTGTTATATTAAGAATGTCAGTGGATGACACCATTCCAGTGTTTGAGCTCACAATCAGATCTACAGCTTGGTGAAAAATCTCAATTTCAATTTTTGTAAAAGTTCCTCCTATAACTAAATGATTTATGTCATGATCAGTTACGCTTATCAATGCATAAACATCTTGACCAGTTTCTTCGTCATTTCCTTTTCTCACTTCTAGATGAAAAGGCTGAATATGTTTATTGACACTTGCAATAAACGATGTTAATGTCCATCGACCAATATTAGCTTCTTGTTCAGAAACTCTAAAACACTGTTCCATAAGGGAGTTGCATTCTGTATTATTTGCAGATCCCTTTTGCATCATAGCTTGTAGAAAATATTTGTGAGGATTTCCATAAGAAGTCATTTTGAAAAAGAGTTGAAAAGTCACACTACTTGAATAGTCTATGGATTTTATATTTCTGCTTTTAAAACATCATATCGACTTAAAATATGAATGATGCACGAGTATAAGAAAGCAAAAAAGGGTGTTTGGGTTACTCTAGTTTTGAACCAATGATGTTTAGGTGAAAGGGGTTGTTAGGAAGGGTATAGAAGAACGATTTTGATCATGAGGTAGTTCAATACAGTTAGAATTCATACATGATCATCCTTACATACTGTAATGTGCATTAGAGTTAATTTGAAGGTCATTTTTATGCTTTATTTGCTTCCCCGCCTTGATATTGTAGAGTTTTTAGGCTCTGCGGATGAGGTTCCTCTTAAACTAATAATAATGTGATGTAATGCTAATAATGTGAATTCTAGCTCGAGAAAACTTGAGCAGCTGAGCTCAACGTTTTGAGCCAAGATTCGCAAAATTTGATTTGAGTTCCTTTACTTACCGGTACTCAAATTTTATCAACAGCAGTTTGCAGTAGTGGATTTAGAGATGAGGGGACAAATCAAGTCGTCAAATTTGTAAAGTTATAATGCATGCTATAGGTGAAAATACAAAACCTACAATTTTACTGCCTATTTAATAGAAGAACATGAAAAATCCTGTCATGGGATTCAAGATGAAACAAATCCAGTATATTTTAAACCATCATTAAAATGTTGCCAACATTAACTAGTCTGTGTTTTAAGATAATAACAAGGCAGACATAATAAGTCTCAAGGTAATAGCAAATTTCAAAGGCTGATGGGTTGATTTTTCTACATCTTTCCTCGCATCAATTTTAGCGATCGAAGGGTTGAATTCTCTTCATTTCCTGTATCCATGCCTGGCAAGATGGACTCTCATTTTGACCTTCTTTCATAGTTTATATGTTTTTCAGTTTATTTATAAAAAAAATTCATGAAATATTGTATGCCGTGTGGTAAATTTGTGATTATAACGTCATTTGTAGGCAACTACCTACCAGAACCATACCATGACATTTATTTCGGTTGCTTCAAACATACAAGTAAAATGGAAAACAAATTGCAAATAAATTTAAAAAAAATGATACAATTTGGAGAAATTCAAATATTGGATGAACATAAAACTAAGTTTATTAAGACGTATGTGACGCATGAACTCACCATGGTATGCACAAACAATCACACAACACACTCAGTAAACACCTGCAAACCGGGCGACTTTGCCCACCTTCTCTTATTATATTTTACAACTTCTTTTTCAATTCACCACAATCAAGACTAATTCCAGCCTAATAACGTTACGCAATGTAGACTAATGTTAGGAGCCATATCAGTATTAGAATAATGCTCATATCAGTGGTGTAAAAATATTAGCAAAATATAAAAAATAATATTAAAATTTTTTTGTAGCAAACTCGCGCGAGTAAACACTACAAGACTCTGTATAATATGGTGTTGCATGCCAAAAGCGCATGCGAAATTTTGCCTATTCTTGAGAAATTTTGTTTAAAGCAAAAAAGTTTTTAGTCTTTCGTGGAGGATTGCCCCACCCTTCAAAATCTTGGGGCACATGTTCCCCCTGGTTCCGTTGCCACATGCACTTTGAAATCATTTTATATTTCCTTGAACCTAATGTTCCTAATGTTATAATTATGGTCTTATTGGTTAATATCAACATTGGTTTAATAAATTATGTGTATCTACTGCTTGAATGAAACTATAGTTCATCATAATAATATACATACATAATAAAATACGTTACAGGTACATGCGCGTAAAATTGTTTTTCAAACGAACTGTGAAATAGACAAATCAGACAATAAATAACCAGCAGTTGCGATCTCATTTATTTCAGCAATCAAAACAAAAACACTAAGCTACACTGCAACAGATAATCGGCAGATCGGGTGTTAGCATAAACACAAGGTGTTAAAAACTCTCACCATGTCAAAATAGGCTGACATGTGACATCAATTGAAAGGTGAAACTAACAAAAACATTAGGAGTAAATTGAAAAGATACAAATGTGGTTGAAGACAAAATCAGTAATACAGAATACAGGGTAATATAAGCTGATAACTTTTTTCAATAATGAAAAATAGCCCAATTGAAACCATAATATGGAGTTTCATACTGCGTATCAATAAGTTGTGATATTTGATAATTTGATTTTTATAAATGAGAATCGTATAAAATCAGCCAAATGAAAATCATGATAAATACATTTTCAGTCCGAATTTCACAAATATCTTTTGGATTTGCCCACACCAATGAAGATACCAGACCCCCAATGCTGATTACCGTACCGTACACAATACCGTAATAAAGCAATGAAAATTTATAATATAAAAGCAGATCACCATAAGCATCATTCAGCATTGTTGTGAGTTGTACATCCCATCCAGTTTTTGATGGCATTTACAATTCATTTTATAAAACATAATATACCTAGAGTAAATACCTAGTAACTATCCTGTCTTTTATTCTTCTGTATCCTTAAAATTCATATTGATTATTACGAGGCGAATAAACATAAGTTACATACATACAAATACCTCCCAGTTCAAATCAGAAAACGGCCGGATTCCAATGGACCAAGAGCGGGAATGACTATGTCGTTAATGATGACCATTTTCGCGAATTTTACTTCCGGCCACAGAGTACAAAAAATTACGGGTTTTTGGGCAGCGTGACTATTTTAACAATTTTTAATTTAATCATCTTGCTGCTAGTACTGCACTATTACACTAAAATTCATAAACAATTAAGTTCCCATGAACATTCGGCAAGGGTACGAATTGACCACGCACTCTTAAAGTTGATTGAATTGACCGCTGCCCTACACAGCATACCTTTTTTTTTTTTTTTTTCCCAATAAAACCCAATGCCAAACGGATTTTTTTTTTCATTTGTTTTGATCGAGCCAATTATAATTTTCCAAACACGAATCACATGAGATTGGTAACACCAACATTTTTGTTTTTGCCAAGTAGAAATATTCCGAATAATTTAGGATAATAATAACAACAATAAGTGCATAGACAAAAACAAAAATTAAATGAAAAATACAATCCAATAATCCATTTTACCCATACCCACACAGCATACCTGGCCGCCCAGTACATTACTTTAGAAGGGGTCACACGAAGTTTAGTATTTCCGATTATCGTAAGATTCGCCTTGTTGGAAACTAGAACTTAAAAGCGACCTATCGTAACCCGTAACTTTTGAGGAATTTTCAAATATTCGACTAGTTGGTCCCACTCTTTCAAAGGATATGACTTGGAAGGTTTACCAGGAGGTTTCAGACAATACCGTTCGTTTTTATTTGTAAACAAAAGGCGAGTCAAAGACCAGCCGACGTGTTTAGGTTTTTTGTTTATCTTGTTCGTCAATCGTTACACGTTTTCCACACTGTTTACAAAAAAGAGAAACTGCCCCAATGAACATAATTTGCGTTGTTTACGACCGCCCATTCCACCAAGAAGCTGTGTTTTAGTGTTCCCTTTTTTTTGCTGCTTTTTTAGGTGAACGACCCAGGTGAACAAGGTCATTTCTGTCATGTTTTAAGCTTTATAATAAGTTTTGGCATTAATTCATGTTTGTTATTGTTGATTCCAGTTGTTCTTTTTGGTGAAATACACTATGCCTATGAATGACTATGTCACCAATTGCTGAAAAGGCTTCTAAAAAGGTCGGTTTACTATATCGTGCCCGGCTTTCGTTTGAAAAAAAATTCTACTCTCGTTCCTCCGAACAAAGTTTCTAACTGGTCAACTCGATTAGCTACCCATTCACATAAATTCACTGTGGAATTTCCACAGTACCATAGACAATTTTTAATATGTTTTTTCCACAAACTTCTGTGATTTGGAATTCATTACCTTCGCATTGCTTTCCCGATCGTGTTGAGCTACAAGCTTTCAAAACTCGAGTCAATGAGTGTCGTTTTTATAATGAAGGTTCTTTCCCCTTCGTTTCTGCCGTCATGTAGCTCTTTGCACAGCGGTGATTATGGGTGAATCTTATTATTAAGTCTTGCTCCGAGCGAATTCAGATAAAAAAAGAAACTCAGGAAACAATGCCATACTATATCTTTGCAGCATTGGTGATTTTTGATTAGTATGAAAATGGTCAATCAGTTGTATACTGTATATAGGGCTTCACCTTTTTTGTCGAATAAAAATTCGACTAAACCTGCAAACCCAACTTGATTACTGGGAATTACTGTTGTGTAACACTATATACTGTATAGGGGTTAGAGGAGATGATTTCATTTTAATCATGGGGGAGAGGATCCGAAACATCTCGTGCAGATGCCTGCAGTTTCACAGTCCAAGTCTAAGATGAGGTTTTTGCCCCACTGTTTAGAGTTTACGAATGTTGGTAGTCCAACTTACATAGTTGGGATGGGATAAAAATTTACAATGGCTTCGAGCTCAACAAGGTTTTTTGCGTCATCTCGGTTTAGACCAAAATAGAACAATTTATGATAGTACGAAAACATGATATATACGTATATACATATGTATATCTATAACAAATTTTGAAACGTGTATCATAATATTTTGATATGCCAATAAATATTGCAGTCAGAACGAAATATCATTTTCAGCACACAGATTAACTAGACTTGATCTTTGGCATGCGAAACGGTTGCAAAATCAGATGGACAGCAGTCTTTTTTACATGGCAGATTTGACAAAATCTGTCTTCATGACATCCAATTTTGTAAAGATAACCATTCAAGCTGTTGAGGGACTGTGACCAGTTTGAAGGCGGATCTGATAGTGGCGACATCTAAATTATTTGGGACATTGGAAACTTTGGATGAAACATCTGGCCTTATATTATTGCAAACCAAGATCTTGTGTCGTTTTTATGCTTGATGGATAGACGCGACAACTTGAGTTAGCGTTTTAAATCTCCTTATGGATTTTTCAATTTTCCTGTTTTTTTTTCTTTCATATTTTATGTCTATTACGTGTTGGTACATGGCAAAATTCGAAATAAACTATGTTCATGTATAAACTGGGTTGGTTCTATGGCTTTGATTATCTGACACAAGTCGCTATTACACTTTCAAAAAGCGAAGCAAGATCACACGTTAGATGCACCCAGTCAGCACACCCAAGTGGGGCCCAGATATACGTGTGGCTTTCACTGGTCTCGATCGGGTTTCTGCTATTTGCCCACTTGGGACCATCACGGATCGCCGACTTTGAAAGCGAAAATTCGGAATGTAACATTTCTGCATTCTCGGCCAGTTAGACACGGCAAAAGCTCAGGCTATCACCAATTTTTATTAACGGTCATCATTCGACTTGATTGCACGAAAAAAGCATTACATTAATTATATTATGTACACGCAGAAATGCGAAAACCAAACCGACGAAACAGTAGCCAACTTTATCCTTTCTGTATTAAATACGATTACTAGCGTAGTATTCTCCTCGCAAAATTCCGCGAATTAAATATTCAATTTAGGCTTTACAATTTTTTACAAGTTGCAGCTATTGTCCCTTATGTTGTTGAATTTGTTTTATCTTCCCGTATTGTATATTTACATTCTGTAGTAGAACTATTGAATGTGATTCCGTTTTGGGGCGGGCGTGAAATTTGTTTGGTTTTCGCCTATGCCACTATAGGGTGCAGCTGGGCAGTTTTAAGAAACAACTGTGCTCTTCAGCACAGTTTGTTAGCTGATAATCGTGAACCTTGACCTGGAACACTGTGGGCGCTATTGAGTAATAAATAAGCACTAAATTCATGATTGGAACTTGCTCTGTCCCATTTCGGGTTCACAGTCCGAATTATATTTATGCCAAAACAAGGTAATAATGAATTCCGATTCCAAGTCCGTTATAAATTTTATATTTTATCTAGAGGAAAGGATTTTATGATTTCTCAACACACAACAATATACTAATCACATTAAAAAATATTTGTTATCGTGCCCACTACGCATAAGCTTTAATTCTTCAGAATATTGATAAAACTTTAGATAGAATGAACTACAGAACTACAAAGGAATGCGCCCGGGAAATATAAAATGTAATATAGTAATAGCTAAATTTTATGTTTTTACTACGAGTCAGCTATTTGTAGAGGACGCTATCCCCGCTAAAGTTTCAGGGGGGCGCTCGCTTCCTATTCATGCGTTTATGTCTATACCTTTTCCCAATTGTCCCGGGGTCAAGTTCTACCATGCTGACCTACCTATTCCAACACGCCTGCATCTTTACTCAACCCACCCTGCCCCTTCCTATGCACTATTGCCTACCACAAAGTAATACCGATCGCGTTAGACATACTAGCTTACGTAATAAACACCACTTTCCTACTAAACATACACACATACGCTGACTGTTTCATCGGGCATTGCCAAGTGTTAGAAAAAGCGTTAACAAAGATCAAGAACCTATGAATTTTCTCCGTACACAGGTGTGAGCTCTAATTTTCTTTGTTTTGATGTGCAATAGACATGTTTTAATATATCGTATATTAATTGTAAACATAGATGTAAATAAAAAATGAGACATATTCTGTAGCCCATGCCAATACGCATAAATAATTCCTAGTTTTCTACACACGAGGCATGTCTGGTAACTAACGCTATTAAAATGTGGTTCTAAACATACCATTTTGTTTCTAATCCTGCGTTTTGCTGATCAAAATGAAACGAAAAGACAGTAGTGTGATCCCTTTGGATAACCCGACAGTTACGCACTGGACTTTTGTCGATATCTAAATGATTTCATTTTTTCTATACAGTGGTCAATGAACATTTTTGTGTAATACCTGCCCAATTTTGAAGTAAGTTGAATGTGGCTATTAATAGTATCTAAGTTTTTCTGGTTGTGTGATGCCTAAGTGTTGAGAGTTCACCCTCCATTCAGCACCCTCCTCTCGACCAATTCTCAGTATTGTGGAAAATATAATGCTTCAGGGGACTTCAGGTTACCGGTCCTCTGGTAAACGTTGCCAATATGATGAATCATGCATTTAAAATAATCTCCCATTTCTACCATATTACGATAATATAATTGCTATTCCTATTTTAGAGAAACTATAATATGCTATAATCAAATTTAATGTTGCTTTATACATTTTATCTCAAAAGTAACCATAAAATCGAAGACTTTTTATTATTGCAATAAAACACACAGAACTTGGAAATACTAATAAAAATCAAAGTGAAAAAAACAACGTGTGTTACAACACGGCTCATTCAGATATACTGGTCCACGACAACAACTTTTTTACAGTCAACCTTGCGACAAAGAAAACATGTTTCCATCTTTCTATTACCTATAAAATAAAATTGCAGATATATTCAAGTACAATTCGCTTGACCGTATCTACGCGTTGAGGGACAAATTACTATCCAGACACAATAATATTTATGTCTTCGCATCTTCTTTCTCGCTTTAACGGGAATTTGCAATTTTTTTGCCAAATTTGACATTAGGTTTCTCCTAGAAAAAAATCATAGGCATTTTGGAACGCGAACGAACTCTTAGGCAAAATTTGACGAATCTTCTCGTATATAACATAAGATATCCATGAGAAAAAACATGTTAGAGAAAAAATTTGACTGAATATTTTGTACATTTTGATGTTCGTAGCGATGTTCCCGCAATTGGCCAAAGCGAATGTTATCTTCTTGTTTTGACTATATATATTATTTACTTACGGACAGCCTCCTTCAACTTTTTAACTTTCAAAAAGGCTCTGCAATTGAAAGCGTAGTCAGCGGGTTTCTTTTTCTTTTTTGCGCAATACGAGAAGTCCAGTAATGTATCAAAACAGCTTGCCTCCACACCTTTAGTAGCAGTACCGGTGCTTCCGGAGACAGTTCTTCCCGACTGAATGTAACCAAAATATTATTATGCTGAACGTAGTGAAGGAAAATTAGAAAACGTTTTTCCGACTACCTGACTACTTTTCTGGCCACATGAGAGTTGTTTAATATAGTTGGGATTATTCGCTGATTTTCCAATCAAAAGTTGTAATTTCACATATAAATGACATGCATTTTATCCTGTTGATTGATAGGGTGAATCAGTACCTCAACCAAAAACGAGAAATAACACAACATAATGTTCAAGTTTAATCGTAAATTCGCTTACAGATAATGCTGTAGCTCCTGGATCAGGAAATACATCCAAATTGATTTCATCTTCTAAATCCGGATCTACATCTTTTAGATATCTTGATTCATCTCTCAGCCAGAAATCAGCTAGTTCTCCAGCATTGTATAAACAGTAAGCCTGTGCGCATTATTTTTATTTATTTTTTGTTTATCTATTATCATTGATATGACAAAAGTACAGCATTTTACCATAAAACACCAAGACGGTCCGTGCTTGACCCGATCTTCTGTCTTATTTAGATCCAACGAGTTAGTTTTTGAACAAAAAAACACAATTATGAAAATGCGCGCCATTCATTCGCAGTATTTTGAAATGGGGGAAATTAAAATAAAACTATTCAATCGACTTCTTCTACTCTACCAATTACGCCATGCTGATGGAACGCGGGGTCCATCAACATTCCATACCTTATCTAAATCTCATAAACAAGGCGTTTTCCAATTTTTGAAAAAAAAATTACTGCAAATGATTGGATATCATGCCTTAATTTTGTTACAGTGTCATACCGTCAACAGTTGCCCAATGATTTGTTATAATCAAATATTGTTATTCGATATTAAATATAGGACATAAAAATATCTCCAACGTTGCAACTTACAATATACAAAACAAAACACTAAACTCAAAACAAAATCACTTACAAAATTTGTAATTTCACATAATTGGGCTTCCCATGCAATAAGATTGCAAGGCATTTTTGGCCAAAATTCTCCGTTTTTACAGTCGACTCGTGAACTTCTACCAAGAACATACGACGGGTTACATTTCACGTAACAACGTTTGTGAAAAGTCATCATTGATTCCCTCCATGCAATTAGTCTTTTGCATATTAACACGATTACCAAGCATGCTCTTGTCACAATAGTCTTTTGCATTCCAACCTATTATTTAAAATATGGAATTTTCGGAGAGGTTTATTATTGTAATCTGATATGTTGGTTCCATAATGAGCTACTTCTTGATATCGGGATAAATCTAAAATATATTTTGCAAACTTGACATTTTCCTACAGGAGTATAAACTTGAGAAGAGACAAAGTCATTTTCGTACACATGATAGAAAATTTCGATGCACAATTGTAACAGCATGCAAATTACAAAAAAGCAACAATAAATGTCGAATTTGAAAAGTAATCGTTAGGTGTACGTCATGTCGCCACTACATCTAATTTTCGGTTCAAATCATAAAAACTGGTAGTTGTCGAGTGCGTACAAGCAGATATGTTTTATTTTAAAAATATTGTTGAGTATGAGGCGCAGATGGGCCGCGCCTCAGTGTGCCAAAAAATCATGATTGAATCGATGCCTGACCTGAGAAGTGCTAATTCATCGGGTCATGTAAAAGTTTATTGATGTGATACTTACTTTCATACGATGCATTGAATCCTTTAAAATTATCAACATCGTCACTGAAGAATTGAACAATCACGAAGTTTGTTTTTGATCGATATTTCAAATTTTCTCCTGTATGTGACCCAAAAAAGTATTCACCGTCTCCATCGATGTCTTCCTCAAAAATCTATATAATTTTAATATATTAAAATGTGAGATTATTCAATTCAGAATCTTATTTTGCATTATTCTGGCAGAAAAACTTACTAACAAGTTATACTTTGTGGTAAAATATAATAATCAATAAAATTTACCGATTTACCGAATATAATGCCGCGACGTTTCGCAAACTATCATGAAGCATACGTCGAAATTTAATTATTAGCCAGATGACAAATATCCCGTTTTAATTATTTCGTTATTCAATATATCTTTATAAACAATGATTAAAATTTGCTGCTACTATCAAATACCATTAAAAAATATCCAATTCATCGCCAAGTAGAACAATAGAAGGCAAACCGCGATTGTTGAAAAATCGTAGAAAGTTTGTACGTACTTCTCTCGCTGAAACAACTTCATCGTGGTTTTAATTAAATGTTTGATTCTGCGATTAATTTAATGCCAGATGGCTTCAATGCTAAAATTTCAGTTTCTACAAATCTTGGCGCCGAAGTTGTTTGCTGATTGATTTGAAATTTAACTTAACGCAATAGTCCAAAGTAGAATTAGTATTAACTTTATGTATATCTGGACCGATAATATAAAAAATGAGATATCTAAAATTTATACTGTCGTAAGGATAACAGTTCAGATATTCGTTACTGAAAAAGGGATTTCTATTCATTAGAGACTGTGGCTTCACGTCTCCGTCCCTAAAATATTATCTTTAAGTACATCCGACATCCGAAATTTTTTAGAAAAGTTTTGGACCTGGTATTTGTAAATATTTTAATTCAAATTCACTAAAAGCGTCATCTTTTTTGGAAGTATTCACTAACGATAACTGATATGACAAAAAACAACATAAGATTGAAATAGGAACTACATGTTGACTAATACACACCGCACTGTAAAGGGTTCCTCTTAGCAAGAGATTTCGTGGGTAACCGTGGGTAAACTAAGATACTAGTATAGACGTAATTGGGCGAATTTTATACATTGATAAAGACTCAAAACTGTACTCAATCGCAGAACTTGAACAATTGTAAAAAAAATAGCAACAATCCCGATTAGAAATTGTTTGATTTTTCACATGGGTCACTGATGTTGCATATTCTTGACGAAGATAAGATTTCTCATTCATAGTTTGTTAAGTATGTATCACAGATGGATCGCCCCGATGAGACGCGGTCCATCGGTGGTGCATGCTTGACAAAATAAAATTTTCTTATGAGATTCTTGCTATAGAACTAATTCACCTAGTATTTACCAAGACAAAATCGGTCATTTCTCTTCCAGCTTTTCCGACTTCGAAGGTATCGAAATTTATCTCAATTATTTGACCCATTTCAACTTCGATCACCCATTCACATACAGTATCTGCTGGATAATTCGAGGGATATAAAGGACTTGTGAGACGACCTGATGGTGCTGTTAAGAAAACTCCCCCGCAGACGTTTTCTTCGCGGTCGAAACTATTCGGATTTGGTGATGGAGGCGGGAGCACAGATTCATCTAAAATTGCTTCAATTAAAAGAGGCGGACCTGGAAAATTATTTGATTATACATATTTATTCACTGTATCACGAATGCAGTAAAATCGCTTCTTTTTACAGTTATTTCACTTGGTCATATTAAATAAATCATGAAAATCGAGTTTTTTGGTCTTCAATTGGCAATTATGCCAACTAAACGGTTTCAAAGTTTGGAAATATACAAATATTGCAAATGACCACTGAATTTACTGTATTTTGTCCCAGTATATGAGCTAAGTGTGCTTATTAATATATGTCGATGACAAGAAGTTGTACACGATGTTCGGAAATACTTGTTTTGAATAGATTGTTCTCAAAGATGAGACTGAATCCAAACCAACCAGGTTAGATATTATTGTTCGATTGGAACCCATAGTTACGGAAACTGAGTGGAAGTCATACGGGATTCTATTCCGACGAATTCTATGTCCAATTTACTCACAAATAAATGTTGAAACATAGAAATCACGGTACGGAAATTTATGTTAAAAGTACAGTATTTTTTTCAAAACATTCAACGCCGCTAAATTTGTGCATATGTAAATTTGATGTTTACATAAGAAAATTGGGGCCTTTTGCACTAGACAAAGGTAGTCGGAATAAAGGAATAGTGCGAATCTTGCCATTGGCAGCGCAATCCATCATTCTTGAGTATAAAACATGTTTCAACAAGGTTTTTCCTTATCAAATGCAAATACGATATAACTGTGACTCATGGTCATAGCCCAAACAGAAATTTCATTTTATCAACAATTCATGTTGTAATAGGAATTTTCCTGAATGAAAATACAAATATGCGCTTTTAATGCTGTCGGCATAACATCACGACTTACCTTGAGCGTTTACGAAAACACAGCATGTTGCAAATAAATAAATCCAAATATAAGAAGACATATTCTATACTTGATTTCTTGCTAATCTTACGTGCGCTGAAACAAATGTAAGAGCAAAAATAATTTTATATCAGTATTGCAGAAATATATAAGGTAGAAAAGTAAAACTCAAAATAAGACACAGAGATGTAAAATTGTTTTAGCGTAACTGTCTCATCGATCTCACGATTATTATTTTTACTTTCTGAAGACTTCATACTTTTGCGAAAGCTTCACAGTATTGCTTTTACATTTCGTCGTTGTCCTAAGGATCAACATATTCTCATCGAAGGTTGAACATCTCAGATTCGACCCCCTGTGAGTACGTCTGGTTAATCCATGTTCACCACTGAAACCAGAACGTATATTGGGTAGGTTCGACCTCGGAAAGCTCGTACCTTTCCAATAATACTAATCCTATAAGCCTATAAAGATATTGATCTGAAATGAGCTTCTAAAAAGATCATTCAATCTTTTCCATTTTCACGATGGTTTTTGATTGGCAAAGCGTCTCTCAATCTGAATCCATTAGACACTCGATCATACTCAATAAAACATGTTTGATCAAAATATTTCTGACGAAGAGGTGTCCCACTCAAGCATCTATCCTAGAAGGTTGCAAGTAAAAGCTGAAAATTATGTTTTAATAAAAAGGCTTATAATATTTGGTCATTACTTTGGCGGAAGCGCAACCCCAGCAATGAATACACGGATTTTATCTAACGATCTTTATAAATATCTGTCTCGATAAATGCATTTTTTTCTAATCTGTTGTTGAGCGTGGGTCACTGATAGATCGCGCCGCATAGGCACGGTCTATCTGTGACGCAAGCTGGGCAGAATTGCATTCCTGGTGAGTTTGCCTAAAAAAATATACTATGACTTAAAAAATGAAATTATGCCTGAAACTACAATGCTGCAATCTACTCTAGACCGAAAATATTCTAATACGTAAACGCTACCTAAAACACTGCATTGACGCTTTCAATAAATCAAACGCATGAAAAATAGCATTGCTTAAGGCGACTAGACATAAAGTAAACTGATACCACAAATTTGTAATTCGATAATGATTTTGTGATCGATCGGGATATCACCTGACCGCTATAAAGTTAGTTTCGCCAAAAAGTACAATTATCCAAGTCTCGATCCATAATTTAGGGCAATGACGTCATAAGTCGACTGACGATCATTTACTATTCCTTATTTGTTCAAGGAAAAATTGTTTAAAATAACGAAATTGGCGTGAATAACGAGAAAAAATTGTCTTTGAACATAGCTTCATACAGTATGGTTAATTAGTATAGGTTTTTTAGGGATTTTTTGTCCGGTGTTTAACGAGAAGTAGCAATTTGCGGTCACTTTCATCTATTTTGGGCTCTTTTTCCTGTACTTTACTCGCATATTTTGAATAGTGTTTTGCACATTAATTTCCGGATTTCGTCTAATATGTACTTATAAACGACTATATTATTTACAACAAATTATTTTTAAAAAAACCTAAAAATATCCGCGAATGATACGCCATAAAAATCGTTTGATAAGTTGAAATCTACAGTCTACATTCAGGACGGTAACGCGAAAAATGTACAATAAAGGCGCTAGGAAAATTGAAGTATAATACAATGCTATGAAACGAAGAAACTAGAAAAAACGATTGAGCGAAATTTCTGTGTTTATAACTATATACTTAATCATATATATAAATATTTATTTTCCCACTCATCAGTTTACAATTTCACTATGTCATGTTGGTGATTCATCTTATCAGACGCAGTGGTGACAAGAGAGGTTGAATGTGAAAGTTGATGTGCGCTTGTCGTAAGTTGTTACCGTTCATAATTTAATACCAAGATTCGCCGTCTAAGCATTTTGCCACTCTGGGGAAATTTCTGATTTCTTCCAGTGTAATAATAACTTTATTTTAAACTAATCGTTCGTACCTTTCCCTTTATTTTGACGACATAGATCAAATTTGAATACGATCCTCTCGTTTCTACGCACTCCTATCATAAATCACGATTAAAGTCCTTGGAAATTAGCTATCGAAAAATTTCGAATTTCAGAAGATGGCAACATTATCCCCCCAACACGCATTATAGGTATCGATCACCCGTTTTATGTCTAGTCTGCAAACGTTGTATATTCGAACGTCTGCACGATGCAGGAATATACCCTGTTTTTGTTAGTGTCAGAATTACGACTTTTCCAATTCAACATAAAGATAGAATTCAGATAATTCCGGATCATAAACCCACGACACCATTAATCCAATCAAACATTAAATTTTTGCCAAGCTTGCGCCGCTGATGGGCCATGTTATGTTCATCTATATTGGGCTACGTGATGGTCCTATTTCTCGGCGACTGACTCAAAACGATTGACTATAAGAAAATTGTTTGTATTTTAGAAATATTCTAAGTTTCTCTATTTGTTTATGCCTTTCAATTATGCTATGAAGAATCTGACTGACTAGTACTCCCTGTAACTCGGAAAACGTTGACAAAAAGAACACATATTTCTGTGGCTCACAAGTCGAGTTGATGCAAATTGGCAAAAAACGAGTGATTTAAAAAAATTAAAAAATAAAAAAAATATTATCCGATGTCACTCTTTCAATTGTACAACATTAGGACTGGACTAACTATTCTGGTGCATTTGCAAGAAGTACCTAAATTATATTCTACATTGTAACGAAAATGCAATAAAATCACCTTTTTTACATTAATTTTGAATCTGTCATAACAAAATAAAACCACAAAACTAATTTAATCAGCCGAATATGATCCGATGGTGGGACGCGACTCTTCAGGCGCTGTCCATCAACGGGTCATATTTGACATAAATCCCATCAACAAGGTGTTTGAAAATTTTCAAAATATACAATTACTGCGAATGAACGATAGGTTTACTGCAATTTTGTCACGACGTAGATCGAAAAAAGATCGTCTATAAATCTATAAGCGAAAAAAACATTATCAGGATTTTTGATCTAAAAACCCGTATTGGATCTCATAATTAGTTTCAAATGACCCGCCTACTTCGAAAAACTATACCAGTAAACAGAATTTTCGGGTGTCGAAAAGCCTACAACACACCACCAGATATAATATAATACTAGTATTGCTGCATACTTATGCGTTTTTGAAATATGAATGTAAAAAAAATGATCAATGTTTTGGCAAGGAATTTGTCAATGTCTCAAATTGTTGATCAAAAAAGCCACATTCTACACTTGGAATGCTACACGATTGTCGCTATATAATGAGTCACCGGAGAAAATGCATGGTACTGGTAATTAACGCCATTATGATAGGGTACGATTTCTTTCTTGTTACTTGGAGAGAGGATACAAGTATTAATATGGCTTCACCATATGGTAAATTGTCGCAATGTCGTCCCTTCTGTAAGAGTTCCAAGTCTAGTCTAGTCGAATAACACACGACTTGCGAGCCGAGTCTAAGTCTTACTAAAATTAATTCAGAGTCTCGAATCGTGTCACTGCACTTCCAAGTCCAGTCGAGTGACGAGTCGATTTCTAAATCTATTCAACAGTAATGACAGATTAATTTGCCGCATATCACTTTATAACTACCCACTTATAGAAGCATTATTATTAGACGAACACGGAATTTACATATCCTGGAGTCGCGTTGTTCGTGGAAAAAATGGCCTATATTGCTATAAGGTTTTCCGGATTATTCCCTGAAAGTTCTCAAAACCATAATCTAAAAATTAAAACCTTGTGAGTATCACCATGATCAATCTCTGACTTATGCTTCATAAAATAAAATTGCTGATTGGGTAAAAAAGTAATACAACTAAGGGTCAATTATCTTCATCAATAATTGTGTTTCAATTACGAATATGAATTCATTTGACATAGTTAAGTGTCATTGAGAAATTTTATTAAGATTTATATCAAATATTTAACAACATAAAAATACAAACAATATATAAAAATCACCAATGATTACAAAATTACACAACAATAATAAATAATCACAAAATATTATTTTTAAAATAGTTGAAAGGGTAAACAATGCGCGACACGCGCGTGTGTCGAAAAGTCAGACGAGGTCAGATGTCAGTTTGGGAAATCATTATGGGATTCGAATCGCTTTGAAGCACAGTCTTTGGATCTGTTGTTAATGGCCATAAGTACAAACATTTGCAAAATCAGTGTTTATATTATACCAGAAAAATGCAACCAAACTATTCCGATTTCTAACCATTTTTTCCTGCTATCAGAGAGCAAGTGATACTTTCATAGCTATAGATTTCCTTATTTTAACATTGGATACAAACTGTGGACATAAAAACTAGATATTTATCGTTGATAGAGAATTTTCGATTCGATACCACAAAATTATGGAAATCATATTAGAATTCCAAATGAATGAATCTCAGTCCCAACCCATCTTAAATGAGGACAAATATAAATATAATTTCATTACGAGCAAGACACCAAGTTCTCATAAGAAACACCAATTGATTAACTACATTCCAATTATTTAATTACAGATTTATTAACTACATAACAATCAATTTAATTGATCCACTGAACGACTGCGCCTCACCGGCATGTTTCCTTAACTCTCAGCTGAACAAGTTATGTAAAATATGAGAAAGTGGTGAGGACATATCTTTAAATGTAGAAGACCCCTTGACTCCTGGTTTACTAAAAATATAAAAATTTTCAGCTGAGCCGCATATTGTACGATGTTTTATAAACTATCTTTCTTTCAAACCTCATATCTTGTTCAGTAATAATTTTTCATATGTATACTGGGACTGCACAATCAACCGCCCGACATTCGAAGCATGCTTTCACTTTTCTTTTCGCTGTAAGAGCAAGCAGTTTTTTTATTACATGATTATAAAATTTAAATGTAAAGTTTGCAGAGTTTCCTGTTCGATGTGTATTCTCAAGCCGACATTGCTTCTATTATTTCAGTGTTGTTTATAGTGGTGAGTAGTAACCCAAACATAAACTTTATTTTCTAACGCACAGGCCACAGATGGACCACAGATGTTTAACCAAAATTATACTACACGAAACACTGGTAACGTCCCAACTGAGGTTGTCACTTGAAAAATTGCATCATATAATTTCGGATATGATTTCATTGAAAATAATAATGAAAACTTACTAAATTGCTATTTTTCATATTGGCAAATGAGTTTGAAATACATGTGCAATATATAGAATTTGGCTTAAATCCTCTTCCGAATCATACCGATTTACAACAATTATTTACAATGATTAATCAAATGATCCGAATTAATTATATCTGAAACGGTTTGGATAGTGAAATTTATAAATGACATACTCCGACTCCGAACACGTTTCATTCCTGCTGTTTGAGCCGTTCATCCTTACAAATCGTGAAAGGTTTTTCTTTGGATTTATGATTTCTTTTAAAAGTGCCTCATAATATTAAACAAATTTTGTATAACACATAACAGCAAAAATGTAACTCACCGACTTCGACGTTCAATTTTTTGATTTTCAAAAATGCTTTACAGTTGAAAACATAATCAGTGTTCAGTTTTCTCACACAGTAGCTATATTTTATCAAATTATCTTTGCATGGGGTTGGTTTACCAGCAGGGGCACTGCCACTCGGTAATCGCCCAGTCTGTGCGAAGGAAAAGAATACGGAATTAAAAATAAAATCTGCCGAAATAAAAAGTGCAGCAGAATGTGTCACGGGCGAATCGCGCCCTTCTACAAGGAAGGGGAGCTATGAATGAAAGATGAGGATAGGAGTGAAAAGAGGGACGGTGGAGGTCGATGTGACGGAGGTGCATAGGAAGTAGAGAAGAATGAGGGCGTTTTCATCATACCTGAATATTCATTTCTGGATCAGGGAACATATCCATATCAATTTCTTCAGGATCTGCTTCGACATCTGTCAAATACTTTGATTCCTTTCGCATCCAAAAATCAACCAATTCACCAGTATTATATATACAATATGCCTAGAAAAATATATTGAAATTTTAATATTTATGAGGTAAAATTGATGACGACATTCTAATAAAACTACAGGGAGCACGCAATCTTGGTACATAACGTTTGCAGCGTTATGCATCCGAGGCCCACGCACAAATAACACAACATAAGATTCGAACGAAAATATTCAGATTGTCTTTAAAGAATGTAGTGACCACCTGACTTGTTAATCTGGTTAACTGATATTTCATCTGACTGCAGGTATATGAGTAGGCTTTCGAAATCCCTCACAGTTTTTTAATTGAAATATTTGTTCCTCTTTAGTGAAATTTCTCAGGGTTGACGAATAAAAACAATCCTAGATGTCGTAATTGATCTGAAGGTTCTTCTACCCTCTGTACTTGTGACTCCAAAAGTATATTTAGCCCTTATCGCAGAGATATTCGAATGAAATACAATAAGAAACATCAAGCTAGTATGACGATGCAAAGAGATGCGTAAAATGGAAGATCAGTATTAGCACGTTTAGCCTAAATCAGTGCAGATATAAATGAACCATTATATGAAAGCATTGTAGTAAATGTTATTTAATTTGTGCAATAGTTTTTGCTCAAGTTGAACAAAGCTTCGTAAACGACTTACCATATTTGTGATTTCACATAATTGAACCTCCCAGGCAACGAGGTCGCAAACATTGTGAGGAGTAAACTTTCCGTTTTCACAATCAACTCTCGAACTTCTCGATAAAATATATTTAGGATTGCAAGACACGTAACATCTTTTATAAAAATCACTTTTCATTTTCTCTCGACAATTTGTTTTTTCCATGTTGACCATTTGATCGAATCCGAGAGAGTATTTATCGCAAAACGTGACAGCATCCCAACCTGAAATTTCATTTCGAAGATGAATATATATATTCCAAATTAGATTGAAAAACATTCGAGTTGAGTTGTCACAATTGTAAAATTGTTTTGAAAACGAAATATTTGAAACTAACATCTCTACAACGTGATGCAGGTTAGAGGATTTTGTTTAATATTACTAATTTTTTATTTATCAAATTTTACTAACTATCAAAATTAGCCTTGAATCCTTTAAAATTATCGGTTTCGTCACTAAAGAATTGTACAATCACGAAATTAGATTTTGATCGATATTTCATTCCTCTTCCAGATTGAGGTCCGTAAAAATATTGTTCATCTGCATCTATGTTACTTTCAAATATCTGAAATACAAAAATTTTGAGAAAATTAAGATCAAGAAATTTTCCGTCCATATTATGGCAAATGTTAATTTCAAAATTTCAGACTTTACTGTAACCAAAATACTGTAAAATTGCAATTTTGTCAGAAATATGATATTGAAATAAAAGCATAAAATCGACTTGTCCGCCAATTATGAGCTGTTGATGGAACGTGTCGCCTATGTGCGTTCCGTTAACAGCCCATATTTGACCCAAACCCCAAATCTAAGTCGGTTTAAAATACGGAAAGAAACAATTAGTGCTAGAGAAAGGTAAATTTACATTTCTTTTCTTATAATATTTAAAAACTAGTAAAAAACTAAAGTATTTAATTGCAAAATATTACCATGACATAATCATTCAAATCAGGACCAGCAACACCGACTTCAAAGTCTTCGAAGTTAATTTCCACTATGTGACCTTCTTTAACTTCTATCACCCATTCACAAATTGTATCATTTGGATAAGTATCGGGATAAAACGGAGTAGTAAATTCGCCCGATGGTTGATTGAGAAAAATCTTGCCACAATTGCCGGAATCCGTGAAAAAATTGTCTGGGATGGTTGGGGAGATGGAGGCAAAATCTCCCCGAAGTTTACCTCTATTGGATCGAAAGTATCTGAAATAATAATTTTAATAGCAACGCTGTGCACAAATATATATATAAATGATATGAAAAAGTTCTAAGCATTTTATACGTAATCTGTATGTAACTAAAGTAGTCAAAAATTTCTGCTAGAACATGTTTTGTTTTGGTATTACAAAGTCAAAAAATTATGTAAATTTTTGTCTTGTCTGGCAAGAACTTGCGCCACCAAGGAATGATCCATCATGGATTAATACCTGACAAAATACAATCTCTAAAAAGAAAGTCATTGATGGATTGTGCCGCTGATCCGCGGTCCATCTGTAACGTATGCCTGACTAAAAAGTATTTCTGATTAGCGTCACGTGAACAAATTTTAGATTATGAAAACTATTGGTTGTCATTTATCTTGTCGAATTCATTTCAATATCTGCAAATATTGAGTTTATACTATATTCACTAAACTTTGTTTGCTTTATTGGGAAATATAAGAGTAGGACTATAAAAGTTTAAAATACGGCCGATTGTAAATTTCTACGATAATTTGCCAATTCCCGTCGATCCCTGATCTTTACACGTTTGATCACGATCCAAATCTATTGTATAGTTTTAGGTACAGCCCAAGAGATTCATTCTATGTAGTTTTTGTTGACTTCTAATGCATTTTTGCTTTTTGATCGTTTTCTGACCAAACACCTATAAGATCAGTTATGTATCAGATCCGATCACGATTATTGAAATTTCCGGCCTTTATTTCTCGAACGCATTTCATTGCCTTATTTTATATTGTTTGTACTTTGAGCTATATTAAATTGAATTCTTACCTTGGCCTCTAGAATAAATCCAAAAGAGCGAGAAAAAATAAATTAAAATATTTTTCACCATTTTTTATTTATTTTGTATTGTATAGTATTGTGTTTTTATAATATCTGAAAAAAGAAGATGCATGGTATATATGAAAATGAGAACATCATGATCAGCGATATTATAAGGAACGGAACAAGAGACGGCGAAACTGCCATTCTACTCCAAATATTCTGCTTTCTACTAACTCGAAATAGTCTCCTAAAAATCACATTTGAAGTAATGTATCGATCGATCGCCAAGTTTCAAACATACGACCTCAAATTGAATTCAAACAATGTCTTCAGCACTTTTCGGCAATAAGCATGAAACATTGCATGTGTTTCTATGTCTACTTCTTTTCGAGTACCCAGCATGCCTGCAATGAGGAATGTGTTATCGCTATAAACATAAATACTGTAAAATTGCGTTATCTGAGTGCCTGTGGTTTCTAATCCGTTTAAAACCGAGTTTGGCTCTTGCTCAATAATTCTGAGTTTGCAAAAATAATATTGCTTTAGGCGAATGACCTGTATCTGTATGAAATAATTTCATAATGATAGTTTTGCGATGAAACGAGATATTGCATATGATACATCATAATATTTAAATGATTTAATCAGACCAATTATATAATTTGAGGGAAGCTATTAGAAAAATGGTTAATTTATTGAATATTTTTGTATTATTGCAGAAACTTTTTTTTGATGATGAAACCATGCTTGGATCATAGCTGGATATCCCTCTAAAGCAATGATTCATCTAATCTGAACCCATGTTTTAAATCAAATAGATTAGATATTCATTATATAATCATCTGTTTTTTTTTAAAAAAATCACCTTTACTTTAAAATGCACGTGAATCTGCCACAGTAAACTTTAAAGCTCCCAAAATTTTGCGTCACTAAAAGTTACGCCGGTTGGATATGACGCTCTGATTCTATTTATAAAGTTGGCGAAAATTGGCCTAAAATTTGAAGTTTTAACTTAAAGATATCGCCAATGTAGTTCTTAAATAATTTTGAAAATTTCAACTTGTGTACTGTTTACTTCATGTATCTCTACAGTATCCATTTTTTATTATTTTTTTATTATTGAAATTCAATCTAAGCAAGACCAGAGGTAGTAGAAGGCTAGACTCTAAGCAAAAAGCCTCTCGAATGGAATTGAACAATTATGGTAAAGAGTTGTGAGTGCTTTCTGCCATGGGCGATGGTGAAGCAATCTACCACTCTTGTTTATGGTAATTGGAAAACTAACACTTTACTTGAAACTACGCTGTAGAGCTGAAAACATAAAGCACATATTACGTAATTCCGCAATAGTGGTTTGAGGAAATTCTTTCAAAGAGTTTCCCTAACCTTGCTTTGAGTAAACTTTAAGAATACGAATCCGCTCACACAAACGTGATTTCTACCAAGAGAATTTAAGGTATATTATCATAATAAAATGGAATGAAATACAGAGCTTGCTTGTAACAGTCAACGTAACTTATAATTCCAAATTATATTCACTGCTCACATTGTTTCCATTGACCCAAACTTATCAAATAATAAACAGCTGACAGCATTATTAGTATCTAGTATAATTCCTATAATTGGATAACGTACATATTTATTTTGCAGGCGTATATTTAAAAAGTATGATTTAAACAAAGAATATAACAATATTTGATGAAAATTGATCCAGAAGTGACATCCAGTAGAAAATGCTAGAAATTGGTCTTCTGCACAATATATCTAGATGTACACTGTGGATGAACACTCAATAGCTCGACACTTGAGGCAAGCTGTCATTTTCTTTACACCTGCAAATAAAAATGCAGAATTACTGAGATACAGATACTGTCACATTTTTCACCTAACTTTAAAATTTATTTAACTTTATATAATATAAAATTCGAAACGTGTCCGAATAATTGTAGCCCGTAGGTCGAACTCTTGTCCATTTCGCGTTTTTTTTTTTAAATATTTTGCTTCGATGAACAGAGCACATAGGCATTGCACAAAATTTTATGATTAACATATCTAAAATTCGAAACTTTCAAGGAATTATTTTTGCAGAACTATATTGGCGAGAGCGTGAAAGACATTTAACTTAAATTGTGGAATTTAAGGAAACGCAGTGAGGGGGTTAGGTTTTTCTTTGGTTTCAAATATAAAATTTTCTATGTAAAATAAGTAGTATTTACCTTTTTTCGGATCCAGTTTCTTTGCTGGGAACTTTGTGAATGCTTTGCAATTAAACGCATGTTTTTTGTTTTTCTTCCTCAAACAATAACTATATCCAATCAGATTATCAATACAACTGACTTTGGTGGTTGCAGTTCTTCCAGCAACAATTGGCTGTAGAAGTAAATGTTTTTTTTAATTATATTGAATTATGATCATAAAGATAGTCCCATTCGAAGAAATCATCCCTCACTGGATTCGAACTTATTTCAGAACGATCACAGATGCGTAGATCGAAGAATATCACCAAATTTGCACTGTCGTGTACTTTCGGTGGCTAATTCCGAACCAGGTATTTTGTATATCTTACTTTGCACAGCAGTTTCAATTGAATTAGCATGAGTATACTTTATATTTACAAGAACCTTACAGAAATATCTGGAAACAGATCAAAATCAATATCTTCGATTTCACTAGGATCTATTAATGCTTCTTTCCTCCTCCAGTAATCTGCAAGATCGACGGGGTCGTACAGACATTTTTCCTGGTAAACGAAAAGAAACGTCATACTCTTAACAAAAAAGATTTTTTGGGTTCGCTCAGTGGCAACTAGGAGAAATCGATTTCTGCAAAGCATACCGAAGGTATTACACCCTGGGTGGAGCGGTAGGCTTCCCAAAGAGAAAAATTAATTTTGTCGTGCATGCGCCACAAATCTACAGCAACCCTACTGCGTGTTCTATCAGTGACACGTGATTAACAAAGCAAGTCTGGACCAAAATTTTATGAGTAGGTTTTTCTGACATTACTGATATTTCATTACAAACACCACATTATGCACATAAGGAGTGAAACAAACACGCGTTATCAGTGGCTCATACTTGACTTGTTAAAATATTTCCGCTTTGATTCGAATACTAAAATGTGATATGCGACGAATTTTAAAACAATGGTGAATTATACCCAGTAGCAGTAGATATTATTGATATTTCTTACAACTTTTTTTAACTGACCAAGTTTGTTTCTTCACATTCTGCGACTTTGTGAGGTATCAGTTCACATGTCTGTTGAGGATTGAAATCAAAAGTACCATCTTCCTGGCAAGTAACCTTTGCATTAGATGTTAACACATATCCTCGATTGCACCAAATATAACACTGCTGGAAATATTCTCTTCGAGATTCTGATCGCCCAATACAATATGTGTAAAGTAAAAACACTCTACCGCTATCTGTCAACTGTCTTCTGTCGCAATATTCGTCCCAACATAAAAAAGAAAGAGGGGAAGGTATAAATTGTATATCTAATAAGAATATCATTGCTTGGTAGAATTTAGCTACATAGTTAAGTTTTCTATATTTCCTGTCTAAAGAAACGTGAACTGCGGATGAAAAAGCGTTGCACTAGCACCGAAAGCAAAATTGGTGATTTTACTATGATAATCAACATTGGACATGTTCCGGACATGTTACTTTGGTTGTTCCAAGTCCAAAAAAGGTTATCGTTACACAGAAAAACTGCATACTTGCGATGCTAAATAGACAGCTAATTTCTTCCCCAAAACTGCCCTTCTAAATATCACAGATCCTCTGTTAATAATACTTTGCGATAATATTGTACGAAATAAAGACAAAAACTGTTTTAATTAAGAGATCATATGAAATCTGTATAAAAGAATAATAAAACTTTATTCCACCTAGAAAAATTATTTTGTTTAAAACATATTGTCTTGAAAAAATTATCAATCTAACACTTTAATATCCTGCAAGTTAAATTAAAATAGTCCTGCTTAGCTTGCAACTGACTTACTACGGTACGATGCATTGAATCCTTTAAAATTATTTTTAACATCGCTCTCAAATTGTATAATAACAAAATTGGATTTCGATCTGTAAGTAACAGTCATATTTGGGTTCGTTTTCAGAGATCCTCTAAAATATTTTTCATCTCCTTCGTTAGTTTCTTCTTCGTATATCTGAAAAATAAAGTGTGAGCCAATTTTTGTTGAACAAAATCATAACCCTGATAACAATTAACTAAGTAAATTAATAAATGCTCGTTGACGCACCCACATTGTAAAGGAGTAAAAAATAAAATTGATTCAGAAGGAAATGACAATTAGAATATGCAGAGTAAAATGTAAATAATTATAACTGTAATTTGGAGAGAGGACTTTGAAAGCATTAGCTTCGTTCTTGCTTGATCCATTATTTTATAATTATCAACGATATTTAAAGAGTGATTATTTCTCTGGAAAGTTTTTATTTCAAGTCTTCATTTTCTCTTACGTAAAATTTTCAACATACCAAAACATAATCATTTGTATTCGTTGATTCTCCGAGCTCAAAATCATGAAAAGTTATCTCGAGCACATGATCTTGTTTTATATCGATAATCCATTCACAAAACGTGTTTCCTTTGTATTCCTGGGGATATTTTGGACTAGAAAACCATCCAGATGATGATGTTTGATATGGTTGACCGCAACCGTCTTGGCCAAAAGATTCATCAGGTATTGGAGGAGTAGAAATAGGGATTGTACTGTCAGCATCTGATGAATTGTGAATAAGGTTATAGTTGCAGATCATGGTGTATTTGAACACTAGAATGGGAGAAGAATCAAGCGAAATGCGGAATAAGTTCTCATAAAACTTGCATTTTATTGTAAATACTTATTCCCGAAAATGTTGGAATCAAACAATATGCGGCTTTTCATATTTATGATATTTCCTACACAAGCTAGGCCATTCCGTGAAACTCTTAAATTTAATATATGTAAAATTAAATATCTATACTTGATGTTACATCTCATAAGATCCATTTCCATACATTATATCGTAAATGACCAAAACTTACCTTTTGCCGCAGCATAAATGCAGAAAAGAGTTAATGTAGAATAAATCCTTAACATGATGGACATACCTGTAGGATATTTAAAGAGATACGTAGTGTTGCAAGAGATACAAGCATTGCAAATGCAAATAATAATTTTTGCTACAACGTGACTATCACATCTACACAAAACTCACTTTTGCTGCTCTTTAAAATTGTCCTAGCGTGTCGTAATGGGCGATCAAAAGTAAAGGTATGGTAGATGGTTTTAGTATCGTCAAGGGCAGATACCAGTCACTGCACTTTATTAAAGTACCTCAGTATTATTTGGGGTGATTTTTGCTTAGAGTGCAGTTACTTATACTACATTTTGTGGTAGTTTTTCATATAATCGACGATTGCAAGGGTCCTCTTTATTCCAGTAGAATGAATTCCCAATACAAAAACACATTTATACAATACATAAATTTCTAAGTTAACTGTGTCTGATGTAACCAAGAATGAAATATCGATCAATCCTGCCTTGATACGAGCTCAAATAAATCTATCTTTGACTACCTGAAATCTTCTGTTTTGATTCTGACTCGTGATCAAGAATAGCCGAAAACTAAAAATTCTATTTTGTCGGGCATGAATCAGTGATGGATCATACTACCATGACAAAAGATATGCCAAGAAAATTTTTCTGATCGATATCAAAAATCACGTTAAACTTTAGAATAACACCAAGACTATAATAATAATATTAATAATTTTGAATGCTACATTGAAAAAAAACTGATATGCGAACACTTTTTATCGTTGTATAGAGATGCCGGTCAGATGCCACAAGAAGTTTGAGAGATAATTTGAGCTTCCGAAAATCCAATTATGCATACTAAATCATATTATTTCACAGTATGCACAAAATACTTTAATGACTAGAAAAATTATTTATATTATATAAGCTACCACGGTCAAACAGTAAAACATATTCATATTGCTTGGGGCATATGAAACTTAAGATATATCTTGCATTTGTTTATTTTTATCCAACTAATACTAATACATGACGCATCTGGCGAATGTTTGTGCACGGTGTCAGACCAAATTCCGGTACTAATTCTGGTACTGGTAGAATAGAAAACGCATGAAAAGTTCTATTTTTATCCTTGTCAATCATATTGTTATTTACAGTAACTTATTGCTGATAGTCATACTCAATCAGAAAATTTGTGCCAAAACCTAATCTGTCCGTCTGTGGCGCATGCTTGACAAAGTTAAATCTTGGTCTGGTTGTGAGTTTAAAAATGAATTAAAGATGTATTTCTGATGATTTTTTTTATATAGAACCCGCGGGATAATTTTTGGTTATAAATTGCTATAAATACATCACATTCTGTCATTTGATAACTCTACAAAAATGAATCGACGTACCGATCAAAAAATGATTAAACAATTTGAGCGGAGCACTCTTTAGTGTTGCAGTGTTTCCTGGTTTTCTTAGATAACTTTAATGATCAAAACCGAATTTTGAAGAAACAGAACTAACAATTCTCAGTATCATTGTAAATCAAAAGCTTAGAACTTATTTCACTAAATAAAACTGTGCTTCAAATTACTACTATTGACAAATGTTTTTTTTCTTGGTTTTTATTATTTGCTATGGTCTGTCCGTGAACCTACCGGGGGGCTTATACCCAACAAACGCCAGGCACGGACCTTTTTAGTGACTGTGTATCTGTTCTATGTTACAGCTACCCTCGAAATGCCTTGCTGAAGGACACGCGCCGTGGTGAAACGGTCAAGCATCGAATCATCGGCCTTCCTGACAATACGATCGCGCTGTATCTACTGAGCCTCCGAGCCGGGCTTACTATTGACAAATGAATAACAACAGCAAAACACGTGATCGTATTGTGACATCTCTCGTCAACTTTGTATTTAGAAAATTATGTACGGAGCGATATGTTGTGCGGGTGGTACAAATTAGCAGTTTGTGTAATTGGATATTTTTATAACAGTCATTTGAGTGGATCAAACCTAAACAAGGCCAAGTACCAGGAGCACCGTAGAGACGAACAGGGTCAGCGTTGATGGAAATCTATGACCTTCCCGTCACGGCTAAGCCTTCCCAAGTAAACATCTTGGGTTGAGTGATGGGTGTGGATAAAAGAGAATCACGGACCTGCCGGGACACGAACCCGAGATATTCAAAATGCTTGGCCAAAATGATAAGCAATAGGCCATCACGCTTATATGAAGAGGGCTTTGCCATAGAGGACTATGTGAAATGGTACATACATTTTTAACAGTCAGCATACATTTTGATAATTTGAGCAAAGTAAACGATTTAAAGGTTTGGTTGTCTTCAATCAATTCAACATATCCCAATCAGAAGTTTTATTTTGTTCAGAATGCGCCACAGATGGACCGCGACGTGATCCATCAGTGAAAAAGGAAACATTTGACGAAACGTTTCCAATGAAAATGAGATGGCCCAAGTGCCACCGAACTACAGTGTTGCCCATTCACTAAAACTTTTCATAACAGCCTAGTCCCTCAAAGATTGCGTTTAAGAGATTAGTTCGTGCACAAATTTGTAATGAAATGCAATAACTTTACAGTACATACAAGAAGTCATAAAATATTTCTATTTTTACTATAGCAACAATTACATCGAAACTATACATTAATCTCCATGGTTTGATCTGCATCCTGGAGCTTATAGACATAGCCTATAGTTGTAACTTCTACGCTTATAAGTAAACAGTCGATGTACAATCAATACTTCGACACTTAAAGCATGCATTCATTTTCTTCGTACCTGAAAATCATGATAAAAATTATTAAATTTATTTTAATTTTAGTAAACTTCATTGTTAATCAAAAGTTGCGCACGGAAGACGCGCGAATATCTTTCGCCCTTCTCGTTGCTAAAAATACAACATTTTGTGGGAGACTGTCACCCAACCCGGAATCGTGGGGATATGTCTCTCCTGCCCGGTTTCCGACCATGTTCGTTACGCATTGACAGGAGCCACTCCATCCAGGCCATTAATTGTTTTTCATGAAAATATTTTATTCGAAAAGAGAAAGAAAGGTCATGGTTAGGTCAAGTTGTGTCTCCTGCCAAACATCACGATATATCACCTTCAAAATTCGATATGACTTGGCCTTTTATTCAATAAGATATGATAGAAAGTTATTCAATTATGAAAAGCAGCCCAATATTTCCAGAAGGTTATGAGAGTTTCGTCTGTTTCAGAATTCTCCTCGATTGCTGGGGATGATCATTTACATAATATATTTAGCCTATAGGTATAGGTTTTAGAATAGGTCTAACGTGTTTTATTGCGCGTCGTAAAAGGCGATGAAAAGGCAACAAAGAAGGGGTTCTGTATGGCATGTCTCCCGCTTTGAGTGCGGTTACTGGCACTTCATCTTGTGGCAGATCTTTGTCATTTGAATGGCCGTCAATTGGCTTTTTTAATTGCTGGTTTTGGCCTTGGTTTGAGCGAACTTCTATAAAACAATAGGTATTCTAGGTATTGCTGACCAAATCCATTGTAAATTCAAAATTAATTTTGAAATAGATACCGGTTTCTGGCTTTAGTTTGGGAATTCTGGTGAAGACTTTGCAATTGTATGCATATTTTGTTTTCTTTCCTCGTCGGCAATAGCTGGTGTTCGTCAAATTATCGGTGCAACTCACTTTAATGAAAATAGAACCAATATTTCGTGCTCCTGAAACAGTTTTCTGCCATCATGCAAAATATAAATGAATGAAAATGATTAACGCGGTAAAATTCAAATTCCTTATTATTAATCACAAAAAGATTTTAAAGCAGCATTGGTTATTGGGCCCTTTGATTTATTGAATTAAATTTTTAATTTGTAGAACTACAAATTATGTGTGTCAAAAAATAAAGAAAATATTAATTTTTATTCAAGTATTTCTTTTCTCGTGCTAATTTAGGCCGCAATTGCCTAATTCAAATATTTGAAATTTTGTCGTTGAGATTCATGCCAAGTATAGGCTGTTGATGGATTGCCAGTGCACAATTGGCCAAATAAGACCATTTAGATTTAATTTCCCTATTATCGAGTAAAATTGTTGTCAAAGCACATTACTGCAATTTTGTTACCGTTTAAGATAAAAAAAATAAATAACTGGGTTTAACCAACCATAACACATATGCCGAATGCACTCTCAATCTTTTTTTTTTATTTCGCTTTTGAAATGGCGAAATAAAAGATATTGAGAGGAAATTCGGCAAATAATATTTTTAAAATTATAGTTTATTCCTCCAAATAGAGCACCCAGAAAAAAGAGGCGTAATAACAGTATACAAACAGGATCAATGCTGTTGCTAAAAATGAGATTCCTTGCATCATCTTATTAACCCGACCTCATGTAAATTGCACTTTTGCTGAGTACAAACAAATAAATATCGTGAATATTCTGCCGTTTCAACCATATTTTGGATAAGAAAATAGAAAAACTTGATCCCGTTCTGTGATTTACGTTACGATAGGCAAGTTATGTAATTACGATAATGTTTCAACATTTCGGATAAAAGAAATTCCTGAAATTTGACTATATTTTGCAGCAAAGTTACGATTTGTGTTATATTTTACAACGTAAATTTTATTCATAACGTTCTGTTCTCTGCAAAATCAATCAATTCAAGAATAATTGAGAAACGAGATTACGTTCAGACAAAATTCAAACGGCCATTTCTACCACAACTATTTTGAACTTACTGGTAAATTTGGAACGAGATCAAGTTCCAATGCTTCTATATCTTTTGGATCGAGAGGGGGTTCCTTTCTTCTCCAGTAGTTTGCAAGTTCTGTTGGGTTGTAAGAACAGTTTTTCTAAAAAAAAAAAACAGATTTCATTTTCAGTGAAAAGCTTTTTTTTATTTGCGAAGGAGCGTTTTGAAATCCGATAAAATACCGTTCCATAAAAAGTAATATAAAGTAATTATTTGAAGTACGTTTTTAAAGATTTGAATTCTGCATAATAGGTCTGAATGAGGAGAAAAATATAAATTTTATTTTAACATAAGCAATCAGAAATGAATTTAGTAACGACGATCGAGTTGGACGAATTGCGCGATCACGTTGGCATATCAAATTCAAGATATTGGGGGTGTAAGTCCCGATGACCGCGGCTCATGAATGTATTATTCAAACCAGAACTTTTGTGAGCTCAGCCAAGCCTAGAGCTTCTGTTTTTTTTTTAACAATGTTAAGTCATGTAAGAGAAAAAGAGCGAAAGGTTGAAGAAAATTTGGCATTAATAAAAAAATCACCCTGGTAAACTTCTCAGAATCAAGTAACCTGACTTACCAAATTAGTATTCTCGCATTCTGTAACTTTGTAAGGAATCAAGTCACAATTATTCTGCGGTTGAAACGAACCTTCTTTGCAAGTGACTGGTCCAAAGTTTTTCGACAAAATATATTTATTATTGCACCAAACCCAGCATTTCTTGAAATAATTTTTCCTTTTTGCTTCTTGTGTGCAATACGTGAATGCTGGATTCACGGTCCCATCACTTGTTAGGGAATTCTTGTTGCAATAGGTGTCCCAACATAAAATATGAAAAAGAATACATTTGAAATTTCAATAAGTTTCTTACATTAAAAAAAAAATTTTAAAAATTATTTTGAGAATGCAATACATAACTGAACGCGACACAAATTTTTCAAAAAAAAAAAGAAAAATATTGAACGAAAAATTTGCATTATTGTACCAATATTATATTATGCAATATAAATTATAATTGGAATTCATAATATAAAAGACAGTGAAGTAGAGATTACTATTGATAATTTTAGATCGAATAACCGAGTTTACTAGTATATCTCAGCTTGTACCGATTTTGGGTAAGTACTAGATAAGTACTTTTAACTAGTTCTCCGGATATCTGATTTACTTGGGTTTGACAATACTGAGTTTGAGTTTACCGTCTTAAGCTTCACTTAGTAAATTGCTAGTTAAAATAGGTTACCTCACCTAGTTTTTAACTATAGGAACTGAGATGAAATTAACTAGGTACCTTCATAAATTAGGTAACTAGAAAATATATTTGGTGAAGTATATATTTATTAGAAAATAGACTTCGAACGGGACCATTCTCTAATTCATGTTTCAAACTTATTGAAAATGCTGTAAAAAAATTAATTTAAAATCTATTTAAGTTATAAGTTAGTCGGCAGTTCTACACCTTAATTTACCTTGATTTTTAGCTTCGGTATTACGTAATTTTGGATGGGCTGTTATCTGAAATTATTTTACCCAGTTTCATAAAAACTATATGTACCTGTCATTACTGGGGACCATTGAAAAGCGGTGTTATCAAAAGAACAAGATAACAAGTTTTTGTTAAGTATCAGTGGTTCATTATTAGCAAAATTAAATTTCTACATGAAAAGGTAATGAACTGCGTGACACGCTTCAAATAGCTCGAAAATTATAATTCACTTTTGAGGTATGCGACTCCAATTCATCGGATTTAAAGAATATTGACTCCGTTCAAATCCAATTTGTTCCAATCAGTTCATTTACACTGCTACTTTTAAAAAACTTACTACGATACGATGCATTGAATCCCTTGAAATTCTTTAGTCTACCGCTTGCAAATTGAATGATAACCATATTGGATTTTGATCTGTACTTTACAGTCATGTTTGGGGTTGAAGTCAAAGAACCATCGAAATATTTTTCTGGTGTTTCACCATCCCCATCTTGAGCCTCTTCGTATATCTAGAAAATATGATTATAGTAAGCACCAGATAAAAGTTTCTCTTGTACTTTGAACCAGAAAAAATAATTTCATAACAAATTTTGTACCAAATCTCAAGAATTTTTTTTTTACCGAAACGTACGATATTATCTTTCAGTACATCATACCACACTTCGTACCAGTGCGATTCGTGAGTACGATTAAACTTATTTGCTTTTTATCTAATCAAATCTTGTACAAAAGCAGGAACGCAGAAGCAAAAAATCGGTGAAGATACTGCTCTTTGACAGTAATTTTATTGGTGATATTTGAATTTGATATTCGATATACACGAAATGACTCTTTTTAACAGAGCGGTTTTGAACTATGAAAATATACAACTACTATGGATTGACAGTAAATTTACTGGTATGCATGGAATAAATCTTTTTAACAAAGCGGTTTTAAACTGTGAAAATATACAATTACTATGAATTGACAGTACATTTACTGTTCTTGTACTGTTCACGTCACAGTGTAGGACTGTTTGGACGAAAGTTTCGCACTGTAACATGTCCTCTACCAATAACAAAGAACTTATATGTGGAAAAACCGGAACTGCATTGGGCTACTAACATGTTTGATCACCATCGCATTAATTTTGTACGGTCTGGTTTGATTTACGGTTTTGTCAGTCAAACAAATATACAGTGTTTATAGACTTATATATACGAACCTATAAAATTATACATCAAAATTGTTTTACACCATATTATAACCCATATTTAAAAAAATCATATTTTTGAACAATCAGAAAAATCTATTTCATCGACGTGATCCACCAGTGACTCATACTTAATAAAAGACGTTTGGAATAAATTTTTCTGTTTAGGATCACGAAATTTTTGATATTGCCACGAGAAAAATGGTAAGATTGATCAATTTTAGTTGGATGCAATTTTTTAATCAAACCATCCTATGAAACAACTATTAGTAGGTAAGATTTTCCGTCATTATTACCATGTTTGTATGAGCATAGAAATATATCATCTCTATCGCCGTCCGGAATCTGAATTGAAATATTTCATAATTCTTGAACATACCAAAACGTAGTCGTCGAGATTATCCGGATTTCCTATTTCAAAATCATGAAATTCTATTTCGATAACATGATCTTCTTTTGCTTCAATAATCCATTCACAGAATGTATTTGATTTATATTTATTTGGATATCCTGGACTTGTGACCCACCCATCAGAGTCGGTCAGAGAGGTTTCTCCACAAGACTGTGGGTCGAATCCAGGTTTCGACGAACCAGCTCCATCATCCCCGTTTGCATCTGAAAACGAAAACATCAAAGGAAGCAGAACTATTTTTGCCATTGGCCTAGATTTGAAGGCACATGATTGAATTTTTTAACAGACAAACGCTTCCGTCGATACATGGTGTCGGGACACTGTAACAAAAATGCAGTAAAATCACTGTTTTTTTGACGTTAATATTACTCGTTGATGTGAAAGTAAAATTATAAAATCGACTTTTTTTTAGCAGATTATAGTTGTGGATGAAACGCAATACTAAATTTCGCATCCCATCAGCAATCCAAACTTGGCATAAATCTCACCAAGAAGGTGGGTGTGAATTGTAAAATTATACAATCACCGCAAATGTAGTGTAAATTTACTATACTTTTGTCACAGTGAATCAGTCAGTTAGTCCACTAATTTCAACTTCAACAACAACTTCACCTATTTAGATTTTTACTTTTATTACCACGGTGATAAAAGTTTAGTATATTTAACGTTTATTTATGATAATTGCATATCTAAATTTCGGAACTACCTTATTCTCTAAACAATTTTATCTTGCTAAGTATGCGCTACTGATGGACCGTGCAGCTGCACGAGCCATCAGTAGCCCATGCTTAACAAAACATGTTTAGTCAGATATTATCTGATAGGGTATTGGATGAGATTTAAACATTATGGGGTATTGATGAGCCACGCTAAGTTCAAAATCAAAATTCATACCCAATATCCCCAAATAGATATGGCGATCAATGAAACGTATTTTTGTTGCATTTCCTTAGTATGGCAGTACAATTTACGGAACATTACATCGAATATAACTCACCCTTCATGATCGTAATCAGGATGATAACTTCCAAACAGAATTTGAACATTTCTGCTAAAGAACTATTCATTGATACTATTGTTAGTAAAGTAATAATACATGTAAGCCTATATAAAAACAATTAAAAAATGAACAAACAAAGAAATGCTATTGTTCGGTTTCTGTTTTATGAACTACATGGCTCTTTGCATATCAGTACTTGTTTTTTAAAATAGCCCTTTTCGTGCGCTCCATTCTCTCAAGACAGTGAGGTATCACAACAAGCATTTTTAAAGTAGTTTTCTCATTTCGAAAAGTGGAACACAAATATCAATAGAGTAGGAGTAGTATCAAGTAATAAAATTTGAAATAAATATTATAAAAATTTGAAAAGTTGTGCAATGTCCCTTTTTTACCACTAATATATGAACATTCTGCCTATGACCATTAACAAGCATTTACAGTACTATATTGCCATCTCCAAAGAGCTAAAAGTACAGCAATTAAGAAATCTTCTTAGTCATGACGACACTAAACCACGATTATCCTGTGTGTAAAAGTGTTCGATTCATCGCCATTCACTAAAAAAATGAATTTAATACAAATTACAATCAAGGCAAATTGTAGGGGGTGATTGTATAGTTTATTGCTTGGTAACCTTTGGCAGCTACAAGAGAGCACGATCAAGCATGCGTCCTCAATAGCAACATAAAAATAAGTATTGAATCTCGTTTTATAAAAATCGGTTTATTTTCTTATAATATGGAAATGCGCCACATTTTTCCAATTTTTTTAATATCATTGATTAGTGAAGATTGCTGATCGTATGCCCAGCGGCAATCTAACGCAAAATAAACTTTTTGTATAAGACGTAGCATTTATTCGATCTCCAGATTTTTTGTTTTATTAGCTATGATAACTCAAGCGCACTTCTTTCGTAATACCAATTTTTGAGGTAAAACAATAACACAAAGCTTCAAAAACGGAACCTTTATGTTTTACGCGATTGAAACTTTCATAGTTTTATATTAAAAAAATGTCATAATATCACATTAAATCTCGATAAACAGAAAAATGTAATAAAAAAAACTAGGGATTTGGTTTTTGATTAGCAGGATAGTATTCAGTACATCCGGCAAATATACATTGGTTGGCTTGAACATAAAAAATTTGAGGTTCCTCTAATTTGTTTTCACATGAAATAAGTTACTATTCCAGTTGCGTAACCTACTCAAGAAATTTAGCGATCCATCCATGGCGTGTGCTGGCAAAATAAAATTTGTGACAAATAGGAGTTTCCATGCATATCTTATTTACTATTACACATATTTTTTCGAGAAGAAAGGCCTTGATTTTCTTAAAAACAAGAGGCATCCAAATATATAAAGTCACAAATTATGACATTATTAGGTACACAATTTTTTGAATATATTTTTGTCCCTCATTCAATAAACCAGCATTTTCACTTCAAGGATAAAGAAAGACATGTACTTCAACGAAAAAATATAATATGGGGCACAAAACATTCAAGGTCGAGTTGATATTTTGTAGTTCATGATTATTTGAAGCTCATTTGGCGTTTGGCTGTCTGTGCGCTTCTAACTTTAGGAAATTTTTACCTTTCTTCATACATTACCTTCCTGTTTTAAAACTCTGGTCGCTCTGGGTGGAGATTCCTAGTCTTTGTGCAATTCTGTATTTATATAGTCAAGCTCTTTGCACATTAGTATAATTTAGGATATATATGATAAGTCACTTGCAGCCTTTCTCAGAGGAAATTTTAACAACAACAACAAAAATTAAAATGGGCTGGTCATAAAACACCATTGTTACTGCGAAATGAGGGATCGCCATTTGTGGGAGCTACACGACGATGGAAAATTTCGAAATATACATATTTTGTGACAAAAATCCATGATTAGGATAATAACAGTTACTTACCACAGATTGAATGGAACCTGATATATTGCGGGTACGTAACTTATATAATCTTTGTAGACCAAGCATCAACAGATCCCAATATTCAATATCATTGAAATATTTAAGCACGTTCCTGTCTGGATTTAATATTAAAAATTCAAATTCGTCTAACTAGAGATTATAGAATCTAGATAAGGCAATAGAAACATGAGAAAACTATACCAATTGAACTTGAAATTGCTAAAAATTGGAGATTATCTGACTCATCCCCTTGAGGATAGCAAATTATTAAAATTAACAATGCGTCTGGGCAAATTTGGGATACTTTGCAATACTGCAGTTTGTATCAGTTGAATGGGCTAGGGATTTTATCTGAATAGTATAGCAAAACATATTAAAACTGAGATTAAAAGCAATTTAGTTTTTCGTTTTATCCTCGAATTGATTCATTTCGCAGCGAAATCATGATATATGCCAAATTTTACGCCGTAAAATTTGACATGAATCATGACTTTGCTTCAAAATGGGTAAAATATGACCCAACATCAGGAATTTCATTCAACTGAAATGTTGAAACATTATTCCATTTATATAGTTGATTACAAATATTATTCAATCTAAACTATAAGGACACGCATAGTATGGACAACGTTACGGAAATTTCACATGTCTCGAGTTCAAATATCACTGGGAATGATATTGAATTTGGAACTGCGTTTGCAGAATGGACAATATATCAGATAGTGTGCGGACCGTTTGCGGTTACGGCTCTTTATCTCGCAGTAAGCCAAACTGCTTTTTGCTCACTCAAGTTGGTGAGAAGAAAGAAGAGTGATATTCATGACTCCAGTTCGCCTTCACAAGTGCACGAGCTGTTTGCAAACACATTAAATTTGATGTTAGCTTCAGCTTCAATACTTGGGTTCCTACGAGCCGGCTTTGATTTTTTATGGGTTTTAGAAAGATTTCAAGACTTCTCTTGTGAGTTTTCTGCAAAATTTAAACTAGCTGTGTACACACTTTCTTTGACGTTGATTTACCTGATATTATGGCTCCGACAAAGGATATTTTATCAACATCCGAAGCTAAAACATCTCAGTTCAAAACCCATTAGGATTATAAGTTGGATGATGTCAATTCTTCTTATTATTGGAATATTATTCACAGGAATTTTATATCAAGTAACAGCAGTTTATGTGGGAACCCCAATCGGATGCCAAGTTATAAGAAACACTTGGACGTCGATTCGATATTATTCACTGGTAGTTGTGACTGTATTTTTTCAAGTTGGTTTACTGAGTTTATATTCATATCCATTGATAAAACATAAAATGGTGTCCAAGGGGATTTCAAAAAATAATTTGGTGATATCTCTCGTCAAACGAGCGGGTATCGCTGCTGCGTGTTGTGTGGTCACAGATGTCGCCCTCGCTTTAGTTTTTCTTGGACCGATGTGGAATGGACAAGTGGTCACATTGACAACTTTGCTGTATGACTTCAATAATATCGTTAATCTGGTAGCAATCATACTCGCTTTTCCCGATTGGCAAATTAGACTTATGCCTTGGAGAATGAAAAAGGTTGAAAAATCAAAAATTCTTGGAAGAAAGGTGTCTATTCATGATAATGGTACAATCGAAACAAATACTTCACTACAAACAGTAGTTTCCGGTCATCATATTGTGTCTCACTTGCCTATTGTTGAACTTCCACTACATCACGTCGTCTGACTGATAGGTCCATAATCTTCAACTCCAATGTGTAGCACAATATTTAAGGTTTGTATCATGTAGTCTACTGCGATATTTCTTGACCATGTATAAATAAAATTGTTCATATTTCATATCAGAGTATACGGGAATGGACAATAGACATAGACCTCGTATATGGTGTTATGATATAAATGTATATATTGTCTTTACATTGTACTTTTTTAAATTTGGGTGTGGAATAATTTGAGTATGGATTCAAGTCGAGTCACTCTACTTTTGAGGTGATTGTAGCCTTGGGACAAATTATTCTCGAGTCTCGAGTCAATTCGATGTTGCTTTTTGTCAAATTGAAATAGTTGTCTCGACTGCGACTGTGGTAACAGGCCATCATTGACCGTCAGGACTGTCCAACTTGCAATTTTGTATCATAGTTTTTCTCGATGGTTTTTGATAGTCCCTATCTTCTAGTTTTAAATCCGAAAACTGCTCGCAAACTTTGAACGTTGTTAAATATATCGGTTTTAAAATCGCTGATAAACTATTAAAAAATTTGCAAATTAAGCCACATTTTTAATATACCGAATGCTCAAAATCGCACGGAAAATAGAAAAGTAAATTTTAGAGAACATTAAGAATTACATAATTAAAACAGAAGCATGCACCGTATCCCAATAAATTGAATTGATTATTTCGAAAAAATGACGATTTTTTCAATAGTGTGCTTTATGTTACGTCGGGGACTTCTTTTCACTCAATTCAAACGATAAAACTCATGCCTGAACGAATGCTTTTTTTATTTTTATTGTAAAGATAAAGTTACTGTACACATTGGATGTATAGAATTTTCGGCAAGTTATTTTGACGTCATGAAAGGGGTATTTTTAAATGTGTATAAAAACGCTGAGTAAAGTGCGAAAATACAAGTCTAAAAATCACGATTTGAATGAATGTGCCCTATATTTGCCAACAGAATACATAATACACAACTCATTATGAGAATATAAAATGTTTTGAAATAATACAGCGGGACCCACTGGCCAGGGTATTGCCCAAGAAAAATTGCACACAGCTGTGTTGCACATCTTGCTCCCAGATCAACTTGCCCACAGAGTTCTCACGCCTAATTGTCCCCAAGCGAGAGTGTCCCCACATTAAATTGTTTCACGCAGATTTCCTCGATGCGCGGTTGACCCCACACGCTCAGCTCAGCACTTCTCGTGTCATCGAAACATAAACTGAATGTATGAGGCTAGAGATTTTTGCGTATATGCAGCTCTTCCGCTCTGATTGACACGCTAAGAGAGGTTATAAAAATTATTCTCAAATAATCTTAGAAGCAATTCAGTTGAAGTCAAATCCCGCGTGGGCACAATCCAGCATGGGTCCGATGTCAATTCCCGAGTGGGAGCGAGCACGCGTGAAGGCAAACCCATGTGGAGGCAATATCACGTCAATTCCATTCTGTGTTGAAGCGTATGTTCGGTTCTGCCCGGTACATCCTTTATGTCAATACCGCGTAAGAGCAATACTGCACGTGTAATTGTGAAGTGTTTAACTACAATGTATGCAAATTCGTAATAATAAAATATGATAATATTGTCAAATATTCTTGGAGCAATATAAATATTATTTATAATATGGATGACAATATAACCATATCATGACGTCATATCCGGAAAAATTATCATCGGTATCTCTGGCCAAATATTGTGTTCAGTACCCATCAGTAACACACGCACATAATTTGTATGTATAGGATAATAGGTATGGGATGTTATTCGAAGGACCTCTTAAATACACCAAAAAAGTCTAGCAACATTATGACAATATAATCACTTGAATTAGACGCTGAGTGTTGTGCCTAAAATAAGGTATAAATTACAAAATAATATTCTTTTAAGATAAATGGTAAAGGTACGTAATGGATATGCTTAGGATGGAGCGATTGCATTTGTGAAACACGACAACAAAAACCATAACCCAAAATGCAAGGTTGAGGCCAAAATGTTGGTTGTATGGCAGGACTAGAGTGGGAAATCTAATAATAAATTTGACGATTTTGCATACTTATGTATATATGAAAAGGATTTGCTAAATCGACATGTTTGTAAGTTATTATGCGTCAATGCTAACAATATCATATAAGATGTCCTATTCTATCAAAAGAAAACGACGCAAAATTTTGCTGTGGTGGAAAATGGTCATTGTGGTACCGATAAAAAGTTTATGACACTGATTACAAAAGTTCAATCAAAACCAAGATTCAAAAGAAAAAGTCTCAGGAAAGCGTAACAATGTCCTGGTTAGATGTGTAAAGATAAGAAACGTGTCAAGAAGTTAATGAACAAAGAATTACATATTTGTAGAAATGAAGGCCAAAGAAATTTTATGTCGCGGAAACAAATTGTTTGGGAAAGTGTGGAATTTCCAGTATAATGATAGATAAATAACATTTTTAAAATGATAGCTGAGTAAAAACCGTGGCAGTTCACTGAACGCTGGCAGTAGAACTGGGAGGACCTGTTTCCCCCAAGTTTCGCGAAGGGAGGGACAGTTCTTCCGAGATTTTTGGAATTTACTTTACAAAAATATTACAAAAGTAACCAAAATTTTCGGCGTTGAAAAAATAAGGTATGCTATTTTTGCTTCGGGAACGGCCAATTTTTCATCAAAAAATCAAAACAATTATTTCTCGATTATGGTGCGCAAGATTATGCTGTAAAATGTGCCTCCACCGTTTATCAAGATTCGTCACTGCTCGAGGTAAGCTTTGGAGATATATGGAAAATTTGGAACCAGTCAAGTAAGTGGTGTATTTGGAAACTTGAAAAAAGAAATTTCTGGTGATCAAATGACTTTTGGACGACACAGACAAGACTAGTTTGCTTACTGATACAAGTTTGATAGTAAATCAGTGGGAAACAGTTTTGAAATAGCAGTTTTTTGACCTGGCCTGAAATCCGGTCCGGAGGCTCTCGCCACTTTTTTGAACTTCCAGCTTTTCCAAACATTTGATAGGCTATTGTGCAGCCATCTCGTAGCAGCGCAATCTAATAATGGTAACATGTGCGGTCAAACCCCTTTGAATGTCGCTGAAAGTTATCTTTTGTACTCGCTCATTTTACTCTGAAAAAAAGGGATCATAACAGCCGGCACTGAAGCGTTTGGAGTAATGCGGTTAGGCCGGGCATCTAGCCTAAACCGCAGTTTTCAAATCTTTGGTTGTGGGGGCACAAATTTAGCTTCTGAGCTTTGACTCGATCCAATCTTCGACACACCTAACCTTGATGGCAACGATAAGACTTTTGCGCCCACTTAAATATAATAATACGTCTCGGAAATGACGAATATATGTAATTACGCAACGCAAATAAACACGACGTAAATTTTCGATCTTGATCCATGGTTACAGCGCACTCAGAAAGCCCACTGTTTTATTGGTTCAAATTTGGATATAATATGCGCATAATTATTTGGTTTTGAAAAGTCAGGCAAATATATTAAAAGATTTCCTTTTTTCGGGAGCGGATTGCCTTCGGTTGTATGATTCGGATAATATGAAAATAATTGAAGAAAATAATAAGATTGAAGGAGGTTACGGTCGAAATAACGTATTATGAAAATTTCCGACATAAAATATTGATATGATTAGCGCGAGAGTAAAATACAAAAGAAGATATATTGACTGCTGCTTTTGAGAGGAGAAAGCTAATTAATGTCATAATTTTAATATAAGAAATGAATGGAGATTTATTTTTTATTTATTTACCTAATATTATGGTTTGAAACAGGAATGGCTAATGTTACAAAATTATCACACGGATCAACTTTAAGCAGTACGACTCCTAATGAGAGCGAATTTGGAACTTTGTTCGAGAACTGGGAAATATATCAAATATTTTGTGGGCCGTTCGCGCTCATAGCTCTTTACCTGGCTATGAGCCAAACCGCTTTTTGTTTGATGCAGTTGCTGCGAAGAAAAGAAGACAACAATCAAGATACGAGGCAGGCGCTCGAGAAATTCGCAAACACATTGAATTTGATGTCAGCTTCAGCTTCAATACTTGGATTATTAAGATGCGGTTTCGATTTTTTATGGGTATTGGAAAGATTTAAAGACTTTTCTTGTGAGATGTCGTCAAAATTTAAAATAGCTGTGTATACATTTTCTTTGCTGTTGATTTACCTGATATTATGGCTACGACAAAGAATATTTTATCAGCATCCACACTTAAGACATCTCAGTTCACGCACAATTAGGATTCTGAGTTGGATAATGTCAGTTTTGCTTGTTGTGGGAATATTATTTACTGGAAGTTTGTACATGGTTACAGCAGTTTATGTAGGAACTCCTATCGGATGCCAGGTTATAAAAAACTCGTGGACTTCCATTCGATATTATGTGCTCATAGTTGTGACAGTATTTTTTCAAGTTTGTTTACTAAGTCTGTATTCGTATCCATTAATAAAGCACAAAAGATCCTCTAAATTTCCTTCCAAAAGTCAAAATGTGGTGATACCTCTTATCAGGCGAGCAGGAATCGCTGCAGGATGTTGTGTGGTCACGGATATCGCCATCGCTCTGATTTTTCTCGGACCAATATGGAATGGACAAGTGATTACATTGTCAACTCTGCTTTATGATTTTAATAACATCGTTAACTTGGTAGCAATGATTTTTGCATTTCCCGACTGGAAGATCAGACTAATGCCTTGGAAAATTAAGAAGGTGGAGAAGCAACAAGCTATAGGAAGTGACACCTCCGTTCGAAACCATACCACAGGCGTCACAAATGTTCATGAGATACCAGTGTGACACGATGACTTGATTCAATCTGATTTGTTTTACCCAAGCGTATTTTGTTAAGGATGTGTCACTGACGTTTCGCGTCTATGGCGCATTCGTAACAAAATAATACATCTGAGTAAGCTGAGCTAATGGCGCAATTTAAATATTTTTGGCTTCAGGAATTTAACGCTGCTGTGATGAAAAATCAGTGCGCCTTTGCTAGCATTGTGCCCATGAATATAATTGGATAAGGAATTTGTTTTTGAATATTACCTAAACATAGTTTTTACTCAAATTAGGAGTAGCAAAACGATTTTTTCACAAAACTGATAAGGTATTACTAGGTATAAAAGAGTATAACCTAGTTTCACTTTCAAAACTAGATAGGTAACAAATCAAAAATTTAAAGAAAAGGACAGGTATTAAACTATAAGTGATATTTGTTCATTTGCATTTAAGGGCTAAATTTTCACAAACGACCAGTTTTCCCGCTTTTAATCGAAGTACTGCCTAATTTTGAAAGTGAAACTAGGTTGCCCAGTAATACTTTACTTAGTTTTGTGGTAAATTCGTTTGACTTTACCCAGTTCGAGTAAACACTTGGTTGCCATCAATATTCTGTATAGGCTACAATACCGTACCGATAGCAATGCACGTTACATAAAAACTAAATATTGAGTTCATTAGTCTCACCAGTCTCCCAGTAGTCTCCCAATAGTCTCACCAACACTGGAAAAGCCGGAACAGATATCACCAGTGAAGTGCCAACATATATTAATGTAGACCCTGTATATATATTCGTTGTCCGACCTTGTTGTATTGTTTATAGTTTTGTAGCCTTTAAATATATTTATGGTGTCCGTCCATGTTATATTTTTTGCCTCTTTGTCACGTTTGTCTCTTTGTCATTTGTTTTATTTTTTATTTACAGGGTCTATGCCGCACACTGTGTTTTAGGCCCATACAGGCTTTTGCATACCCCATGAACCTTTATATAAGAAAGTATATTCTCTACTGTTATCGTGCATGGTAAAAGGCAAAATAAATACATACATACACACAAGTTGATAATTTTCATTTTGTGTAACTCTTTGATAGCGATCGCTTGCGAGTCTCTTATGCCTTTCCCAGCCTTGCTTAGAATGTAACGGAAATAAAAAACAACAACAACACATTTTTGGCACAATGTCAGTTTCTTTGCATTAGTTTATTTTCCAGGCAGGAATTTATTTTCCGAAAATCTTTTGTTAAGTAGTAGTTGCCGATAGATCGTATTGTCAAGATTCCGTGACATAGTTGCGGGCCTCCATAGCAGAAACGAAAGGACTGAACTATGCTTGCTGTCAATGGCGAAATTCCATTCTTGTCATCATATTGTCATTAATTGTCACTATATATAGAGATGCTAACCATCTTTCGTTTTCGTCTTTTTTTCAATTTCTTTGTTGTATCTAAATATACACGTCCAATTAAAAATCTTCTAAATGTTCTTTTATACTTTAGGAGTAAATTTGTGGCACATACACGTCATAAAATCATTGCATCTACAGCTGGCAATTTCGAAAAGTTCAGATGTAAATTTTTCCATAACATTTCGTAGCTTTGCCTGATATTTTGCAATATTCTTGCCACTCAAAGGCTACAAGAGGTTGTTATATTTATGATATAGTTTTTTTCACTTTCTCTGATGCATTACGCCACATTATTTTCGACATTTTATGCCACCAATTTAATCCATCCATTAATTTATGCCACCATTTTATGCCATCAGCAGCGGGACTACAGGATACATCTGGGAAACAAGATGTTTGTTTTTCATTTCGAATGCATAAGAAGCATCTAATAATATCAGCCATCGTTGTTAAAGTTGTTAAAAGAAGCTTTGAGAGAAACCCATACACCGGACAGGTAGCGCGGCTGCTAAGATTTCAGCCATGCCGGCATACGACATTGCAATATGGGCACCAGGCGTATCATAACCAAGAACTCATCAAGTCCCCTTCTGAGTGTTACACCACGAGTATGCAGACAATATAAACAAAATCGTAAGCGCAACTTGGGAATGCATACAAAAAAGTTCCAAAAAGAAAACAAGTTCTGTCCTTTGCCCGTTGTACACAGATTAGTGCTATGTCATGTAATTGATTGAGATGTTTAAAGTTTAAATGTAGCCTAATTGAATGTAGATGACTATTTTTACGCTATTCAATTTCAATGATTTACGGCTTATCTAACGTGACACTATTCCAGCTCGCTACCTGCATTTTGGGGTTCAACCTAGAAAAATTGTTGGGAACCGGAATTCCAGGTCGGTCGAAAACTCCCTCACTGATCATATATTTATTATTCATATGATTTGCAGAGGAAATGGAAACTTTCTCGCACCCAGTCGAGTGTCGATAAAAATAAATATTCTGTCAATTTACGCTCCTACCTAATGTATACACTGAATGGATTGCAAAACACGTCACTTATTTAGAGAATATTGATACCGTATTCTCTAGAAAGTTGAACGGTTCAATTAATATCAAAACAACGATAGCTATAACGATATAATATCATCTTTATTATCCTCGATAGAATGCAGAAAGGATGTTGGCATACAGATTTTGGATAATAAGCTTGTCCTTGTTGTTTGTGCAGGCTGTGACTAGAAAGACAAATTTAACGAAAATTGTGTTTTACCTGTTTTTGAAATTGTCGATCCAAATATGGTAAGAGTATGAAACAGGGGCCATATTCACGAAACTCCGTTAAGTAATAATCTCGTTGCAAAGCACTGAAATTGTTATAGACAATGAAAATGCTATTTTTGAAAGTCCATTAACAAGAATGAAACGATATGTCTTTCGCAGGAAAAGCGAATAAAAATTGCCACTTTTCCCTTTCCAAACACGGAAAATCCCAGTCCCGAACATCCGCTAATAAACTCGATAGGTCGCTAATTAAGGAGTAGAATCGTTCAGTCGCCAAGGCTGGTAGTACGGTACGGTACGGTACGAAGTTCGGTACGGTACGATTGAATTTTCCGGTACGATAGTACGGTACGATTCATTTTTCAATTTTCGTACTTGGTACGGTACGGTACGAAGTTCGGTATTTATTTCGTACCGTACCGTACTCTTTTTCGTACCTTCGCATTACACTTAATCTTCTCAAATGAATTCGAAAAATAATTTCATTTAACATCTATGCCGTTTCATAACGAGGCGCTGATAATATAAATTGTGTCCATCAAAGAACTTTTAAACTAAAGGGCAATTTTAAAATGATTTAAAGCGGCGCAGGTATGGTAATAAAAATGCAACTGATTCACTTGAGCTGATTAGATGAGCTATGTCGTACATCGGTTTTACTGCAGTGGCGTAAAACTTTGTGATTGCGTGGAAATCATATAGGCCGCTGATTTATGACGTCACTTATTTAGAGAATATTGATACCGTATTCTCTAGAAAGTTGAACGGTTCAATTAATATCAAAACAACGATAGCTATAACGATATAATATCATCTTTATTATCCTCGATAGAATGCAGAAAGGATGTTGGCATACAGATTTTGGATAATAAGCTTGTCCTTGTTGTTTGTGCAGGCTGTGACTAGAAAGACAAATTTAACGAAAATTGTGTTTTACCTGTTTTTGAAATTGTCGATCCAAATATGGTAAGAGTTTGAAACAGGGGCCATATTCACGAAACTCCGTTAAGTAATAATCTCGTTGCAAAGCACTGAAATTGTTATAGACAATGAAAATGCTATTTTTGAAAGTCCATTAACAAGAATGAAACGATATGTCTTTCGCAGGAAAAGCGAATAAAAATTGCCACTTTTCCCTTTCCAAACACGGAAAATCCCAGTCCCGAACATCCGCTAATAAACTCGATAGGTCGCTAATTAAGGAGTAGAATCGTTCAGTCGCCAAGGCTGGTAGTACGGTACGGTACGGTACGAAGTTCGGTACGGTACGATTGAATTTTCCGGTACGACAGTACGGTACGATTCATTTTTCAATTTTCGTACTTGGTACGGTACGGTACGAAGTTCGGTATTTATTTCGTACCGTACCGTACTCTTTTTCGTACCTTCGCATTACACTTAATCTTCTCAAATGAATTCGAAAAATAATTTCATTTAACATCTATGCCGTTTCATAACGAGGCGCTGATAATATAAATTGTGTCCATCAAAGAACTTTTAAACTAAAGGGCAATTTTAAAATGATTTAAAGCGGCGCAGGTATGGTAATAAAAATGCAACTGATTCACTTGAGCTGATTAGATGAGCTATGTCGTACATCGGTTTTACTGCAGTGGCGTAAAACTTTGTGATTGCGTGGAAATCATATAGGCCGCTGATTTATGACGTCTTAATCTGAATGCATTTTTCTGTAATAAGGAAAGTTGTGATGGCCCAATTAAAATCGACAAGATAAGCAGCATTCATAATACTAAAAACCACGGTGTTATCACGGTGCCCGAATATACCAACTACAATGGCGGATACGGAAAAAAATTGTGGGGGGGTAGTCACACATGCAAGCACAGGCTTTCAAATTTACAAAAAGATTAGGGTGCCTGAGGCGCGCAAAATTTTATTGCAAACGAAACAAAAATATATGTTTTTAGAGTGAAATAAACATTACCAGACCGGAAAATGTATCTGAGCGCCGGAAGCCCGCTGAAATTTTTGTAAAAATTGAATGAAAATTTTCACTTTAAAGGCTCAATGCTACGAAATATACAAAATTAATCAGGGAATATTGCGCAACGCAAGCGGCGAAAATTTTATGAAAATTAAAAACTCTCCCCTTGACCAACTATGCAACTAAGCTCATCAGTAACCACCGCTATTACGTTTTGTTTGTACTCTGACACTCAGAAGTATATTATCAGAGCAGAAACATCAGAATATAAAGATATATTTAGGCTGTTTTGAGTTGAATGTTAGCTGATGCTCATCTTAAATAGAAGATATATTTTGTAAAAAAAAACAGTCAGTCACAATATGGCATGTCGGGAATACGTCTGTCTGGTATGAAAAAATAAATAGCATTATTCAGTTATGTGAAGAGAACGTAAATTACATCAGAAATACCAGATGCACAATGATAATGTTCGAATTTCTTGTGACGACACAATGCCAGATTTTTTCGCGAAAACTGTGCTCATCCTACCACCATTTATCACCACCGGTCTACCATTCTCATGCGCAATGTGAACAATGATTTTGGGGTGGCATATGCTTAATTACGCGCATGTTTTACTGTCCTGGATTTTAAACCAGATATCATAAACTGCATCACTTTGATGTAAGATGTTGGTGACGTTTCTTGCGGTGGCCAGATCTTACAAATAAAGCTGATTGGGACATTGGTAGTTGGTACGGTACGAAATTGCTGCCCAGCGAATCGTACCTGTTTTCGTACTGGTACGAAATTTGGTACGATAAATGAAAAATTTTAATCGAACTTAATTTCGTACTGGTACGAAGTTCGGTACGATGTACGAAAAAAATAATATCGTACGGTACGGTACGGAAAACTTTCGAAAGGTACGGTACGAAGTTCGGTACGAAATTATTTTGCTGGTTCGAAGTACGATAAAAATTCCGTACCGTACCGTACTGCCAGCCTTGTCGGTCGCAAATCGGACTGGTTGCAGATTTTGTGTCATTGACAAAACCATTCTCGGGGGGGGGGGAGTCGCGTTTAAGTGCTGACATCACAAGTGTTTTACTGTAGCGATATCTAAGTAAAGTTTGAGTCTTCGTACGTTTTCCATCGCAGTTGCAAATGCCCCGAACAAACCCTTCGTAGAATTTCTGCTTTCATTGCTGGACCAGTGTCTTCGCCGCACAAGGAAAGGTGATCATGGGAACACAACGTAGAGATGTAAAAATTTGGTCAATTTTGCATTTGGGTTTTTATGACCCTGGCGTACGTATTCATGTAAAATTCCACCAGAAGGATACATTATCGTTTTCAAGGTATGCCCAAGTTCCCTTACAAAAAGTTACAATACGCGAGATTTGGGGAGATGTATGAGCAGCATTGCTTCAAAATGCACAAGGAATTTTTTCATTGCCGTATATGAAACATGAGGTCGATACAAAACTGACTTTGAACTACTGTAAATTAGGAAATAATTTAATTGCAAAAATTTCTTAGCGCAGATTCCGGCAAAACTTATCAGACTAAGCCTATTGTTAATATATTATTATATTGGCGCTTGGAAATCGCATTTCGTGGTACTGCTCGCATTCACGATTTTATATGTTTTTAACCAAAAGTAAATATAAAACCGATAATGTTGTTCCAAAACCGCAATCTAGCCGCATGCAGTTCTGTGGGGCATAGAACTAAATGCGCTTTCGATGCGAAAGCTAGGGCGTGTCATCGCGCAGGGTTTGACGGCGCGATCGATCAGTGGCCCGGGCTTGTATAAAAAATATTTGACTAAAGGAAGCAACTATTTCACAGCTCTGCTACACTGAGCTCTGGTCGATAGAAAGTGTCGCGCTTGAGCGAACGCACTGGAGCTTTGTTCCTTAAAAATGCGTAAGAAATCGAGAGCTTCTGTGTGATCAGGCGTTATCTTGGTGCGAATTGTTTGAAGAATAGGAAATATAGCAAATACATGATTTAGCACACTAAGTGTTTCAAGGCTCATTTGTGAGATCCTATATGCGTTTACTAGCGGAGTTTCGTGAATTAGGCCCCTGACCCCTTAAAATTTTGTTTAGCCCACATATTTCTTAGCACCTAGAAGAATCACACTAATAAAATCATTTTTACGATTGCAGTTAGGGGGTGAGAGTCAAGCACGAAAATTTTGGATATTTTGAAGATTTTATTTTTTTTTTGCATTTTAATAATTTCTTCCACATTCAAGTTCCCGAATACTTACTGAATACAAACGATCCATTGGGCAGCGATAGATCATGCTTGGTATTTTTTCATCAATAGCTCGGTATTTTTTTACCGTCGTATAGAACAAATACCACTCGCTACTGCGCTCTACGATGGCGGTACAGTTCCGATTGGAATGTTATCCTCTTAGAGTTGTACAGCTGCTAGCACTACCAATACATACTGCATCTTTGTCATTTGTGTGGTTCCATGCTTAAAGCGTATTTCAATTGGAGAAAAACATTATTCAAACAACCAGGTCAAAAATTGTATTTTCAAGTTGACATTACGATTGAGGAATGGCTTGTTTACTTCCTACTAGGGAATTCGAATCTGACTTAGATTTAGTTTTTTCGAGACGGATCGAATCACTGATCACTGATTTTATATGAATAACCAATATCCAATTTTTACTATCGCAACTTTCCTATATTATATTCTATCAAGAAATTTTATAGTCACGAATTACTGATATTAGCATTGGACAATTCGCAGTCTATTATGTCTAAAATCAAAATTTTCATTGGTAAAGACATAAATTTCATCAAAACCCATTGCATTTTGCCATTAAAAAATGGAAAATTCGTCTATTTAGCAGGGTTTTGTTCCTATGAAAGATTCGCAATTAATTCGAATAATTTCTGCTCCGTATCGATTCGAATACTTGACCAGTCTTACCTCCACTCAACACTCTAAATCAGTGGGTATTCACATTTTAGTACTGCCGGGCCGGTAGAACGACAATAATCGTTCGCGGACCAACGGCGATGACATGCTACAGTAAGTGACATTTTTGGGAATTAAAACAAAAATTTCCATAAGTAAAGTTTGCAAATTAGTGTATTTGAAAGATAAATTCTATAGCTAAAATAACAAAAAATATGTCCGGAATGTCTCTTTTACTATAATTTAGAGAAGTAAAGCTAGGAAATGATGTTACGTGTTATTTATTAAGCTTTCGCCACAGCGAAAGTCCTATTGAAATTCTACGTTTTTTATTATTATTATTATTATGGAGGCTTTCGCTACTGCGGAAGTCTTAGTGAAATTCTACGTTTTTAGGGCTTTCGCTACAGCGAAAGTCTTATTGAAATTCTACGTTTTTTTCTTATCATTCTTATTCATTATTATGATAAATGGCTCTAGCATCAAATCTACAAGATCTAGTGATCTAAAATCACTAGTTAAAAGGTCTGTGTGGATGGAAACACTTTGTTTCATATTTTTAATGTAGACTTTCAAAATGCAGTACTGAAAGTGATGATAATGAAATGCATAAGGCTTTTACAGGACAAGCTTTCGGAATGTGAATCATGTGCGAAATCATAGTCAAAGAGTCAATGAAGAACTTATGGCGCGTACTTTTCGCGGCTAAGGCTCTGTTTTTCAGATATAATTATTTGAAAGTGGCCCAATAGAGTGTCTGTTAAAATCACATTGATTGACGTGGTGGCCACGTGTGTGAGTGATAGTTGCCCAATACTATTCGGCTCTAGCATCAAAGGTGCGAGGTCTAGTGATCTAAAATCTTAGTGAAAAGGTCTGTATGACTGAAAACTTTCTATTTCAATTTTTTACCTAAATCTCCAAGTTTCTCTGTTCAAGGATTCTAGATTTTCTGTAAAAATTCAATTAAACATCACATTGATTGACGTCATGGCCACGTGGTCTGTGCGAGTGCTGTTGTCATATACCATTTGGCTCTAGCATCAAAGCTGCAAGGTCTAGTTATGTTTGTTTTCTGATATCACAAAGTTTGTTCAGCAAAATACACCCAAATAAACAGTTCAGTCGGAATATCCACCCCGACTTGGAACTGGCATCAATGCGAGAGGTCCTGATCTACCATATGACTGAGCCTTCTCATTCCTTTGTTACACGATGAGAATGAATCCCATACTGATAGATACTGCAATACAGAATACCACAAATAAAATACTTTGTTGTCGCAGTTTTGTAGTCTTACTACTTATAAAATTACAAAATTTTCTTCATTTTTATTTAAAGTCTCTGTCAGGGTTGATGGTGAAACGATCTGCTAGTTCCTTGTTTTTTTTTTTTTTTTTTTTTATAGCCACTTCTTTGAGTGGGTCACCCTGTCCAAGGCCCTGTAACAGCGGCCACTTATGGGCGGACAGGGTTACAATTACTGGAAAGATATGATCTTTTCCTGTTCGGCTTAGCCTACCCAAGTTATTACACCCTGGGTTGAGTGGTGGGCGTGGATAAGCGAGCCGGACTCGCCGGGGCTCGAACCCGAGCTCTTCAACCTGCGATGCCAACATGTTTAACCACTAGGCCATCGCGCCCACAAGATCCTTTTAGTATTCTTTTGCAACATGCAGGAAATATTTTGAGAGTGATCCTTGAGTATGCACCTACAGGGCTAGGTTTTGCCTCTCCAAACACATCGCATATAATGTATGTTATTTTTCTATCTTAATCATGGTTGCTGATTTTAACAGTATTGTGTTTTATTTAATAACTGACCAAAATTATGTAGCTTTATAATATTTATTATCATTAGTTTTATGTCTTAACAGTTTAATTTTTATATTCTTCTGTATTACCCCTCGACTATTTTAAAAGAATTGAAACAAATACAAAGTAAATATGAATAAAAAGATAAATGGACAGAAGTTTCGAATGGTCTGTTACAATATTCTTGCTGAATATCATGCAGGGACGGATAGAGCTCGCTCATTCGATTACCCCTATTGCACGGAGGAAGTCCTTGATTCTGACTTTAGGCGAAAGCAGGTTCTTAAGCAGTTATCTGAGTTTGATGCTGATGTTATATGTCTGCAAGAGGTGGATGAAGATGCTTATAATTCAATTTTTGTACCAAAAATTTTCAAAATGGGATTTTCAGGATTATATGCTAGGAAGTTTGACATTCCGGAAGGATGTGCAACGTTCTACCGCAAAGATAAATTCACACTTGTTGCTTCCAAAACATTATTTCTCAAAGATGCATTAGTACTTGATCATAATTCTGATATTTATAATAAAATCAAAGAAAACAGTAAACTATTGCAAACTGTGATTTCACGGGGAAGTGCCATAGCGATTACTTTATTACAAACTGCAAATCATGATCATGTTTGTGTCTGCAATGTTCACCTGTTTTGGAGCGATAGAGGCGGTCACATCAGAGCTATACAAGCACAACTGATACTTCGAGAAATGGATCATTTCTTACAAAAGTGGAACCATGAAATGGGATCATCTAGAAAGGGAATAGCACGTATTGTTGCCGGCGATTTTAATAGCGATCCATACTCAGCTGCTGTAGAACTTATGACTAAAGGTCAAGTGCCTTCGAATCATTCTGATTGGTTTGCTATGGGTAAGGATGAATTTCAGCCAGGTATCGATCTTCATAATGACATTAAATATCAGAGTGCCTTCGGTTATCCAACTTATACCTGTTTTGTTCCAGAATTCCGGCAATGCGTTGATTTTATCTTTATAGACCCAACCCATCTCTGCGTTTACAAAATTGAACCTCTTCCTTCTCACGAGGACATAACTCGTCATACAGCCTTACCAAACAAAGATCTTCCATCGGATCATCTTCCACTTGTTGTAGATTTAGAATTAGTGTAACAGCAAAATTTTATCCAAGATGAAAGTTTGTCTGAATATGAAGCAAATTTGACTTGCCTCTAGACCGAAATACCAAAGGAATATGCTGCTGAATTGGGAGTTCCATACAGGAATGTTCAGACCGGATCTGATGTTTGAAAAGAAACATATCTGATATAGAAAAAATTTTAATTTTAAATATATTTCCGAATAGTGGCAGATGAAGTTTGATGTTTTAGTGCATAAATTGACACATGTATAGCAGAGGGAACCTGCGTATGGTCTTCAAATTAAAATGTAACAAAATAAATCACGAACTATACTCATGCTTATTTTCATCAAAAGCATGGCTGAATTTAGAATGTATTTATTCAACGATTCTGTTCAGAATAATTTTTGCAGAATGTATTCCAAATGTAAAATATTTGGTTTGGCAATCCTTAGATAACTATTCACTAATTTTTACACATCCATCACTTTTTTGCTGTTAATCATCTCTCTCTGACGCTCTGATGCACAAATTATGAATTAAATCGTTCAATTTTTTTTATAGCCGCTTGGAATGGATCATCCTGAACAAGGCCCTATAATAGCGGCCACTAGTAGACGGACAGGGTTAGAATTGCTGGGAAGATATCATCTTTTTCCTGTTCGGCCTAGCCTACCCAAGTTACAACAACCTGGATTGAGTGGCGGGGATGGATTCACGCATCTAAGCTTGCGATGCCAACATGTTTAACCACCAGGCCATAGCGCCCATACAGTGCACTAATTCTATTGCATCGCCAAGTGGTTGTTTATCACTGGCAAAAAGTTGATGAAAATAAAGTTTTCATCAAAAAATTGAATTTTCTGGATATTCCTGCATATACAGACACATATTTATACATTATCCTTGATTGCTTCCCATATGACTGTTCATATTGAAAAATGTCGAGGCTTACATATAACATATTTTATTAAAAATGTACTTAATTCAGACTTGAAGTATGCACTACAATTTATCAATTTAATTTTTTTAATTGATTCGTAGTCTATTTATCCAATTATTATGAAACTATTATCAGAAATAACTTCCCAATAACAATAAACACACAGCTAAAGTGAACCTTGGATAGGGTGAACCCAAACAAAAAAGTTTTGTCCAAACAAATTTTGCCAAGTATGAGTCACTGATGGACGCGATCCATCAGGGGCTCATGCTTGGCAAAATAAAATTTTCGAATAACGAAAGGTGAATTATGGCATATGTTGATATAACCAAGGGTTGGTATAACTAGTGCACCCTATTTATTGTTTTTGGAATGATTAAATTATCAACTTCGAATTTAACTTATATGGGTGAATGAAGAATGTTACATTAACTCTGACCATCTGGGCTCGCGGAGAGCTCCATTTTGATTTTGTGATGTTTTGTTTTTACAATGATATATACTCCAAGTATTTGTATAGTGGATTTTGAATATGATGCCTTTCTATTTTAATTATGCCTTTTTGTTGCAATGTGCATTGCCAAATAAAGTACCATTATCTCAGAAACAAACTGAGGTCTCTTGGCTCAAGGCTCCTAAAACAATATGTAATGACTAATGACTGACATGGGTTTAATCTTCAGCGAAGAATGTACAGGATAGAAGGTTATTTGCCCTCTATATAGTACAGTCTAAGCCTCCAAAATAAGATTTATGTGAATATCTGGGAAAGTGTAAACTTTACACATGTAACAATCACTATTAATATAATTTATCTGAAAGTGAAAATAGTGATACTCTGGTAAACGATTTGTATATAAATATATTCCGCTATTCATATAAGCGCTTTACCTATTTTGAGAAAAGGCCATTTTTAACGCAATTTCATTTTGTTTGTCTATTATGTTTTTGAACAATTTATGTTAAAATAGTTCATATCATTCAAGCGACAGTCACGAGAAAATTAACTTGCATGATACACCATTTTGTAATATTTGGTCATTATGATGTCATATCAGGCGAAGTGTCAAATTACAGGAATGCTCACAGGACTCCTCAGAATCGTAGTTAAAAACTACATCAGAAAATGCTGAGTTTACATTTCCCCAAAAGATGCACACAGGATTGCGTATGATACTGCACTATGTGCGGGAATGAGGACTGCATCTCGCATGTACCTGTATTCTGTTTCACTCTTTTACTGGCAGTAGGTTTGTAACGCCGCTGGGCCGCTGCTATTATGATCTGCGTGTATCTCGGATACAAATTTTCAAGAATATCTAACGTATAGCGAGTCGACCACACAAATGCAAAAGCAGTCTTTGCTACTACTATTTATGTATATTTTGAAATTTCAGCCAGCATCATACAAATTAATTATTAATGTTCCCAAGCAATTCAAGATACAAAGCGAGAGTACCCTGTAGTTAGCAGTATAATTATTACAGATATATGTAACCGTGGATAGTTAGCTACCTTTAAAACTAAATGCACGATGGACACAGACTGAATGAAATGCAATACAAAAATGGACTTGAACATCAATGCATGCCCTTAAATGGGTTATAGATTAAATCAAGAAAATATGATGCAAAGCTGGAACAATAAAGGTCGTATCTCATTGTTGTTTATTATAGTATATGCATAAAATGGTTCAGAACACTAATAAAATTTACGAAATTGAAGAAAGTTTAAGTTCTTGAAGAACAACATGGAACTTTGGTGAAACTATTGCCGTTTGGGCTTTTAGTGAAAAAAATCACAATTCTGTATGTAGTAAGAAGAGGAAGACATCTTAAGAGGTAATTTCAATTATTCTCAACTGAAATCAATTAGGAAATTGTTTAGCATATATTTAATATAAAAATTTAATTCAAATTAACTGATTGATCCAAAGATTAAGTAACTATCAAAACTGATGTTTGGTTCAAATTTATCAGATTTATAAACATTTTATTTGAAGTTCCAAGAAATTGAAGAACTGTGAAGACGTTTGTATTACACAAACTTTTACTAAAATCACCTCTAATAAGGTCTCTTCCACAGGAAATGTTTTTTAAAAAAGATTAGCAATGTTTTTCTAGGAATTAGGAATCATTTTGAATTAAAGATGTCTATACTACACTACCCTATGACTATAGTGGTAACAAATGAGAAAAACTAAATGAATATTTGAGGGAACCACGAAAAGCAGCACTTTAAATTTTTTTTTTAAAATCCTAATATGGCACTTGAATGAAAAAAGGATCATTGATTCAATCAAAATTGATTTGGTTAAAGTTTCATTCCATTATACATAAAGTAAAGTAAAAAAGGAATAACGTGTTTCTGGAAGGTACACTAAATGGCCAACTATCAAACCATAAACCTTCAGTTTCGCGCAATAGTGCATAATACACAATGCATTTGCAGCAAATAAGGTATTCTACAATTACCTCTAAGAATAAATTCAATGCTGATGCGGGCGTTGTACAACAAAATTTTGATACACGTTTAAGTTTTTTTTTGCACATCTTCCGATACCTTCAAATTAAGAGCCTGAGATTGGTGGTTGTCTAATTATTTGACAACATATTATGAAGTTTGAAGACTAGGATTTGTTGGGATATCAGTATATTGTACTATCCGGATAACGGATAATTGCATTACCGTATTTGTTATCCAGGTACCCGGATATTAAAAATGCACAAACACTGCTAATACATATATTGGTAAGTATGGATTTCAGAAGGTTTAATACTCACTTTTGGCATGAAATATTTCTCAGATCATGTTAAATCTTTTTTTTTTTAAATGGAATACGATTAGTCTAGACTAGACTACAAGGTATTATTCTTGCAATAAGCAAATAACTGCAAAAATATGAATGTATAAGAAAGCATGCAATGTTTGTCCATAAAAAATTTTCGAAATACTTCTGTATAATTCACTGATGGATCGCATTGATAAGACGCGATATATCTGTGGCGCATGCTTGACAAAATAATATTTTTAATTTGGAAAACATTCTTTGATGTTTGTTTCATTTTTCAATCCTTTTGAATTTATAATAAAATTATTATATTGCTCTAAAAAGAAAAACATGATGAAAAGCAAAAATTTGATTGTTTTTTGAAGATAAAAAAGGTATGAACAATTGACATTACTATACAAAAAAGAAAGATCCTAACTAGCTTAAATGCTTTAAAAATTACTTATACCTTTCGGCTCTAGCATCAAAGTTGCAAGGTCTAGTGATCTAAAAAGTTAGTGAAAAGGTCTGTAAGGCTGAAAACTTTTTATTCCATATTTTTTACCTAAGTTTCTAGATCTAGATTTCTAGTTCTGGATTTTCTGTCAAAATTCAACCAAATTTTTTTTTTTGGAATTCGAAATAGCTTTCTGCAAGAAAGCTTTGAAAGCGTTCTGTGTGTGTTGGGTCATAGTCCATTTACGTCCCGAAGCCCCATAATTAAAAAAATTTCACGTCTTCTATGCAATTTTTTTGTGGTTATTTTTAATAAAAATCTATTTTTTGTCAAACATTTTGCCTACGGCGGATATTGTGCCGTCATTATTCAACTTCGAAAAATTCAAAAATTTTGCCCCTCCCCCTCTTTCAAGTTTCTGAATACGCCACTGATTTTAACGACCGTGATCTTGACCGCTCGACTCCTATGAGGTAATTGCGATCACGTGATGCTATCAGGCTGTCCCTATACAACTATCGTTCATTATACAATAATATGGGGTGCAAAACGGAGCATTCTGTTGCATATTTCATTCGTTTTTCCTAGACAATGATTCTCAACCTTCGCTGAATGAATATGTCACTCCATTGTGAATATTTATGTAGTCGGTATGAACTGACGGTACCGTAATAAAAAAGTATTTAATATGTAAACATGATAAAATCATGCATAAAGCTGACTTAGGATACTCCACGCATAGGGGTGTTTGTCATGTCACGTTATTTAAACATTCATGTTCCCGTTAATTTGTGTATTAATTCACAAGCGCGGCTCACGTTCGTGGTTGCGTGGTAAACGCCAGTTGCGGATGGGTTGGCTACGCTGGCCTAGAATGTGTGAAACGTTGAAGCGAGGTCTCCGTTACACGGGTCCTTTCAAAACGCTAAACGGGGTAATACTTCACTTTTCTGTTCCGCGTTTGGAAGAATGCTTTGGCATATTTTTTTATTCCATCTGTCCGTCTTCTTGCTGCTAAGTCGTTTGTTTACATTCTTCAAGTGTTCTTCATTCAATTCGTCTACGTATGCCGATGACACACGAAAACAAAAACTGTAATGTATACAATATAAGCCAATACCGCTGTCTATAGCCTGTGAATGTGCAAATGGAAAATATCTATTTAAATTTATATTGTTTTAACACAGATATGTGCTTAATTTTTTTCGCATTTGTTACACGGAGTGTTGTTTGGAAAACAGGTACAACAAGTAGATAAAACAAACTATTTAGGTACAATTTGAATAATTAATTTCATATGAAAAAATTATAACTATATTTGCGTAGGCTGCAGAGCATAAAGAAATCCAATTACACTGCAATCATAGACAACATTTTGTCAAGCATAGGATACAGATGTCCCTCGTTTTGGCGGCGAGATGAATCAATGACATAGGCCTATGCTTGATTCTTGAACGTATAGAAGAAACGAAGTAGTCAGTCGGTCTCACGTATAACTCAAACCGTGATAAGGGTAATCATACTTTGATCGATGAAATGTAGCGTGTTTTGTATGCACTGAATTGATTGTAAAGCAATACGTATGTGTTTACGGAATATTTATACCGTATTCCGCAGAAAATTGACCGGGTCAATTAATATCAAAACAACGATAGCTATAAATATATAACAATATAATATGATCTCTATTATCCGCGAGAGAGTGCAGAAATGATGATGGCATACATATTTTGCATAAGCTCGTCTTTGTTGTTTGTTGCGGCCTTGGCGGGAAAGCCAAATTTACCCGAAAAGTGTCGCCTGCCAGTTTTTGAGGCGGTCGATTGGAATATGGTAGGAGTTTAAATCAAACTGTATATTTCGTTGGCTTACATTAATCTGAGCTGTTAGAAGGATCGCATAATTATGATTATAATAAAAGATAATGATAAATATGTTCACGATGCAAGTTCAAATGATTTTGATATCAAACGTGATGGCAATCTCGTAGTCAGGAATACAAAGAGAGGATGTGAGGGATGCATCTTTCCACCAGCCTTTGAGACCAGCAAAATGTCTAAAATTAGAGAAATACGCGAAAGATTAAAGAAGTTAATATTGGGAATGTTTCATTCCATCAAAATTATCGAAACTGAAAATATTACTTTCTTTAACCTTTAAAACACTATCTTGCACAAAAACTTCGCGCCTTCTATATGATTTTCTTCATTCGTAGCGAAGTGGTATAAGTATTCATTTGTGTCGCAAATTATGATGTTTTAAAGTAAGACTCGGCATTATTGTGCTAGTTAATATCAAGTATGCAAGCCCTGTTTTTTTTGAAGATTGTGATATTTTTTTAACTTTTTCCCAATTTCTTTTACATTCTAGCTCCCGAATACTTGGTATCAGATACTGAATACAAACGATCCATTGGACAACGATAGATCATGCTTGGAGTTAGCTAACTTCAGAGACTCGCCAACCGGTGTCTACGCAGAGTTCAGAGATATAAAATTCATTCACAAGTGAGAGGAACGCAAAAAGTCTCTGTCTATTTTACCATTTACCAAGGCACATACTTTTCGCTGCGCTCCGCCACGGGGTACAGTTCCGTTGGGATGTTTGTTTTCGAGTTGCGAAATTGTCATTCAATCTGTAGACGTAGACGACAATAAAAGTTTTAAAGAAGGGTTCGCCCCCTGCCAGGTTCTTACGCCTATGCAGCAAATTTAAAGCATTAGAGAAAATAAGCAGTTGCTCATTGGAAAGCGCCAATCGCTATTAATACTCGCCTCCATAGCACAAGTGGTGCTGGTGATATATGCGATGTAATTGATAAAGATACGTCATTCCGGAGACACTGCTTACCTGGGATACCCTTATAGTTTAAACGTTTTTCAAATTCACTACATCTCAGATAAACGGAATTGCTGATATCTGATCATGTTTGTCTATTTTGCAGCATTGTCATGATTCATGTCAATTTTCACAACCTAAAATTTGCATTTCGCCTGAGTTCACTGGAAAATGAATCAAGTTATGAATATCCCAAAAACAAAGCGTTTTTTATCAGAATTCTAGAATAGTGAATTTCCAAGACCTTACTTCGCCTTTGACTTGTGATAACGAAACCAAATTCTACCAAAACAGAAATTGAATTATTTCGATCTTTGCTTTCAGTGATAAATCATCATACAACGTCATACCGGTATTCTGGAGACACGAGGGAAAATCTGTTTATAAATTTAACGAAAAATATGGTTTGTTATTTAATATATAATTTTATTTGACTTTTTGATGGTTTCATCTCGTCAACTTCTTCAATCTTTTATATTTTTGTGCAAAGAATTTCTCTGGAAAGATGAAGCGATAGCAAGTGGAGCATCAAAGACTAAGATAGAACGTACGTATAGTGTGTCCGCTTGAAATCTTATCTTATCCTATGCTAGTATTTAACTGCAATATGCATCATTGTTTCCTCCATTAAAATTTTCGTTTTATTCATAACTTCAACAATATTGAAACACAAAAACTAACATATTCAGAACACTTTCTTTAATGGAATAACCTCAAAACTCTCTTACTGCAATTATATATGTATATATATATTTTATTGAAGAGATCATTGGATTTTATGGGCTGCATACAAGCTGTGTGACAGATTACGAACATTATATGCTTTTCTTGCAATGCGATTTCTCCGGACAAGGTTTGTTAATTTTTTCTTTACTTTACTATAAGAAAATGTGCTATGTATAACAAATTTTCAATTTTGTCAAGTTTCAAACCAGAGTTAGATTCAGCAATAAATTTACACCAGCGCTTAAAACCGTTAATTTCAAGATTTACCATTTTTATGTCCTTCAAAAAAAAAAAAAAAAAAAAAAACTGTATGTGTTATAGAATGCAGTTATAATTGCTGATCCGGAAATAATAGTAAAAGGAACATATATTCTTTAATGAATCGTGAATTTATCTATTTCATTCACAGAATACTTTGTATTCTATTACAGGAACGCATGTGTGCTGTAGCGTAGGGTGTAAATGAATTATAAAGCATTTTCGTTTTGTTTGTTATGTTGGAGGTTGCCTTTTCTCTCATTCTTTTTCCATATATGCACTTCTGATTTAAAAGTGAAAAAGTTTGTACATACCAATAACAAATGTAAAAGTTAGGTCAGGGTAGAACTAACTCAATAAAAAAAAATGTAAAACATCCTTTGTTAAGCGTGCGTTACTGATGGAACGCGTCGATGAGACGCGGTCCATCTGTGGCTCATGATTGACAAAATATAATTTCTCATGTAAATGTAATAATGATTCAAGTCAATCTTCCATGATAAACCAGTGTGAAGAATGCAATTCTTTTTAATTCAGGATCAAGAAGAGTTTGGGTACATAGTAGAACTTTTCATCCCACTGCTGAAGACATCCTACGTATTCACAATAAATTGGTAGAGATAGGTGATGGATGGGATGAAGTACCACTATACCTTTCCGGGTGCACAATTTAATCATCAGTGTATTGCTTTAGTGTTAATCAACTCATAGAATTCTATATATCATTTTATTCATGTATGTAATTTACGGAATGAGAATTTGATATGTTGTAAATATCAATAAATCCAATTACTGGCAATGATTACGTATTGTTAGAAGTATAGTAGAAGCTGCCTCGGAAGTAGCAGCTATCAGATATTACTAGCTTCCTTTGTATGTGTCTGTAGAACTACTATATCATTAAGTATGCCCTAACAATTACGAATACCGTGATTGCTCAACTTCTACGTGGAAATTGCAAACACGGTGCTTTCAAGTTTCTCTTTCAATTTGATAATCCTTTTATTTTTCATCATGTCTTAGGTGGTCCTCAACATTTTGCTGGACCGTTGTGTCAATCTACTGTGATCTCTTTATCCCGGTCCAACAATAAATAAAGCGTATTCATTCTGCTTACATGAGAAAACCATGCCTTACGCCGATTTAAGCTACTTTGCTCGCAGGAGTGTTTGTTATATCACCGTTTATTCATGTTGTTGTCAATTAATTTGTGTTTTAATTCAACGGCGGGGCTTACAATTCGTAGTTTTCGAGTAAACGCCCCATGTCCCTTAGCCCAGTTGGATCCGCTTGCTGGCTCAGACTGCGCGAAACGTTTGAGCAAGATCTAGGCTATGCGTGTTTCTTTTAAAATGGGAAACAGGGTAAACCTTACTTAATACTTAATGTAATATCTTACTGAAGGTGAAAAAACTGTCGCTTTAGGTCTCTTGCCTATTTCCCAAATTCTTTTGCTGATTGAGCCACTAGGTCTACAATCTCACATTATTAAAAATTAGTGTGGTATTGATAAAGTATCATTAGTTGCAAATATTGTTGATTGATTGATTTACACACCTTCGAAAAGCGATATCGCGTATTTGTGTAAATCGAGGGTCTAAAAAACTAATATTCTTCAAATAATGTGATTGAATAGTCTTCGTAAGCACGTGACGAAATTGCAGTAAACAGTACCAGCCAATACCACAGTGTTCAGCTAGAGGATTCCATCATTTTTGTTTTATTACATGTAATGCAACGCAATGCGATGATTAAAAAATTCCCGTTTAATGCGCTTTCTTTATGGTTTGCAGCACAACTCGAAAACGGTTTTGTTACGGTAACGGGCCCCTCTAAGCCCACTAATAAAGTTCATAATCTTGTGAAAAAAAATACAATATCGTCCTATTTTTAATATGAACGGAGTATAGAAGAATAAACTCAATGAGGCATTTTTTTTTTATAAATATAAATGATGTAATTTAAAAATTGAAAATTAACTGTTTATTATCGCTCTTTGACGTAAACTTTTTGTTGACAATTATTTTTTCGGCATTTAAAACAAGCATCCATTCTTCTTGCCGCTGAAAAAATTTAAGAACGTATCAATTGAAAATCAACTTAAAGCGACAATGTGATTCACTACAACAAAAGTACAATAAATTTACTGGTCGTGTGCAGTGATTGCACATTTCCAAAATTTAAAGAAAAAACGCCAAACGATTAGATTGATGCCAATTACGGACTGTTGATGGACCGCATCTTCGCGGTGCGTTCCATCAACACCCTTTATTCCCGCAAAAAAAGTAAATTTTGAATTTTTTTCAACACTGCCAAGCAAAATTACGCTATAAGACCAGTTATTTTGTTGTATTTTTTGTTACAGTGTTGTCAACTGCAACTCGTCAAATTTGTATAATAATATTACAAATATCCAATTACTATAGTAATAAACAAGAAAAGATTTTCTTACCACGTTTATAACTGTCTAAATGTTTGACAGGCGTTGGAAATACAAATATAATTCTAGTTTTGAAAAATCTAATATTGAGATAGGCATAAGGCATTTCAATATTACGTTTTGAATGTCACATTAAGTGGACATAGATAGGCTCGCAACAAATTTCAAAATGAAAAATTCATTGAGAAAAATACTCTACAAAATATTATTTTAATTACCCGATTCTATGTTTGATTCTTCCGTGTTCAAAAAATCCGTACAATGAAAAGTGTGCTTTCCATTCTCATTTATTTGACAATAGTTAAAGAACAGTAAGGATTCGCCTGAGCAAGAAGTTTCTATTTCTTCTAGAATCAGCATTTCATCTGAAGGAGCCTAAAATCAGATTTACTTTGGTGAGTAATCGCATTATTTAATTTTCTTATAGAACTGATTATTTTTACTTTGAGATGATTCGAAAAAAATTTGAATCACAAATAAATTTTTATTTTCTATAAGCTAATTTAATCTTGTAGATTTGCCATTCGCACTATAAACTATTTTCATCAAAATATCTTAGACATTTTATAACACAAAAAGCATGATATGCTAAGAATCATAAATAACTAGATTGCCAAAATCACCACCGAATTGCACAGGCTCATTTTATGTAATAAAGCAATTGTGGCTAATTAGGTTTAATAATAATATTACTAGAACGTTATTAAATCTTTAGCCAAATTTCAATGGTTACGACCTATTAAAAACGTTATTATAAATAATCCAAACATTCGATTATCGCAATTTTTATTTAATAATTGAACGGCATACTGTTGTCAACCTAGTTATTTCTTAAACTTGGTATAGTAATACAAAACTACCATCAAACTAGATAAAGTATTACTAGGTAACCTAGTTTCACTTTCAAAACTAGGTAATACCTAGATTAAAATCTAGGTAAACTAGGTAATTGTCGTTTGGCTGTATGTAAAGCACTTTTAATAGATTTAAAGATTAAAATCTTCATATAGTCTAATCTTAAAGCTTTTTTACAACAAAAATATGGTTCACCTATTTTTTAATACTAGTTACCTAGTTGTAAAATAAGTAAATTTACCAATTTCACCTAGTTATATAATTTTGAAACTAGAAAAAATTTCTTTAAATATAAACTCGGTAAACTAGGTTTATTAGCTAAACTAGGTACTTTTACCTAGAATTGCCAACACTAGAACGGCAGCTTGAAATTACCTCATTTAATAACATTAAAGTCAACGGGTCAGGAAATACATCTAAAATTGGTATGTTCTGTTTCATTATTCGGTCTTGATAAAATTGCTCCCACCAATAATTCGCCAACTCATGTGCTGTATAAATACAATAATCCTGCAATATATAACGTTAGTTCACTGTTATCAAACAAAGCACAATGCAATGTATCTTAAAAATATATAACAATATGTAACCATACAGACTGGGTGGTATAGAATCATGAAAACTCATGAAAAAGTCGTATCGTTATTACGATACTTTTTATCATTTGGGTGTATATTTGGACATGTTGATCATCAAATCTAAATGATTTCCAAAATATCACGACGAAAAATCTAAATGCAAACGAAAATTGGAAAAACAACACTTTGCCATATCTATCGAAATAATTGGTCACTGTATACAGGAGTATGTGCTTGCAATCGAAGTTTTTTTCGGATTTTATTAAATTTAAGTAAATCTCATTTAGATAGGTAATGAATATTATATATATTAATATCAATGATATTTTCCGTTTTCTATGTGTAAACTTTGTACGTGCCCCAACGCAGTCTATTTCTTGTGAGGCGACAGAAACGAAGCAGAGAAATGTTGGTGGGTATCGCCAACGTCCACGGCAGATATCTGTACTCACTTAAAGCGAAGGAATTTTTTCAGGGATGTTCTCCACTAGTGCCCTTGCTAGAATACATTTTATAGTAAGTATTTTAGTGTCTGTTTGCTTTGAAAGAACTGGAGTGAAAACAAAATGACTTTCGTATGTTTGTATAAAAATATAGGACATAATACTGTGATTTACCATGTTTGTAATATTGCACAATATTGCTTCAAAATCGATGAGTCCACATGGGTTTTCAGGAATGAATCTTCCATTCTGACACGTGACTTTTGAACTTCTCTTCAAAACGTAGCCATCATCACAAGATACGTAGCAAACTTTATAAAAATCGTTCTTAATTTCATCTTGGCAGTCCAGCACATCTTTTGTAGAAATTGTTGATTTATCACAAAAATCAATTGCATTCCAACCTAAAAAGTTGTTTTTTATTCGCACAGTGAATAACTTTTGGATGACATTAAAATATCCAGAGATAAAGTTAAAACTTCCATCAATTCGATTTTAATCACAATTATCTACAGAACATAGTTATGAAGGCGCGACAAAAAGGACCCAAGAACAGTAACGGATCCAGAAATTTCCGGTGGAGGTGAAATTAGCCATCAAAAGATTTGACGACATAATGTGTGCTACAGGCAAAAATTTTTCGTACAAAACATACGCTTTCACTGCCGAATAAATAGAAGAATATAAGGACTTCCTTGTATCCACGCCTGCCGCAAGAAGACTCATTCTGGTTTAAATCTCACGATTCTATTTTTCAAGAACTTTGCTAAAGCAACAAAGGATAATCAAAAAAGATCTTTATTTTATTTAATTATATAATGATCTCTATAATATCTATATAATAATCGCGATAATATGTTTATTGTCAAACTCCTTTATACGTTGACGTTCTGCCACAAATATTCTATTTTATTACCTATATAGATTTCATAATCAGTATCAGTTGATGCGTTTTGTTAGTCTGTATGTTTGTTACAGCACGTTTTGGACCCCTGTATTTCTATGGCGATGGAGGCTCTAAGCGCCGTTGTTTTTTATGTCCAATATTCGACTAATTCGCATTCTTTTCCATTTTTCCTATTTTAAAAACCAAAGGCAATGTAATTCGTTTTGTAAAGAGTAACCTGTACTTACTATCATAAGTAGCATTGAATCCTTTGAAGTTTTCTATATTGTCGCTTTTAAATTGAATAGTGACCTGGTTAGTTGTTGAACGATATTTTGAATCAAATATAGGTGTGTAAAAGTATACTCCATCTTCTTCCAAACTGTTCTCAAAGATCTATATTAAGAATTACCCCCATAATGTGACACCAGTTCGAGCGCGCGCTTAAACTACCTTGTGTAAAATCTGGGTATCTAATATAAAAAAAAACTAGGTAAATCATATTTTCATTTTGTAAAACCATTTAAAATAGACTATTTCCAGATTTTAACGTACAAACTCCAAATTCAACCAAGTACCAATTACATAGTTTACCTGGTTTTTAATCTAGGTAATACCTAGTCTTGAAAGGAAAACTGGTTAGCTGGTAGTACTGTTTTGTGGTCAATTCGTTTTACTTTACCTAGTTTAAGAATAATAGTACATTCCGCTGGTGAAATAAAATTCCTAGCATGTCTGGTTAAGTTAAAGTTACTAATGCCTTGCACTGGTCATCTACGCATCAAGTTCTCGTAAAATGTTCAAAGTTTTTAGTTATTCGAGTTCTCACCACCACATAATCGCTCCGAGTATCGTCCCAACTCAAAAATCGATCATCAACCTGAAAGTCTACAAAACTGACTTCGATAACATTTCCCGGGTAAACGTTTATATTCCATTCACAAAATGTGTCATCAGGATAATTTTGTGGATATTGTGGAGACGTAAACCATCCAGATGACGTCACCAAGATGCTGCCACATTTGATATCTGTAAATGTAATATATTAGTAATTCATTATAGGTGGTTTATTTCTAGTTTATCATAATTTAGTTTAAACGGTATTCGAAATTAATTATGTAAACGGAATAACGTTTTAAAATTTCAGATAAACAAAATTGATGATATTTGGCCCTGAAGAATTCTGACTTTAGTCAGACGAAACGTTACAGAAATAAATTTGTGTGAAGTGTGAAACAAGACTTTAAACCCCTCTAGTTAGTCACATTTACTCTTGCTATTGTATCCTTGCATGTACTGCATACGGATCCGCAAACACAAAGGCAGAGAGTAAGGATAAGTAGATAGTCCATGACCCCAGACCAATAGTAAAGTCATGATTCATGTCAAATTTGGCAACGCAAAATTTGGCGTATATCTTGATTTCACTGCAGAATAGTCGAAAATGAAATGGATAGAATTCTCGACTTGATGATATCAAAGCAATATTCCTTACAACTATGTATGTGGCTTATAGTCAGTTAGTTTTACAAAACTTTACAAAGCTATTCCCATACTTTGTCGTAATCGCATTGGCTATTCGACGCTACATTACGAACAAATGACCCCTTGTTATAATATTATTCTATGTAATCTAAGGTTATGTTAAATAAAATGTAAGCGAGGATTTTGCTAATACTGACTAACTTAGTAAACAAGCTTACCTTCTTGCTGGGCTGCTGCTATCCATGTCATAGAAAAGTATATCCAGATTCTAAATTTCATTTTGGAGTTTTTTTTTTAAGAAATACAGCTTTAAATAAAAACACGGAATTTTACAGTTGTTCGCTTATAACTGGACATTGTTATACGGGGTTTATCAGATTGGTCCGTTCGAATTGGTGATTTAATAAAAACGAATTTAATAGTTTTCCCTCAAAAAGACCAAAATGAACTCTTAGCGACTTAAAATTACTGTATAATTTTCTCGTTATAACTTATAATCCCATAATAACTGGGGAAATTGAGATAATGTGCGCACTTTGGGAAATATTTGTAAAAATGTTCTCAGAAATTTCTCCCGGAATAGTTTATAAATTGCTCATTTTTGCTCAAAATATAAAAAAAATTATTTCAAGTTGTAATACAGTTATATTCGCGTTCGAGCATAAACTTAGAAGTATGTGGCGGTAGCATCATACTTTATGAAACATGATACATCATCATAAGAAAGGTTAGAAGGTCGAAGTTTGTATTTTCACAACTAAATTAATTTTTATTTTTGAATTTGAATTATAGAAAATTTTGATGATACTCAATTTAAAAAGTCTCCTGCAACACGACGGTTACATGAAAAGTTTTTCTACTGTTGACAATAAGCTTATCTTCATTTCCTCGAAATTAAGAATAAATTTCTTCACGAAAATAATTTTTCTCTCACTTTACGCTGCTTAAAAATAATTACTACCTGGCGATATGTGGTTAATTAAGAATGCCCAACTGTAATTTCCTTGTCATGGTAGTATCCTAGTACACAAATAAGTTTTGTTAAATATGAGCCGCTGATGAATCGCGCCGTCTAGGCGTGGTCCATTTGCAGCTCATTCCTGAACAAAATAAAGCTTCTGAATGGAAAACCACAATTCAGTTACTTTCAGATAATCGCTATGAACTTATTTTCATAATTATCTTAAAACTAAACTACTTATTTCTAAATCTGTTTTGTTCTCTGTCCAAAACAATACATCATGAAGCAAAGCGTGGGTCATGTTCGGGGAGGCAATAAAGCACAATTCATCTATGTATTGAGCTTGTCAAACAGATATCTTCTTCAGCAATCTTTAGCAAACAGAACATTTTGGTTTAAGAGTTCAGTAAAAACAAACCACGATAATGATCAAAATTTCCTTGAAGTTTATGAAATACGAGGCAACTGATAACAATGCTTCGGGCAAATAGACGGAAATAATGCGAGCGACATTTTTCTTTTTAATAAAGTTTAATTTGAAGTTACGCAAAGTTGAAAATGTCATTAATAAACACCTCGAAATGTCGTTCGGTTTAAGTAAAAGTTATGGCCTTTGGTTGTGAAATATTCGTATTGTCCCTGTTTTTCAGATCAGAATACAAATTTAATTTTTTTTTAAACATTTCTGCATCTGAAAAAACAGTGAAAATAAAGAACAATAAATAAATAACGAACGTGGAAAGAATAAAAAAAAAAATTAAAATTTTTTTGGTTATCGATTCATTTGTTTTGACTTTTCTGTGAATCAATTAGAGGCTAAAATCCAACATTACAAAACACGGATCTTTGGTGGTAGTTGTGTTACCCCAGAAGCACACGAATCAGTCGGCAAAAAGTTATAAAAAAGTAGGTTTATTACATTTCAACGAAATAATTTGGGAAAGAATATTTGTATTCAGAAAGATCGAGCAAAAATTAACTAATAAAGACCCTTAGAAAGAGACAATGTTCCAATATCTCCAAAAGCCGCAATACACGCTTGCGTAGGTTGCGTTATTTTCTAGGTTCGCTAACCGAATGTTTGCTGTGTAAGGTAACGGAGAAAGCTCGTTTGGTTGCGTGCGTTTGTGCTTTGTAGGAATGTAAATACAGTTCACACAAAGCTAGCCCATTTAGTTCTCCTACCACTTCCCCTAAATAAAGCAGTAACTGGATTATCGAAGCCGTAGCACACATGTTTAAAAAGCCCGGCTTGTCACAAACTTTGAGTGTTCCTGTTGAATCCCTGACATGCTCATTGTCTGATCTACGCATCTAAGCTTAGTTTTCGATGACGACAGGGTCGTTGTTCAAGGTAAATCCTGCCTCGAAGTATGTTTGCCGCTTTGCGACTACTTTAAACGCAAAACTGTCGCCCAGTTGACAAGCCGTGATAAATATTTGGCACCTGTACATATTGAATTAGTCTTTGGGTTGAGCAAGTGATGGACTACCAGTAGATGGGATTGCACTGTTGCCGTTCGCCGGCGGTTTCTTCAGCGCTCATTTAGTTAGCCGCCTGCTATTTATTGCCTGTCCGTGATGCCTCTTGTCGCAGTCAGAACACATTTTGTCAACGGACGAGTCCTTCCTTGTTTTTGCACGGCAAAGATTGTATTAAATGTGTAGTTTCCAAGCGTATCTATTCTTGCAGTATGCTGGGTTCAACTTTATATTCTCATTCTGCATGAATCCCCTTTCTCGGATCGGCACATCGAAGATTGTATTGAGAAGTGTCCTTGTTATTGTGAACAAACGCCGTTTCAGCTAGTTACGAACTTCTATTCTTGCAGTATGTCGTGATTCATCCATACTGCAAGAATCCCCCATCTGTTGGTATGGCTCGCCAGCAGACGTGTGCAATTTGTTTCCTTGTTGTCGCGACAACCAAAGTGAGACGACTTGCCCCTACCCTCTATCCTCTTGGTTGTTTCTCAGAAGACTTCAAAATAACTAGAGGGATTCGTCCCTTTAACACTAGCACCGCACATAATTTCACGCAGTTTTCACCTCACGACGTAAAATAGAACATGTCTTCAACATATTTATTCTTCACTCGACACTGGGTGCCTTGCCCAGCGCTGATAACAAATCACATCTGCTGCCTATAGGGCAAGCTTGAGACGTCCTCCAAAGTTTTGAGGAAGGCCATTAATATGGAGAATGGTACTATCAAATATCACAAACCAAAAACTGTTTTTGTTTTGTTTCCTCCTGAAATGCAACGCAATGCATCGGCAAAACAACTTCACGCATATTTTGGCCTTCAGAGTCATTATCTCTGAATTCCCAATTATTAACTTCCTCATTTGGATAATGGGAGTGAGTTAAAGAAAGGCGAAATAAAATTTATTACATGGACTTAATGATTCGATCCGAATCTAAAATATCCAAATCAGATTCTAATTTGAAATTAGTCCATTTTGACCAGCCCTTTAATTGGAAATGACATGAAACCTAATTCCAGAGAATGCGGTTTTCATTATGAAAACGTTCACGTTAATTAAGCGCAGTCACCAATATACAAAAATAAAGGATCTAATTGGGTTTTATTTCAATTACATTCTATATGAAGCAAACTAGGCTAGGCAAATTGAAGTTTCCACAAATCTGTTGGTAAAATCTTTCTCCCGTCGAGTAGACACATGACATCAAATGTTCATCCAGTACTTAATTTAATGCTGCGTTTGCGTCGCTTGGAGTCAAATAAAATGGTTTTTAGATGGTTAGAATATAAAATAGGGATGAACAGATTCAGAAGAGAGGAAACGAATTTCGATTTGCGAACAAATGGCTTCAATTTTTTACTTATTTTTTTGTTAAATAATTCCAACCATATAGTTTCACTTTTTCTCATTCTTTCAATCTCTCCCCCGCCATCTCTATGACAGTCAGGAGAGATAGCCATGAATTTGCTGAAAATAATTCTTAATTGCCCAACTTCGAGCAGTTTCAATGTGGCCCATACTTTTGATTAGGTTTTCTACCAGTCGTTATTGTCGACAAAAATTGACAAGGCAGAGTCAAGAACAGAAAGTCTTGTTTGTTGTTTATAAACGATTGCTGCCTCAAATACGAAAAAACATTGTCGTTCAAGTTGTATTTTACAGTTATATGCACTGTATTTTCCTTCTCCGTGTATTGGATTTTGGAAATTTTGATTGAACTCATCGATCAAATCATGAAATATAATCTTTATTGCGTTTTGTCACCATTACTTCTTATATTTTGTCTAAATTTGTTTCAAGTGTTTTGTTATGTCCTATTTTGAAATTTCTTGAATGCGAAAGTTTTTAAATAATGAAATCGTCAAATTTTGAACTTTATTTTTATTTGATTCTCATGGAAGAACACTACAAGAACATTTATTGTTTCTTTGAGAGCAACATAAAAATGGACTAATAAATACGTGTACAACCCTGTAAAAAACAGTCCCTTTTTCATCAAATATGATTCACTGATGAATCGCGCCGTTAAAGCGCGATCCACCTATGAAGCATATTGGACAAAAAATTCCTAATGTCAATGCAGAATGAAAAAGTAGCTTCAGGGATTCAAAGAGAAATTGTCGCCACGATAGCTGGGAGCGATGGTCATGCCAACTGGGGGAGGTGTGGTTCTGATGAGGTCCCGTTTAAAAACTGTGGGATTTGTCGGAAAGATTTGAAGATGAATGATAATACAATGATTATAAACAATACAAATTTAATTTCAATAATTAAATTTCATAATTATAATATAACACAAAAGTATGTCATTCTTCACAGAATGTTACCTGGGCCTACATCAAGTTCGTTGAATGCAAAATATAGTTTAATTTTGTTTCGTGGCATAAAGAAATTTAATGTCAATTTAGCTTAATGTAATATTATAAATATTCAGTAGATTTTCATTCTTCAGCATTGCAGTACTGTAGTCAACAAGAAATTCATGCATGGGCCACAGATGAACCGAACCTGATCGGCGTAATATAAAGGAAATTCATACAAAATATGAGGTAGTTGCAAATGGCAAAAATACCTAGTCAGAATGTTTTTATGTCAAGCCTGAGTCACAGACAGACCGCGCCTCGGCAGTGACTCATTCTTGACAACGAATGTTCGATGCACACACTTGTTCTGACTTGGTCATAACGTATACATGATGCCAGCGTTGATGTCATTTTTATTAGATGTATACCACGTTTGTGCATCCTATTGATCGACATTGTAAACAAGTCCTCATTTTCCTCGCAGCTGAAAAAATAGTTATAATGAATGATACTGGCTGTGATAGCTAGAAAGTATCTCCAAGTATGTGCCAATTCACTACATAGTACATGAGAAGATGTCTAATTTGAAATGTCCAATTTTGATCTCATCCTCTAAAAAAGCTGTCATGTTCAGAAGGTGGGGAAATTATTCGTGAGAGTGAAATGGGGATTCTGCCCACATAAACATACTAAATTGGGCATTGTTTTATCATCTTGTCAATTAAGCAGTTTTCTTTATACGAATTAGCGAAGCTTTTTTTATCTTTTTGTGAATTATTTTTAGATATATTTGCGTATATATTTTTAGATATATTTTTCTGCGCAATATGTGATTTTAGAATATTCGAATTAAATAACAACCATCTTATTAATATATGATTATATTCGGAAATAAATCGTCGATAAAACACGATGAGAGCAATAACCAGATTAGAAAATTTTCTCGTACCCGCGTTGAACCCAAGTTTCTTGATTTTCAGAAAACTTTGACAATTAAAAGCATATTTTCTGTTCTTCTTTCTTGCACAATAATTATAATTGATCAACTTATCAAAACAGGCTGCTTCTATGCCAGGTGACGAGTCAACAAATCCATCTTGTCCCGGAGGCTGGGAACATTACGTAAAAGAGTTAAGTAAATTACCCACGTAATTCAGAGGTATGCTAAAATTTCATTTTAACATTCACATTTTTACAATAAATTCGTAATTCAAAAGTCAATAATAGTTGTAGTAAACTAATATAGAAATCCAAGAATAATCAACTCGACCGAATCCAATACTCCGATTCATCTGCAAAAACTCTGGTAGCTCTGTACTGTGAAGCATCGTATTCACTTTTTTACTTGACTACTGGTGACAAATGCTGAATTTTAGTACAATAACTGTGGTTCGCTTAGTAGAAACTAAAAATTTAATGATTTTTCAGCAACACTATAATGGCGTACTACTCTACATCATTAAATGACCGCCGTCACAGGGTATTTTGAGAGTGGTACAAGCGATTGGGGGTTGATGCCTCATGCAAACACGGGTGGTTTCTGGTACATAATTTTATAGTAAGTCATTTAATTGATCTTTGGTCGGTTCAACTGAAGCGTCATTTCACGTCGAAGTTTTCATAAAAGAAAACGATCATCGAAATGCCGAGATGTGTTCCATCAACAGTATACACTTGCCATTAATTGTGTTAACATAGCGGTTTTGAATTTCGGTAGAAAACTATTATCGAAAAGAGATAGATATATAGTGTTCATGATAGATACAAAACCTACTCTTGTCGGCTGCTCCGGGGCTAGGTCTAAAGGATCTGGAAACGAATCTAGTATCGATGTGTCATCAAAGTCTTCGATTCCTGGCTTAGAAAATTGTTTCCATAAATATTCAGCAATTTCTTCTGGCGAATATATGCAATATGCCTGTATTATAATTAGGAAGGGGATGATTTAAGGCTGAAAGCTCATGAATACATCAAGCCCATAGTTGAATATTGAGTTAGAATATCTTTTACGATACCACCTTGCCATATGATATTTTTTTTTATATATGCTTCGTATTATCTCATTCTTGTATTCTTCACCCACGCAGTCAGGAGGGTAAGGAAACAAAGTGGAGCGATAAATATATGTTTTTATATATTCTTAAGGTTATCTCATTCATGTATCGCCGTGATCTCACTCACATACGAAGACAGGATTGTAAGGAAACAAGGACGGCTTGGAGTGTTTTAAACATTTTAATTGCGACTCACCATGTCTGTTATTTCACATAGTCGGGCTTCAAAATCTATCAGCCCACAAGGAATTTCTGGTAAAAACTTCCCATTGTGACAAGTGACCTTCGAACTCCCTTTTAAAATATATCCATCAAAGCATGTGACATAGCATCTTTTATAGAAATCATGTTTGCTTTCATCGTAACATCTGATATCTTTTGCATGAAGTGAGTATTTTTGGCAAAAATCGTCCACGTTCCAGCCTGATAAGAATGAAATATCGCTAATGATATATGTATAAAAAAAAATTCACTTCCTTCAAGATAATCATGGTCACATTTAAAAAATATTACCTTTTTGTCTTTTCGAACAGATTAACAAGTAATACATTGAAAAGATCTCTAGAATTTACACTGTTTAAAAAAGATATATATATGTGGACTCGGTTTTTATCAGAAATCACTTCGAAATAAATCGACCAGCTGTTGTATGATAAGGGGCCATACAATATATAGTATTAAAGTTTACTTGCAAACCTGGTCACACTGATAATGGACCAGCGAGTATATTACTAATGGTTCAACTTATACCCAGGGCTGGTCAATTCGATTCGGTGATTCGAATCGATTCGAAATACAGCATATTGAATCGGTCATAAGAACAAAAACTTGCTGAACGAAGTGGAAAAACTTATTCGAATCAGAATTCCAATTAAATCGGTTTTGCCCAGCCTTACTTATACACCGTTCAACAAATTCAAAACCATTCGAAACTTGTTTTAAAATATTCACAACAAAATTGGTGTCCACGTCCCCCTGACCAATAGCAAAATTGGTGTAGTTTCCACTTTGTTAAACATGGACTCGCTGGTGAATTGCACCAGTAAGGCGCGATACATCACTGGGTTATGTTTGACAGAAATATAATTTGAAAGATAAAAAATGTTGTTTACAATTGTTGAAGTAATCTTTCATTCCCATATAATTATTGAAAATTAGTAAATGATTGTCATTGGGGACGACAATATGTCACCCACTACAATGCCGATGTCACCGGGGCCGACAATTTGTCACCGGCAACTACAATGGGTTTTTCCATTGTAGTGGGTAGTGATATATTGCCGACCTTGGTTACACAAGGTTACCAACCACAAATACAAACTTACTTTCGTAGGACGCGTTGAACCCTTTAAAATTATCAACATCATCGCTAACAAATTGAATGACCACCTGATTTGATATTGAACGATATTTATTGTGTTCTAGAGGAGTTTGGAAATAAACTCCATCATCATCGGTACCGTTTTCAAATACCTGAAACAATAATTGAGTTATAATGCCCCACCATAGCATAGCGGTTCAGCTCCGTATAAAATGTTTCCCCTCAAAGTACAGTTGTTTAGTTTTCATTGCAAGTTGCTCAGGTCATATCATGCAGTGGTAGCTTCAGTAACATCTTTCGGGTACTACTTCAAACCTCTTAAAGTGAATTTGAATAAAATAAAAAAAATACATATTTTATTGATGAAACCAGTATGGTACTGGTATCTTCTTCTCAGTCAGTAGCGGATTTCGAAATATTTGATGGATCACTATGATGAATTAAAGGGGAAAAAGTCTGAAATGTTTTCTTCAAAATTATGGGTCTTGGAAGGTCGATATAGCAGTCCGAATTTAATGTGCACATTAGAGGAATTACAATTGTTCATAGGAATGGTTCATAAAAACGTATTACAATTGCTGAATTGTCACGATGTAATGCATAAAACAGAGTTTGAATTTCCATGATATTTTATTAATATTTTAGCTCTGTAGGTGCAGGCTGTAGAATTGCGTTAGCATATTTTCTTCTGCGTCGTGAGGAGCGATAACAGGAATAGGGGAAGGCTATACCATCGTTTAGAATAGATATTATCACTCAATGCCACCTATTATAGCGATTTAGTTTGGTTCAGTATGCTTTCCATGGAATTAGTACAATATCTTGTGCACAGTGCCAAATCAAACAAAGGCTCCTTTCTACAGATAACTTGACCCCTTTGATTCAAAGTTTGTTTAAAGCAAGCTTCAAATGTCATACCAGAACGTAATCATTTCCGAAATCTCCATGACCTTCATATTGATCGTCGACTTCAAAGTCATTGAAAGTTATTTCTATAATGTTGCCAGGCTCCACTTCTATTACCCATTCACAAAATTGATCGCTGAGGTATTCTAGTGGATAGTATGGACTTGTAAACCAACCGGTATTCGACGTCATCACTTTTTGTCCACATATTTCTAAAAAATGTAACTGTAATTGGAGGCCTCTTTTCTAAGGTTCTCTAAACATAGTGAACTAAATCAGGAAATTTAAAATGGATAATGTTTTGACAAATTTGGTGATCACATTATGACACCATAAAAAGCGCTGATCAGTGTTTGCTAAAAGTCAGCATTTTATAGTATATCAGGTTAAACAGTCCGAAATTTGTAATTTTAGGGTCGTAAAATGGTCAACTGTTTGGAATTACCATAGTGCAGTGCGTCAGAGAGTGTTATTATTAGATATTGCCCTTCCTATCGGGACTCAAAATTTGTATGCCCGAATTTTGGACAAATTGAATTAATATTTTTGAACACTATACCCACTATAGTATATTTTCCTATCTGCTACTATATACCAGACAAAACAAAAATATTGTCTGGCTAATTTTTGGCTAATGCAGCAGGCCGTTTTCCATTGATATGCATCCCATCATTATACAAATATATACATACCTTCTTGTGTGTGAACGATGATACAATTCACTGATGGCAATAAAATTAACAGCAATCTACCTAATTCAAACATTGTTTGACACCTTTAAATTAAAATAAAAAGATCGCGTCAGAGCTAGGGCTGGGCAAAACCGAATTATTTAGGATTCGAATCTGATTCGGATATTTTTTCGAAACGGATCGAATCATCAAGTCCATAAAAAAAACAATGTTACATTTTTACTATTACAAAACGTCTCTGAGAAAATCAAGAAGTTTATAGTTACGAATGATCAATATTATATATATAATTATAAAAACAACTATTTTCAATTCACGCTTCTTGTCGACGAGCAAGAGGTTTCATATTTTACCGTATAATACAATCGATTTTGGTCAAATTTGACCTAAATCGATTGCATATTATCGTTAAAAGGTAACGTCTACTTCTTCAGTTAATTTTTGATTCATATGAACAATTAAAGATTGATTCGAATAAAGTGTACCTCGAATCACCGAATCAAATTCCCCAACCCTACTCACAGTACAATAACAGTCCATGATCTTATGGATACTAATTAGATTTTTCCATTAAAAGTCATTAAGTATTCATAAAAACTTTATTAGCATTTTTATCCTTACCTATCTAAGCTGAAACTTAGCAATAACGAAATATTTTAAATATAGGTCATAATGAAATAATGTATAACGTTGAACGGCGAAATAAAATTCACTCACAGCCGAAATCAATACCAATAATTAAACTATCCCCAGGTATATAATTTCTGCGGCCACAGGCATTGTAAACTTCCGATGAGAAGTTTTCACAGAAAAATATTTCATCGTTGCTATTTTATAAAATATGGCTTCTGGAGATTTCAGGTAGTTGAGACTTACAAAAATGACTCGTTCTCATTCCACAAAAATGTTAGTTTATGTATTCATGTATGTCTAACTAACTCGAACTATCAATCTATCTCACTTTTTCTGTAAAGAATCCATAGACTTTTTGGAACAAAAGTTATAATACTACTCAATCTTCTGTCCTTGCAAAATTTTATTTTTACTGGACCGGCACGCGACTGAAGTCTTAGAATACATACAACAGTTATTGCAAATATAATTGCTACGGAATTTGCATTTCATTAGTAAACGATTTCATTTATATTGCTAGAATATTTGTAACAACTTTGTAACATTATAAATATTACTAGAATGATATTTTTTCTTATGAAAACTCACTCGAAACAAAGCCTGGAGAAACACACAAAGGAACCAACTAACAGTCACTAGAAGGGCAAAATGCTGTGGTTAAAATGTATACCAATTGCAACTGCACTGGAAGTGAAAATTTCCCACGCAAAAATGAACCGCTAAAGTGAGATTAAACGTAACATAAACTTTCATTATCACTCGATAAAACATATCTTCTGACAAATTGGCTGATCCATGATTTTATCACAACAGCAAAATTAAATCTGGAATTTATTTAAGAATAGTTCTAAAGGTCTTCATGTGCCGTATTAACATATTAAGAAATTATGAAATGACCGCGAGCAATATTTTGAAATTGATGGATTGTAATCATCTGATAAAAAGTTATCAAAGTCCACGGGGTGCAAGGCACGTAGTATTTTCACTTTTAAACGCTTTCAGTAAACTCAATGGAATTTTGATACACGTTATTTATTCAGAGCTATTGATTCTTGCTTTCGTTTGGAGTTGAGCGACCGATATTTTTATATGATTCCCCGAAGCACTTCCTAACATACTTGTTCATTGCTATCTCACCATTTACAAGTGGTGATGTTACTTTTGGTTTCAAGATTGAAATCGATTCGGTTCCACGCCCGGTTCGAATGATTCGAATTTTTATTTTAGCGATTCGATAAACAATCAGATACGTTATTTTGTCAAACACGAGCCATAGTTGAACAATCAGATGCGTTATTTTGTCAAGCACGAGCCACAGATGGACCGCGCCTCGGCGGCGCAGTCCATCAGTGACTCAAGCCTAACAAAACACGTACGCGCGATATAATTTTATTTTCAAATCCTGCGATTTACACGTTTATTCTGATATATTAAAAAACTCAGGAATTTATTAATATACAAGTCAATTCATAAATCATAATAAGACTTGGATGTAGTTGATTTAAAATGTGATTCGGTATTAAATTGAAAAGTGAATCAAAAGGGGGAACAATGTTCACAAGTTTGCTTATCAAGTCATCAACAGGAATATCAAAGGGTTAAAGATAAAATCTCACAATATTGTAATAAACAGTTTGCCAATTTCCTTTGATTTGTCGAACATGAGTTTAAATTCTGTAATATCAACTCCAAATTTTGTACCAAAAAGTTTCCCAAAGTTCCAACGTTTTTTTCCCAAATTGTGTACCCAAAAAATGGGCAACTAAGGAAGTTTTAAACTTCAACAACAAAAACAACATACATCTATTATTTCTATGGTGTTTACAATTTTTTTTTGTAAACAAGAGTTACAAAAAGGGGCTTGTCAAAGCCAAAGCACTTGCTAATTCGGTGATGGAAACCGACATTAACCCCAAACGTTAACCTTGCCTGTTCCTCATTGATTTCAAACGGGATGGAATGATGAAATGGTGGATGACTCCAGGGAAGATACTATGGTGCATTCGACGAAGCGATTCGATTCACCGGATTGAATTGCCCAGCCTTATGGTTACAAAAGGCCCAACTTGTTTTTCATGCCAATCAGAAAGATAAAACGGAATCAAGTATATTGAAAATTATATTAAGTCTTTTGAGTTAATAAACATTTATAATGTATGGCTATGTTAGTCTATGCTATAAGCTTTATAACATAATTTCGATATGCTTGTTTAAGTTTTTTTTTTAACTCTTTATTCAAAAAACGCCAAGACTATGAGATTGAAAAGAATAACACGAATGATCTTTTCGAGAAGAACTTTTCAGTTTATTGCAAATAAATTACCTCGTCAGCAAAATATTTCACCAAAAAGAATCGGAGAGATATCAGACTCTGTTCCGCTCGGTGCCACTATAGAGCAAAAGTAAAATGTGGTGAAATCGCTGTAAAGGGAATGCTCATACAGGCAGTTTTTTTGGTTACTTCAACCGTGGTTATCATGTTGGTATCGCTTGCTTATGATCACGATTGCGATTACCAGCTAAATCAGTTGAAGAAACTACTATCACTGCATCACCTAAAATGTACTACTCTGAGAACGTTAGACCATATGGGGAATCCCACACAAGATTTGGTTGGCTTGGCTTTTTTGTTTGGCATAGAATTTCTCTAACGTGCATTTCGTAGGAGGCGACCGAAACGGAACAAGGAAATGGTAGATTTTGTAGGTAGGTTTTATCATTGTCTAGGGCTGATACTATTTACTGCACTTCATTATAGTGGCTGGGTGCTTCCGTGGTTGTTTTCCACTTGGAGTGCAGTTGCTGGTAGTTTCTTTTCTACAAGTACTGGGTCTTCGCTACTCAAGTGGACCTATGCTGGTTCTTTCAAGGTGCTACTCCTGGCCTTGCTTAGAGTGAATTTTAATAAAATAATTAAACTTACCAAAAAACTCACCACAAGGTCAAATATTTCGCATATCTGTGTGTGAGGTCGCAGCTGAGGCATTCACGAATATGACGGTTTCCCTTTAATTTTCACACGCTATTACGGAAATATTGACAAACTTGGAGTACTTTATATAAACGTCATGAAGGACTTCATTTCTTCAATCTTCCTCAAAGTTTGTGCCTTTTATATATTTAATATGTATGTTTTATGGTCATGCATTTAAATCATTATATTATGCTGGACTGGAGTTTTTTGAATACTCGAACATTGCGGTCCAATATTTCAAATTTAGGTATAGCCAATAGGGTAGTGTTGGCGATTTTTGATAAAAGCAGCGTATTAACCTGTGATACTTAATTTACCAAGTTTATGTTCAAGGTATTGAGAATATATGTATTACCGAGTTTAACTTAACTTAATTTAGTAGGTTTATTAGGTTAAAAAGGTGAATTCACCTATTTTTTAACTAGATACCTTGTTGAAAAAACTAGGTACCTAGTATCTGGTATAAAACTGAACATTTTCATCATAAAAAGAAGTTTTGAAATTGACTTTTTGGTGAATTCAATGTTCAAATTTTACTTTACAAAAATGCATTAAATGAAGCCAGAAAAAGGCTACTCAATTTATCTCGTTTTTATTCGAGGTTCTTCCTAGTTTGAAAAGGGGAACTAAGTATATCTTAGTAATACTTAGATAGTTTTGTCTGAACCACGTTATACTTATACCCAGTTTAAGCAAAAACTAGGTTGGCGGCATCACTAGTGAATAGTAAGAATTATAATTTCTGTTATAAGGGAGTGATTGGTAAACATGTGCATTGCATTTTTTTAAAGAAACACCTTTACATTGGAACAGTAAGACAGCTGCAATATTGCTTCAGGGAAATGACATGTTCATGTTAAATGCTGATTCATTCTCAACATGTCAAAATTATCGCAGCACAGCAGTTTACGAATCATCATTCTTTGTCCAAAAATTCAAGAAGGCGATGATTTCATGATATAAGTGATTTGTGTATTCCTCTTGTAAACACATTCATGCAATGCGTATTTAGGGTGTGAAGATTGAACCTGATTTTAAATTTGTACCATCATGTTGCTTTTGATCAGGTTCTCAACATATAAGGTTATAATAGGCGTGATCAGGGATTAGTTTTGTCACACATGAGTCACAGATGGACCGCACCATGATTTATAAAACATTTCTACGCAATATTTTTTATGGCAGGGCCGAAAAACATATAGAAATTCACCGAAGTATAGAAGACAAATAGAGTGAAGGTGAAGTTGCAGAACGCCTGTATGCGAATGTTAGTTTTTGTGTGACGAAATCAGATTTTTTCATGATTCATGCTTGGCTAAACATGTTTAGGTTCTTGCTCTTATTCCTGTTAAGCAATTTACATTACCAATTTATCAAATGTCAAAGGACTTTTCTGGGCATTTCAAAAAGGGTACAACAGTTTTAAAGTTAGCACTCTATGAAATCGAATTGAAGTTTTTTTTTCAAACAGCTTTGGCAAGGACCACATGACGTCACGCAATCCATAGGGCTACAGACATTTTGTTCCTCAAAATGAGGAAGGTATGATGTATACTCTATCTATAACGCTTCACCTTTTAAAATTTCGATGAACCTTTATTCTTCAAGTTCATTCTATATTTTTTAAAATTTCGGTCAGATTATTAAAATTGTGTGGTTACGTGGTCTGTTACGCAACTTTTCAATAATTATGGTTTCAAACGTGGTTTTTGTGATGTTGAGTTTTGTTACATAATTTTAAGATTTGAGTTACAACTTCTTTCAATTATGAAATCGAAACGACTCTCATTATGTAAAATCTTCATATAAACCATCATTTTTACCAAATAACTGTAACCGTAGGACAGCTGCTTTGTTCTAACCAAATAATCAGAAGAAAACGATATTTCGCAAATTACAGATAGATTACATCGTGTTCAATGCCCTTTTCACTGAGAAAGCTAAAGATACAAATACAAAAAATAGTTATTTAATTACTTAAAATGGCGCTAAAGATTCGACGATGTCGATATGAAATAATTATATGAAGTGAGGATTATATATATCTTTTCCACAATTTATATTGCAGTCTTGGTATTCTGCTATATGGCAAGAGACATCAGCAATATTATTAGGTAACCCCAGGGTCATTTCACAAGATAGCAAATTATATTTCAAGAGCCTTTTTTGTGCACCGCACCTCGGCGGTGCCTTCCATCAACAGTCCATAATTGGTCAAAAAATTCGATTTTGTACTTTCATTTCAACACCACAAAGTAAAATTACTTTCAAAGATCAGTGATTTCACAGCATTTTTGTCATAGTGCAAGTTGTCATCCTTAACGTGTGCATTTTTATAGTTCTTAATAGACAACATTTTAATTAGAAGAATTCTTTACAAAAACTGGTTTGAAGGAAAGTAACGAAAGAAAATAATTCAGTTTCATCGTGAAATTACCGCTTACGGCCGAAAGAATTTTGATATAGTTTATAATACATACAGTTTTTGGATATTTAAACGTTTAATATTCTTTCGTATCTTGGTCGGAAAATTAGTGTACTTATATCGTTTGTCAAGTATGGGTCCCTGATGGATCGACCGCTAAGGCGTGGTCTATTTGTGGGTCATGTTTGATAAAATTAAATTTCTGATTGGGATAGTCAAGCTTTAATAAATAATAATAATAATTTATAATACATACATACTTCATTAATTCCTAGTCCAGTTTGGTGCTGGCAATTCTAGGTAAAAGTACCAAAATACCTTTACTTAGTTTCACTATTATCTAATATTCGATTTAACTAATTTAATTTTTAGACAGTTTTCTATTTGAATTGTTTTTTTGAAATATCCGAGATAAAATAGGTAAATTGAGCTATTTTTAACGACATTTATGTTTACTTAGTGCAAAAACTACATAAATCTTATTTTCATCATAAAAAAGACTTCAAATATACCTTAAATTCACCCACACGGCGATCCACTAGTAAATAATTTTAATCAAGGTATCGGGTAGTTTTCAAAGTGAAACTTGGTTATCTAGTAATACCTTACCTAATTTTATGATAAATTCGTCTTGCCGCATTTATTTTAAGGAAAAACTAGGTTGCCATCATTGGGTCAGTCTGACCACCAAATAGCAATTCAGATCCGGGAGAAGTTGAATGTACACTGACATCAGCAAAAATGACCACAGCGTTCATTGGTATTAGTTATAAAGGAATATTGTGTAACATCCAATTTACATTTTTTTCCTCATATCCAGTAACCGCAATCGTGAGCGATACAGAGTCACGATCAGACGCGTCACGATTAGTTGAACATATTTGTCTAAACATGTCACTGATTTTGTCTGTAAGTCTGTCAGTCACTGATGAAGTGATTGGTTATTGACAACGAATAAAATTTTAAGGCAAATAAGTATTTATTTCCCTTTTTTCACTAAAATGCACTAACAAGGGAATTTTTCAACTAACAAAATGAAAACGTTCACGAATGTTACAATTCGTCAAACCTTGTTTTAGAACTAGAAGCTATTTTAAGGTTCAGTTCTGATCGGGATGTTTTCTACTGCAGTGTACTTTGCTTTTGGCTCTGCTAAGAGTGGATTTTCTATTAAAAAATTCTTCAGAGCAAGATTTTAAGAGTCTCATATCAAGTTCTAAAAATCCTGAATACTGTCCTAAAAAGTAGTTCTAAATTCCATTTGGCTTTCAGATATTTACCTCTAAATATATTAAATACATTTTCGAATTGTTTTTGATTCAATTTCGGACTTCCTGTTTTCAATTTTTAGTGGTTCAGCTGGCTATCTTTGTGAACCGCACTTTGGCGGTGCGTCCCATCAACAGTCCATAATTGGCCAATATACTCGTTTTTGGGGAATTTTCTTTTATAGCAGTGCAGTAAGTCGATAAAATTGTTTTCAATTCAACTTGTTGTTGCTGAGTACAATTTGGAGAATATTTTTTTTCATAATAAATCATGAACAAAATTTGTGTAACGGATGTAAAAAGTCACACCAATCATTGTTTGCTAAATTATACTTTACCAGCCCCAATCTTGCCTAACTCGTTCTCGTATTTTTATGGTTAGGATCATGAAATATATTTTGGTTGAATGCTGTGTAGATTTTTTCTGTTTCCGTTGAGATTGCACCTACGTGTTCTCTGTTTCATATAGGCTATTCCATATCAGTAGCTACCTTTTTTTATTCCATCAGATAACAAATGCTTACTTATTTTTTCATTGATGACTAAATTGCAAAAACACTTAAGAAACGCGAACAAGTAGTCAAAAGCCCTTTTTTAAGAGTTTTGGGATGGTACCGTACTTAAAACTGGTGTTATTTTTATATTTTGGTTTAAACCAATTTTAAAATTCACTACATAAGTAGAAAAGCACTTCAACATCACAGATAAACTGCTGATATTGGGTCATTTTTTACCACTTTGGCAGCAAAATCACGATGTATATTTGACAACGTAAAATTTAGAATATACCATGATTTCATAGCAAAATTAATCAATTTCAAAAAAAATTAATCAATTGCAAAACAATTGTTGTATTTTCATCAAAACGTTTTATTCTAATATATATTTTTTACAAAGTCATGTTGAACGTGATATAATCACTTAAAATATTCTAAAAATACGAAAAACGAACTTGAAATACCAAAGTCATGCTTGCTAGCAAATGTAGTCACGTAATATTAAAATCATCGCCTATTGCCTGTGGCAAATCTGTCGTAACACTTGAAAAGTATTTTAAAGGAGATTTTTTGAGGAAAACAATCATTTGATTTTGATGAGTTTTGTGCATTCGGATTTTTTTTAAGAAACTTTTGGGGTTTGAAATTTAAATTTTATGTTGCCTATAAATATTGTAGAAAATCGAGAAAAGAGTGTTTTAGTATATTCAAATTATTAAAGAAAAGAAAATACCAATATATAGAAATAACCCGATTAGAGATTTTGTTTCATCAAGCATTAATCACTGAAAATGGATGGATGACTGATTGATCACGCCGCCAGGGTGTAATTTATCTGCGCATCATGTTTGGCAAAATAAAAATTCTGATTGGGTAAACTTTAGTCCAGTCGTATTGAATCACAATGGAGCATTCGGATTACCCGAATTCATCCGAATTGATTGGAATCTTTAATTTAGAAGGGTCAGAATTTTATTCGAACGGAAAGAATGAACGTATGCAGACAGCCTGTCAGTTGCATGATCCATCAGTATCGACGTATTAGTCATATAATTTGCTTAATTATCGATTTGGTTGGTGAGGTCCACCGATGGATCGAGTCAATGATACGCTTTTCATCTACTATTCATGTTTGATAATTAAAATATATTTCCTGACTTGAAAAATATACATATTACGTGTGAAATCGTGATTTACTAATATTAATATAATATGGTCAATGTAATTTTAGAGATTGATGGAAAATTTTCACCGTAACCTGTGAGCAATGGACAAAATCCCTTTCCGGAAAGAAATGCCCGATGAGAAAATAGACCGGAACAAAATACTCCGAGAAAAAATTTCCTTTTTCGAAAAAATTCAAAACGACAAATTCAGACAAATAAATCTGTTTTTATTGGAAACATAAACACAATAAATTTTCGTATGATATCTATTTATGTTTGGTTTGAATTTTAAAGCATGTTTGAAAAACTTTTTCAGGTTTGTTAAAAAGAAATATTTAAAGTTTTATCAGTTTGCAAAAAAAAATGTTAAAATCTTGAATAGCTCAGTAATAGCGTGGGACTAGAACCGTATGTTTTGATTGATAAGAATATTTCTTTAACTTATATATGATGTTTTTGTTTTCATGGGCCCATTGATAACAACCCAATGAGAAATTTCTCTTCTAAAGATTTCTCTCCAAAATTCTTTTTAATAGAAATGCCTAAGTATGAATTTTAGAGAAATGTTCTTTGGGAATATAGGCATTTTTTTAAGTATGAGTCACTGATGAATCGGGCTTGTTATTTTCAGCAAAGTAAATATTTTAATTTCATTTTAGTTCCTAGAACCAAATAGTATCTGTAAAAGTTATCATAATCGATTCAGATATAATGAATCGAGTAAGTAGCCACGCATAAACCAGGTCAAATTATTGATTTGGCCTTATTTTAAGGTATTTGCTTTACAACAACTTCCTGTTGTGTCGTTACCTCCCGAACTGGCACTATTGATTAGATCAAACTCCTAATCACTGTTTGTATATATGTGCTTAGTTAATGTATGTATGTATAAATTTTTTGGTGCTTACGACTACTTGGTCTTTTGCATGCAGGCCATATCTTTAATTATACATTTACATTATTATAACACTAAATTAACTGCTAACTTTAAAGCACTTCTCTCTTTTTATATCGCTTGCTAATTATATTTGTCGCATTTTTGCAGTGCTGGTGTAAAGAAATGCGACTTTTGTAAGAGGAAACGTTACAATGTCAGCGCGGAGAAAGACTCCGAATATTACTACCTCAATTTTGATGGTTACAAAATATGCTATCCTAGTCAGAAAATTTATTTTGTTAAGCATAGGTCACAGATGGATTGCGCCTCGGCAGTAACCAATGTATATCAGAGCATTTTTAATAAACATTTTACCAGCTGGAATACAGCGTTCACATAAACGCATTTATATAAAGCGTGTTTATCTTTATTTGTATTCATTTTCACAGTTTAGTTTAGACGTTTAACCGAACATGGATTCAAACGTAAACGTCGAATCATCGCCAGAAGAACTTTTAATAAAAAGAAAAATTCATACCGAAAAGTCATTTCAAGAAAAGTACCAATACATAGAATCTGATAAATCATCTCTAAAAGAAAAAATAACCAAGCTAGTGAAACGAAAAGAAACCAATCCTGCAAAAGTGGCCAAAAACTTCATATTTGGTGTCATACCAATTTTAACTTGGTTACCTCGATATAAATTTAAGAAATGGTTTCTAGCAGACGTCATCAGCGGGCTGACAGTTGGAGTTATGCACATACCTCAAGGTGAGATATAGACTTTTTAATTGTGAATATCCGAAGAAAATATATATAAGCAAATGAGGTCAGAAATACTATTTTTGTTGAATATGGGTAAATGATAAATCTCACCACCAATCAGTAGCAGTGAAAAATCTTCACCTTTGGTAAGACTAAAAAAAGAAAATTTGGCTCTATTTCGTACTAAAAAAGTAATTTCTGAATCGTTCTGTAAAAAATAGCAAATAGCAAAACAGCAATAGGATATTGGATGGGTGGATCATCTATGATTTAGGCATAACATGAACATCTCATTTTTATTTCAGGTATGTCGTATGCTCTTCTTGCCGGGCAACATCCAGTGTATGGTCTTTACAATTCTTTCTTTCCAGTTATTTTGTACAGTATTTTGGGAACATCAAGGCATACATCTATGGGTAGGTTATTTTATTCGATTCTTAGTTTACATTTAAACGTCAATATAGATATACTGGTAGTTAGGATTTTATACATTTATTTTGCTTTTACAGGCACATTTGCCATTACAAGTTTGATGCTTGGTAATGCTATGGCGTCATTAGTGCCTGACCCTATGTTCGATGCGGTTACTGGTCAGACTGCGGATGGTTTGAATGAAGATACAGCATGGGATTTAATATACGATAGAAGAATTTTGCTCGGTTCAGCGATGATGTTTATAACAGGAGTATTCTTGGTGAGTATCAATAGTTATCTCGCTTATTATTGTGTAATTTTTTTCAATAAGTATGCCCCAAGTGAAACGTCTTATAAATATCATGTTGATATCCGAGAAACAAACTACAAGTACTTAAAACAACGATCATAAATTATCCGTGTTTGAAAATGTAGCAAAGTGTTAATTCACACGAGACTTGAAGACGCTTGAATCGATACAATTTGGAAATAGCTCGGTGAATGAGATTCCCATAGTCTATATGTCCGTAAAAAATGTTCGTACTTTTTTACGTGGTCTGAAGTATTGACGTTAGTCATTTAGGTACAGGCTCTAACGTATTCCTTGCGAAATTCTAGAAAAAAATAATGAGAATTTGCTGTCAGTCGAACATTAAAAGACTTTTGGGGTAGGACAAGAAGGAAAGCGCGAAGCGCAATACCAACTTTCATCATTTGGTTTTTTATTTGGTTCATCTTCTTTGCAGTTTGGATTGAGTGTTCTTCGTGTTGGTTCGGTTGTCATTTATTTATCTGACCCAATGATATCGGGATTTACTTTCGGTGCTGCAGTGCAAATTCTTGTATCACAATTCAAAGGCTTACTAGGTGTGAGCATAGGAAGATATGCTGGACCGCTCAACCTTATCTGGGTATGTAAAAAATGTTGAGTTTTTAATTCCTGCTCATACAGTGGGAATTTGAAAAATGCTTTAATCTATTATTTGTTATTTATTGATAACATAAACAACACATAAACAATGTCTTCAATTAATATTGGGTTTAGAATAGTCATAATGTATTTCCTGCGTGTTGTAAAAGCCGACCTAAAGAAAGTATGGATGTAGTTGATGGTTTGTCATGGCCCAGGGCGGATACCATGCACTGCACCTTACTATGGCGATTCAGTTCCGTTTGGGATGTTTTCCGTTTAGAGTGTCGTCGCTGGTACTAAATCTTTTGGTAGCTCTTTGTTATTGAGTTGCCGGTAGTTGATTCCTTCTGGATGCTGCTCCTGGCCTTGTTCAGAATAAATTTCAATAAAAAATACTTAGAACTAGTTGTGACGTTACCTCAAAATTTGGAAACGATCACGTGAGTAGGAGATGATTTCATCATGGCCTATGCCAGATACACTGTACGTCACTAATGACATTCATGGTAGTGCATTTTGTAGTGGCCGTGAGTGGCCGTCACAGGGTTTGCTTTTTTGGACGCTACTTCGAGATATGTTTAATTACATAGTTTGGAATATACAAGGGAGGTTGAAGTATTAATGCAACTAAATTGATCTTAAAAAACTCCTCTCTAGTAATGAAAATAGTTTTAATATGAAGCTTTCCATTTTTTAACCGTTGTCCTGAAAAGCTGAATATCTCATCCAAAATTATTTTTAATAAATATCGAAACTTCAATAATTATTTTATTTTTTATTTCAGATGCTGAGAGATCTCATATTAGCATTAGTAAATTTGGATGAAAGCGGTAGAATAAAAACTTCAGCCACTGTTGTTATTTCTGTAATTTGCATCATATTCCTTGTCATATTAAAGGAATTGAATATAAAATACAAAGAAAAGATTCCACTCGGTCTTCCGTTACCTGGTGAAATTATAGTGGTGAGTTAAATCTCTTATTTTGTTAAATATTTTAGTTCAAGTTATTTAGAGTAAAATTACGACATCGTAAGGCGCGAATTTTGTCATTTCCAATCTTAAAATTTTATTTTAACAAGAAAGAGCCGCAGATGGACCGCACCTTGACCGTGCGCTTCGCAAGAGACTCATCCTCAGCAATATTTTGTTGCAAAAATTCTTTAGTATGCATCCAGATAGGCTATTTTTGTTGTGGTAGTCACGCTATTTCGACAGCTTTCAAAATGCTTTGCTGACGAGGCGCTTCTTAAAAACATGACAGTCATTGAACGAACGCATATCAGACGGGACGATCTCGCTTATTTGATTTATTTTAATTCGTGGAAGTAAAATCGTGACTCTTTATTGTGCGTGATGCTGTTTGTCATTTCACGATAATATGAAGTATTTCAAATCTTCCGCCATTTTTTTTTATAAATTATGAATCTTGATCTTACAATGACATTGCTTTTTCATGAAAATAATCTAGTTATCAGATTTGAAAAATTGAACGATAGACGTGTTTCGTACAATTTTCATGATATTTATTAATTCGAGGCTCGAATTTTAAAACATCGAAATTGCAAACATCTGTTGATGCATTGTTTACTTCTCAGGTAAAAATATTGTTTTGTGGAGCAGTAATTGGCGCCAAGAGCAGTGTAAATGGACTAAGTTTCGAATAAGTTGTTTTACAATTGCTATAGATTTATTGTTTTCGCGTTACCATCTAGTTGAAACGCAGTGCCAACCGACGCCGCTGATTTAACGACTTTTAATACAAGACACGCGTTCCTTCCGCTGCGAATCGCCTTCATAGTGTCCCTGACTCGCAGCGCACTTCAGTGTTACAGATAGATATACACTATATATTGTCTCTTTTCTTAACTTCCCTGTTTTGGGCTCATGTAAAATGGTATTTTTTATTTGATTTCATTAAGTATCACTTTAACCGAGGAGTAATATTTTTAAATTAATTGTAAATTGTTGTAACAGGTAATTGTCGGAACAGGAATTTCTTATGGAGTTGATCTTGCTGGGAGATATGGAGTCAGTACCATCGGAAAAATTCCAAGCGGGTAAGAATATAAACAGAGCACACAAGTGAAATTTGTTCGCTAATTCCATATAAATAACAAAAGAATCGTTTTTTGAAATTGGTATTGGCTAGAATATCTAAATGCTGGGATCGATAGATTGTGTTTGCCCCCGTTGCAGTCTCGGAAAAACTTGATACTAATAGAATCATTTATCAAGCATGGGGCACTGATAGATCGCCCCGCCAAGGCATGAGTCCCCTGCTCATTCCTCAAAAATAAAAATATTATAATTAGCATACCGAATCATTTGAAATTCGAATTTGATTCGAATATTTTCTTTGAATCAAATCAATAATTTACTATGTAAATAAAAAATATCCCATTATTGCTATTACAACTTGTCTCCATTGCGAAAATCGAGACATTTATAGTTCATAGTGTATTTTCAATATACACTCCACGTCTAAGACTAAAATTTTCGTATTTTAAAGAAAAAAATGTAATCGATTTTGGTCAAATTTGACCAAAATCGATTGCATTTTGTCGTTAAAAATGGAAATGTTAGTTTATTTTGCAACCTTTTGTTCCTATGAACGATTCAAGATTGATTCAAAATATTGTGCTTCGAATCCATTCGAATCACCAAATCGAATTGCCCAGCCGTAACGCTAGGTAAGACTGATTTACGACCGAGTTGAATAATTTACGATTATTATATCCACACGATTATCATTTTCAGAATTCCTGCACCAGTAGTACCTGCTTTTGATGAGTTGTCTTCTCTCGTTGGTTACGCTATTCCAATAGCCGTGGTAGGATATTCGGTATCTGTATCAATCGCAAAAATTTTCGGAAATAAATTCGGATATGAAATTCGACCGAATCAAGAACTTGTAGCATATGGTGTCAGCAACACAGTCTGTTCGTTTTTTTCGTGTTTTCCTGCTTTTCCTTCGATGTCAAGAAGTTGCGTGCAAGTAAGTTTGACATTATAGAAAGATATATATCAATATTTATATAAATCAATCAATCAATTTTCTGCCCGGTAAAGTGCCATCCTTAAGTTACACATATTTGGCAAAAATGTCTGGACACAAATTGCCTGTACCGGTTGCACCAGACCATTTTTACAATCATAGATTTGATATTCTATGCTATACACGATAGGGCAAAACTTGGTTTGATTCGAGCCATTTAGTGATTTAACAGATATGAAAAAGAAACCTATTTAATTTATTTGCTAAAATGGTATTAATTCTTCAGGTTGAAAGCGGAGGAAAAACTCAAGTTGTTGGGTTGTTTGCTGCAGCAATTATTTTTCTGGTTCTTCTTGTTATTGGGCCTCTTTTCGACACTATACCAAGGGTGAGAAAGGAATTATGCAAATTTTTTTAAACATACCAAAGATTAAAGTTGAACCTTTGGAACTTGACAAGTTGCTTTTTGTACTGACTTGCTGTTTTGGATTATTTTATTAATCTGTTTTCAAGATCCAAAGATGAATTCAATTGAGGTATAGAAGTTATTATAACTTGAGGAAAGTCAACCTATTAAAAAGGGATTTTGAGTGCAACTCAATAAACCAAATGATTTGATATCAACCAAGTAAATCTATTAAAACGAACATCCAAATCTCAGTTGTTGTGGTGTTCGGAAAAACGATGTTAGTCAATAACATTAGTCATAAATAATATTTTGTTTAAATTTCAGGCATGCCTTGCATCCATCATCTGCGTTGCAATGAAAGGAATGTTGAAAAGAGCTCTCGCGTTGAAAGATTTATGGAAAACATCAAAGTTAGATTTTGCTACATGGCTGGTAGCTGCTTTCGCGACAATCTTCTTAGACGTAGTAAGTTGTAGCCTACATGAAAACATATTTTTAATTTTATTTTCGAAATAATTTGAACTTTATTTTTCTTAAATAAGACTGTAAACTATTAGTTTGCAACATGGAGTTATTCAAACTAATTCCAAACATTTCTCAATTTTGCGAGATTGCACCGCCAGAACGCGGTCCATTCGTGGTGCATGCTGGGCCAGATTAAAATTCCGAGTGGGATAGAACGATGATATTTTTTTAGTTGAAATTCAATCCAATCAATTTAATTTCATTCAATTTTTTGATAGTTATTTAACTCAGTCAAGGTTTGAAGTAGCCTCTGAAAGGAACTAACAGAATAATTACCATTAATACAGTAAATTACCGAATAACCTAAATTTATATATAACTCAGCTGAAAAAAGACGCTCCACGATATATTTCACAATATAAAGTTGTTTAAATCAATTCTAATAATTTCAGGTGTATGGGTTATGTGCCGGAGTTGGATTTACTTTATTATGCATCATATTCCGTACGCAACTTGTTGACCAAGAGTCCCTGGGAAGAGTTGGAGATACGGAGTTGTACAGAAAGTCTGGCCAATATGGACAGGTGCGATTTGAAAAAAATATATATATTCAAAATTCCAAGCAAAGTTAGTCGAAATATAACATCTTTTAAGGTTCTTGACGGAAGCGAATTATCATAATGGATCGAATATTAAACTTGTTATATTGAAGATAGTATTTGATTCTTACGCAATTTTTATTGTTTATTGAATATATATATATATTGTGTCTTGACCTTTACTTCAAAATTGAGAGTATAAAGTTTTAGCCAGTTCCAATAATTTAACCTCCTTCCGAATCATTGAGCATGAGCCACTGAAAAATCGTGCTGTCATCTGTGTTTCATGCTTAAGAAAACCAAATTTCAGGTGTATGTGTACTGCATCATAAATTTGACGATCAAAACCATTATTGATGGAGTGTGAATGTATTCTAACCATTTAATCTAGCAGGTGAACTCACACTGTGGTATTTGTGTTGGAGCATTCCGTGGACCTCTACATTACGTTAACAAAGAATCGTTCCGGAAGATGGCGATAAAGATCACTGAAATAGACCCGGTTATGAGATTAGTTAAAATGAAAAAAGCTGAAAAGAAACTTCGAAAAAAAGAAAAGGCGGAACAGAATAAGAAGGAAATGATAGTAAGAGACATTGCTAGACATTAACCAAAACCGAAACGTGTTAGCATAGTGGGATCTAACTGTAAATGCAACATATTTTTATTTCTTTCTCATTGTACGTTCAAAGCTGTCTACATCAATCTTGAATTATTTGACTGTACAACTTGTCTGAAGTTTCGTGAATTCGGTGACCAAGAATCTTTTTCAATAATTTTCAATAATCACTTCAAATTTGTTACAGGGGGAACAACCTGAGAACGGGGAAACGGGGTTCGTGAACACTGCATTTACACAAGTCGGTACGTTATTTACCTTCATTTCCTGTAGGTGTAGGCATTATCAGGGCTAAACAACAGGCCATGACTCATCTCAATATTACAATAATTAAACAACGTAAAGCTAGAATTGAGTAACATAATTTGGAATTTAAATAATCGATTCAAAGTATCCAGGCCCTGTAATTAAATTGACGATGTTCCCAAAGTGAATCTTGGACCCGGCCATTGAAGAGACAAAATTCATTGGTGCACTGTTTTACCAATTTGTTCAACATACGGTACCAAGAATTTTCTGTGAAGACGACAGATATCACTCCACCAGTTCGATTGACTATACCTAACTAAGGAATAGCAACTACATTAAAAAATATTCACCTTGTAGGGCCGCCAATTCAAATTGATAATTCGAATCGATCCTAAGCACAAATTTCCTGTGGTTTATTAGTGAATTTGTAGCTAGAGATGATTGTGGTAATAACGCAAAATTGACGTAAGGATAAAAATAAGACATTTGTTATACAAATACAATTATTATGGAATATGTAGAATCAATCCGATTCGAATCAAATTCGAATTCCGACCGACCCAGTCTTATCACAAATAGCGTGACACGAGTTGAGGTTTACTACCTCTATGTCATTTTTTCATTGGATTTTTTTATTTTTACATTAAATATATACCACATCATCTTCAGAATTTACGAAAACTTCCGACGTGAAAGAAAATCACACAAAAGCGAGTACCGGGGAATTAACATCCGCAGTACAAATAGAGGAAAAGGAATCAAGCGATTCATTGAAATATTTTGTTCTTGATTGTTCGCAAATTTCCTTCATGGATTCTGTTGGTGCTAAAGTTTTAATGTCGGTACGTGTGGTGTTTTTTATTAGGTCTAAGAATGGAAATTTTCAATTTTAGTTTTTTTTTTCGACCAGTCAGATAAAATACCTAATAGTCTATTGTTGAATGTGGGCCACTGATTGATAGCTTCGCCGAGACGCGGTTCACCTGTGGTTCATGCTAAGCAAAACTGATTTCTTGATTGCGAAAGGATTGGAATGAAACAAAAATTAGAATAATTTCAATTAAAAATGTATTTTTGGTATAGCACTTTAAATTTAATAAAAAATTATTGTTTCTAGGTTACAGAGGATTACAAGAAAATTGGAGTTCAAATCTACTTATCAAATTGTTCACGTGAGTTTATAATTGGTATTGAGTTACTTAAGATATTTTACCTAACACCGTTTTACAGAAAAAGTCACATCGACAAAAAACGTGTGACTTCGAGCGAAAATGTGGATTAGAGGATATTAAGTACCAATTTATTGGAGTTCAAAACCTTGGTTACTTATATTTCAAGAAATAAAAACAATGTTTGACGCATTTGTAAATCTCTGATTCATAACATTTTTTACTTTATTGTGGAAATTGACGAAAATCTCAGAAATGCAGAAAAGACGTTTTTGCTTGTTGCACAAAATAAACAGCACTAGCAAGAATTTTATTAAACTTTCCTTTTTTTATTACGTCTTGATTCTGTTTTTGTAAACAAAAATTTATTCTTTTTTCTGCAGATGAAATTCTCCGAATGTTGACAGTATCTGAATATTTTACAAAATTTGGCCAAGACATTGCCTTTGTGTCGGTGCATGACGCAGTTAGTCGCGCAATAATTGACTTGAAGAAAGAAGAAGATTCGTCGAAAGAGGTAGGATTTTTATCAGTCGCAATATTATTCTGAATACTTCTTTTTATATATCTTTATTTTCCGTTCATTTTTTTTAAATTAATGTATTCTTTTATTCCACTTACTCTGAATACTCATTCATTTTTTTTCTAGAATTCTGCAGTTGATCACGACATAACTCAACTATAGTACTTCGACACAATAGAGATCCATACTCGGATTAACATTAACAACATTGCGTCGGTTTCATCTATGGGCTGAAGATATTTGATGATCAAACTGTGAAGAGCATAAGGGTACCCAAATCGGGGAAAAAATCACCAAAGCATCTTTTGTTAAGTATGTGTCACTGATGGATCGCGTCGATGAGACGCGGTCCATCTGTGGTTCTTGCTTGACAAAATACAATTTCTGATCAGGGCGGTCCACGGTGCTTAAATATTTTCAACCGCTTTATCAGGATACGAAATTAATGCAATCAAAGAAATAAAAAAAATTATTATGACCGAAAAGGCCAAAGAGAGTTTATTGAGCAAAAAGTAGGCCTGTGACGCCAACTCAAACATGTTATGGAAACGTAAAGCAGAATAGAGATCTTTTGTACGACATTTGCAAATGCATCTAATTTTAATTGCTTATGGGTAAAATTTTCGTAATAAAAAGTAAAACTATCTCGCCAATTTCAATTTTGGGCTCTCAGAATGCTTTAATATTATTTTTTTTTATACTTCAGTAACTTATTTTTATAATGAAAATAAATTAAACTCGAATGAATATTTCTTATTCTGAATCTTGGCATGAAATGTCTTCTAAACTGATCTGAATTGAGAATATATTTAGTTTAAACATACATATTGTTGGTCACCTGAGTATTCAGAGCCTTGAAAAAAGGGGGTTTCTGGGATCAAATTTTAAAGTCATAATTGACGCCGCAAGTAAAAAATGTATTGCATATTACTATAAAACATACCAAAATCGGGGCGTAGGCGCAAAAAATTCATTGGGAAAAGGGGTTTCGGAGCCTAAGATAAGCTATACAGGTGTTATGACACACCATACATCCTCCCTAAATACGCTGGTATGTGGGCTATGTTGAACTTTGAAATATGGGTTGATTAGCAGCATAATTTCCATTAGGGAAACCTTGCTCACCCATGTACAATTAAGTGGTACTTTAAACAAAAACAAATTAGGTATCAATGGCCTTTGTATTTTAGTTGTCGTTTGTTGGTTCTGCTTACAAATATTAAACAAATGTCTTGATTTATTTCTTGTGTATCGTATCGCATAAGGGGACTAAGAGGAAGCAAGGTGGTGTGGATAGGTCTATCGAGGAAACACAAAACCCATTGCTCTGTGCCATTATAGTTAGTTCTGTTTGGTACATTGTCGACTTTCAGTGCAGTTACTGTCGGTTATACATCAGAGGCTATTTTTTGTTAATTATGTCATTCGGTATATCTTCAGGCGCAGCTTGTTCTCTTCGACGCAATCCATTAATGACGTCTACTTAACAAAATATTTTTTTCATTAAAATTCACTTTGAGCAAGGTCGGGTGCAGTGCCAGAAAGGAACCAACTAACGACCACCCGAAAGCAGAGAGATACTAAAAGATATGTTACCAGCAACTGCATTTTATACGGAAAACATCTCAAACGGAACTGAACCGCCATGGCAAAGTGCAGTGAGTGATATCTGCACTGGGCTTGGGGAGCACAATCTGTTTTGACTTTATAACTTAATATCAAGATTTTACTGACGTCTGCTCTAAACTGATGAAAGAAAGAAAACGGAACAAAAACTTTGAATGTGTGGTTTGATGAATTTGTAGTGAATAGAAGTCAAAGCAAAGATTTTAAATAAAAATGAAATTTTATGAATAATAAGAAAGTTTATATTAATGAAAACCGGAAACAGGGTATATCTGGAGTGCTGAAAGATTATTTCTATAGAAAAACATTGTTGATGAATTCATACTTTATGTAATTAGACGCAATATAAATTCTATTAGGCAGTTGGTGAATCTTATTGTAGAATCCTGGTCGATTTGTTGTTGGTAATCGTAATCATTTAAACAAAAGTTCGGTTATAGGGAAATGTGGCAACAACCAAGTTCAATTAAAAAAACAAATTTCAAGAGGCACCTTTTTCAGTTGGAAAAATTTTAAAAAACAATTTTAAAAAATAGTTATCAATGTATCGCGCAACCGTGACGATCTGTGACTTTTTTGCTGAAAGACGGGAATTTCTAATCGGATTATTCAAAAAGATTTTTTTCTAATTTTTTTCCTGAAAACTGATTGGAAAGTTCATTGAATTTGATTCCGAACAATGCCTCATATCAGAATCCGATCTAAATGAATAATTAAAAATAAATCATAGAAAAATTATAAATCAAATTTATACATTCAAGATATTTTATACCTTATAAGCTTATATTTTCTATTCCGCGAACACATTTCCGTTTTTTACATGACTTTATTATCGAATTTAATTTCTAATTATTTTTTTTAACCTATTTGAATATGAAACGGTTACTGGATATTCGGTGACTTAGTATATATATATATATATATATATATATATATATATATATATATATATATCAAATTCACCTTATACTTTCAAGCAGAATCTCAAGTTTGTCATGAGTTACTCTCAGCCTACTTCTCGACAGTGCAAATCATCAGTGATTTCCACTTTTGAAAGACTTGAATTTAGTGACTTTGATATTAAATTATGCTATAATATTTTGATGATTGGTCCATATGAAAACCATTCTTTCCAATATGAAAAGTTTTCCTTCATAAAAACCAAAAAAGATTATATGGAATCTAGTAATCGTGAAGAGCAGACGTCATGGACCTCAGATGAAATAAATGAAACAAATAATTCAACTTGAACTACAGATAACACAAAAAGGCAAGATGATAGGATGAAAAATATGAACAAAATGATAAAATGGTAAATAAAGAAAGAAAATATTAAATTGGAAAAATCCATATAAAGCATATGAAATTATTGTGAATACACTTAACTATTAAAGAGATGATTTGCTAATAAGAAAGTAATTTTTGCCAAGTGTGGACCATAGATGGATTGCGCATCTTAGGCGCGATCCATCTGTGGCTCATACTCGACAAAGCATGCCTTAGCAAACATTTTATTGGGTTTGCGCAGGTTGTATGTGTATAAAGACAGTCTAACTCAGAATGTTACGTATTGCTATTTAGGCGGAAATATTTTCAGTTCTGGGGCATTTTTTTAAAAAAGAAGTTGCAATTGGAAACCTTTTGCTAGCCTCCTACTTCTTAAAACAAGTACCAAGATTCCTTTTGAAAGCACATTTTATACGACACAGTGGTTATCAGCACTACGTGACACGCTGTGATTTAAAGGGTTGCCAGTTATTTTGATACAGAAAATGAAAATTAGTGCTCAAGAATACCTCAACATTCCGGGGAGAAATCAATAAAAAGAAATCAATATCGAACCACGTACATAGCATTAGTCTTGACAAAGGGGGTATGTGTGGGTATTAAATTTAGGACCGACTAATTCAATCTTTTGCACAGATAGTTAAGTAATTAAAAAGGTTGCCTTTTTCGTTTTAAGTTTTATTTTGTTATTTCATCGAATCATTTTAATCCGAATTGAATCTTTCCGAAACCGATATTATTTTACAAAAATTATTGGAAAATTTTAAAAACGGCCAATAATACATATTGGAGAAAAATTTCGAAATATATATTTAAATTACATCACGTCCTATTAAATTTTTGCCTTTTCCGAATCATATCGAATCACAGAAATGTGTATTCGAATCATCCGAATATAACAGTTTTCTTGAATATGAAAATTAAATTGAACTATTTAAACAAGTCTGTCTATTTACCCTGTTGATAAACTACTTAATAATGGTTAAAAAGCAGAAGTCCAAAAATATTTTGTGAAGAATGAGTCACTGATGGATCGCGCCTGACAAAATAATATTTTTGACTGAGATATAGTGATAATAGGAAGAAGCCATTGCAATTTATATACACCGAGAAGGCATTTTATCTCTGTATAATATATCTCATAAAAAAGCATTTGTCTTTTTTTTATCTGGCAACGCATAATCTTACCAAGACGTATACAGTCCATTTAACAACACCAACTCCATAAATATTTAATGAAGTTTATTTGGTTGTCCCAATCATGCATGGGAATCATTATATTGCACAGTCACAACAGCCTTGTCCGCCCCTCTATTCAAGCCGCTTGCACCTTCCCCGCCCGCAGCGGCGGCAGCCTCATTCGAGTCTACGTCGGACGTAATTTCATATTTTCCGCGTTTATTCAGTCGGGCTCGCACAATGATTATGATAATTGCAATTATGATTAGCAGAATTAACAACGATATGATACAAATAATCAGCAACACGGTCGACAATCCAGCTTTTTGAGGTTTTTTTGCTATGACGTGTGTGACTTCTTCGTCGCGTTGTTGATGCGGTGTTGAATCTTCAGCCAATTCCATTCTTTTTGTCGTTGCGTCAACAGGAATTAAAGGTTCTTCTACTGGAACATCGACGTCAGAAGGATTAGGTATTGATTTATTATTAGCTGAGCCTACATCAGGTATTATCGGAGGTAATACAACAGCTGACTTGGTAGATTTAGGGATGACTAGCTGTTCTGGAGTAGTCGCTATTTCTGTAGACCCTTTTGTTACGTTAAGAACGTTATCATCTGACTCATTTTTCTCAACAGTTGTCGTGAACTCCTCTGAGTCATCGTGCGATGCTTCCGTGAACTGTTTTGTCTTGGTAGTTTGTTCACGATTATCTGTCTGAATAGTTGTGGTCGACATTGAGAAAGTGGTTATTATAGTTTTCTCCGGTTCAACTGAAGTTACTATCGCTTTCTCTGTTGTGGCCATAGTAGGTGGTTTTATTGTGGAAACATAGGCTTCAGAAAAGTCATCGTAGGTACGGTCACCTGGCATATGAATTAGTGTAGTGGATTCAGGGCTACCACTTGGCTTAATCATTGTGGTTGATTCAATTCTATCGTCTATAACTTCGTCAGTTTTGCCTGGTATCAAGGCGGTTGTGGTTGTTGTTTCCGTTCTGATTGAGCTTGTGGTAGACCTTGGTGCTACTTCAATGGGTTCTTTCGTACCTGGCATCCTGGGTATGGTTGTTGATTCTATGTCAAAATCATCTTCGACATCAAATTCATAATGCGTAACAGCTCGCGAGGTTGAAACATCGAGTTTATCTGACCGATCTTCAACCGTTCCAATGGTCGAAATTGCACTTTCAGACTTGGATCCGGAACTTGTCGAGGCCAACCTCAAGGTAGTAATTGGTAATTGTGTTGTAGTTATGGTTGAAGTAGTTGTACTCGGTAAAATGGTCGAAGTCATCAATTTTGACTCAGAGATGTGAACGTCATTCATGTTGGTTGTTGAGAAGGTTGTATCTGGTGTTTCCATATCATCCACCCTGCTGGAGGAATCTAACTGTGTTTCGTTCTGTGGCAGTTTGTTTTCATCATTTTTTTCGTCAGAAAAGTCGATTTCCTTACCAGTTTCTTCATCCTCGACCGGCGTTGTTGATTCATTTGAAAATACTTTATTTGCTTCTGTAGCTGGTAACTCTTCTACGGTGTCATCATCACCGTTATTTTCTGAAACTACCTTCGAATCTTTCTCGTCTAGTTCTTTGTCATCCTCAGTGGGGGTCGGTTCGGCGGTTGTCGAATCTTCATCGTATTCTTTTTCCTCCTCGGTTGGTTCCTCATCTTCGTAATAGTAATAGTAATCTTCGTTTTTCGACGCAGGACCAAATATATCATAATCTTGCAACCTTGTCCATATCATGGATTCATCCACGTCGGAATATTCTTCTTCCTCTTTCTCTTTTTCTTTAATTCCCAATGGCGTTACCCCACCATCAAACTCGTCACCGTTTTCATCAAAAAAATCGTTTTCTATCCCAGGTAAGGACTGATCACCGTATTGTTCATCAGGTGTTTTAAAGCTAACAAATCCTGGATCACCTGAATATGATTCCGTTTCCTCGTCATCAAAGGGGACATTTGATCGAAAATCCAATTCTGTTTCTTTGAATCGGATATCTGAAACAGTATAAATTGACATACTTATTTTCTCAGCTTTAAAAATATATCAATTCCATACTACAGCAAATATAATGCCACAGAACACTTTCAATTTTTTTTGCTATTTGCATTTGCTTGTGTCTGTACGTGAACCTCTAACTAATTCTCCACACAAACCTCCCAACAAACGCCGGACACGACCTTTTGCAGTCAATGTGTTTATTGTTATTTTCACGTATTTGCAAGATGCATTACTGAATGGCCGGGCATTGAACTATTGGCTTCGTGGCACCAATTAGGACAAGTTAACGACAAGCGCGAATTCTGCACGGGATAGTATCAAAACGCTACCACCAAGTCAAAAATATTCCATACACATTCTTGTATGGATCACTGATGGATCGCGTCGACTAGAGGCGATCCATCTGTGGTTTATGCTTAATAAAATAGAGTTCTGATTGAACAGAGAGATAATGTACTGCATAACTAGGACTGCAGATGAGAAATTAATTAATTTTGCGTGACGTAATTCACTGTGGGAAATGACTTACGAATTGAAAAAATATTGGCAAACAAGTCGGAAACTGTCCGGTCGGCGTTTCAGAAAACGGATGTCCACCAGTCAGTCAGTCGGTCGGCCCCGTGCGAATGATCTTTTCAATTATTCCGCTGGGAATCATCCAAAAGATAAGTAAAATTTTCAGAAATTCCGATACTTTTTCGTTTAAATGTTGAAGCATGAGACAACATGACTAACAAACACGAAATTCGATACCAGCGCGGGTACAAAATCTGACCTCGGTAATCGTACGCAAAGACCCAAGGGACTTACTGACATAAAATAGACCTGTAGCGTATGACCTACTCGCTCAAATATGCGTTATATAGCAGGACCGACTGAAAAGCAGGGCTTTATCAGCACTCGACAATATCGACAATACATAAGATTCTATTGCCCAGTCAAAAATGTTTTGGTCAAGTCAAACATGCTATGCTAGACTACTGATAGACCGGGGCGTCTGCAGCGCATATTTGATAAAGCAAAGAATCTCACCTGGATAAAATTGCGCAGGATCTCAAATTAAAACGTGCATATAGTATGTTCAATTCGTTCAAAACTACGAATGTGAAAATGGGCGGCTCGTGCACCACTACAGTTTGATAAACAAAACAGCAGGTGCTGAGCGCGAGACTAGTTAATAATATTTAGTGCGCGCACTATTTTGTCAAGCTTGAGTTACAGATGGATCGCTCCTCCGATTCGCGGTCCATCTGTTCGGCCGTGCGGCTATGCTTGACAAAATAAAATTCTTGATCGGGTATTGCGAAAGCATAATCTGATTTGGCAATGCTCTCTGAGTCTGAAATTGGCTTGTACATTCAGGTTTTTGCTGGTTGATAAGTAATACAACAGTATAAGGGAACAAATGATCAAAAATACATAAATATTTACTTTTCAAATTTCATAAGAAAGATTTTATGACTTTTGGGTGAAAAAATATCACTTATTCTTGCTCTAGCAACTCCAGAATCTTCACTTGACAAGATAATCCAATTAAACATACTACTTTCGCGGGTTCGAGTTAAAGCTACACACAAATGCTACATTCGCCTCGACGGCGCGATACATTGTGACGCATCAAGTAAAGGTTGTAAGAGGCACAAATAAAAAAAAAATCAATAATAATATAATTTGAATAGCTTTGATGTTTGTGTAGACGTTGATTTTTATTGATAAAATGTAGACTAAACCTTACTCTATTTTTCTTATTCTGGTAACAATTGCAGTTTAATCGAAGTTTATGTTGTCATTATGGACAATAAACATTTTGATCTTGTCAGGCTTAGAAGTTGTGTTTTGTTAAGACGCGATTGTTTAGTGTCTCCTACTTGTTTCTTTCATAAAAAAAAAAAACAGTTTAGTACCTTGCAATCAGTTTTTTGTACCTTTTTCTCTACAAATGTCCGCCATTGAAAGGGAAGCATATAAGTATTATGCTATACGAAAATGCATGGCAGGTTGGAAAAAGTCCCGCGGAAAAAGGCTGGCATTTTCGATGTAATGCCGAAATGTTGCAGCATAATTTGATATCATGCTATTCGAACTTCCCTTTTTCAAATTATTTACAATATTATAATGGTTGAATACGGCACAACCGTAAACCGAAAATAACCTTGTGATCAAATTTGGACATTTTAAAGAACCGATAATATAATACATTGTTTCCTTTATTTCTATGACCTATTAAACTTTCCTTTCGGCGCTCTTTTCCTTGCACGATATTCAAAAATACGAACTATAATACATTTATATACTTTTATAGGTCATATATTATTATGCGCTGAAATTTTCCATAATCTGTTCTGTAATATTGTTTAAAGTTGGGAGCAAATGATTTCAATATAATTCTTATTCTCTTCGCCTATCTTACAGGGATGTGTAGGCTAAAAATGAATGGGTCAATTTGGAGTGGGCCATGTATGATTTGAAAATATTCTTGTTACGTGTATCAATTTTTTATGATGTAATATTGAAAATCTTTGAATCTTTTAATCCAATAAAATGACATATTTCAAATTTTTATAATAAAAAGGGCACAATAACCTTTGTGTACCGTGAAAAGGTATTTCAACTTGCAAAAAACGCAAAAAATATTACTAGTGGGAAAGAAATTATCATTAAAACGTACTTATACCTAAAAAATTCAATTGCAAAATAAACGAAAGGAATTCTAACATTTTCTTCGACATATTTTGCCCGGATGATTAAATAAATGCGAGTTTCAGTATTTCACTTCGAAGCGATGGTAATCCTGTTTGACATCGGATTCTTATCGAATTTGGCAATTTTGATCTTGTCAGGCTTAGAAGGTGTGTTTTGTTAAGATGCGATTGTTTAGTGACTCCTACTGGCTTCTTTTATAAAAAAAAAAACAGTATAGTACTTTGCAATCAGTTTTTTGTACCTTTTTTCTCTACAAATGTCCGCCATTGAAAGGGAAGCATATAAGTATTATGCTATACGAAAATGCATGGCAGGTTGGAAAAAGTCCCGCGGAAAGAGGCTGGCATTTTCGATGTAATGCCGAAATGTTGCAACATAATTTGATATCATGCTATTCGAACTTCCTTTTTCAAATTATTTACAATATTATAATGGTTGAATACGGCACAACCGTAAACCGAAAATAACCTATGACCAGATTTGGACATTTTAGAGAACCGATAATATAATACATTGTTTCCTTTATTTCTATGACCTATTAAATTTTCCTTTCGGCGCTCTTTTCCTTGCACGATATTCAAAAATACGAACTATAATACATTTATATACTTTTATAGGTCATATATTATTATGCGCTGAAATTTTCCATAATCTGTTCTGTAATATTGTTTAAAGTTGGGAGCAAATGATTTCAATATAATTCTTATTCTCTTCGCCTATCTTACAGGGATGTGTAGGCTAAAAATGAATGGATCAATTTAGAGTGGGCCATGTATGATTTGAAAATATTCTTGTTAAGTGTATCAATTTTTTATGATATAAAATTGAAAATCTTTGAATCTTTTAATCCAATAAAATGACATATTTCAAATTTTTATAATAAAAAGGGCACAATAACCTTCGTGTACCGTGAAAAGGTATTTCAACTTGCAAAAAACGCAAAAAATATTACTAGTGGGAAAGAAATTATCATTAAAACGTACTTATACCTAAAAAAATTCAATTGCAAAATAAACGAACCGAATTCTAACATTTTCTTCGACATATTTTGCCCGGATGATTAAATAAATGCGAGTTTCAGTATTTCACTTCGAAGCGATGGAAATCCTGCTTGACATCGGATTTTTATCGATTTTGGCAATACAAAATCTATCTAATGATACTATTTTTCATTATTTTATTTTTCTTACCGGGAAAGGCATTTCGTATTAGTTAGGTTAACGATGAATCAATTAAAACTTCCACAAAATTGTGCGAGAATCTCGGTGATATACTTGTTAATATTGAGTTCATGACAGAAAGTGACAGAATGTTTCAAAAAAACTTAGATATTATATAATGTCATAAACATGAACAAATGTATTTATTGAAATGTAGGAAGAGACCGTACATTACTATAACATGTAAAAATTGATTATCTAAGGACAAGTATCAGATTTTTTAAGATTTTCCACAAATCTAGGGTTTTGGTGAAAGCATTCTTGAATGACTACTTTCAAATATGCGAACGAACGAACCTAATTGCGAAATACTGGCATCAATGTACTGTATTGTACCATATCTCAGCATTTTGTTAAGTCTTAATTGTTATGATAAACTACAGTGTTCCGTGATTCCTTGCTGAGCATTGGTTACTCAAACAAAAATTTCATTTACAATATGAATCATATCGACAGTGACTTGGCGGCGCGATCCATCACTGATACATCCTGGTAGAAACCGTGTACTTTTCTCTCTTTTCGTCAGTTAGCAGCTTGTTATTTCTGGACTAAATAATGTTTAACTTTTCTCCTCATTGATGAACGTTTAAAAAAGCATAACAAAATGAATATTAATTCTCACCTTTTCTCGCAAATATCGTTGAAGCTCCAAGCACGATCGTGAAAACTAATTTCAGCAACATTCTATTGAGTTCCATTCTTTTTTAGTCCTCACTTTTAAACAAAAAAATCCTTTCACAAACACTCTATATATTAAAATACTAATACTAATATTGGAAGTGATAAGATCTGAACGAAAAGTTTTCAGAATTTCATAAAGCAATCTTCAAGCAAGTCTTGTTGAGTGTGGGCCGCTGATGGGACGCACCGTTGAGGCGCGGTCCATCACAGGCTCGTATTTAACCAAAAAGAATCAACGATTTCTAATCCCGACCCAGTTTGACATCGTTGATCCGTCATCGGTAATTATGACATATCCGGATTTTGTACTTAATGAAGTCTGGTACTATACAATCCATTCCAAATTAATTACCATTAGGTCTACTGGTCGCCAATTTAAATTTCGTAAGTCAGCGCGTTCAGTAATCGTAAAATCGTCACAGCGCCAGAACAGGGCAGAGGTTATTAGCTTAAAATGCAACGCACTAAGCGCAAGCTGGAGGGGAGTACCGTACAAGCAGCTGCATACAGCTCTGGCTGTATTAATTCGAAATTGTTGAACAGGCTATTATTGTTCTTTCATATCTTGATAGCGTTGTATACTTGTAATGCTTAAAATCCTCCGGGAATTCCAGCATCGCGTCTCATGGTGAGCTTGATATTAGACACATACTACATGCTATGTTCAACTGGATATTATACTGTTTCGAAGTAGGCTATACCCGGACACGTAGAACATAATAAACTGCTTCTAATGAGCAAGACTGACGTTATTAGGTATATTAAAGCATGGGAGTTATGAATAATCATATTTATATTCTAGACGTGTCTGGAAAACCACGACATGAAATTGTTTTCTCCCTTTGCTATACTTATACAATGAAACATACTTCTTAAAACCTGCGCCATATCGTGCATGGGGTACAGATTGATTGCACTTCGTCTTCACTAGCCCACGACTGAAGATACATGTCCCGGCAAGATTTCGTAATGGGAATCGTACAATACATGCTAAAAGAAAACGAGTAACCTAACTTAAAATGCAAAGAGAATTTTCTCGTCTCTCGGACTTGTACCAGACAGACAGACGACGAAAGCTCCAGGAAATAAATGACTCTGGGAAATTTCGGCGACAGGCTTCTATAAAAATGTAGTTTTGGAAAGCATGAGTCGCTGATGGCCCGCGCTGGAACGCTCCCCATCAGCGGCTCATACTTTTCAAAATGTGCGTGTTAACATTGTTCTGGCCCTGGATGCCAATAGCATGTGATATTAAGTCAATTTCTGATGAGGAAATCTGGTTTCGTACACATGGTCGGTAATCCATATTTGGCGATTGAGGAATTTCTGTCAGTCTTGTATATAAACATATTATCTTGTAAAACATTCCTAAAACAAAGTGTAATAGTGACGTCATGAACGTAACGTAGAAATAAAATAAACGTAATATACATTCGGAAAACTATATCATTTGGAAAGTTTTTATATTACACATTCGAACACCACATATGATATGTGAAAAGTGAGCTACATATTATTTTTATGCTTCAACAAATACACATCCGAAGAACGGTAAGCGCTGGCAACGTAAAATATGCGACGGGGAGGGAGTGAAAGGGTACATGACCCGACAACTTTAGACTTTGGAATCCTTTTTTGAATTTGATCGAACCACCCCAGCCCCGCCCCAACCCACTTCAAGGTTCTATAAACGCTACTACATGGGGTTTTGTTATTTTGCTCCCAAAATGGTAAAATTTTCAGCTAAAAATGCTTGTGAAAAAGGAACACTATCAATTTATACTTTTCATTGAACAAAAAATTTACACTAATAATACGAAAGCACTATAAGGACATGCTAAAGGAGGCGAAAACAATAAAACAAAAATATGTTTTTGGCCAGTCATTATCTCTATACAGTCATTATCTCCACACATACCACTTTGCCCGTTAAGACAGTCCGAGACTCTCTGCATCACCTCTTCGTTGAAATTGATCAATATACCTTTCACTAAAGAACACTATTCTATTTTCACCAAGTATGTAAAATCATTCAAAGTTTATATTCCCACTTTTTTAATGTAAATTGAGAATTTTAGTTAATCCACGCCATCATAACCAACTGACAGAACCACAAGCAATTCAGCTACCCACGCTGTCGAATGGAATGGTGTATGGAAGTTGAAGGAAATATCTCAAACAACAATAGTTTTATGTTAATATCTTTGTCATTTGTCAATATCATTTGGTAACAACATCATCAACACTGTTTGTACGTTTTTAGGATTTTTTTATCACCAAAATAAATGACATAGAGTTGTCAGGCACCCAAACGAAACCCAGATTATATTAAATTTCTTAAATCAATGTTGGGTAATGCTACATAGATAATGCTGGTAATAGATAATAACGCTTCATTCATTGACCTCCACAGTATACCAATCAGAAATTTTATTTTGCCAAGCATGAGCCACCGATGGACCTCACCTCGAGGGCACGTTCCATCAGCGAAACATGCTTAACGATAGGTATATGGACGGACTGTAGCATAGCTTGTTTTCACTGAAAACCGGTACCATTTTCAACAATTGTACTTCGTATACTTCCACCAAAACATAACAAAGAACAAATATATTTGACGATCAAATTAACACTCACTTGTAAACTTTTAATGACAAAATCATATATTTAAATATATCTTGAAAGAAAATTCGATGGGCAGCATCTATTTATTGTACCAATATTATTAGGTGATGATAGAGTATACTTTAACGAGCTTAAATTACTCAGAGACGCGATCCACGAGTGTCTCATATTCAACTAAATAGATATTCAAAAACATTTTCGTGAATTTTTTTTTTCATTTTATATGGTACAATTTGAACTTCCTAACGGATTTGATTTGACATTTGCTAATTCAAATCCCTGTTCTTGATATGTCACATCGGGAAATCGCGATATTATGACATCAATGATATATTTTCTACATAATAAGCTCTGTAGAAAGGAACTTAGATATTAAATTTGATTTTAAAAATTAAATCACCCAGGATTAAATTTTCTCTATGGGTCTCGAATGCTTTTTTTTGTCAAATATAGTTACGGGTATTGTTAGTATAACACATAACGAGATTAATTGCATCATTATACTTTTGAAAAAGGAGTGCTGAAATTTAAATAAAATTTAATAATAAAATAGAATTTAATACCGCACAATAATGAACAAGAAGTAGGGAGGTTTGGCAAATGATTTTGCGCAATATTTTTACTGCTTTACTTTGTTCGCACAGTAAGCAATATTAGGAATAACGTTTGTTCACATTCGATTAGAGTTGTTGTCTTTACGATGACTGGTCCACCATAACTTTCATTTCCCGAAAATGCAATAAATCGATCGCTAACATAGAAGTGGTAGATTTTATAGAAGTGGTAGGTTTCATTATTGCCCAGGGCAGATACCATCACTGTACTTTACCATGGTGGTTCAGTCATGTATGGCAAGTTTTCCGCTTAGTGCAGTTGCTGGTGTGACATCTTGTATAGATCTTTGGCGTTCAAGTGGTTCGTTTAGTGGGTCCTTTTCGGCACTTGCCAATAAAACTGACATCCCTACCTACAACGTTGCATTATCGAGTTGGGATGGTTTCCATGCACTAATTATGAGAATAACAAACCGCGAACCAAGGGTGATGAATACGATTCAATTGGAAACATTACATATTTTGACTGCATACAAACAAAATTTATCGAATTCTGATTTTTTTAATTTTAACAAAAAAGAATGAATCGTAAGGATTGAGCATTGGTGTTGTTAATTCTTGGTTTACTTAGTATATTTAGTTATGTTTAATTTCAATATACTTTCATCCAGGTATTTCACGTAATCTGGGCACAAAAAAATTAACGTGTACCTATTATATATAAAACTATATAACGCATATATTTTTTATAAAAAGATTTCGGGCCATTTGGGCCACTCCTCAAATATATTAAAAATATTTCAAATGCAGCCAAACGATGAATATAAATTTGACCTAGTTTTGAAAATGAAACTATGTTACCTAGTAAAATCTTTACTAATTCTGAGAAAAATTCGTCTTACTTCAACTTGCTTGAGTAAAAACTAGGTTTCCATCACCACCATTAAGCAAACAGTTCGATTATATTGCCGATGTATGGTATGACAATCTACCAATACATTAATAATGAATAAATATTACCCATATTCTAACTGCACGTCCTCAACTGACCGCCTGTCTGCCTTTCCGTTTTTCAGCACACAACTGATCATAGTTTAAAACACATCTGCGAAAAAACTGTTCACCAATTCAGGTTATATCACGTCGATGACTGTATTAATTCAATAACTTTCTCGTTGTTATTTATTAACCTAAATATAAATGTTCATATTTCATTATGCAATTGTTTCCCACGTCATGACCCGATTATCGCCGAAGTTCAAAGTGTGATCGTGTGGAGATTTACGATGCGTCTAGGCGATTAACACCCTCGACACGGGTCGTACGCATATTCTATTGTTTCCCATTTGGACACGTTTTACGCTTGCTGATCAAAGATATCCCAATCAGATATTATATTTTTTTATGTATGGGTAACTGCTCGCCGCGTTTTTACAGCGCGATCCATCAGTGTCCCATATTTGACAAAATAGATTTCACTGAAAGATTTCTGACTAGGATAGACCGATGATACAGAAAGGTAGGTTTGGTCCAGCTGAGGTAAGTATGACCGAGCGAAATACGTTATAGACACATATGAGACGCTTCAAACAGACTAAAACTATAGGTCAGCCCCTCTGCTATTCAGACGCACCAAATAAATTGATTTCGTTATAATAAAACATAGCAGATAGGCATCATTTGATTATAAATATATCCTGCTATAATGCTAAAATGTTTATTTCGAGTGTCATCAAAGTGAAGGAAATAGGAGCTATGAAATAGTAGTGTTTATGGTTTTGAAGTTTTTGGTAAATCCGACGAAAATTACACGAACATTTTAGGACACACGAAAACAAAAATCTGCCATTTCACTCCCAATTATGCAACTATGAGAATTTAGTTTAAACGACCAAAATGATATTTATTACTATCATTTTCAAGAAAAAATTGATTGTTAACAACAGCAACCCTTCGTCCTCGACATTCAAAATAGTCTATACGCTCTGCCACATTTCAACATTTCCTCGGAACGAAAATTTTGAAAAATGTTAATTGTAGAATCAATATAAAGAATCAATAAAATTCCGAACGTAGAGAAGCAAGGATTGTGTTTGCACGGCACGAGTCATTAGTAAACCATATTCGGCAAAACAAGTTTTGTCAACAATTTTCTGATTTCTGAGTATTTATTATAACCCAGTGTGGATTCCATTCACTGAACCTCACGATGATTGTTCAGTTCGCATGAGATGTTTTCCGCTTAGAGTGCATTAGCTGGCCCTACTATTTGTAGTAGCCAATTGTTAATTATGTGGCCGTTAGTTGGCTCCACTTAAGCGCAGCTTCCGGCATTGCTTGAGCGATCTTTAATAAAAAGCATAGTTCAACGATTGCAGATGCGCTGGGCGATGTCAATTAAAATCTATTTAATATTTCCAATTCGAATTCGCGTTGCAATAAAACCACGATAAATAACAAGTTGTAATCACATAAACCATGGGTTTGCTAAATGTGCAAATAATTGCCAGAAAAAATGCGAATTTTCATTATCAATGATTTTAAAACATAATTCACGAAATTATCTGTTTTACACGTTAGATGCTCATTGCCTTTTAAGATGAGGTAAATCGATCCACTATTATCATCTCGGTGTTACCGTAGAACACAACACATTATCTCATGATCAAATTTTACTCCCACGGACACGAATTAAGTTTGATTTTTTGCACCATGCTTAGCAATAAATAATAGTTAGTGTGCAGAGCCTCAAGACTGTGGGCGGGAGATAAATATGCCACGACGTTGAATTCAAATTCGAGAACCGCAGATAACAATTTGGTTCTCATCACAATCACAGCGGGGCTCAAAGATACATACCTCGAATTAATTTATTTTGCGAATATAGCGTTTCGATATTCGAGGTGACGCAATGTCCCGATCAGACGAATTTTACTAGCTTAATAACCAATTTAAAAAAGCATGATGAAACAAGCCTAAGCGGCACGATTCATCAGTAAACCGTACCTAACTTAGGTTCATCCCAAACAGACATTTTATTTTGTCAAACATAGAGGAACCGCGTCTCGTTGACGCGATCCATCAGTGACCAGAGCTATCCAGAATATTCGATTCGGAATATTCGAATCATAAATCATGCGATTCGATTTTTGCAACAATTCGAAATCAACAAAATGACGATTTCAAATTTTTTTCATAAATAAATATGAATTTTTACCCAAGTTAGAGGCAAATAAAAGAACGCTTTTGAACGTTTATTATATGAATTCTATTCGAATATTCGATTCCATTCGGGAAAATCATTCGATTTGATTCTGAAACCAAAAGATATTCGGTTTTGCCCCCCCCCCCCCCCCCCCCCCCTATCAGTGACCCATGCTTAACAAAAGATACTTTGACCAAAATTTTCTGATAGGGATGCTTAACGATATTGAAATTTCTGTTTGAAAACGGTGCCAAACTATTAGCTCCGATGCCACAGAAAATGTAACGTCTTGGATGAGTTTGGTTAAAACGTAAAATCAAGCGCGTCGAAACATTCTTGTAGTTAGTTTTGATCTTGTCTCCGTGACCTCTTGACTATTCGCTGACATGATAAATCCGCACTCTGTGGGTGTAGAGCGCATGTAGAAGAAACACTAGTGAATTTATAGTTGACAGGAATGGGCATGGCAGACAAGAAACAAAACCAAGTTCACATAAAAATCATTTTAGAATGGAAGTTAAACAAATATTAATTTCAACCCTTATGGTTCTTGTGCTTTAAAATTAAAAAATAAATTGGTTATTGTTAGACGCTTGAAATTGTGTTTTCTAGGCGTGGTCCATCAGTAGCCAATAATAAAATTCATGCCTCATCAGAAATGAATTGTATTTTGTCAAGAAATAGTCACAGATGGACTGCGTCTCTTCGATACGATCCATCAGTGACACATGCTTAACAAAATGGCAAAATTTTTCCGCTCGGGTGACCTGTTGGTCGTATATTGTTATGTGAAATCGCAACAAATTTGCTCAAATTCGCTATCGGACAATAACAATTCACACAGATAATTATCCGAATCAGCGATATTGGAAATGCATTAAGATCGATTGTAATCTTGATACTAAAAAAGCAACGCCACTCCCCATTTTGTACCAGAGTTCTATGGAGTTGCCATGGTGAAATTACAGGTTGGGAATTTTATCTGCAATTCCCGTTCAGGAGTCTTTGCCGATTACTCTAGCCAGGGTGTGTAATAACTATAACAATAGGGCATCACGTCCTGTCGAAACGAAAGAGCATGTTTTTCGAGCAACATCACAGCCGTGCGCGTTCAAGTTACCCGCTTAAATGAGCGACTATAAAATTTTAAAAAAACGAACATGCAAACCCACAACAAATTTGTCGAAAAAATATAACTTAGAAGTATTATACCAAAATACCAAATTTTTCGTTGATACCGATATAAATGCTGATACCGAGTATAGTTTTTTGCGACTGCTTTCCACCCAAAGATATTTGTACAATCCTCTCCATGCGCCTAAAATCATTCGCTCCCGCGTATGCTTTAACTTGCTTACGTTGGTATCAATGTACATATGCAAAAATATGTGTGCGAACAATCATGAAAGTAAACATACCCTGGTTCAAAGACTATTCAGAAAAGGGGGTAATGCAACCACAACTCGAAGGTATTCGATAGGAGGAAGCGGTGTCCTGAATCGCTCGATGATGTCATTTTTCGCTATTGATACTTTGATAATTGCCAGTTGCCGAGTCAGTAACAAATTTACTTTTCAAGATCTTTAGGAATTAGTAAATGGTTCTTTCATCGCCCAGGGAAAATACCACTCACTGTACATTACCATCACGGTTCAGCTCTATTTGGGATGTTTTCAGCTTGGACTACACTACGTAGTATTACATCTTATAGTAGATCTTTGCTATTAAGTTGCCAGCCTTGCTTAGAGTGAGTATTTAGTTAAGTTGAGACACCGATGAATCTCACCGCCAAAGTAGGGTCCATCTGTGGCTCATTCTTGACAAAATGAAATTCCAGACTGAGAATAACGATATGTCAAAGCAGGACAGTTGAAATACTGCTTGCCTGTAGTTAATTATTCTCTCGTTCATAAATATAGGAAATTTTACCTTTTCGAACACCGTACCTCGATGGTGCAGTTCTAATAAACCAAAATAATGGTGACACATTTACGTAATTGCAAAAACCAAAATATCATGTAATATACCCCGAAAAATAAAAAAAATCATTCCTTCGACAGCAAATTTGAACATGAACATTTCATTTTTTTAAAACCTAAAAGCAGTCTTGGGTAAAATGACAAACCAGAAATAGCTTAGACGCTTTCTTTTTCTAAACACTCGTTGATCGAGGCTGGATATACTGGGGGAAATTTGTTGTAAAATTTAGATCAAACTGACAAAACAGCCTAAAGTTTTCAAAGCAAATTTTTTAAATAGAATTATTCAGGACCTAAAACTGGTTAAATATTGGAAATATCAAATATTACGTTAAAGGTGCTCTTAATGCATGGAATTTCCCACACTGTAGCGTTGGAATAAAAAGCAATGTTTGGAGTAGTTCGAATGTTATAGTATGATGAAGGCTTAGAAATAAATTTTACAAATTAAGTAAATGACCACATGATATTTTTAAAACATTTGCGATATAAAATTGTAATACATTCTAAAATCTTAATAAATAAAAAGTCACTTAACTTATGAATAGCCCTCAATATATTCCATGGGCATGTCAGAGCTACATCTTTTCGATAACTTGGCTTAGAATCTATCTCTGTATTCTTGAAAACTCGTAACATCCGACGCCTCAGCGACCGAAATTTTCAAACTTTTACGTGATCTATGCTTCAATAAATTCCTATTATACTTTCCCTTCTACAAATGGAGCAAAGCTGCATGGTCGCGAACAGCAACCATTTGTTGAACTTAGAAACTTTAAAATGGGCGCGAATATAAAAAGAACTATGCGTTACCCAAAATATTCTACATTTAAGAAACCCACATACCAAACATAGATCACGACTGAATAACGTTATCAGAGTGCTGTTTATCCATGTTCCATGCTTAGTTCTATTTGAACACCCTGTCATAATGCAATTTCGATTATCTAAACGTCACACATATATCTTGGCGGGTTGAAAACCACGAGCTCAGATGGAGGCCACTGCTGAATAATGGATGAGCCTGTGAGGCGGGCAAACCGAGAAAAAATCAATTCTAACAACATTTCTGCGGGTTGAACGAAAATCCTCCCTATCTCGCGCTAGCGTTTTATTTTTTCACCGAGGCGCTCTGCGTTTCTCATTATACGGTCATTTCGTGCTAATATATTATCACTTGTGATGTAACGAGCTATAACTTAACTGTGACGTAGTTAGAGGCAAATCATAAGGGACTTGGTGACGTGCCCAAATAAAATGCGGGAGGGTTGTGACAGTTTAAAGCTTTATCTCCGCTTTTAATCGTACCAGAGAATGACAGCTGACAATTGGAAATTGGTTGGATAGATATATTCGAACGTAGTTGCCGATTTAGGACGAATTTGAAATAAATTTTAGAATCCAAAGTCGAATATCTTTTGACCAAACTTGCGCCTTGGTGGCGCAATCCATTCGTGACTCATGCTTAACAAAAAGTTTTTGGAAATTTTCTTTCTGTCTGGGATTGAATGATGAGAAAAATTTAGTTGAAATATATTTTAAAAACTATGCTTTACTCATACACTGATTTCAAGTACGATCTATATGATTAATTACTGTACTTTTTATTCTTTTTTTCAAATTAATCGTAACATCCACATTATTTCCTGCTTCAAAGTTTATCAAAAATAACTCTTATCTAATACTATTGTATCCACAGAAATATGAGTAAAACGCTATGCCGCGTTACATTCCTGGTCAATGAAATGTAATAAACTTTATTTCATAACCATTAACAATGTTACAAGTAAATCTGGTGACGAGATTTATCTTGCGTGTTGTCATTCCATTCTCCATTTTGGAACCATTAGGAACCAGCAAGCTCATCGAGCATCGTCCCAAGACTGTCGGTTACAGTGCTTAGTCCGGGATCGGCCGGCATGTATTGCTCTTTGAGGCCATTTTGATTCGTCGATCCTGATAATAATTTGCCAGAGTTTGAACCCGTGTCATTCAATAGCTGTCGTCGGTTTCATCACGTCACTGTGACCCCCAAGCTGTGCTCTTACATTTTTTCATTAAAAATTTGTTTTATGTAAGCGAACGTAGAGCCTAAAATACGCTAAGTACCTTTTAGTCGAGATCCATCAGGTGCTCATGGTTGGAAAAAATCACTTTATTGGAAGTTTCGAATCGAATCATGTATTCTCATCGCATATAAAAGTGGCATCGCCAATTGCTATTCAGCTTACTTTCAAGTCCCGACGTTCACAAGATATAATGTACTCCTTAGGGTCTTTACAGGAGGAACATTTGCACGAAGCACTATTTTATGGTTGTTTTAAATTCAAATCATTTTAGAAAATTAGTATCTGCTGAATTGCATTTCTTCATAGGGTTGTAGTTCATGTACTGGTGCTTCTGGCGAAGAGGAAATCGGACGTTCATATCCTGAGTCCGGCATTTGATACTGGTTTGATGACGACCCACCGACGTTGACGTACGGACTTTCTGTGCAATGAAATTGGTTTTGGGGCTGCTCATCTAAATATAATGTGAGGTTAATATCTAATCTATGTATCAAGAAATTTCCAGTGAAGGAGTATTTTTTAGTTGTCAAGTCAAATTTAGGATGTTATAGATTCCGAATAATATGTTGTCCAATATATACCATTGTCCACCGAAGGTCGTAATAAGTTGCCGAGCTCGAAATCAGCTCGTGACATAGGTATGACACGTGCATGACTCAGCTATCGTGGTCGTCTGCGCTAGACGGTAGTGTTCTCGTTGTGATATGGTGTGTGCGGTTTTCCATGCTTCAGTTCCCGACAATTTGTATTTGTTTCAGGCGATAATGGTGTAACTCTATGGTGTTCTACGCATTTAGCATTCATGCTAATTGAATCTAAACCTAAGTACTGGTTCTTCCTTTTTCATCATTTTGGAGGGAATCTTGATATGATTTGCTGCATTACTTTGAATCAAAATTCAATAATATATGAACATTGTATCTGGTCCTGTAGACCAGTGTTTTTCAGGATTCAAACAAGATGCAAGGAATTTCCCGTTCACACAGATTTAAGAGAAGCCGCGTTAACAAATTAATATTCGTTTTTCCATCTGTTAAACGTAGTGATACCATGGATCAGTTTTTGCCCAATTATTTTATTTCTGCCTGGACGGCGCGATGCATCAGTACCCATGATCAACAAAAAATGTTTGGTAAAAATATTCATGACTGAGATAAGTCGGCACAACGTGACCCCGCTGCTACAATACGGATACCAACACAGTCCAAGTTGACTCACCTCCGCTGCGATAAGAAGATCCATTCAGAGCTATCTCGGCATATTTATTTACGCAATGTTCTTTTTTTACCTTCGTTCTGTCCCTGCATTAATCGATAAAATAAAATTTAATTTCACAAGCATATGACTTTCGCCAATTCATTTTTGTGAAGTGTGGGTTGCTGAAGGTTCGCCCGCTTCGGCACAGTCCATCAGTGGTCAATGCTTGACAATATAATATTTCTGATAAGAAAGAAAAAACTGATTGCCATGATCTGGATGTCAGTTCGAATACTGTGTAGAGTTGGGCAATTCGATTCTTTGCTTCCAATCGATTATAATCACAAATTATTCGAATCAATCGAGAATAGTTCACAGGAACAAAAACTTGCAAACTGCAGAGAAATTTCCATTTTTGACGAGAAAATGCAATTGGTCAAATTTGAGGAAATACATTAAGTAACTTGAGATCATCCTAGATCCCGTACCCAAAACTTCCATTCTCTTTTTTATAATTCCATTCCATCCAAAATTAATTTTTTCAGTTCGCATCTTCCATTCGTCTTGGTATAATTTATTTGAATGGATAAATAGTTTGTTTTTTCACATTGGGTTTACCTCAAAGATATAATACAGATTACCTGTTTTGTTTGCAAGCTACGATAATAGAAAATATCAGGAACGGTAGAGTAATGAAGACACCAATGAAAAAACTTGACAGATCAAATGCAAATCCAACCATGGAAGCAGATGTACGAGGCATATCTATTATTGGTACAGTTGTAAATGTCTCATTGCTTCTTAGCATATGTGGGATACTGTTTGTCGTGACTATAGTTGCGAGGTTTGGCTTGTTCATAGGCTTTTTCATCGTTGACTTTCCTGGAATCGTAATTTGACATGGTCACATGACTTCGTAATCTACTTGAAAATATTTTATCTTAAGCGCAAGAGACGCGTTATATCTGCGACACATGCGTGACAAAACAAGTTATCGTATTTGGAAGTGTTGAATTGGTTAAATTTTCATATAACTGCATTTATAAAATGTAGAGAAATCTTTGAAAATTTGTTCAGTTTGTGATATTGGAGTAAAACTATAAAAATCGACCTTCTGATGGAACGCGCCATCCAAGGACCATATTTGACATAAGTCGATTCAACAAGGCGATTTTAAAATTGGACAATAAAGATTTGCTGCAAATGAACTGTAACTTGCTGTACATATGACACAGTGTAGATAACTTACCAATTTTTCTCTGGCATATAAATTTGTGTTCGTTGTTACATTTTACTAGCGTTAGGTTATATTTTCCTTCTTTTGACCAAGTTGCTGTTACACACGCTCGATTCACGTAGGATGCCATAACAGGATTTTTCAAATTACTTCGAAACCGTGGTACAATTGTTCCATCGTCGTATTTTCCTATCAGTTTCGCAGTTATTCCAATATAATAGGCTGTACCTGGTCGAATATCTGTAATATTGAAAAGACAATGTTTCGTTAACAATATAGTTGAGTTATAGATCGAAGAATTATTTCATCAACGTCAAGATGTTATTCCATCAACTGCACTTCAGATGAAAAGCATTTCAAACAAAGAAACCGTTATAATAGTCATCTCGTAATTCAAACGTCATTCGCAATTCTAAAGCCAACACCTTTAGGGGCGGAAGATTAGTACCATGGAAATCTCTATACCATTGGACTGTTCCGGGATCGCTCCGATTTGAACCGTTTCACGTCTCGTATGAATAAATATATTCTTAAAAAGTCAAAAATGCTCAGAGTATAGTAAATCAAAAATTTGAAGATATTTGTATGATGCTATAAAACATTCCTTTAAAAAAAACATATTTGGAAATGATTGCACCCCCATGCAATTTTTGTTAAATCAGCGATGCAAGACGACTGTAAGTCATGAAGGGCAAACCCTCCAATTTTTGCCTCAGTGATAATGATATCAACAAAATTAGGATTTGTACGCTCTTACGTTTTTTCAAGAAGTTGATTCGGTCATCTGATTTGATATAAACTAAAAATCCTCCAAGGTTTTTACAAAAAGTCTGAGCTGCATCTCGTTTCCGCAAAACGGTGTGAGAATCATAAAATTCGTATAAGTTACTTCCGAACCAATCAGTCTCATTTACAATTTGCCCTGAAAGTAAATATTCCGTGTTAAGTTTTCGGAAAAAGAAAGAAATTGACATTAACAGATAAACTGTTTAATCAGACCTCAGTCAGTGTTATACATCTGGCGTTGAGACAGTTTTGTTAAGCGACAAAGCTTCATACGTGCATAGCACCTTAACGCCGCAGATCATGGTTAAACAGAAATTGACAGAACGAAACTTGACCAAATTATTCCGATTGAGAATATTGCCAAGTCTGAAAATGTTTTCAAACAAGTTTTTTCATGTTTAAGTCATTGATGGATCGCGCCGTCGGGGGGCCATCCATCTGTGGCACATATTTGTAAAAATATTTTTTGTCTACGATTGGGTACATCTCCAATATCTTCCGTGACAATACTGTGAATGCGTGTGCGCCAAGATTTGACAATTAAAGATGCGAGATGTGCTGGATACATATCAATTTTGGATAACTTCAATACTTGTTTCTGCTATTCGCTAATATTCAAAATCCTCGGCTCGCCTCGACATCACGATCCATACGTGACGTGGAATTGAGGAGAGTGAATTATTTTATTTTAAAGTGTTTTTAACATTCAAATCTGAATTTATTGAAATTATTCAAAACATATTTTTGCATGCGAGTCCTACCTTTAACGACGATGCAGCAAAACCACCATGTTGTAATAGTCAGCAATAAAAGTATACCCATTTTGCATCAGGTCGGTAGTACACAGCTCTGAAATATTTATTTAGGCTTAGCTTGGTATTGGGATACGAAATTAAACGTAATTTTATTATCCCTTACAACTTAGGATGTAACGATATATTGGTATCGACGTTATTGGTATCTGTGTGGTTTGAAAATATGTCTAATTTCTAATTTATTGACTGAAATAACACTGATAACTGTTGACAATTATATACCTACAGGATAAAAACAAATTTACAAGCAAAAATAGCACAAAGCACAAAAAAATTTACAAGAAAAATATTTTTAAGTTTGAACTAGTTATTGAACTCTAGCTACAATTCTTCACAGTTAAATTGAAAATCTTTCTCCTAAACCAGACAAGGGTTAAAAATTTTGAGGCGCGGGCCGTCAGTGTCTCATACTTAACAGCAACAATTGGTATAAAATACATCGCAAAACATCACATTTAACGATCACAGAACTGCATATCATTTAATAATCCCCTAACGTTATTAAGCGAAACTTCTTTCGTGGTTGAACTTTGAAGGTCTATAAGTTTTTAACAATGCTAGCTAAGTATGTGATTTAGTTGAGTCATTTCTATGGAAAGTACATGCACGAAGGTAGAATAAGAAATAGGAAGCAGTCAATATGTAAATTTATGACACAACATCATACTCATATATGGGATAGGTTATCTAGTGGTTATCATGTAAGCACATCTCCAGTAAGCCCCGTTTGATTTGATCATCGCTGGGTTATCGTTGGAATCCCCCTCTACTGTGATTGGTATTAAATCTTCAAAGATGTTTTGACAAATTTGGTATTTTTTTAGCAACGAAAACACGTAAAATCGAGTTTTTGAAATCATATTGTTTGGATTGTGACTCTGTAAACCAATGCTTCAGTCATATTTGGTGGTTACGTCACAATTTACTTAACAAAAATGTAATGATAATAATAATGTAAACGATTTGAGTAATCACGTTCTGCTATCTGGGTCAAAATCAAACTAATTAATGCCACCTTATGCTGTCAAAATGAAATCAGAAAACACATGTCCTAAATGTGTAAAAATCGAAAACTGAATATTTTTAAATACTATAATAATTTATCACTATATGTATGTCCACTAGGGGTTACCAAGATTTTTATGCATTTCGCGAATACGAAATTACATCCCCATAACCTGGCTCGGTGGTTCAGTCGGTTAAGCGCGGTCGTATTGTCGGGGAGGCCGATAGTTTGCCCACCGAGCTTGCACTTAAGCAAGGCACTTTGTGGGTTGCTGTAACATAGAACAAATACACAGTCACTATGTAGTTCCGTGCCTAACGGTTGTTGAGGATACAAGCCCTCCCTCCGGTGGGTTCACGGACAGATAGCAAACAATTCAGAAACGCAGGAAAAAGTAACATCCACTCGATAAATAGAATTCGTTTTAATCAATTTTCAAACTTTAGCTTTAAAGTGATTGGTGATTTTTTGTGTATTGATAGTCACAGAGAGTCTATTTTTATCAGAATTAGTCTTTTCATAAACCTGATAAGACATTGTATTTTGTTAGGCCTGCGCAACAGATGGACCGCGTCTCATCGACATTTAAAAGAAGACTATTTAATGATAAGAAAAATAAACTAAAAACGACATGTAATCACTCATGAATAATAATTATAGCATTCAGTTTTCAGCACAAAAGGTTATACGGATTCTGTACATTTTGCTTGTAAACCTGTGACGCTTCCTGCTGGATGACATAAAGTCGGTATCAGGGATTTCCAGGATAGTTTGTCCCCGTTTTGATACTACAATAAGAATTTTCCATAAATTTCCGCTCTTGTTCCATTGTTTTATCGATATTGCAATGAGGTAACTTGTAACTCTCGAAATACAATAAGGAACATAATGATAATGATCACGCCTTGTCGTCCCGAAATTTATTAGGATTATTAATGGAACTGATTTCAATAGGCCTAGGCATGTGGTTTGTTTGAACGCATGGTGTTTGAACGAACCTTTTTAAAACATAATTCATTGCTTAATTTGTTTTAACTTAATGTTTAAAATGCTTTTTTGGTACTTAGCGCACATACCTGAGCAAACTTAAAAAAGAGGATGGCGGCTTAAAATTCGATTTTGGTGATGATTATACCATCCAGTAAGTTGTTTTACTAAGGCGAGTTCAAGGATACAAATATTTTTCTGTATTTATCATTACCGAATTATCACAACGTGGAAATTTCTGAACAGATTTTGTTAATCAGCCTTGGTGATTTTTTCAATATTGTGGAAAATGCTGCATGATTAATACATTATAATGCATTGGTTTAAATTGCTTGAATAAACTCACATCTTCCATATTTTGGCCAAATTTTCGTAGTAGGAATAGGAGCCATTGATCGGCTTTATGGCTCATGTATGACAAAATGAAAATTTCTTATTAGAGGGCGACGTCGTGTATTCTTCTTTTGTCATCTACAAAGCTATTTGTGTCAAATCGCAATGTATTATTTTTCTTTCGATATTTCCCCCTTTTCGTTATAAACAATAAAAATTTGAAAGTTATTCTACCTAATTGGTGTTGTCCTATATTATTATCGGGCATCTTCAAAGACTAAATATTTTTTTACAGACTTATTTGCGTATTTGCATATACTTGGTGGGTAATCGACAATTAAATAGTAATAAAAAGTACCTTAAAACATGATTTTATCATCTCCCAGGTTCGACACTCACCGGACAGTATCATAGCAGTTCAGTTCCGTTTAGGGTGTTTTCTGCTTAGAATGCAGTTGCTAGAACCTCAATTTTCTAGGAGATCTTTGCTGCCATTCAAGTGTCATTCGGCTGTCCTTCTGATCACTGATTCCGACCTCGCTTAGCGCCAACTTCTATAAAAATTAGGCGGATTTTATTTTAAATCAATGCAAAACGATTCCTTATTAAATCACGACTCTTTTCTACTCTGTTACACCAACACCATGTACTAAACGTCAATATATATTCCCTAAAATCCAAAAAGACATTACCTTAAAACTTCAACCAGCAATGTTATTTTTCTAAGCATGGGCTAACATGTTCGACAATTTTTTGACTAGAACTACATTTTGTGATGGTCAAATTAAATTAATAAGAGCATGAAAGGCAAACATAATTTACAAACAACAATGCATTGTGACTGACGTATGTAACCTACAGTGAATTGTAAACACAATTTCCCGAATCGGAGAATTTTTGTCAAAACATATTTTGTTAAGTATGCATCACTGATGAATTACATCAAAGAGATTTGCTACATTATTGTCGCATGCTTGACAAAATAAATTTTTGATTGTGACCATTAAATAAATACAATTTATATACATTCATTGGTGTCAATAAAACAACAAAAAATAAGTTTTTGCTTTTCCGGAGACGTGGGTAAGTTGCTCAGTTTTGTAAGAAAAAAATCAATATTTTGGAATGAAAAAGACATGATGCTTACGGAAAATCAATGCCTGACGCACATGTTGACTCTTTTAATGGAACCACCCAGAAACACAGGTGTGTATGTGTTTGTGTGTGAAAGAGAGAGGCAGATTTATCAAAGATTATAAAATTTGGGGATTTTGAACTTTATTGGATGGATCGTTCTAGAGAAGCATATGATAGCGTTTCCCGAATATTCTTCTTTATTTCATATTGAACTTTATCGCTATCTAATGGCGCTATCTACATTTGCAATAGTCGATTGAACAGTCCAGTCCTCAAACTGAAAACATTTTGTAGCATTTAGTGATTACTTAGTGGGTTAGTTACTTACTGGGGTTAATTTTGGAGTGTTTTACCGTGATGTACTATGTAAACGCTATAGTTTCGCAAATATTTTTTCGCATGCGGTGCTCATTATGTCATCATAATTTGACGACAGAAATTTTCACACTTTGGCACCATTTTTTTCAAGGTTCTGAATACGCCACTGATTGGCATCAGGTTTATAAACTTCTCCACGTCGTTTCATAGACGAAATTTATAACGACAAAAGGTAATGAGAATACAGGGGAGCATCAGATACATTTTAAACAATTATGCCAACTCATGACTTACTTGTTGGGTCAGTGTGTTAGTATTGATTTTTAGTATTCATTCAGTTAAAGTCAGTTGGGCATAATATACAAAAGTATTTGAACGCTCATTCGTCTTTTTTTTAAAATTGCTGTTTTATTGGCATTTTCAAACGTGTAAGAAATACTGTTTTTGCAATATGGTCCACTGGTGAATCGCGTCCTTTAGAGTTTTAGAAGTTTTCGAAAATTCGAATCGACCAAAATATTCGCGTTCGTATTTGCTAAAACATTTCTGAATATTTTGTTCTGTTCAGTCATCGGCATCGCAGACCGAAAAAATCTGCGAAAAATAAGCTTTTTTCCATGAAGAAATGGCTGATGATAGTGCCGTCTATGATAGTAAAGGTATTCGAAGATTTGAATATTTGTGATATTGTTGAACATTGAAGAATGATTTTCTTTAGTGTGTAATAACTGGCTAAAAATTGACCATGAGAAGACTTTTTAAAGATAAATCCATATTGTTTGGTGTCGACGAGAAAACATGAACAACATATAAAAGGGATAAATCTTGAATTTGTTTTGAAAGAGTTTTACTTCACTACTTATAATAAAGAATATTTATATATTAACGAGGGGAAGTTTGTCTCCATTTTTAATTAAGATGTTATGAGGAAATGATTTCAAACACAGCAGCAGTGATGCAAGAGTTGAGTTTCGTTGTTGTATATAGATAAATATGTAAGTATATATATAAATCTTACGCTTACGGTACTCGTTAACGAATGCATTGGTTTTTTTCTGTTTTTCCAATTTAATAACTTGAACCAATCATAAAAGATTTGTTGGAATGCGTATTGTTAAGCTTGAGTCAATGATGGATCGCGCCGACGAGGCGCCGTCCATCTGTGAATCATGCTTGACAAAAAAAAATTGTTTGGGGAGGTTCTTCTTAGGTATCGTTCACATTTGCACTACATTTCTGAAAGTTGACTTATTAAGCATGGGCCTAGCTCAGTCCATCTGTGGCTCATGATTGACAAAAGGAAATTTTTGGTTGGTTTTGACCATGCCTGTTAACAACAAAACGGACAAAAACTGATTATTGAATCAAGCCAGTACACACATGTTTATTTTTAATAAATCATGACGTCATCTCATCACGTAGCGATCAATGATATAAATAGAAATTCAAAGATTAAAAAAAACATGAAAATAATATTCTCATTAAGCAGAAATTGATACGGATATATATGCCATGGTAATCTAATCCTGATATCTTTTATCTTCTTTATTTTCTTTTTATTCGATGGTGACATTTGAATGGGCAAATTTTTCGTGCGTAAAAAAAATTGTGCAAGCGTTGGGTACACAAACGCCGAACATACATAATGTTTGACGAGGGCGTTTTGGAACCTATAAAAGCGTAAAAATTTGCTAAAAAGTAATATTTTATCGAACACATTGAAAAAAATTGAAAAACGATATTTTCTCAGGCTTAATATTTCTGGCTGGATATTAATAAGAAAGATGACAAGTAGGGCTGGGCAATTTGATTCGGTGATTCGAATCGTTTCGAAGCACAGTTTATTCGAATAAATCGTGAATAGTTTATCGGAACAAAAACTTGCTAGATGAACTAGGTATTTCACTTTTAAAAATAAAATACAATCGATTTTGGTCAAGTTTGACCAAAATCGATAATATTTAGTCGTTAAAATCAAATACACGTATATTAAATATAAATTTCTTGATTTCACAATGGAGATAAGTTGTAATACTAAAAATGGAATATTATTTATTTACATGGAATAAGTGATTCGATTTCGAATCAGATTCGAATTCCTAATGATTCGGTTTTCCCCTGCCCTAATGACAGAACAAGTGCGCGCAAAAAATTTAACGATTTCGCAAGTTTTAGAGCCGTTGAAAGACCATTTTTCATTTTTTCTGCCACGACCAAGCAGAATCATGTCTCATGCGCTCCCTGAATACGCAAATTGTTTTAAATACTAATCGAATTTGTACTTAATTTGGATGTATTGTGTATTGATAAAGTTATTTTCTCGTTTATGTTCCATTGATCTATATTTAGTTCACCAACCAGTTCGATTTTCAAATCGATGAGAATTTGTATCCTCATGTTACGTCGCATCATCGTGTCGTGTTAACCATTCCTAATAAAAGCAAAAGCAGACAGTTGGTATGTCACCTTACATAATGGATCTTACGTTATGTTGTAGTTGTTGTTTATTTTATTTTTTGAAATTGGACTAAAATTCAAGTTTTTATAAATTTTGCCCTGTAGCACGGGAACCACACCACCATACACACACATAGTGATTCACCAATCAATGACTTAAATGAAACAGCTCAGCATGCCTGGTCGTTTTTCTGTTTTAAAAACCTGAAAATGTTACTAATAATGAATAATGTGCTACACGTAATATACAGACTATTTATAAATTTATTTGCGTCAGCTGAGCAGGCAAATTATTCTATTTACACAAATTTTAATATATGTTTGCAAACCCGGACGTATGGTTGAGATATTTATTCTTAAAATAGGATTGACAAAACCAAAATTGGCGCGCAATTAATCAGTGACTCATACTTAACCAAATGTTCATAGTCGCAAAAGTTATGCATTGCAGAATTAGATATATGAATAAATATTGATAACAACGAATAAGAATAACATTAAAACGATTGAGAGTAATTTCAGTAGCTTACTTCCATAAATTCAGGAATGTTTCTGTAAATTCCACAAAAACTGTAATGGGGCTAACTCTAATTGGAGAAAAAACAATCCAGCGCCGTCGCGACCGAGTGTAAACTGAGGTAAATAAAGATAGAGATAACATTAAAAAAAACGCATTAAATATAGAAGTTTTATATTTTATATTCGAAAAAGGCAGGAAACATACAAGCATAATAACTGTAAAATAAGGCAAAATACTTAGGTATGTAAGCTTCTATAACCTTAGGGCAATCTATACAATGTATAATCTTTGTGATAGGTCTGTGTTGTGTAGCCGTTGTCTGTTTATTAAATCACTTTTCGGTAGTTCGAGTACAGAACAATTCTTGAGGCAATATCAGAATTTTAGTTTTCCGGCAGAAAAAAATTTAGATATGTAGCAAAAATAAATAACTGGTTGATTTATTTTAAGAAATAGTTGTTTTTGTTTTATTTTGAATAGTGGTAGGATTCTGTAGTTCTTCCTCATGAATAATAATAAAAAACTGCAAATGTGCTGACGTTTGCAGATACCACTCGCTACACTGCGGTATAGTGTAATTCCGTATTACAAGTTTTGCGCTTAAGGTACAGATACTGGTTCTACATCTTGCTATTTGCCTTTTTTATTATTTTTTCATAGTTCCTCATTCCGAGTGAAATCCTCTTTATCAAGGCCTTGTACCAGCGTCTGTACAATTGAAAAGTTCGGACAAGCCTATCCAAGGTATTCCACCCTGGGTTGAGCCCAAGATTTCAACTTGCAATGCCAACATGATAACCACTCGACCCTAGTGGGTTTTTTCGATACTGCTTCCGATTTTAATATTGCATTTCCAAAAATAATGAAAAAATATTAGCAAACATGTTTTGCGGATGTTTTCTCTGATCTGTACAACATTTCCATTTAAAAATTATGCATTGCACTATGTATGTACTAATGAAAATGTAATATATAACACAACGGAATAAATTATTGTTAGTTTTAAATATATTGATAAGATTTTTTATTTCTGATTCAATAAGCGAAGTGAATTTTTTAAACCGTGGTCCGTCGGTTCGATTGATTATTGCTTCACTTTTAACAAAATGTAAGTTTTGAAGAATATAACCAGGTACAAAATATGATTTTGTCAAACATGCGACATGGTTGGACCGCTTCGCGTCGACGCTTCCATTTTTTGTACATTCGCTCTAAGTTGTGTGGATCTCCGTCAACGATGTCCTATAATCAAGACCATTCATAATTGAAATTACCTAGACTCAAACCTCGAACGGGCATCTTTAACATGCGATGCAAATGTGCCAATCACTGCATCATTGGACCTAGAAAAACATTGTTATCTTGATTCTTGGCGTGCATCTTAAACAATGGGTCATACACGGCTATGCGATAGTACATACTAGGAAATGACGTAACACGTAGAGACATTCAGAATAGTTTTGCGATAAACTTGAATACAAATTATATAATTAGATCGTTCAAATCCATAATTATAAAAGCTATAATAAAACAATTTATAATTGTAAATGATCGTGATTTGAAGTTTACGTCATGATACGACATCTCGAGCTGAAATTAGGAATTCAGATACGAGATATTATGTCATAAATTAGTGTTAAATTCAGTAACAAGTCACCAGTTAGTTCAGACTTAAGACGTACGAGTAGTGACAGCTAATTAATCAAAAATAAAATTCCATACAGCGAGAAAAAATGTTTAGTTAAGCGCGAGTCACTGATGGATCGCGCCGTCTAGGAGCGATTCATCTGTGGCATAATTTATTCTACTGAATTGATGTAAAATCAAAATTTTAACGAAATACAGAATTTAGTGGTCGTTACGATTTGATAGCATTGTTATCTTGATAAAATATCTCTAGAAGCTAAATTTGCCATTCTGAGATAACAAAACAATAAAAATAGAAAAAAAAAGAATAAACCTCATGCTCATCGCTAGTCTGACATTTATAATTGCAAAATTATGTCTTCATGGAGATCGTTGGGCCCTTTCTATATTTTTTTAATGTGTGTTTTATCATCATGTTTGCCAAAACACAAAAAAATTATAACAACTTCTGTTGGACATTATATAACAATATTATGTAGCGAATAAAGGAGTTAATGCTGAATTTAAATTGGAACATTCAAAGAAAAGATTAAAAGAGTACCAGAATGGAACAAACAAGATATGACTGATAGGCTAAGATATGCATTTGAAAAAAACTTTCAAAATTGTATTTTGATTGGCAAATATTCAATTCATACAGATTATATAAGCACCTTTCTAGAGGTTTTGGACTGACTCAATGTAATCAATCGCTTTTTACGGCAAGTGTAAAACGGTTTGGGGTATTTTCATGGCCTTGATTACGAGTTGTATCATTATAATAGTGGGATATACTAAACAAATATTCAAAGGCTATCTGGTTTCGTTTATTTCTATGAAACATAACGTCAAAGCTTTAAACCTCCAATGCTGTAACCGTAATTCTTCTGGGTATCATGTGTAAAGTAATCATTTTATATAGGTGATATAAAATTCAAATTTTCATAATATTGAGAATAGCGGCAAAAAACATTTTGAATGAAGCGGGGAAAGTGGAAGTGTAGCTTGTTTTTTAAACCTACCTCAACGAATCTCACTACTGAATAGAATAGAAAGTTTCATTCTTGTTTTAGGAAGTACGTCACACTCAGTCTCGCACCGTTATGACTTCAGGTTTTAATAAACATTTAGCTTGTTTATATTCCTAACAGTACATGAGTCGGCCTGAAATTAGGTCTGATGAGGTTATCGGCTAATCAAGGGCGCTTTCGTATCGTATTGCAGGGTAATCGAATTTGGGTTTGGGCGTATGGTGGAAAATGTTATCTTCTGTCAATATCAAGAACAATACGCAAACTTTCTTTTTCATTTCAATGTTATAATTTTGAAAGCGTGCACATGAGTATATTTCCTCACCGTAGCTAGGTACAAAAGATAGAATATAAATAAGTACCTGAAATCATATTACAATAATACATAGGGTTGTGGAGGTGGTACTTGACATGTACTTTCTGATTTACAAAAACGAGGCATAGCAAGCAAAGACGAGGTTATTATTTGCATCTTCTATTCAAAAGTACAGTAGCGTTGAACAGGAAACCAATGATGGCGACAAGATATTAAATCTTGGTTGGAATGGGAGTGCATGAAAAAATTGAACAATTATTTCGAATTGAAGTCTCCCCACCTCGCAGTGCTTTTGTGACATGTTAAATAAAAGCAGGAACTTCGAAGTCCTATCACAGTTGAGGGTTTTACCACCGCGACTCGTTTATGAAATTTAAATTTTTTTAAATAATCTTTTTCATGTCCTAAAAGTTACGTCAATATAAATGTTATTAGACAGTATCACTACGGCTGACCCGTTTCCGCCGTATACCGTGAAATATGTGTTTTGATGATACATTAAAAATGCTTATATAAATTTTCGCATTCTTTCTGATAAAGATCGCAACCATTTTTGTCCTGCCCGAAAAAGTGATGATGACGTGTTTTAAAAAAGCATACAGATATAACAATGATTGGTTGGGGTTCACGTAATATTCGATAATGGGATCGGAATGTGGCGCCCTCAAAGAATAGGAAACAATGAAAAATCTAACTTAACACGTAAAACAAACAAGATTTTTATAGTATAAAAAGCGCCGCTTGATTACAGGTACTTTTTAATCATGACATCATGACTTTTTAATTTGACATCAGAAATTGTTTTTCTTTCTCCGAAGCAGCAGTTGGCTTCTTCCAGCCACTGCTTCCAGCTTTGCATGGTGCCAATTAAAAAAGTCTTTTGGATGGGAAACATTGTTAATGGAATGGTACTGAAACTCTCGTTTCATTTGATGAAAACTTTTAACTACTTTTAACTTAATTTTTGAGTAATGTCAAGTGATTCAAACAATTTATGACACAATAAACATAAATCTTGCAACTTCGTAAACAAAATATGTGTCATTGCACAAAAATTTCAATAATCGTAAACGATTACGCTTATGCTAGATATTACATGCAATGTGTTGCATGAGGCATAGTATTATTCATAGGAAAATTATATTTATTGTCGTGCCATAAAATGTGCTTTATTATGTATTTATAGCACGTGTTCATTCAATTTTACTCGTTTCCACCAAAGGAAATATTTTAGCGACCTAATGTGGTTTAAATAGCAAATCTAACACTAAATGACGCGTGTAATTAGTCTTTTGCAGTATCAGTCGTCACACTCTTTCCGGCGTAACTGACGTAAACTATTGCAAATTCAGTTTCCATCGGAATATTCTGGAGATATCGAACATTCAGATGCGGTTGAAATAGTTTCTAGCGCCTTCTGTGGAAGTAGCTAAAACTGACCAGAGACAGGTTTTACATCAATTATTACCAAGCACAGGGTATATACGAGGTTCATACTTCATCAGCTATTTTTCTTTTGAAATTGAAACTTGGTATTTTAACCATGCCAATGCAAACAAACTTCTTCCCAAACATGTTTTGTCAAGTATGGGTCACTGATAGATCGAGCCGCCGAGATAAAAGAATATTCCTGTTTGAAAAGTTATCTGATAAGGAATGTATCCGTGTACTAGCATATTTGCACGTGCTATCGCGACGTAACTGTTTCATTCTTCATGATCGTGCGTTTTGTCGAATACTATGTCGAGATTATTTTGTCCAATGAAACATTTGACTGCTGCAATGTTAATTAGACTTCGGTAAATCCGGTGTAAAATTTTTTGTATTGAAATTCACTCTAAGCAAGGCCGGAAGCAGCTTCCAAAAAGAACCAATCAAAAGCTACTCAATAGCAAAGAGCTACCGAAAGATGTAGAACCAGCAACTCTAAACGAAAAACATCTCAGACGGAACTGAGCTGTCATGATAGAGAGCAGTGAGTGCTATCTTTCCAGAGCGATGGTAAAACCAACTACCACTTCTTTGCTTCCCTTTAGGCTTACCACACGCAGGGAATACGTTATTTTAAAACTCGTACCTCCAGAGCAAATTACTTCTAGATTACAAATGTATTGTCTATTTGGTAAATGTTAAGTAAGAGAATAAATAAGATTTCTTTAGCAATCATGCTGGTCAACATTATAACCTAGATGTAAACCTTGCAATATTAGAAAACCTTGATCAAAATTCACATATACATATACAAGTTCACATATACTGTAATGAAAGTACAGTGAATTTATTGGTCATTTGCAGTTATTGTATATTTAAAAAGTGGGAAAGAGCTTTGTTGAATACCAAGTGGTGGCAAGTATCGGCTGTTGATGAACCGCACTTTGGAGGTTAGCCAAAAAAACGATTTTATAGCTTTATCACAAGATTACCAAACAAAATTACTGCCCAAGTGCTATAATTTCACTGCATTTTTGTAACAGTTAGTGTTGTTGAAGTAGTGTGTTGCACGGGTGCGCCAGCTGGGTTTACCAGGACTCGAACTCAAATCTTCAGTCTGAAATATCGACCACCGTCATTTTTTTTATAGCTTGTGCTTTAAGTATGAAATCATCCATCAAAACAGGAAGGATATAGTGATTATGTTAGGTATAAATAAAATACAAATGATCCAATGCACACACATATGTTATGAACGTTTCTCATCTCATATCGGACAATAAGTCATAACATGACCTATGGTAAGTAATTATACTTTGCTGGACGTTAGCCATGTATGGGTAATTGTCCAACAAAGCAATCCCTCGGTGCCCCATACTTAGCTCTTCAATACTTAGCATAATGCTTGAATAATTTTTCTGATGGAATTTGAATGCACTCGAAGAAAAAGTAGAAAAAACGTGTTTGTGAAAATATAACGTATATAGCACGCTATAAATGTTCTATTTTTATTAACACGTTATTTCTACTTTTGCTCAAATAGCTGAGTTTGCCGTTGAGATTCCACAGTTGCACAAACAATTTCCCGTAAGAAGCGTGCGAAATTCCATGATGCGTACCTTATACTGTTGATCTTCAAGGTTTTAAAACTCGGGCCAATTCGTATCTTTCAGTAAATTTCTGTACTCGTGTAGCAGAATATAGTAGTTTTGTGTGACTTGTATCAAAGTCCTTTCCGTGAGCCTTATTCAACCCCTAGTATCAGGATAAACATATTGGAATTTTACAAGTGCAAATGCAAGATATTTGGTGCTGGTTGGATAACTTTTTATATCAGGATAGGAAAAAAGTATCAACATTTGAGAAATAGATAAATTTTTTAATGCATTTGTCTATAATCTCTTTTTAGGAAAAAATAGGTTGCATTGGGCAATTGATTTATTCCAAAATAAATCCTGATAATTTTGATTCGAATATTTTTCGGATTCGGGTCGATTCGGATCGAATCCCCAATTCCATGAAAATAACAATTTTTCCCATTTCTAGTATTACAAATCGTCTTCATTGTGAAAATCAAGAATATAGTTTATAGTTGATTGTATATTTTCAATTCTCATTCCATGTTCAAGAGCAACAATTTTCATATTTCAACGATAAAATATAATCTATTTTGGTCTAATTTGACCAAAATGGATTGTATTTTCTCTTTAAAAACGAAACTTCTAGTTCATTTAGCAAGTTTTTGTTCCCACGAACGATTGACTTTTCGAGTGAATTGTGCTTCGAATCGATTCGATTTCCGAATTTTGCTATAAATTCTGACTACTTTGAAGATCATATTTGGATTTTGTACAAAATAAAATGACGGCAAAATATATAAATACTGACATTATTTAAATGTACTCGGCTAACTACAGGAAGATGAATCTGTCAAATTTGGATATAAGAAAATGTTCCAAAACTTACTTCCTTTATTCGTTTTTCAAAGTTCACCTTAACGTGGATTGTCACCATCATCTCCTCGCCGTGATCATAAAACCCATTATGGTGTCATCATTACTGACATTTTAATAGGCCTGTTTTTCGTTAGGTTTCAAGCTATGGGCGCTCATCATGAAATTATCACAATGGAAAGTCTTAAAGTTATTTACTATAAAACTACTATAAAATGACTTTAAAATTATCACAATGAAAAGTCTTAAAGTTATTTACTATAAAATTACTATAAATGACTTTAAAATTATCAGAATGAAAAGTCTGAAAGTTATTTACTATAAAATTACTATGAAAATTTTTTGAAATTATCACAATCGGAAGTCTTAAAGTTATTTATTATACAATTACTATGGAATTGCTTGAAAAATTTCTCAACTTTTTCTCTTAAAGTTGATTACTATAAAACTACTATAAGTTTACTATAAAATTATAGTAAGTTTATAGTCTTTTTATAGTAATTTTATAGTATTCTATAGTAAATTTTTAATAGGGCCTATGCATTTCACACGTCATTGTAGGTCGAGTATATGACAATGAAATCACCACCTTAATACATGCCAAACATTTGTGACTCGTGTTTTGGAAAATTATTTTTTTTGAAAGACTGAAACTACTGCTTAAGCAATACTACGAATAAACCTTTTTTTAACCGTTTTCAAATATTTTGTCAAAATATCAGTATTCATATTAGTTCTAACACAAAGATATCAGTATATTTGTGGGATATCTATCTTACAAAAAGTTTTTGGGTTTTTTATATGCAGTTTCAGAACCTCTTTTATAATTTACTTTAAATTTGTTTGTTCAACCGATCAACATCGAATATGTCAGCAAGTGCCAGAACAAAATCACAAGTACAGAAGAATGCTACAAATAAAAATGAAAACGACAATGCTAACATCATTCAGCCTTTTGATAACGATGAAATGTACGGATGTCAGATTGTTTGTTGCCATAAAAGAACTAAGAGGTAATCCAGACAGAAATTCAAGTACTAAATATATATTTTTTTTATCAAATATGGGCCACTGATAGATCGCGCCGCCGAGGCGCGATCTATCTGTGGCTCAAGCTTGATAAAATAAAATTTTTGATTGAGAAAATGTCATTTGTATTGTTCTCACTTACAATGTATATTCACGCTGGACTGTGACAAAAGTTCAGGAAATTTACTATTTATGCGCAGTAATTGTATATTTCCAAAATTAGAATCCGTCATGTTAATGAAATTTATGCCTTGGCCGAAAATCGATTTTATAGATTTAAATAATTTTTATTTTGTCAAGCATGACACGCTGATGGACCGCGCTTTGGCATCGCGATCCATCACTGACTCATACTTTTTGCGTGCCTCCGACGACTGATTACATCGTATTTTAATAGCTCTTTCTTTTAGTTCCAACATTTCGAAGTATCACGCTTTAGCTTTGAAGTATTAAACCTAACACTTGCTGAAATAAGTCAGCGGAAGCAGTATGTCCCATATAATATCGTGTTACCTCGTTATAATTTTATGATAACGTCTAACTAAAGTAGTCATGTCAACAACATGTAACCGTTTGAAAGCGTGCGTCATAAATTGGATAATTTTTTTTTATTTTCAATTCGTTCCTAAATTTCACTTTGATAAGTACGCTGCAAAATGATTCGAATAAATACCCAATCAAGCGATTTGAATTTTGATTTCAATTTTATTCGAAACCCCATTTTAATACCTTTCACTATTATAATGAAAAAATCCTTAACCTATTATCCTTTTCAATCATTTTTGATCGAACGTTATACTTGTTAAAATTTGATTTGAAATTTTATGATTTTCTATTCGATTTGAAAGTGAATTAATATGAATTTAGTGGTAGTTGGCCCCATTCGGAAATTTTTTGTCAAAACATCTTTTGTTAAGTATGAGTCACTGATAGATCGCGTCGATGCTTGACAAAATTTAGTTCCTAATTTCGGTTGGTTCATATTAGGTACTAATCCGGCGTTGCTCGTAGTAAAAAACATAAACTTGCGTAAAAACATAAAGTTGTGTCATGCGGCATCATCTCACATCTACGCAAATTGGATGAAAAGTACTATCACCCATATTGCAATACATTAAAAATGATATACTAATTGTTTTTATATACAAAAAGTAGTTTTGAGATGCTTCGATTAAAATACGCTGACTACTTTTATAGTTGTCAACCATCATTGTTCGCTTGATCGTGATGGAGGGAAGGTCATCACTAATATGTCGCTGTGAAAATATTTCTCCCCCCTTGGGTACGCGAACCGCCAGTGAGTCATGTTTAGCAAAGTATACATTTTGAAGGCCCTTTCTTTCTAGGTTATAGGCCGAGTTCTGGACTATATTAGTAAGTGGCGGCGAATGCATTTACGATAATTTCTGGCTCCAAACACTGTAAGGTGATCTGGTAATTGTGTTATCACCAATCCGAAATCGTTTAGACGCGTTGAAAACAACAGCAGGGAATATCCAAGTTTCATAAAATAGTCGCTCGGCATCATTATTGTGTATACCCTAGTTTTATTTTCGCTATTCAGTGAACAAAATTTTTAATATCATTTACATGAAATTGTCTATCAGTAGCACATCTACCGAACATGTCGCCTACTCCCCAAAAGCAAAAAAAAAATGAAATTTCAAAATTTTTTTCCTGATTTTATGCGGTTAACAGTGGTAAAAATAATTTCAGTTCATTTTTATATAGCGTTTTTATTTTCAAAAAAGTATCGAATAGGTTGTCCAATGGTGTGGCATCTCATGATTAGCTATCTACTAAAGCCCGGTAACTTTAAAGAGTTTACCGGACAGCATTGAATGTATCAACCGGACACTCAATATGGTAAAATAAATCATGCAGAAAATATCTGTTTGTAACGTTTTTATTTATGTAAAGCCCTCATCATCACTAAATCGATAAATAAAGATATTTCATTTTATTTCAGGCATCCAATATCGTGTATGCAAGGAATAAATAATGTTAAAGGTGCTTTAATTTTTCTATGCATTGCTTTGTTCTTGGAAGGTGTTATCAACGCTGGTTTATTTAACGCTGTGATTAGTACAATTGAAAAAAGGTGAGTTCACTAAATATTGTTGATCTTTGTTTGATTGGACGTGGGGTCTCACACAGTCTGAATAAAGTGACCAAACATAGTTAGCTAAGTATGAGACACTGATGGATCGCGCCCAACATGTATACGTGTTTTTATGGGCAGCCCAGCAATATATAGGAGACTAATGTTTTACACGGCGCCGCTATGGTTTGAACTATCATTTCTTTTTTTTTTACAGAAACATACTTCTGACAGCATAGTTTCTTAATCTCATAGTTTGAGTGGATCGCTCTATTGAACAAAAATTTTCTCTAGCAGTCACTTATAGACCAACATGTTAGTGTTGTTGGGAAAAGACGAATGAGTTCGGTTTGTATAGGACTGTCCAATATATTCCATCCAGGATAGAGTGATTAGCATGCCAGCCGCATTCACCGAGACTCAAAGATGATATCTGTAATCTATTATGACAACACGATAACTGTTAGGTCATTTTGTCAGACGAATAAAATCAATTGAATATATCTAAGTGATTATTATGGTAAACAAAAAATTTCTTGGCATACTTTTCTGAATAAAAAAATTTCATTTTGCCAGGTTTCAATTTCAAAGTACAGAGAGTGGTTTGATTGCCAGCAGCTTCGATATTTTCACATGTGTTGCTTTACTGGTAACGGCGTTTTCTGGCGACAAAGCTTTCAAACCAATATGGCTTGGTTGGGGAACTTTTATCATGGGCGTGGGATGTGTGTTATATTCATTACCCCATTTTACTGCACCGTCATATTCTATTGTTGAAAGCAACACTTTATTATGCGGAGTCAATGTAACAAATTCTAGATGTGAAGGCACAAGCATCAGGAATTATATGTAAGTTAACATTTTTGTGATATTCATTGGATTATTAACCTGAACTTCATGAAAAATTTTTAATTGTTATTGGCAACCATATTTACTTAACCAAATCTTTTTCGATTCCAAGTTGAAAAATTTGTGCTTCCGCAAAATATGAATGTAATCGAACATTATTGATAGTCTTAAGCATAAATAAGAAACAGAATATCAAATTCCGTTGCTGGGTGTGATGAAATGATCTGATAAAGTTATTCCAATGTAAAAAGCAAAACATTTTAATTAATCAATTAAACTATATTTTCAGGTACTTATTCATCTTTGCTAATGGTTTGATTGGTCTTGGTTCTACTCCACTTTTTACTGTTGCAATAACGTATATAGATGAAAACGTAAAACAGAAAAATTCAGGAATTTATGGAGGTAAATAGTATACGAATAGAATAATAAATTGTTCAATGTTGTTTCACATCACTTATTCTCGATTTTTTTATGTTATTACTAATTTTACAGGATTATATTATTCAATGGGTGCTATAGGACCGGCTGTTGGTTACTTACTCGGCAGTGCCTTAGTCAACGTGTACACTAACATCGGAGAACCGTGAGTATTCTTTCTCACTTCTTCTCAATAGGAAATTTTACGTTGTCAAGTACGAGTCATAGAGTGACCGCGCGTCGGCGGCGCGATCCATCTGTGACTCAAATTTAACGAAGTATTTATAGACGGATATTTTTGGCTGGTCCCGGTCATCATTTACTGATATGAACATTAGATCATTTGTTGAAGATTTGATATCATTCCCATCTGGAGCAGCAAAAAATACACAACGAACCAAGTGGTCCGAAACGAGGCAATTACCAAAAATTTTGGTCGTCAAATATTTATCGAGTTTATGCGCAGAAATCCATCTTTAGAAAATTATCAGACTCCTAGCGCTAAATTTTGGTTGTTCCAAACACTCAAATATGAAAAGTATGTTGTTCAAAATGAATGTCAGTGGCGCAAATTATGACGTAATAATTTGACTGATGCATTTGAAAATTTGCACCCTTCTTGCAAGTGTTTAGTTGCTTCACAATAAATAAATGTTTAATCTTGGCAGGGTCGACATTGACAGTTCAAGTTCATTATGGATTGGAGCGTGGTGGATTGGATTTCTCGTCGCTGGTCTGATTTGCATACTGATTTCTTTTTTCATACTCATGTTTCCAAGGAATCTACCTGGAACATCACGTTTCCGTCAAAATAGAAACACAGAAGTTCATCGTAACAGCTCATCAATTAAAGCAGCCCAAAACCAGTCGTTTGGTAAAAGGTAAATAATTACTTGTGCTGAACTTGTACTTCATTTTATAATATTATTATTATGCCTGTATCACAGCTGATTCACGTGATTGGTGCTTATATATATATAATGCGAATCCCAGAATTGAATTGTTCAACTTCAATATAACATTGTTTTTAGCTGGAAGGATGCACCAAAAGTTATCTGGTTGCTGTTGACAAATGTTCCATACGTTTCTCTAACTCTTAGCAGTTGTATCAACTTCTCGTTTGTATATGGTTTCAACACATTCGGAGCAAAATATATTTCATCTGTGTTTGGTATTAGCGTATCTCTTGCTGCACTTGTGTTTGGTGAGTTCATTTGAATTTTTAACACAACGTAATTATATATATTTATTATTTTCCACCGGAAATCCCCAAACTAAATCACATTTAACGATATTCGTTAAGCAAATCCCAGACATTTTTTTAAACTATTATCCTAGGATAATAGTTTAAAAAATGGTGAAGTTACGTTGTATCATCCATCATGGAAATTATGGAAATCTGCAATGTAATACCAACCAGTTTAAGAAAATTATGCCCATCCAAGTTTTTTACCATGCGCCTCTGATAGGACTCACAATCCAAAATTTAACAAAGTGGAAATTCCCACAGGGAATGATGAAAATTCAAACATTATTAATTTTAAAATTTAACTTGAAACGACTTTGAAAAGGCTTTGGCTTTGAAGAGGCGAAAAAATAGAAAAAAAAATAGATTTGATCCTAATCAGGAATTTTTTTTTGTCAAGCAAGCGCCACAGATGGACTGCGTCTCATCGACGCGATCCATCGGTGACACATGCTTAACAAAAGAAGTTTTGACAAACAATTCTCGATTGGGGTTAGTCTAATGTCGCTGGAATCGGTTTATATGTGACTTTTATATGGGATCTTTTTTCATACCTTCTTTAAAATTGGCTTATGACTTATCTAATATGTCTATCGAATTTTTCAAAACTTTTACATGTCTGAAAACATGGCGATATTTAATCTTTTTCATATTTTAGGTGTGGCAGCAATTCTGGCCGCAGCTGGAGGACAATTACTGGGTGGATACATCATCACTAAGTTCAATATGACCGTTGCAGAAATATTAAAATTTATGATTCTTTGCACAGGCATTTGTTTAGTTTCAACATTTGGGTTTTTGTTACACTGCCCAGGAAGCGGTAAGTTATTAACATAAACGATTCTTTTTGTTATTCTATTTTCTGTGAACATATTTTAATATGAGTGAAGGTAATAACTTTGTTTTTGAAACGTTGTCAAAGTATGGTCTAAAAACCCTTCGTGAAAATGTCACCTTCCATTCGCAATAATTTTTTTCGCAGTAATTACACTATTTTTGAAAGACCATCATGTTTGCGAAATTTATTCCAGTTACGGACTTTTGATGGACGGCACCTAGACGGTGAGTTCCACCAACAGCTATTATAGTGTGTTGTATAATTACGGTCAATAAACAACGATTTTACTACATTTTTACGATAGTGTACGCCCTTTTTGATTTTTATAAATATCAAATACAACATAATAAACATAAATAAAAGTGAAATGCAGGCATAATTAGAAACAAGATTCACCAGTATAAGCGCATGTCTAACGAAATAAATAGCAATAATATGTTATGCTACAGCTTTCTCCGGGCCAACTCGTGATTCAATAACTAGTTCAGTTGGAGGATCAACTTGTGATACAAATTGTTTATGCAACACTGATATATTCAAACCAGTTTGCGGTGATGATAAAATAAGCTATTTCTCTGCATGTTTTGCTGGCTGCAAATCAAAAGTTAATGATACGGTAAGAATATCATTTCTATTCTGTTGGACAAGTGTTAAATTTTGCACCTTTCAGCCCAGTAGGTGGGGGCCTCCATATGATAATAAAGTATTTTTTTTTTGTGTCGCCTCGGCGACTAAAAATGAAAAAAAGTAATGCGATTGAACAATCATAACGCCTCAAGTTTAATTTTTCAAATGCCTTCGGACGAATTTTGACAAGAAAATGGTAAAAGTGACAGTGGTATACTTAGGGTTGGGCAAATCCAAATAATTTGGAGTTCGAACTTAATTCGGATACTTTATTCGAATCGGCTCGAATCACTGATTCCAAATAAATAACAAGTTTTGCTGTTAGAACTCCATTATGAAAATCAAGAAATTTATAGTTACGAATCACTAATATTAGCAGAACAGATTTATAGTCAAAGCATTTTCAATTTATTCTCCATGTCCACGAGCAGAAATTCGTATATTTTGACAACAAAATATAAATTCGATCAAATTCGATTGGATTGCGTTAGTAAAAATAAAATTTCCACCTTACTTAGCCCTGGCTCCACCATAAATGGCCCTTTGTCAGGCATTTTTAGTCGCCGTTTGCGGTCCTCCGTAGAGTGAATTTCATTTATAAAAATAAGTTTATTTTTATTCCAGCATTTTGAAGAATGTGCTTGTTTGTCAAATTCAACCAACGATTACAATGAAATTCAATCAGGTCAAGGAATGTTTTTTTCTGGAGCAACAGTTGATCAATGTTCAGAAAACAATTGTATTCTCTTATATCCTTTCCTCGGCATTGTGCTTTTATCGTTTCTTTCAACACTGACAAAAACAACGCCAAACCTTCAAGCAACAATTAGATGCATTCCATTCAGCCTCAGAACTACAGGAATTAGTTTACAGGTAGGGGTGAGCAATACAATTAAGCGATTCGAATCGATTTGAAAAACAAATTATTCGAACAGGTCATATCCAATCAAAAATCATAATTTCTTATTAAGCATAAGCCATAGATGGCCCGCTCCTTGACAGCTTAATTTATTAGAGCCCCATTCTCAACAAAATAATTTTTTTAATGAATTTTCTTGTGGGTAGAAAAAACAACAACAATATGAAGTAAAACTATCGTACATGTTATATATCTGGATATTTTGATTGAGAAAATAATATGTTTGAAAACAATCATATGTTATTTAAACGGAATTAGCAAGTTGAGTCGAAAAAATTATCAAAATCAGATTTGAATTCCAAATAATTCGGTTTTCGCCAGCATTATTCACATGTAGGTTCAGTCATTTGGTTCAGTTCATTTGGCAAAATTGTATATTCATCAAATGGCACAATTAATGACTGGTACTATTTTCTTTTAACCACTTGTTCTCAGAGACTCGTTTTCACGCTTCTTGGGACAATTCCTGGACGAATATTAACTGGAAAAATATTGGATTTAGCATGTATATCGTGGGGTACAGAATGTGGAGAAATAGGAGCATGTAGAGCTTATGATACCAACAGAGCTTCTGTGTATATGACGGTTCTACTTACCGTTCAAATGGTAAGTGATAAATACGATTTTTTAAGATACAACTGCTAAAATAGTAAAAAATACATAAAACAAATAACGTTTTTTAAATATGTATCGATGTTTTCTCCAACTTCTCGTGGCGCGTGATTTTACTGAGATTTGTGGAAATATGGTGTCGTCTTATTTTAGAGCGGGATAAAGGCAGACAGTGATTTTGTAGAACCACGGCGTATGTCCATTGAGTCCATAATACACGTGATGTTGTCTTACCTGTGCATTATCTTGCGCTCTGTGTAACAAAACGAAAATGGTAATAACCGTTTGGATGAGCTAGTATAGAAAGGTTTTCAGCCGTGTTGCAATCCAATCGGAAGCATGAGTCACAGATGAAGCGAGCCCAGATAGCGCGATACATCGGGTCCTCATAGTTAATAGAAATGTGTTTTTGGCAGTCAATATCTGATTGGGAAGCGTGACATACATACATGTGCATTATGATAAGAGGTGCAATTCTTTTTTACATTTACATACGTTTAACGATCCAATTTTTTTTAAGAATAATCCTAATTATTTTCTTAAACAGTTCATATGCGTCATTCTACAAACAATTACATACGTCATATACAAGCCGTCTTATGCAAATGAAGACGAACAAAATACAGAAGATAAAACTCGTCAATCAACAGATGAAAACTTCAACAAAATGAACCGAGCAGAGGCGAACAAAAACGACCAACAGGAGGAAAATGACGAATACTTGACTACTGATGCTGTTGATTTAGACCTGGGTGTTGCGAATAGTGCTTTTGAAGCATGAGACTATAGGATTTTGTAAACTATATCTGTAGGCATACTTCATTTATAGTATGGGTCATTGGTAAATGCGCCCAGACGTGATTTATGTATCCGTACTGAAAACTTGCGTGTATCGATGATAATCGATAACTATTCATCTGAAAGTGCGGGAGAATGTTGCAAATTTGTAGTCGTTGCGGGCTTGGCCGATTCATAACTTTCTGCGTGATGCGTGATTATACAAAAGTTCAATGTTCAGATGAATAGACTTTTTCTTTTCGGGGCTGATGGGAGAAAAAGACAAACCGCAACAAAAAATAAAGTAAAACTATCGTTTTTTGCAGTATATTTACTTGATGATATTAAAATAAAACTATAAAAAATGGGGCGCAAACATACTATCAACAAGGCGGCTTCTAATTCTGAAATGTATAAATGCTACAAATGAACGGTAAACTTTTGTTACATCGCATTGAAATGTCGTACCTATGTTTATATGCCGAAAAAGTGAGATGACTGTGTGAGTATTAATCAGACATCCGCTCACCATAACTTCTTATACAAACTTTGTAAATTTGCAACAACAGTGCATATCGTTATACAGAGATAGTGTAAAACAAGTGAAGATCTCTTTCCTGCAACACAATTCACGTTACTTTAATACTACTTCTAATTCAGCACCAGGTTAAAAATGAAGTTGTTTAAAGTATTTTGTTTTTGTAAAACTTTTTGTACACTTTCTCTAGTAGAATTTTGTTATATTTCAAATAAAGAACACTGCATTTTGCTCAATTTCAGTGATATTAAACAGTGATATTAACGATTGCGCCTAACCTAGCGAGCCGTGCACATGTGCGGACATCAAAACGCATTAGTATTATAAGAAGAGACTAAAAAAGAGAGTTGTAGCTGGTTTTACCAGGGTAGATACCGCTCACTAGACCACGTCTTTACAGCGCGAGTCGTTAGCGACTAAAGGGTAACAAAACATATGTGGTCAATATATTTCTGGCGGGATTCAACGTAAGTTTTGTTGAATATATTATACAATTTTATATATATTTCGAAAATGATATCTAAAATAAATTAATTGACAAGTTAATTGCAAGTTCCATTTTCGTCATGAAAATTTTTCCAAGAATCAGCTAGATTGGTCATGTTAGGTTTTGTGGTGGTAGCATTTCAAACGTGTTTTTTGTTTTTAATTAAAGTACGCCATTCCATCAGTGACGAAACAAGTTTTGATAGTTTCCCTCATTGGGAATCCTCCTACTCACTTGCACCACGTAGCGGACAAGATCATTTATATATATATATATATATATATATATATATATATATCTAATTTCTGCATTTGGGTGACAAAGTGTCATGATTGCAGTTACAGATAGATAGTCCACGATTTTACGCCCTTACAAGGTGTCAACGACCAGCCGACAGAAAAAGTCTTTCATTTAGGCTACCAAAAATTTGTGGGCTATAAGTGCTGTGCTAGTTTTTTGATGATTTCGGAGACTTTTGTTCACACCGCATTTTTAGTGCCGTGCACCTTTTATATCTTGACCAAACTTGGTCAGATGAAATAGGAAATTTTTATTTATGTATTGACACCCTAAAAATCCAGCGGAAATTAATCTGGCATGGCCTTTTCACTAACAACGTAAAATCAGAAAGATATAACTTTTGTGACTGGTGACGTGATCTCTAATTCCCAATTCAAGTTGTTTCCTGCGCTTTGTTTGGTTGGCGTTTTGATGCGGCGTTGGTGGGCTGTTGGTTGCTGTGCTTGGTGGCGGATCTAGCGTATATTCAAGAAGAGGGGGGGGGTGTAAAAGTTGATTATAGGAAGAAGCTATTAATTATTATAGGTGAAGTTGCTGGTCGGGACGTTGATAGACACCAAGCTATGAGGTGTTTTGATCCAGGATATGCTGATGGCTGTGGGACATACCGAATGCAGGCACAAGTACGGTGCTGTAGTGTTACAGGTTTTTCCTTGTTTCTCTGTAGGGCAATGTATATTACCAGTATCAATTTGCCGAAAGCTTAAGATAAGATTCCGAATTTATACTTTTGTACTCACATTTTTCCCTTCGATCTGGTTATAAACTTGGCATGAATCGCTAATCATCGAGTGGGAATTGGTCTTTCAAGAATGGCCAGACATAAGCAATTATCTACAATTCCCAATTACAACGCTAACCAAAAATTTAAATCATTTCAAAAAGTATTTTCAAAACAAAATAGTTAATTATGGGAAGCGCCTCCTTGAAATATGCGAACTTGGCAATGTTATCTTGTGCTTAATTGATGGATTTTAGGATATCTATACGATGCCCATAAAACTTTAAAAGCAAACAACAAAAAAAAATAATATTTCGAAAAGTTGCAGCAACTCTGAACTATACTGTATAGACGAATCAAAACCTTTTCTACGCATTAGAATTAGTCCTGTTAGCCCATGCCAAAATGCAACAGTTAAGTCTTGCTCTAGAGGGGATTGCAGGAATAGTTGTGAGATTTACAGCACTGCTCTATTCTGTGTTAGAAAGACTTTAGTCACCGTGTTCAATCACATGAAAACACCTTTCAAAAATCATGTTGTCTGCCGAATGCCGCTGCATGTCTCATCAGGGGAGAAAATGCGCCCCATAAGGCTACAACACATGTCATGCAATGTAATTTTGGGGTGACTTCTGTGTTCATCGACCCAATAATGATTCTGAGTAGATGCTAATAAAAGGCAAATTAACTTGTCATTGCTGTTGAATGGATTTAGTAATCGACTTGTGATTCTTAAATATGTGACTCAACTTGTGACTGGAAAGTACAATGCAAGACTTTAAATATTGGTAAGTCTTGGACTCTCAACTTGTGTGTTTTTCGACTTGGGACTCAAGCTCCCAACACTGGTTATATTCGCTTAACAGTCAGGGTGGGCAGATGAGAATAATAAGTTGGCTCAATTAGTAAGAGTGTTACTTTTCTTATTGTCATAACGCATGAATAACGGCAGTCTTGCATGATCAGAAGTGTATTCAAGATGTTTTTTTTAGCTGTATTCCTAGTGTTTATCTGCCAAAAGGACAAAATCTTGCTTTCTTTGGGCGTCCGAATCCAGATACAAAGTGCAGCAAGGCAGCCAAAAAGTATTGCAATGCAGTTGATTCAGTATAGGTTTTTATTAAAACCAAACATCGAAAACAGAAATTTCGATATTCCAACTTTAATGATTTATGATGAATTATGGTGCTTTTGTCAATGTTCTTTTTCTCTATGTATACTCATTTTCTTGAGGGGGGAACAGCAGAGTACCGATACATGACATAATAATATAACTATGAAAAGTCAGAAAGATCAATTGCCCGTCTATAACTAACTTGGTTCTGAATGATACTAAATTTTGTAAATGATTTCCAGCTTTTCTAGTATCATGTAGAATGCTATGTAGTATTTTGCTGTTGAATATCATGCAAAACTTTTCTAGTGCTTTTCACATCAATAAATCTACAATGTTCCAAAATGACTATTAGCAAGCTAATAACGCAAAGTGGAGAAATGTATGGCTGAAACCTCGACAGGTGAGTTTTGAGTAGGTTTAGGAATGACAGGTTTTTAGAATTAAATTGGTTTTGTAAAATTCATTGATTTGGATGATACCTTAGTTTACCATTGTTGGAGGGACTCGAGTCATCTTTTTAAATGTCCTGTCACCGTCTTGGCTAAATACCACTACTCGTACTTGACTTGACAAAATGCAGGAGGAGGAATGAGGATTTGTCTTTAGACTTAAAAATTTAGCCTGGAATTATTCTCCTGAAAAAGCAGGTTGTCTGCTGTTGTGTTAATGATCAGAGAAGAAAAGGCGCCTCCCAGAAGTGTATAATGCATCACCTTAAACCTGCTGTGAAATCCGCGTTGGTCAACAATTTATCATTGTTGTTAAATGGATTTAGAAATCGGCACATGTGTCGACTTGCGACTCGTAAATGTATGACGCGACTTGACTTGTAACTCGGAAATTTAAATTTTGTTAAAACCTGAGACTCGTAACTCGTGTTCTTTAACTTGACTCGAAGTGAAGTGACTCATTCCCAACACTGATAAAGTGGCATACATCATTCGTAGGGGTAGTCATAACCGGGGCCGACATTAACATCTACCTAAAGCTCCTACTAAGCAGCCATTATGTCCAGCAATCCTCGTGCGTAATCATACCACTTTGAAACTGAACCTGGTAGCTGGATCATTAAAAACCACAGGTTGAAACATATTCTGCATTGATTTTACTGACGGTGCTGACCAGAAACTGTTTGATTCGCCCAGTCCAAGGAACAATGTTTATTTCAATTAATTTCTGTCTGATATTTGAGCATGTTCAACTTATTTGCGCGAGAAACTAAATTACTGCAACTAGAAGTTCTCTTATTGTTCAGCATTCCATCATCATGGGTGTTTGACATTCACTTTTACATGGCTCTATGTTGCATAAAAAGAATCTTAAGAAATTCTGAATCATCAATATGTATTTTCTCAGATTTCTTGTTGTGCTAATTGAAGAATAATGATTACATTGGGTGTATTGGTTACATTACATCAGTTTGCACAAACGCTCTGAGATTCTCCTATTCTGACTGAGGATTCGTCAGATGAAAGGGATTATGCGCTTAGTTCATCAGGTTACCTCATCATTTGGTGTAGTGCTCTATGGCTATTATTATAGAACTACAGACCTACATATATCAAATAGAGAAGGATTATAATGGCATTCTTACATGGTACGTTTTTTACTCTGATCTTCAACAATTATTTATTCAGTGTTTTTGCATTCTGTATATATAACAGGTCGTTTCCCCTCGTTCTGGTATTTGTTTCAAACACATCTGTTTTGTTGGTAATAGACGCATCATTTTTTCGCAATATATTTCACTACCTCCAAGAGTACCAGTAGCTTGAAATATTAAATGAAAATATTATAATTAGATCAATTTATACATTCTGAGTATTTCATCTTGTTTTTATAAAATCTAATTATTATATCTAGGTTCATTTATTTAGAATATTCATTAATATTTTGACAGGTCTAAACAGCAATGGGGTTGTATGATTATGATGGTACAGATATTCCTGATAAAGAATAATGATATCTATGTTCTTCACAATCTACATACAAATCTTCAACATTGCCGCAATAGATCTGAGAATGATCACTCACGAAAAGAGACAATTTTCAAATATATTGCGGAGAATAGCTATTTCTCATAAAAGCAAATGTGTTGATTGAAGGGGATACAAGAAGGACTGTCTATTCAACTTGGTCATGAAACATTGAAAAGCACAAACGATTTAATTTCACTACATTTCGAATGTCTGAAAATCTCCAGATCAGCTCTTTTCTTATTCGAAAGCTCAGCAAATTACATTGCTTGTATTTCATCAGTTGAGCGTATCAAAATAAAACTACGAGTCTACCTGGTGACAACCATTGATTATTGAAAAGCACATAAGTTTACAAACATAACTGGTTTTAGTTAAAGTCAAATAGACAAGTGTTGACTCGTAGAGAAAGTAAAACCCAATTCTATGTTTCCATTCATAAAAGAATTGTATGAGAGCGTGCTGTTGTTTTTTGCGAAGTACTGATCACTAAGCATGGATGTCTGCCTTTAATTCATCAAGGCCTTGGACTCAACCATTTGTCGAACTGACTGACTGCTTTTTTGCGCAATTTCGCATGATCTAACAACCAGACTGGCAGAATATCAACTACTCTAATACTTATACACCCGAGAGGAAAGGTTTCTATCAGAAGTAAACTTAGCAAATGCGCAAATTTAGGTAGCAACGAAACTAAATTAGGAGCTTTAAAATTGGCAATACTGCCATGAAATAGCAGTGTTTTTGGCTTTGAAGCTTTTATAGCCATATGAGGAAAATGATATAAACATTTTATTTCGTCCACCCGAAGAAAATCAAGACTCTGCCACCCTGCCACCCAACAACTATATCCGAAGTCTGAAAATAGAAATAGGAACTTAATCGATGATTAGTTGCATATAAACATATGTTGATTTTGTCACTTGAACCTGAAGATAATTGACAATTGTATTTCCTTGAAATAAAGGAAATATTTTCTATAATCGAAAATTTCAGGACATTGGGATTTATATTTTTTTTTTAACAAAGTTGGAATGCTGCTTTTCATCAAATTATTGCCGAGTTCAAAATGTTAGAATTTAGAAGAATTTTAGACGAATATTTCTTATCCAAATTTATTTCTTAGAATGTATGCAAGATAGTAAATATTCGCTTTTGGCAATCCCGATTAGCCAGTTTATTTTCATATTGAATCATTTTGAGTAATTAGTCGACTACTTTTTTATGCGAATATAATTCACTTTAAGCAAGGTCGGAAGCCTCACTTAAAAGGAACCAATTAATGACTACTGATATGGCAAAGACTACAAAAACTCCAGAATCAACATTCAAAACAGAACTGAGCAAATTATAAAATATACAGTGAATGGTGGATGATATTAAAACCATTTACCACTTTTTGAATCAAGAATTTTAATACCTCTTATATGGACATGAAATACGTTAGGTATATTCTAAACCTGGCTCCCAACCAGCAGACATGTTATAGGTTTTTTTAATCATGCTAAAAATAAAAATGCGAATCACTGTTATGGATTCTTGAATATTCAACAGACTTCACTAAATGTTTGAGAAATACGAGTTTTTCATTAAACCCAATGTTGAATCCATCATGAAAATGAGTATTAAATTTCGACATATATCCAAATTAATATAAATATTTAATCGCATTTGTGTTTTCAACGCATATAATTTTTTTTAAATATTTGCATTTGATTTATAATTTACTTTTTTTCAATCAACATGTCCAGGCTGTCGCAAAATCTTAATATTCATCCCGAAATTAGTGTCTGTATTTACCATATAAAAATCAAACTAATTCATTAATTAGTCCAGTCAAACTACATATCGACCCTTGAAAAATGGTCTAAAGATTTTTACATATTATGTAGCCAAAGGCTTGGTTTTCAACATAACAAAAGTTTACTAAAATCAAACTTACGGAAACTCCCTAAAATGATCAGCTAGGGTTAGCATATAACTATATGAAAAACAATCAGGATACTACTTGTGAACACGATATGCCCCTTATTGTTACGTTATGCAGTTAACAGCATATTTAGGCAACATACAATCCCATGACCAGCATTGTAAATGCTCTATATCACGAAATTTATGAATGAAAAGTCTCTTTCCTTCTTATTATGACGTCATCATTTCGGGGTGCTTTAGACCATTTTTTTGGCGATTTTTGGGGCTTCCCGCAGTATTTTGACTGGACTAGCTAGATGTTTAAATTATCATCAGTATTTATCATAAATATTTATCAGTCGATATTATGAAATCTAACCCTAATCATTTTTTTTTTTAATTCCACTGTATAGTGTAATATTATGCAGCGGCGGTGGAAACATTTTTCGCCCTTTTTAATCATAAAGCCATCATTTTGCAAATAAAAAAAAAAACAAGAAACTTATACAAAAGCAATTTCGTGCCAGCTGTGCATGAAAATTTCGCCTAATATGGTGAAATTTTTGATTTTGCTTATGGTGAATCGAAGCAAATATTTTGGAGCCTTATTTTAGGCGTGGAAAATTCTCAAAAATTTGCGCACAACTTTTGAACGCATCAGTTATTCATGGCTGTTTTACATTTTTCATTCTGCCTGTAGCGCAAATATGACAATAAAATCGAATTTTTTATTTTTATTTTCTCTGATCGTTTTTCGGGAAGCGCTTAAAATTGGTATACAATAGGATTTTGATGTTTATCTTGTAGAAAGAAGCAGAGAATAGATTTATGACTGAACACAAGTAGTTGATCCCTAAAAACATCTTTGGGAGTCATCCCATTTCACTCTCCAGTTTGCGAAAGGTGGAACTCACCCCCTGCCAGCCTCTTGACAGCGTCCCCCAAATGTGGACAATGTCGCCCAAATGCAGAAATTAGAAAATAACATTGAAATATAGAAATCGAAAATATTTGGGCGACTTCATTTGGCAGACATTCGGATTATATTTTTTGTTAAGCCGTGTATCTAGCCGTGACTCCAGCCTAACGTCTGACGGTGTTAAATAAGGGCATTGAAGTGGTCTAAATTGCTATATATGCTGTAGAAAAAAAGTTTCCCAAATGAAGAAAAAAATATCATGTACGCCAAGTACAGCAAATAGATGTATATATATATATATATATATATATATATATATATTATCATGTCTTTCATTGACAACTATACATAATAAATGTGAACGATAGTTCCCTCGATTTAACTTCTTATCATTCGACTCAATTTTGAGTTCTGCATGAATTCAAATGACTAAAACCAGGGTGATAATACAAAACAAAAGGGCCGACGAGGAAATAGAATTTGACTGTTTTGAACGGATGAACCAGGCGAAATGGAAATAAATGTTTGTCAAATGATCACACTGAAAAGTTCCCTTTTATACTTGGCTAAATATTTCGTAAATTTCATATATATATATTAACATATATAGTTATATAAATTTCATATAAAAGTTGTTCCAACTTTTTGACATTATTTCCTGCAAAAAATTTGAAGCGGTCCACAGAACACACGAGGTTCCTGTTCCGTGGCATAGAACACTGTTTTTCAGTTGGCTGACCGGTGTCCAGATCGGGATCTTTGAATGATCATGTCTGGACCGCGCGACATTATCGAATTATTTATTATTGATATTGCCGTTGAAAAAACAACGCCACTGTTTTTTATGTAGTTCTCTGTTATATCAGTCAGTGATGGCTAGGTTTTTCTAAGATGCTGCTTCTAATCTCGCTTAAAGGGAATTTAAAGGCTTTAAAACTCATCTTCAATTTCGACTTCGACATCGCGATTCGTAGCAATAAAAATCAAATTTGCAAATCATGTCACTGGCAGTTCCTTTTTACTTGATATCATTTTAATAATTATATTTCTATTTGGCAGTGAAATTCGAATATTTTGGAGTCAGACCCCCAAATTAATTGACTGACAAATCTGGACGATCGCTTAAACTATTTGAATATATATGGTATGAAAAAAGCCGCTCTTTGCTGGGTTTGTGTCTAGATTGGTACTTGGAAGTCTTTTGTTTGCCCGTTACCTATACTATAGCTATAAAGCAACATAGCCAGAAATATTGAAAGCTTACAGTTGATTGAATTTCCTTGACTTAGTACGAGTCACCGGTTTCATTAAAATTGTCCTAAAAGATATAGCAAAATGAAACATTTCTGTTTTCCTGGCAGAACATCCTACCTAACTGAGGAATTGTTCGTGTCTCTAAAATTTATTATCATATTGAAATTACGTAAGAAAAACGCCTTATAAGCTAGCTTTTTTTAGAATTTTTTTTATTTTTGTTAATGTCGAATTTTTTGCACCTAACTTTCAATTCAGTGTATCTGAAATGAGAAATTTCATTTTCCAGAAAATTTTTAATACTAGTGAGCAATTCAGCAAGTGCTCTCGCCTCATCTATTTATTTTTCATATTTTCTCTCTCTGTTCCTTCTAATATTGAATGTAATATTCGTAGAGTGTTATAATCGGCGAACACTAGCGTATTCATGAAAAAGATAGGCACCGCAACCTATTTTTACGATATACCAGTATTCTTAGCGCGCTCTCGATGTCGAATATTTTTTCCAGTATTTGGTCAATTTCTAGTCTCGTAACATCGTTCCGGAGAATTTTACACTGTAGGTTTGACGTTTAAAATTGCCTAACTCCCTCCTGTGTATGTTCAATAGGAAACTAAAATGAAACAAATTATTGGTAGATGATTTTACTATCGCCCACAACAGATATTTCTCACAGGGTCTTAGTTTAGCGATTCATTCCTATATCGGATAGTTTCTAATTAGGGTACAGTTGCTGAAACCACATTCGAAGTAGGTCCCCGTCATAAAATTGATTGTCACTTTCAGTGCTGCTTTCGACTCTATAAATTGATTGAAATTCTATCCGAAAAGTGCAAGAGGAACGCTGCTGGAACTACATTTAAAAGTAGCTCTTATTTATAAGCGGCTGTTATTTGAGTTCTTTAAATTGCTGCTTCCGACTTTGCTTAGAGAGTGAAACCAAAAAAACCCGTCGCCGTCATTGGGTTGTTACTTCACGATTTACTATAAAAATGCTACTTTATATCATATTTTTGGTTCATTATGACGTCATATGAGTATGTCATGGTGACGTCATAGCTTCAGCACCATTTTTTAAATTCTGCATTGATTATGCTATTTGCTCTCGGACGCTACAAGATGCCTACAAGCCACCTTTGCCCGGAGAATTGGGTCTTACAACCATAGGCAACCTCTTTCAATACTTCTAGTCATTTTGTGCTAAAAATATAAGTATCTCTAACCAATTTATCACAAAATATACAGCTCTAATTGACCCCTCTAATTGTTTTCAATTTATTTAATTTACGGGAGAATTTTCTATAATGTATAATTGGGAAATACTAACTTGATTTTTCATTCCACAGCCATAAATCGTAATAATGTTTACTCATTCAACCCATTATGGCGACGTGGTAACGGTATCATTTTCTCAAATGAGAATGATGCTACTTTTTATCCTACTTTATTCTACTTTTTTAGCATACGCTACTATAACAGTAAAAATGGCATGTTTGTTATGTATATGCAATTGGTGATTCGATCAGATTCGAAAAAATTTCTGAATCAGATTGTAATCCCAAATGATTCGATTTTTGTCAAGCGCTACCTTGACCACCTTGAAATTGTATCATCGCAATTCAATGGCCATTTGACATAGTGAGTAATCGTAAACAAACGTGCGAATCATAAATTGTGTATTGGTATTAAAATGTCATTAACCCCGGCGCTGTTACTGCGAACAATATACACGTTTGTGTTTTTAAATTACTTTTCATCGTTTATGAGCATTTATTAATTTGAGCATTGCCAAGGGCGCCAAATCAATAGTATGCTTCTTTAAAAGAGAAGACTCATAAGAACATTAGTTTTTTTGGGGGGGGGAACATAAGGGAATTTATTTATGTTTAGACAACTCTAAACGGACAACGGAAGGATATATTTGAATGAGAAATTTCGTTTTTTCAAGCAATAGGCAACAAAGTTGGTAGTCTTATCCTTATCAGAATAATTTTGTAAAAGCGTTTTTCTTAAGTATGTGTCATTGTGCCGCTCTGATATAATGCATTTTACTCTAAAGTCGAGATTAGCGTACTTTTGAAGGCTTTTGGGCAGTATCGGTATTGGCAAAATTAGTATCGGTGAATCCCTGGTGATATATTAATACACATGAGTTATGACATATCCGCCATGAGTGAATATCGACAATGAGCGGTTTTCTTAGCCTCATTTTTAGCATCAGTATGGTTCAATTGCATATAGCATAGCTTTTGCTAGATAAGTCGGTCCGTCAAATGCAGACACCACTCACTGTACTTCACTATGGGGGTTCAGTATCGTTTGGGATATTTTGACTTTGAGGGCAGGTACTTGTGCTACATTAAGCGGCCGTTGGTTAATTCCTTTGGGTGCTGATTCCGGCATAGCTTCGAGCGAACCTCAATGAAAAAATGTGAAATTGAATTGAAATATGCATAGGCCTACATACTTTGCAGACAATATGGTTTGGATGAAGAACTGTTCTTTTTTCTCAGAAATGATACACCTCAATATTCATCCGAATTAATCATTGGTATCAGTAACTCGTCACAGATGCTCTTGATAAAATAGTTGTAAAGATGAAAATCCTTCCGGCGTAAAACATTAGATAGAACGTGCGTTTTATCGGGTTCTGAAAAAAATATAATTTGGTATATGACCTACTGCTCGACATATTGTAGATTGCAAAAGATTAAAAAAAAAAATTTTGCTGCCGGTAAACTAACTGATAATTGATTTTGTGATTAGTTTTGTGTTAAACAACCAGATAAATTTATATTTAACGACTGACTATTTTATGTTTTGGAGCATGTTATCGTAGACTTGATAACCTTGCCGCTTTTTTTCTTACTAACCGCCAATTTTGCAAAATCACCAATGCTATTTTACATTAATGTCGCTTTATTTTAATTTATGATATAGTAAATGTTGTTCGAATATTTTGCTAATAGGTAAATAAAACATAAAAAACAGAGAAATGAGCACTGAAATATTAATCAAAATTGAATAACCCAATTTAGGTGAATATTTGCTTTCTGTGATCTCAATCCCAGATTTTCTGTCAAATCATGTTTTGTTAAATACGCGCCACCGATGGATTGCACCGTTAAGGCGCGCTTCATTTTTGGGGCATGGTTGACAAAATAAATTTCTGATTGAGATTCTCCGAGATGAATGTTTCCTTTCTAAGAAACATATTCTTTCTGATCATTGTATCTTAGTGCGTATTGTTTGTAAAATAATTTTTTTAGTTAATAATAATAAAAACAAAAATGGAGTTGTGGAAAAGATTAGATATTGGCGATACTTATGCTAAAAAAATCATTACTTATCCTGCTTCTGTTGCCCAACATGTTATGGATCACGCAACACGATTACATCCTGAAGGAGATTTTGATTTGATTGTTGACGCAGGATGTGGTAGGAAAATCACTTCAACATTATCTTCCATACTTCCGTCGTGCCGTCGGGTTTGATGTAAGTGAATCTCAAATTTCGAAAGCAAAAGCAGACAACAATTCATCAAAAGTTTCGTATTTTGTTCGAGGAGAAAATAAAATACCAGCTGAAGATAATTCAGTCGATCTCATTATCGGTGTCGGATCAGCGCATTACATGGAGATTACAACGTTTATTGACGAATGCAACAGAGTGCTCAAGCACACTGGTTTGGTCGCAATTTACAGTCAAGATTACAGCAAATTATTAGTTGAAAAACCACCGACCATTGCAGGTGGAAAAGAAAAATTACTATCAGGATTACACATATTGAATAAATATTACAGGAATAACTTGAAAGAATATTTTTTGAATACACGTCATCCAAATTTCGACAGTATGTGTCGATATGAGAGAATTTATAATCAAATACATGGAATGAAAAAGGAAAGGAATGATGACGTCACTGTGGAACACAACATGACGTTGGGTGATTTGAAAACACATTTCTTATCTGAACCATCGTATGCAGAACACCATAAATCATTTTCTGAAGATTGCGCTCCTCTCAACATAATGTGTCATAAAATGAAGGAATTAGTGAAAGCTCCAAATATTGATGAATTTGCTTTGCGAATTGAAGTAACAACATCGTTGTACATTATATTTCTTTCAAAACATTGACGAACGAAATCGAAAATTCCACATATGACACACGAAACAACTTATCTTCCATCTTGATTAAAGTATCCTGATTCTGAAGAGCGTTTGCCGCATTTTTTTATTGAAATTCACTCAAAGCAAGGCTGGGAGTAGTACCGAAAAGAAACTAACTAACTGCCTAACTAATAGCAAAGAGCTAATGAGAGATGTAGTACCAGCAAATGCACTCCAAGCGGAAAACATTCCAAAAGGAACTGAACTGCTATGGTAAACTGCAGTGAGTGGTACTTGCCCCGGACGATGTTAAAACCCTCTATCACTTCTTTGTAATTTCTTCTAGTCGCCTCTTACGACACGTAGGTAATATGTCAAAACTATTCTAAATCCAGTACCTGCAGGGCAGTCATTGTTTATGCTTGATATGTGAATAAAAAAATTTATCTAGGTATTCAGAACTTCATAACTACATAATTATAAAGTTTGTGAAATGATTTTCGTAAAACTTTTCAAATGCACAAAAACGCAAGAAAGATCAAAAAATTGTACGTGGGTGTTTGCCCACGTGAGACTAGAGCAGTGAACAAGACAGTTGTTTCAGTGACCATAAAGATATTTGACCCAAAATTGTGCCTTGGCGGTGCAATTCGTCACTGACTCAAATCGTGTCAAACAACCTTGTTTGCGACTGGATCAGTTTAATCCACTCGGAAATTTTATTTTGCCACGCATGGATCACTGATGTACCGCGCCTCGGAGGCGCGATCCAACTGTGACTCATGCTAACGAAATACGATTGCTGAATATATAGCTGACTCGGAAATTTTTTGCTCAATGGTTACTAGTGCTTTGCACGATGTACTGGTCAGAAAAGCAGCTAAGACGGATAAAGAGTTACGGATACCGGTATGTGTATAGTGGTAACCGATATAGTCATCGGTTCTGATTTGATAAGCTCTTTTACACTGAATGCAAAATGGGAAAGAGTTTAATAAGGAGGGGGGGGCGTCCGTGCCCTTCAGATTTTGAATATTGAACGTATTTCTACATTAACGTACATAAAGTAAGATCATATTTAGCACAAACTTCTTAATTTGCTCTCGAAGTACTGAGTTTCTCAAGCAAAAAGGCCAAAACATATTCGCGCAAGATCAATTTTGACAATTTGTCTCTCTTATTTTATTTCCCGCCAATATTTGAAACATTTCGCAGTCGTATAAGCTCATTGAATAAGCTGATTAACCGCTGACCAACAGTTTATCGCCTTATATACATCCACGTCGGATTTGTTCGCTAAATTTTTTCCTTTCGATCTACTATTCGCCACATATCTTCGGCGATTTTCATAAAACAGAGCAGAGTAATTCCAATCGGAAATTTCTCATCGACGCGATCCATCAGTGACACATACTTAGCAAAAGATTGTTTGACAAAATTTTGCTGACTGGGTTTGCTTTGAAATCATTTACTCGAAATATTCATAAGCAAACACCTCTTTGTCACCTGGGGCTCATCCTTAATAATCGAACGCCAAATCCCTCTTATGATTTTTTTTCGGGATAGCACTCTTGCTGCCATAGATTCAAAATCACTTTAAATTAGGCTTTGGCTTAGGCAACCTGTAATACGAAGCCAATGTTTTACCAGGTACGAAATCTCTGTTTTAAACTGTCCGCAGTATCACTCTTTGCTCAAGATTGCTCATTTGGAAGAAAATTCATGAAAATCGACTGAGAGTCGTTATTCAATTATTATATTAGATTAGCGGGATATGAAAAATTAAAATAATTTTTGTTCGAGGTTGTGAGACGTAATCAAAATGTTCTATCCTCGTCTTAAAAATACCAAAAATACCAAACACACTATTGTCAGACGGCGACGCATAAAATATCATCCATTTCCTTCACGGTAGAAGCGAATAAATATTTCATTTTGAGTTCTGCAAACCAGAATTCATGTAATCCCGGATTATATCGCCGAATGTAATAATGAAGTATTGTATTTGTAGAAACTTCCAACGTAGGCCAGCCAAAAACTATGTTGTTCAACTGCGGCCCATGCTCAATAAAATTAAATTTCCAGATGTCACGATAACATTCTTATTTACTAAGATACATAGAACAGGTTCAACGTCCTAGCAAAATTATCTAATATGGCCGTCTCTAGAACCGCAAAGTACAACGTCCGTGTATGTAAGTTGAAAATTTACAAAGGGCCAAGATTGATCTTTGTTATCCCAGAATTTATATTTTGTCAGGCTTGAGCCACAGATGGAACGCACCTCGGTGGCGTCTTCCATCAGAGACTCACACTCAACAAAATGGACAAAATTCCAGATTGAGCTATTGAGATTGAGACGAACGATAAAGACACCAAATTATATTATCTTTCATAGATTTATGGTAATGTCAAATCAAAATCAATGCCAATCAAAATATCAGGGCGCATCATTTTGGCGCGAATCTGTTCGCATCATATATGTAACTATCATACTTTATCAGATAGTGATTAAATGATCAAAATTTTTTTTAGACATAAAATAAAGTTGATGAAATTTTAATCCCCACCCATTTTCACAGTATTTCAAATATTGGAAGTTGAACTGTTCGAAATTTGATCAGAATATGAAACCAAATTTAGAATATGTTAGTGAGCCAGCATCTCTGAGAGACCAATAACTAGAACTAAAATTAGCCTTTGCAGATTGTGCAGTGTGTGCTTTATACCTGCGTGTTATGACTAAGGTTGTTTGTTGCAGAATTTCAAATTAAATCGATTCGAATCACTGGTAATTCGAATCTTTTCTAAGTATTTTACCAAGATAAATTTTGTTCGGACTATTTCATATTGTGTTGTATATATATATATATATATATATATACAGTTTTGTCGTTGTCAGACCTTTGTAGCGAATATTTCAATATGTTTGACTTGAATTTGGTTGAAAACTTTTTTGAAGGTTTAATTCGAAAATAGTTCATTCTAGATTAGAATCGATTCGAAAAATGTATTCGAAACATGCATTTTCAGGTATGACTTTGTGAATACAACAACATAGAATTAATGGGACCAAATATGAATTTGGTTTATTACTTTCATAAACACAGAAAGCGACCATAGAATGACTTGACTCAAAGTGTAATACCTGAACTAGCGTTGGCAAATCTGGGTAAAAGTACCAAGTTTACCTAGTTTACCGAGTTTATTTTCGAGGGACTTTTACCTAGTTTCACGGATATCTGATTTAACTAGTCCAACTTTTACCGGGTTTTCTGTTAGAATTTATACCTAGTTAATTTACCAGGTCAAACAGGTAAATTTATCTAATTTTTTACTAGATACTTGGAAAAATTAACTAGGTAACTGGGTCAAAAAGTAGGTTCCTAGTATGAAAAACTAGGTAAATGATATATATATTTCAATATTCAAATCAAGTAAATCAAATGTCTTTAATGCAGCAACGAGCACCTAGTTTACATGGTTTTTAATCCAAGTACTATCTAATTTTGAAAGTGAAACTATTGTCATCACTAGCCTGCACAAACCTAATTGAAAATGAAGCTTGTTTTTATATCGGCCATTGATAAATCGAGGCAATCCGTCAATAAATTTTAGAACGGGACATCGCCGATCGTACCCCGGGAATTCCCTGCCGGTAAAGCAAAACCTCGTGTGAAGCCTTAAATGTAGCATCACTCACCATAGCCTTCCCTTTCGTTCCAGACGTTTATGAAATTAGTTCCTCTTTTTAGTAAGACTTGCGAAGATTATGCCAGGGAGCCAACTTTGAATATTATTCAGGTGAGTTCTTCACCTTTTTTTATACACTTTGTTTTCGAATCGAAATATGTCTTTTCGAATCGAATATTTGCGAATTTAGTTATATTTCAAAAATTAACAAAAACAGTTTATAAATGGCCTTTTTTCATTATAAGTAAAATGACTTTTTAAATAGTTGAAAGCTCAAATTATATTCGATTAATTGCCAAATAACATCGAATCACAGAATAATTTCGAATGTCACGACTTCGAACATGTTGCCAATTCGAATCTGAAAAGTGACATCCTATCAGTAGCATTTTATTAATTTATTGCATGTTACTGTTCTGATATTATCCTTTCACTTGCTATATATACAGAATTATACCAATGAGATACCCTCTCCCGGAAAAAAACTAAATTTTGAACGACCGAAATTTTAGTCTATCAGGCATAAGTCACATATGTAGCGCGCCTCATCGGTAAGCTCAAAAAGCGACTCGTGCTTGCCAAGATTGAAATATCTGAAACTGGCCTGCAAGGAAAAATATAGACAGACTGATACCACAGTTTCGCGAGTTTGAACTTTCACAGTCGACGTCATCTTCTAGCTAGCGTGTTTTGCGGATATGCGCAATGTGCACTGACTGAAAGCATTTTTCAGCGTGAATTTGAGTCAACAAGTTTTGTTAGGTATGAATTATCGAATCAACTCATGTTTTACTAAATTAAATTTTTATGGGGACGTACTTTAATTCAACAATGGCCCGTGTTCAAATATGACACGCGTCACCATTAGTATTACTGAGTAGAATTACAACGGCAGCACTCACCCCACCATAAACTATTGATTCGATTTGTGTCGTTCAATCATCACAAAAACCATTCAAGCGAAAAATAATCCATCTCACGGGTTGGCCGGGTTCAAAATCAAATCTGTTTTGATTCCCAATATTTTTACATCGGAAAATGTTTTTTTTTTTTTATAAATGAATCATATGATGAAGTCAAAAATATATTCATGCGCCACAGGTAATGCACTTTTGCCTTCTTATATTCTCACCATAGACTTAACGGTACGTGGGCAATTGTGTACCGGAACCTATATTAGAATTGTTTTAAATTCCGAAAAATTGCCTTGGCCAACAATTTTCTAGTTTGTTCAAACGTTCGCAAACAATGCCTGCCACCGATAAACGATGCAAAATTTAAACAAAATGCTTCAACCATTTTATTCCTCATATAACATCGAAAAAGTTGGTTTTCGGTTCTTAACATAATTTTGCTGAACTGTATAGTTAGTAAACGAGGAAAAATGATTAGCAAAGGATAACATAACATGTTCGGTTCGATGTGAATATAATATAAACCTACCCGGTCAGAAATTTAATTTTGTCAAGCATGAGCTACAGACAGTCCCCGATTTTGCGGCGCGGTCCATCAGTGACCCATATTTAACAAGCAGTTTTTTTTCAAAAGTTTTCTGACTGGGTAGTAGCAACAAACAAGTCATCTGTTGGTATTTATTTACATACGGAATTTATCGGATTAGGTGGTATCAGGAATTAGGTATGCCCCTTTTAAATTTAAGATTCGTATCTATTGGGATGATTAAAATTCTTATTTCTGTGATTTGGCATGATTCGACAAATTTTTTGAGCAAAAATGCTTCAAATATGCTAAAATGTTACATGTATTTTGTCACTCTGTGTCTTTATATGTAGAATTTAGACCATTTATTCATTTTCCCCTAAATTTTAAAATTTAAACAGATTCGGAAAGATTCGATTCCAAAAGATATGATTCGAGTTCAATTCGAAAATAATTGTATCCGAAAGTGGTATCCCTAATATAGCGATGAACGTGTCGTTCTCAAACAGGAATTTATTTGAAAATATATTGTTTTATTCATGTTTTATTTCAATTTAATGTTTAAAAAGTTTCCTTTGTATCTAATATAGAATTATGAACAAACCAAAAAACAGAGAATGACGGAAAAAAATCATTCGATTTTTTAACGTTTATCATGATTCAATAGAATATTATTTCATCTATCTATTAAAGCTTTAGAGCTTTTACCTTGAGTACGAAGCTTTTTTTTAATAAAAAAGATATCCGTATTTTTGATATGGGAACTTTGTTCAAGTCACGTCATTTAAAAAGTCTGTGAGAAATTTCAATTTGTTTTTAAATGATTCGTATATAGGGGTATACAAAACCGAATCATTTGGAATTCGAATCTGATTCGAGTAATTTTCTCGAATCGGATCGAATCATTAAATCTATGTATTTAATAAATACCAATTATTGCTATTACAACTTGTCTCCATTGTGAAAATTGGGAAATTAATAGTTTATAGTTTATTTCATATTCTATGTCCAAATGAAACAATTTTCATATTTTAACGACAAAATGTAATCGAGTTTGGTCAAATTTGACCAAAATCGATTGCATTTTGTCGTTTAAAATGAAAATTTCAGTTTATTTAGCAACGTTCTGTTCCTATGAACGATTCTCGATTAATTCGAATAAACTGTTCTTCGAATCACTCAATTGAATTGCCCAGATCTCGTCATATATAGAGACTGCGCTTCGGTGGAGCGATTCATTATTCAAACTTTTTCAAAAGTTTGATACAATGCATTGAAGAAGACACATTTTCATTTATTATAAAACGCATTTTGTCAGTCGCAAATTGTTCTATTTGCCATCCATGCCTTAACTGTATCATTTGATCTATTATATTTTCCCGATTATTTTAAAGTTATCTGTAGTTGTACGAACCTCGGAGATAATTGTCAATACTACATTTCCGTCGGTTTGAGCATAAACTGCCATTAAAATAATTCTTTCACAACGAAGGAACAGAATTAAATTCATAGGTGCAGATAGATATTCAGTCATAACTTTTATTCGTGCCAAGCACGAGCCACAGATGGACAGCACATGAGCGGCGTAATTCAACAGTGACTCATGCTCGACAAATGACATTTGATAATGTTTTTTGCTGGGAATGGATCTACTGGAGAAATATCATTAAACTTTAATCTCAAGCGTGCCTCATTCGCGCAACTATTTATGACAAAGAATACCCGGCGAATCAATACAATTTGCTGCTTTTGTCTCAAAATATTGTAATATTTGACTTCCTCTTTGGTACGGAATGATAAATTGTGTTGTCATATCAGCATGTCAATATTTGTTTTTACTTATAACTAACTTACTTACAACAACTCAACTAGTAGGCAAATTATCTAATAAACGTTCCTCTTTTCCGAGTCGGAAAATATTGAACAATCGGGTATTCTAAAATGTCGGCCACTGTTCTATGAGAACCTATTGTCAATATCAACAAGTTTTTAAGATGGAACATTTCTAATTAGGTTAACTAATTGAAAGTTCCCCGGCATATATATATCATACACATTATATCTTTTTTAAGGCCTTCTAATTAATTGGGCTTATTTGGGAGTGCCTATTTCCAACAACAATTAAAGGCGGACATTTGCAGTGGCTGTGGATCTGTGTTTCTGTGCACCTGTGTTTCTGCTATATGATAAGTACTTTGTTGAAGCGTACGCACTACATATTGCTACAATAATACCTTGAACAAATAAAAATATAAAAAGTCATGTCCTTCAAAGATCAATATGTTAATTTATTTTATGATATTTATGCGTACCAAGTTCACCTAGTATGTCCAATTAATGAATTTATTTTCAAAATAATTCTCCACCTAATTTAACTTTTCTGAAACTTTTGTTTCAAGTTTCAACCTAAAAAATTACTAGGTTCAGCAAAAAGGACATTAGAAGCTTTCAATAACCAAATTTAATAAAAATGGTTTAAATGCAGCCAAAATATGATATCTAAATTACCAAGCCTTTAATCAAAGAACTATCTAGATTGGATAGTAAAACTAGGTTACCTAGTAATACGTCACACCTATTTTTAAGTTATATTTTACCTAATAATCTAGGTTGTCATCCCTACATCTCAAATGAAACTGATCTGTTATAGTAGAGTACAGCGAGCGGTATCGACGATAATAAAACCATCTGGTACTTCCTTATTTCCTTCTAGTCGTCTCTTGCAAAACGTTACAAATTCGTTAGGACAATTCTAAGTCCCACACATATTATAGGGCTTATTACCTGTCGTAAGTGGTGATTAAAGGAAAAAGAGAAGACGTAAATAGCGTTATTATCGCTCAGGCTAACAATTCACTTAATGTACTTTACTCCAGTGGTTCATTCATGTTTGTAATATTTTACTCATAGAGAGCAGTTGCTGTTACTACTTTTTGCAATAACTCTTTGACATTATGAAAATCACTTCCGCCAAGGCGATGCTCCAGTCTTGCTCGGAACGAATTTCAATAAATTAACGCCGACTCATTCATCATACCAATGAGCCGAATTAATAAGGTCAAACGATAAAAACCGTGCCAATAAAAGACATGAGTCATGAGGTTATACATTTTCTGTTCTCTCGGGGTTCATCATATTAGTTCTTCAAAAAATTGATTGACGTATTTTACCCGCCTTCCATGACCCGGGATGCAACAAGGGTAAGTACCTGGTCTCCGTCAGCGGGGTGGCACCTATAATACCACACCGAAAACTGTTCCTCTTTTTTCTATACATTGTAAATTTTGTTGATTATGTGCCAGTCATGTGATGGTTACTGGCTGGGGAAGGAACAGTTTTGTCATTGCTTTTACGAATGCGAGTAATGCTCCAAACGCCAATGTTTTACTAGTTATGACGCCAGAATTTGCTAACAGAATTTTTCTGTTCCACAAAATGATAAACATCGGAGTTAGGTCCGTCTTGAAGCATCAAAACGTTAGATATAAACTATTCGTAATGGGGCAATTTTTTTATTCTTTTGTGCCGTTTTTAGTACTTTATTTTCGAGTTTATGGGGGATTAAATCCCTCAAGTTATCCCTGTATCCACGTCTGGTCAATGTGTATTGTTAAGCGTGATAATAATCTCAACGCGTCAAACTCCGAATCGCTAACTTGTCTGACGTGTCTGACAAAGTAATTTTAGTAGCAAATGTATATATGTTTATTTCATTTGTGTATTTATGTTTGACGAATCTCATATCCCAGCCAGAAATATTTTGACCAAACAGGTTTTGTTAAGTATGAGCCATTGATATATCGTGCCACTGATGTACGGGCCAACTATCGCTCATACTTATTAAATTAAAAATTTCTGATTGGGTTAGACCGCTGCCCGGCGGCGTGACTTAATTGTTAGCGGCTCATGTTCGGTGAGGCCGAGATTCGTTTTTTGGGGTAAACAATGTAATTTGGTTTTTCACTTCACGTCTTCGCGATCACGATCAGTGAATATTGACAAGTCTGCTTCACGTAATGGTTCCGTTTTTTCACTGAATTAACAATAAGTGGCCGCTGTTACAAGACCTTCGACAGGGTGATCCACTCTAAGAAGTGACTATAAAAAAACATAAAATGATTTTTCTCTTGCATAAGCCACGGCTGTTCAGCAGCTGAATAGGGCATCATCAGTTGCTTGACAAAATATGTAACAAGCAAAAATTTTCCTAGTGGGCGATCTTTGATAAAAGGATTCTAATAACGAAGCAGATTTTGCCATTCTTGGCATGTACGTTAACAATTTCAATAAATGCTAAGCATAAATCATTAAAAATTATGTTGTTACATTGTTATAAAGAACGATTTTTCAATCGTAGGTTTAATCGTGAATTTTACGACGCTTTTATGGATGGTCACCAGTGGTTGCGCGTGGTCTCATCCGTGGTACAATATTGACAAATTTTATATTTATGTGGATGGTTATGTAGCAAGTTGAAAGTCTTTGCACGGCCAGAAACTTTATTTCGTTAAGAACGAGTCACAAATGGATCGCGCTTGTTAAATTGAAAATTTTTGATTGAGCTGGAACGCTCCCGGCGACGGGACTTAATTGTTAGCGGCTCATGTTCGATGAGACCGAAATTCGTTTCTTGAGTAAACAATATAATTTGGCCGTATCTGTGGGTGAGATCGTGATTTTTATTTATTATTTCACGTATATTTGCAGAATAATAAAATTTGTTCGGTAGTTAACTTCAGTTAGAATTTGGTGTGTTGGAAGTGTTTTCAGATTTCTTGTTGTTGACGACAAAGAAACCGGAAATTATAAAGACATGATGGAAGGCCGAGCGGTTATTACAACTTGTGAGTCTCTTTGATTATTTGATGAAGATTTTTTACGCATTTTATAGAAATATATACTTTAATCAATTTGTTTATACAATCAAAGTTATAATTCAACCTCAATTACAACGTTTGTGTATATATATATACATATATATACATGCACTTTTGACGAAAAAGACTTTCGGATTCAACCGTAACCGTCTTACGGGTACTTTATATAAGGCAAAGAGCTACAAAATTATAGTTCCGGTCAATGGATTCCAAGCAAAAACATCACAAAGGTAACTTAACCGCTATTTGTCCTGGCTGATGATAATATTTTTCATGAGTAAAAGTCACATGTTTTATTTCCTGTTAAGAAAACTATTTTGGGATGAGTGCACAATAATCCAGTAGAGTACAAAATCACATAGCTTTATCTTTATCTTGAGATGTGGGGGGTTAACACAACTTGGTATATGTGAATAAATACATGATTTTTACTTGAAATTATCAAAGGTTAGAATGTATACATTTATTACATTTTATCTAACCCTTTCCCCAACGTTGCCAGTATAATATATTTCCTGATTTCGTATATTTATTTTACTTTAATGCAGACCCGGACAAGATAGATAAACCGGTGATCAACTCCGATCCACATGATACAACGGCAATCATCACCTGGAAAAATCACAATTGTTTGAAATATTATGTTCGGTGGTGGATTGATGGTGAAGAATTACACGAAGTGCAGTGTAGTGTACCAACTTATACATTCACCGATCTCCGCCCAGGGTGTAGCTATAACTTACGAGTTGCTGCTTGTATAATGGACGGTGTGGAAATGTGCGGAGAATATTCCGAAGCTTTGACGTTTTGTACGGGTATGTAAATTTATAATTTCACCAAGTTGCTCTGTTATTTATCGTTATATATTGCTGTTATGTATTGCAGGAACAGGAACATTAAAATAACGATCCTCTGTTAAGTTGCTAATAAATTTGAGGATTATTATTGCCTTTCTTCGGACAAAATCAAAAATATTTTGATATCTACCCTGTAGCAAAGTAGACGTGAAATCCCTGCTTTTTGACAGTAATTTGAATTGATTGAAAATAAAACTCTTAAATCGGCCTTTTTGACGAATTATACGTTGTTGATGAAACGCACCGTCGGGGTAGCGGTCCATCAACACCCCATACTTGTTGTAAATCGTATCAACAAAGCGATTTCGAATTTTTTAATTATGCAATTAATGCAAATAAACAGTAAATTTACAGCAATTTTGTCACATGCCAGTTCACCGTCTCAATTTGGCACGTTAGTTGCATATTTTCCAACAACAAACCTTCGGCGAAACGTACGAAATTCATTCATTATTTTCTACTATTTGGGAATTCACTCTAAGCAAGATTGCTAGAAGCACCTAAACAGAACCAAATAACTAGCAAAACAATGGCAAAGAAGTAAGATGCGTATAAATAGAAACTGTAACCCATAAGCAAGAAACATTACATGCGTCACTGAACCGCTGTGGTAAAAATGTGTGTGTGGTGACTGCCTATAGGGCTGGGTAAAGCGAAATCATTTCGAATTTGTATATGATTCGGATGATATTTTCGTAAGATTGAATTATTAATTTGATATAAATATTAAATATCCCCTTTACTGCCAGAAATTGTCTCCATTATATAGTTATGAATTTATTAGTTACCAATATTATCATAAAGAGGCAATTTGTTTTCAATACACGCTCCATGTCTTAGATCAAAGAGTTCCATATTTTAACGACATAATACAATCGATTTTGGTCAAATCTGACCTAAATTGAATTTATTGAATATTTATTATTCATTATTTATTATGAATATTGCACTTCATTTAACAAGTTTTGTTTTCATGACGGTTCACAACAAATTCGAATTATTTGTGTTTCTTATCGATTCGAATCACCTAATCAGATCTCCCAGCTTTAGACTGGAAGAAATCATTTCTAGGGTGGTGGTGAAACATCTTCCACTGAAATGCCTCATCTTTGTCTTTTTTCTTACGACACGCTAGAAATATGTTTTGCCGATTCTAGACCTCGCGCCCAATGAGCCTGGCTTAGTCGCGCTGAATAAAATAAAACATGAGGTGAGGAATCACTAACATTCCTGAGGTTGCAAAAGAGCCATGCTCAAAAATGATACCCTCAATGGAATGCAGTAGTAGGTATGGCAAGTATCATAGGTAATACTGAATTAAAGGATGTTTTTGTTACCTAAAGTGACATAGAAACATTATTTCTCATATATTTCTTTTTAACCATGTTCAATTAATGACGTTGAAAGTAGTTCGGGCGAGAATCTCCCCAACGCATTCTAAAAGTTAGGTTACATGAATCTTATTATGAATGATTCATAAAACGCTGAAGCATGTCTGGCTACTGTCAAAATGTGATAAACTTGAAACGTTTTCTTAGCCTAGTGGTTTCTATATTGACTACACGGGTTGAAGATCCCTTCTTTGAGTTCATACCAGTACAGCTCGCTTTTCCAAGTCCACCACTCAACCAAGGGTGGAATAATTAGGGTAGACTCGACCGAACCGGAAAAATTATATTCTCCCACCAGCACTAACCCTTTTCGTCTATAAGCGGTACAAAACTTTGTTCAGAGTGATCCACTCATATGAGTGGCTATAAAAAATTATATATTTTTAAATTTTCACCTTAAAACAAATAAATATAAATTCATTTCAGCTCCGAAGCCGCCACATAATTTGCGAGTTCTTCCCGGCCGCAGATCACCAGATAAATCATTCATTGCAACATTCGAATATCAAGAATCGCCAGGGGTCAAATTTGAGGTTTTTTGGAGAAGTTTAACTACAGGAAAAGTAGAAAAAGTAGAGGCTGAATATGGGTTTGCAAGTATTGAAGGTCTAACTCCTGGAGATGAATATGATATATGGACTGTTGCTGTTAATGGAAAAATAAAGAGTAAAGCATGTAGACTGGAGAAACGTATGCTAACATGTAAGTTATAAAATCACATGCTCCTGTAAAATAAGTGAAGAAAAAATTGGGGTGGTCCATCTGTGTCTCGGAAAAAATTTATTTTGTGATTAATTATCAGTTCTCAACTTTTCTACCCTAGCTAATTACTAGTGAAACATTTGCACGAAAATATTGCGCGTGTTCATATCCTAATACCAGTTTGAACTAGAGCCCGTCCGATATGTCGCCCATACCTCCCTTTGTACTGATGCACGACAATTCGAAGACATTTACGACAGTACCGGGCATTCTAAATGACCGCACATTCTTACAAAATTTTCATCAAACTGATGTTTGTTTTTGAATCACCATTTTTATCCTAATTATATTAATTTTGACATCGGGCGCGAGGTTTGACGGTTTTGCTGTTTGAGGTTTGTCGACCTGTACTATCGATTGTAAAAAACGTATATAAATATTAGTTTCAGTGCTGACAGTGAAAAATCAATATCGATCCGGTTCTATTAGAAATAAATCTGGGCAGAACCGAATCATTTGGAATTCTAATATAGTTCGAATAACTTTTTTTCCGAATCGTATCGAATCACCTTTTCCATGTAAATAACAAACGTCCTATTTGTTCCAATTATTAAGTCAGGAAATTTTGTCGTTAAAAATTAAAATTCTACTTCATTTAGCAAGTTTTTGCATATATGTGTGATTGATTCGAATACATTGTGCTTCGAATCGATTCGAATCACTGAATCGAATTTCCCAGCCCTCATTAAAAATATTATTTTATACAGACCCCGCAACAGTTACAAGTATTGAGAATGAAAAATCATCACCAACATCTCAAACCATACATTGGAAACCTGTCTTTGGTGCTGATTCATACTTAGTGAAGTGGAAGAGATGTGATGACAATTACAATACAATTCCAACATCTGAAACAGAGCTTACACTGTCTCAACTTCGTAGTGGGCATACATACAAATTTTGTGTTGCTTCAGTCAATTCAGCTGGTCAAAGTGAATATTCAAAGCCAATGACGTTCAAAACTGGTACGTATGGCAATTTTATATTGTTTAAAAATACAATAAATGCAACGATTTTTATAGGAATTTTGGAACAAACTATGAAAATGACTCTTTCAAGTCAATCAACAGTCCTGTTTGGCGTACGTGTCAACAACGAGGTACCAACATAAAACATTGAAACATAAAACTACTGCAAATGATTCATAAAGCTATCGAGCTTTGGTTCCAGTGTGTGTGAAAATAACGACTTTACTTCTACTCACTACTCTTTTGTCAAATATTAGCCACAAATCGATCGACAACAAGGTATACACCTACCTGTACGTGTGGTCTGTATCCCAATTAGAAAAATTAGGCGATGGCCCTGTTGGCATCGCAGGTTGAAGATATCGGGTTCAACTTTCCAGCAATTCTAACCCTATCCGTCTATAAGTGCCCACTGGTACTTGACTTTGGTCAGGGTGAACCACTGCAAGAAGTGACATCTTGTTGCATTTTCATTTAGATGTTCCTCCTCCGCACGATATCAAGTGCAATGTATTGTACAATGGAGATGATGCTGTTTTAGAAGTTGGATTCGCTGCTCTGGAGCACGAAATTGATAAGTACGTGGTAACTGCAGAATCGGATTGTGGCAAAACTCAACTCAAAGAGACATGGACTTGTCACACCGTGATTTCTGGCCTGATCGAAGGTTCCTGTTACACCGTGTCTGTTCAAGCTATTGCTATTGACGGCATTCCCAGTAGGAAGATATATGCAGACCCTGTGTGGATACGTAGGTTTACGTAGATTGCAATATTTTTAAAAAGTTTCTTATAAAGAGTTTAAAATTATTTTTTCATCCCACAGTCATTTTAAAATTTTATGAATTTTCCCTATTTTGATTACACTATATTATATATTTCTATTATTGAAACTCATTTTGAGCAAGGCCGGAAGCAGTGCCTCAAAAGAACCAACTAACGGTCACGTTATAGTAAAGAACTAATAAAGGATTTAACACCAGCAACAGCACTCTAAGCGAAAGAGATCCCAAATGGAACTGAACCGCCATGGTAAAGTGCAGTGAATGGTACCTACCATGGACGATGTTAAAATCAATTTGGATCATATGCCTGTCCAACAGTAATAACAATTTTAGTGAATAAGTATGCCTTGATGCTTGGCATCATTGCTAAGCCACAAAACATGTTTTTTATATTTTTATCTCCGCTGATGCCGAATTTATAATTTCTCTAATATATTTTTCACGTGTAATAGGGTTGACAAAAAAGAAGCAAAGATGTGGTAGATGGTTTTACCATTGCCCCTTTCTTTGGTATGTTTTCGGCATAGACTGCATATGTTGGTGCTCTGCCATATAAGTAGCTGTTAGTTGGTTGAGGGACAGCTTCTTCCCTTCGCACAGGGAGTTTCAATCTAAAAATGTAATGTCAATTCAATTTGCAAAAATTTTACCGACTGTTTTACCAATGTGTTATATTTTTCTAACAGTTCCGCCACAAGTTAGCGGTATCAGGAGCGAGGCTGTTACGGAGAATTCAGAAAAAATAATGTGGGATAATGTACGCGGTGCGGAGTCCTATTCCATATATGTGGACGAAAATGGAAACAAGAAGAAATATAAAACAAGAGAATCGAATATAACTGTTACTAATCTTATCTTGAATCGAAAATACGCCGTAACAGTAACTGCAGTAAACCAGGCAGGACAAGGAAGAAGCTCGGAACCAATCAGTTTCATGACAGGTATGATTGGTTAAAATTGATTCCAAATTTGAATTCTATTCTGAAGAATCATTTATACAGCTAATATTTGTCAAAACCTATTTCTAATTTACAGTTAGCTCGCATTTAAATACTACTAAAATATTAATTTTTTTTTTTCCTATCAGTTTTGAAATTCACTCGGAGCAAAGACGAAATCAACTGAATTCAGCTTTTATTACATAAAGATAGGTTTAGTTAAGACAGGCGATGTCAATAATTCTAAAGCACATTAGCTTATTAAAAGAAACTGGTTCGCCTATTAGCTTGGAGCAAACGTGCAACACAAAACTTTAACTTCATTAATATTATACTGATTGCAGTATTTTCGTTATTGTTCAGCCCTATCTCCTCCACAAGATATCCAAATCAGTAACATATCAGAGCATCCTGAATCTGGTATTACGGTCACGTGGAAGGGATGCGATGGTGCAGTCAAATACGATATCCAGTTGATCGAAGCTTCCACAAGTAATTTGATTAAGAAGGATACGACTCAGAATACGCATTATGAGTTTTGCAACCTTGAATGTGGTCGAGAATATCGGTGTACAGTCAAATGTATTTCCGACAAGGAGATCAAAAATAGTACAGCTGTTTATTCGAAATCAATCTGGACATGTGAGTAAAATCGCTAATCCAGAAATTCTAAACCTACACTGCGTCAAAAAAGCAGTAAAATCACTGCTTTTCGGCGGTAATTTTAATTTGTGATAGTGAGAAAAAACTATGAAATCGACTTTTCGGTCAATCATAGGCTGTTGATTAAACGCAGCGACAGACATAAATTTCTTCAAAACGCGCGTTTTCGAAATCTGCAACAAACAATTAATGCTAATAACCAGCCAATTTACTGTAGTTTCGTTACAGTGCATAGATCTAAATCGTGAATGCTTACACCTAAATCTTAACCTGTGTCTATTTAATTCTAATTGCAATGTTCACTTTTTAGAATGCAATCCCCTCTTGTCGTTTCTAAATTCCTGAGTATTGTCATAGCTCTTTGAACAAATTCCGCTTACTGGCTGGTATTCGATTTGGTGATCCGATGCACAAATTGTTCGAATCAGTGGCGAATCGGTCACAGGAGCAATTTTTTCAAAAAGCTACATGTATCACATATTATTGAAAAAAGTGATCTATTTGTGCTTCGAAAGTTGAGGCGTGAAATCACTAATAATCACTTTTAGAGACAATGTGAACATAGTCATTATGGGTGAATTTGCTCTTTTTGGTTTTGATTGACTGAGACTATGTGCTTTTGATAATATGGATGAAAGAAAAGACAGAATAAATGCTTGCGAACGCCGTCAATAGCAATAGCTTGAATAGACACACGGCACAACAGAAATTAATGATTTGATCCGATTCGATTCGAATTTCCGTCCGAGTTCTTTATGCCCAGCCCTACTGGATGGACCGTTAAGTTATTACCTTCAAAAAGTATGTTGTTTCACTATTCTCATTTCACCCACAGATTTCACCCAGGTCGAAGGTTTGATATCGACAATTATCTCGCCAACTACTATCAAACTAAAATGGAAAGCCATGCCATCTGCAACCGCTTATAAGTTGATGTACCGGGATGTGATAGATGGAGGCTCCTTTGAATGTGATGTAAATGGAAATGAACATACAATATCAAATCTACCACTCGGCAAACAGTATGTTGCAAATGTATCGGCTAGAAATGCAGCAGGGGAAGGAGAACAATCTGAGCCGGTGGCGTTCAGAACTGGTAAGTTATTTCAGAAAAAAAATTGTAAATGCGATCCGCCGAATTCCCTAGCGTGCAAGTAATGTATTTTTTAATAATTAATTATCTGTTTTACTTACTATATAATAATAAAAAAAAAAAAAAAAATTTTCGTGTCGAAGTAAACTAGTAGTGGTGCTACTGACTTCGAGTGATTTGAAGTTGATATCTATATTAAACGCTGCTATTCCCGAAATGTATTTAAAATCAATTTCGTCTTTGTTCGCTTAAATAAATATCTATTGAACATTTCGATCATGCTAACTAGGTTATTAATGCAAAATATAAAATATTGCCGCACAATAGGCCATGTACAAGACGTAGCAGAATGTTTTTAATGGCGGAATCTGTGAAATACTCGACAATTTCGCCAATTTTATTTTCTATTTTTGAGAGATCTCATTGGAATAAAACGGACTTTTGAATAGTTCTAATGTATTTCCTGCGTGTCCCTGAAAGCCACTAGAAGAAAGTTAAGAAGTGTTTGATATCAGGTCATATCACTTTACCCTGGAGTTTCAGTTCCATTGGGATGTCCCTGCTTAAAGTGTAGTTGCTGGTGTTATGTTGCGTTATCGTTTTGTTATTAAGTGGCTGTCAGTTAATTCCTTTAAGCACTGCTTCCAAAGATCGCTTAAAGTAAAATCCAATAATAAGAATTAAAATCAACTAATTCAGTTTGGAATGTTCTTGGTAAAAAATCTATACCAGTCTCATCAATAACATCCCTGGTGACATGAGGTTGCAAACCGAACGGAGAAACATACCCCAAGATGATCACTTTTTTGTGCGAGCTTTCTTTAACGTTTGTTTTCAATTCCAGGTATGATACCACCTAGCAAAATAGAAGTTTACAATTTCAAGCAAAATCCGAGCACTGTGATCACAGTGACATTTACTGAACCAGAAATTAAGCCATCTTACTATGCAGTACTTGCTGCAGCAGTTTCATCAAATCACAAGAGTGAGGTACAACGGTCAGAAGTAAACTTTCTTACGATATCCGATCTTCTACCAGGACAACGATATATTGTCCAAATCTGGTCTGTTTTTGAAGATGATGAACGTTTGAACAGTAAAATTGTATCTTCACAAAAAATATGGACTTGTAAGTTTGACAGCTTTTAATTTGGATGTTTTATATATATTTAATTACCAACTTACTGCCAAGCCGTTGTTTCCAATATAGTTTGCATTTTGCTTGAAATCGTGAATTTTTATCGTCCAAACTATCTATCGATTTATAACAGTACAAATACCACAATTATACCTCAGTATTTTATGTGAATGAAGTCAGTGCACAAGTTCATTTTAAAGAAAATTAACTAAGTTCTCGCTGAGTTTTTTAAAATTCGATCAAAACACTTCGGAATTTATAATAATTACAATATATGAATCCATATCTCAGTATAATTGATCTAACGCATTTTCTGTGGCAACTGAAAGGAAACAATGAAGTGGTGAATGGTTTTACTATCGCCCAGAGCAGATACTGCTCATGGCACTTCATTTTAGCCTCATTGATTAGGATGTTTTCTTTTCAAAGTTTAGTTGCTGGCACTACATTTTGTTCAACCTATTTGTCATATCAGTGGCTGCCTTGATTGGTTCCTTTTCAACCCTTCCCCATGTTTTGTTTGGAGTGAATTTAAAAAAAAGATTGTGGAGGACTAATGTGCGGAGAGTTATGTGCTAAGTCAATATTCGATTCTTTGCTTACCTTACATACAACATTATGAATGCATCTTCTACACCAGGTCCCCAAAAAGTATCGGATGTAAAAGCAATCAGAGATTCTAAAAATGCTCAAGATATTACTTGGACGAAAGCCGTAGGGTCAACTACATACAATGTTAAATACAAGAGAGATGGTAGTCCACCAGTAACGAAATTTACAGATACAAATTCTATTTATCTGAACAATTTGAATCTGAATTGTAATTACGATGTAACAGTGACTGCCGGGAATTCTGGAGGCTTTGGAGAGGAATCTAAAACAGTTAGTTTTCAGACAGGTTAGTCAGCTTTTGGTGTAGTGCTACTAACTTAATCGGAACCTAATGGTCTAGCACACTGGGTCTTTTTCAAACAAAGCTGAAAATTTTAATCTTTCATTTATTAATAATCGATTTAGACGGTTGCGAAAATAATTTTGCATTATATACAACTATAATTTATTGTTTAGCTTTGCACCCTCCGAAGCAGATCCGGGTAGAAAACAGCAAAAATAATCCAACTAAGGAGCTTGTGGTCAGAATTAAGGAATCATTGGAATCATCAATGCAGAATTACAAACTGCGATTCATTAATCTCGATGATGGATCTGATGAATTTATAACTACATCTAAAAGCATCGTTCGAAAAAAGGATTTGCAACCGGGTATTCGATATAAAGTTGGAGTTTGTTCGGTTCATGAAACAGATGAAGAATTGAACAGCGAAGAAATCTTTTCTGATCCAATCAGCACAAGTTAGTTAATTGCATAGATAAAAATTCAATTCATTTACTGTTTATAGAACTGAAATATTGACTACCGCAATTTAATGCCATACCATCGCCCATGGGACAAACAAGACTCACGGCACCTCACTATAACGTGTCTGGTCTATTTCAGATGTTTTCCTCTTAAAGTGCTATTGTTTGTAACCCATATTAAAATTGCTAGTTGTCATCCAAGTGGATGTTATTAGCACCTTCTAGGTGTTGTCCTTAATAATTTCAAAACTGAAAAATATCATGCCAAATGCCTCTTTTAATGTCTCGACCACTTTCATCGACTGCTCGCAGAATACTTTTTATGATCATCAATCATGAAGAGTGAAGGAGTATCAAACATCCGCTCTATTGCGTACAATTATTCGGACTTAATATTAAGCCATCGAAACAAGAAGCTAGTAATGCTTGTCATATTGACACTAGAGCTGGGCAAAACCGAATCATTTGGAATTAGAATCTGATTCGATTAATTTTTTCATCTATCAGTAACACCACATATTTGTCCAAATTCAAAGTGTTAAGACGGTATATTTTTATTTCAACTTTCATTCTTTAACTATTCTACCGTCCCATTTATCTCTATATCATAGTTATTCCGGCGCTGGAAATAAAGACCGAAAAGATAAATTTCAACGAGCAGAAAGTAATATGGAATGAAGTAATTGGCGTTTCTGAGTATCGAATGCATTGGAGAATAGAGCATGAAAATGACTGGAAGAAGGAAGAAGTCTATCGAGAAGAATATGTTCTCAGAAATCTAGAACCTGGGAAGAAATATGAAGTTTACGTGGTGCCTTTTCATGAAGGCATGGCTGGGGAAAAATCCAACATAGAAACCTTTATAACAGGTGAAATAATATTATCTCAAATAGTCCCAATCAGATATTCGATTTTGTCAAGTAGGAGACACGGCCGGACGGCGCCTTATCGGCGCGATCCATCGTTGACTTAAGCTTAATAAGAATATGCTTGCACAAGTAATTTTTGATGGGGGAATGAGACTTTTTAATTTATGATTGACACCAGTGTTGGCAATTTTAGGTAAAAGTACCGAGTCTATGTGATATAACTATTTACCGAGTTTATTTTGAAAATACTTTTACCTACACTGTAAAAAATATAACAAAATCACTGCTCTTCGACAGTAATTTTACTTAATTTAAAAATGACGTTTTTGGCCAAATATGCGTGTTGATGGAACGCACTGCGGAAAAAATGTCTCTGATTGACAGTGTTGACATTAAAATTGACAATGCATAAAATCCGCACTGTAATGAAAACGTACCAAAATTGCAGTTTTATCAGTAATTTAACTAGGTGAATTTAAATAAAAAATGAAATAAACCTTTCAAGAAAATATTGGCTGTTAGTGGAAAGCGACGACGGAGGCGCAATTCATACTTGGCATGAATTTCATCAAAAAAGCAAAATATTAATTTAGGGAAATATGCTATAACTTCATATGAGCAGTATATTCATGGAACCTATCACAATACTATTTTATGACGTTTCGAATACTCATTTCTGTGATAAGGGTTGGGCAATTCTATTCGGTGATTCGAATCGATTCGAAGCACGATTAATTCGAATCGTTCGTGAATCGTTCATACGAACAAAAAAAATAATCGATTAAATCGTCAAATTTGAACAAAATATATATTTCTTCGTTAAAATATGAAAATTGTTGTTCCCAGTGTGAACTGAGAATACACTAAAAACTCTAAATTTCTTTATTTTCACAATGGGGACATGTTATAATATTAAAAATGGGATATTTGTTATTTAAGAGAATTAGTGATCCAATCCGATTCGAAAAAAATATTCGAATCGGATTCGAATTCCAAATGATTCAGATTTGCCCTGCCCTATCTGTGCTACGATATGATTTCAAAAATATTTATCTATCATAGAGAATCAATGTAAATTCGATTTTGTCTGTAGATTCTGCCCAATAAAATGGAAATTCGGATCAAATTTCAAATATACTCAATGAATGAACTGATTATCAGTTTGCTGATATTTCCTTTCCTGGAGTTTGTGCTTAACTATCTTTCTCATTTTTAGATTTAATTTTTCCTGAGTCTATACATTTGTTTTGTGTAGCTAATAACAATCTACCTTTCACAGTACCTGCTGTTCCCACCGGAATTCAACATAAAATATTGTCAACGCAAGAATTAAAGTTGTCATGTGATCCATGCGTTGGTGCTAATGGATATATTTTTAATATAAGCGGGGAAGAATATAAAACTGCATATCCTGAATATATATTGAAATGCAACGAAAAAATTAATATAGAAGTCACGGCATCTTCCTACAATGATGCTGGAAGAAGCATTGAGTCGGACGTTCTTAAGTTTAGACAAGGTGGTATAAATATAAGAAGTTATTTTGCTATTTCATTGCATAGTCGTTTCCAAATATCATTTAAACTGCATAAAAATATTTGCGATTCCTGACGATTTGAAAAAATTAGTTCATAATGCTGATGATCCAAATTTATTGCATTATTACTGGGGTGACTTATTTGAAACTTATTAGAGATTACATTTTCGACTATGTTCATTATTATGTAAAAAATTCATGTTCGTGTAATTATTTAATTCACGTTCTCAAACCACTTGGCAAATATTCGAAGTCGAACTAAATGTTAAATATATAAATTTATCTATTTTGCAGTCCTTATTTTCCTTCAACGAAAATTCAATCGAATAGCCTCAAATTTGTTGGACGTAGATGAGTTTGTTCCGCCAATCTTGACAGAAATTCAAAGTGGAGACATGGCGGAGAATATTGAATTCTTTGCTTCTCAAATTCAAGAAGGAGAAACAATTCTGATCAAGGGGGAAAACTTTACTGGAAAGACAGCTTGTTGCAGTTATTTTTTTCAAAGCTTATCTTCAAAAAAATTTGCAATGTTTTTGAATTATGAAGACATCAGAGGGGTTACCAGCAAAATCACTGTAAAAAGTCTTCTGCAAAAGTATATGCCGGAAATTTCCTGTGAAGAAATGAATTTTGTTTTCAATTGGATGAACGAAAACTCAGAGCAAGTTATTCTAATAGTAGATAACTTCAATGTGTCCGCGGAATTCAAACCACATAAAATTCTGAGCTCCGATGAAGCACAACCAAACCAGGTGTTTTACAATCTACTCGTTTGCAACCGACAAATATTTCCCAAGTCCCAAGTTTTTTGCTCAACATCACAGAGATTTACGCAACAAATTCTGGGCTCAAAAGCTCTCAGAATTGATGGTTTCAATATTTCTAATGTAAACGATATGAGGAAAGTGAGGCTTGGAGATATAGAGTGTGCTATCGATCATTATGATGTTTTACAGTATTTTTGTGCAAACCCAGGTTTTTGTCGAAGCATTATATATTGGCAGAAAAACAGAAGAGAAGGAATTGATTTTAGTTCATATTCATCTGTCATGGTTCAACTTTTGTCTGAGAATATTGAGAGATATCCTCCGCAAGAACAAAAACACTTACTGAATCGATTGGTAGAAAAGATCAACGACGTTCCTGAGATAATACGCGTAACTAAAATTGACCCAGAAAAAATCAAATCTAGAAATCGAAAGGATAGTAAAACACAAGCTCCAACTTCAGTAAAACAATCATCCATTGTAAGTGGAGGAATTTCTTTTATGAACGAAGGAAATTCAACAACTAATGGAAGAGAAATATGTAAGTGTGAAAATATCGAAAACTTCCTAACAATTGCCTTATATTTTGCGTTATTTGCCGGCGAAGACGAGTTCAAAAAGATTTTTGGGAAAAAGTCCTTAAGATTTGGTGTGTATGCACATATCTGGATAATGGTGGTCGGATTACTGAGAGAGGAAACAATGAAATCTGCAAGAAAACTTTTCGAACTTGCTAATGTCAATGTTGATGAAGTGCATATTCAGAAGAAGTTCAAATTTGTGAAGTCATTTATCAGCGATAATATTGAAAAAATTTTGAAGCAAATATATTCTAAACCAGAAATAACTCTAGAGTGGTTTTTATGTTGCAATGAACTCAATGATGAAACGATAATCAAAAAGTGTTCCACCAAAATAATAATTACAGAGGATATGACACCGGACGAAATAGAAAATGTTGCGGAATTTATCTCTAAACTTCCAGCAAGGTTCGTTTCCAATGTGAGAGTAAAATATAATTGTGAAGATCCAACAAAAACTTTGACTATTGACGAAGCAATAAGAAGAAATCCGAATGGAGAGGTACTTGTAAACTCATAGATATTTTAATATAATTCAATTTGAATTAGAATATACATGCGCACGCGACACGGATTTATTTAAATGAATTGAACGGACTTCTTTCAAGTTGTTGGGTATCCGTGACTGGTATTTACTCCACCTGTCACATTTCATTTCACCTGCTGCGCTAAATATACTTCTATCTTTGATTCACTAGCGGTTTGTCATTGGGAGCATGTCATTAATAAGGAATATTTATTTTACGAATTCCATGTTGATATCAAATATCCAATTTTTACTATTACAACTTGTCTTCATTGTGAAAATCATGAAATTTATAGTTTTAATATCTATATTCAGTTCACGCTCCGTGTACATCTAAGAGCAACAATCTTCATATTTTAGCAACAAAATAATTTGAGCAAAATCGATTATATTTTATCGTTAAAAATGGAAATTTCACTTCTTTTGGCAAGTTTTTATACCTATAAACGATTCGCGATTGATTCAAATAATAATAATTTCGTATCGCTTCGAATCACCGAATCGAATTGCCCAGCCCTAGTTCCAAAATCGATGTATACTTTTCAGAATATGTTGATCAAAAGCGATGGAAATAAAAGTAAAGTTTCATCTTTGATCCATGGGAACAGCAAGTATCAGTCATTCGGACAACGAAAGAGAACGGAACCTCAAAATGGTATTATGTCACCCAGGTCAATCGTAAATAATGCAATCTCAGGTAATAAAATATGAATAATGTAAATTTTGACCTTTTTCGTCTTCTTCTGGGGCAGTGAATGATTTTCTATCAAGGTATTGTCTATATGAATCGCAATTTCATTTTTGCGCGCTTGAGAAGAGTTTTTTCCGAAAATAAAAAATAAGAACTCATGTACTGTAGTAGGAATCAAATTTCCAGAAATGCTTTAAGCTACGTAATTGTCAAACAATGCTAAGAAATTTGTTACAAATCTTTTCTTTTTATTTATTTTATAATCTTTCTTTTTTATGTCCAGAAGAAAATCTCGAAGAATATCATCAGCAAATTGGCTCAGGTGATAAAACATACCGAAATATTATATTGTTTTGTTTAAAATTGCATTGTTTAGTTAGATATGGCCTACAAGCATGCCCTTAAACTCGCACGATCTGACGTGGGTTCATGCAATACGTTTGGTCAGAGGTTTCAGGAGGTCGAAAACTTGAGGGGGTGGTAAAATGTGTTTTATAGAATTTTTTCGTTCATTGTAGCGAAGTGGAAGTGTTGGACGATCTTTTCTATCAAAACTTTAAAGGATGGAAAGCCCAATTCAGCCCCCCCCCCCCCCCCCCCCCCCCCCCCCCCCCCCCCCCCACGGTTCCGCCGGCAGTGCATTTCACACTTGAAACAAATAGGCATTAAAGGTATTGCTCTGAAGACATGGGCTTTAAAATCGACCAAACATCGTACATAATTTGCTACTGTGTTTTTTTTCAAGCAATTTAAGAAAATTATCTCTAAGAAACCAGTTCTCCAAGGCTGTATCGCTATTTCCAACAAAATATCCATCCTTATTGACGGGAGAAGTGAACTAATAAAGTAACTCCTAACCAGTGCTACTTTTTAATAGCTGGTTCTGACGGTAATGAGAATACGCGTTTCATACTATACTAATCTCTATGATCTCACCTAATGCGGTATCCGTGCCCAAAATGATATTTCATGAAATCCTTGACATCTTTGTCATTGCCTGTACTTAGGAAAATTATCTTTTCTGTGGTCGCGTTATTTTTCAAGTAAAGCAAGAGCCGTTTTAAAGTCTCTAGCCTTTAATGAGAGGCAAATACCGATAGTATCATTGCAAATATTTCCCATCTTTTGAATCAATTTTATTTTCAAGAAACAACTCTGAAAGTCAAAGTACCCCAAATCCTCACTGAGAACTCGCTGGTGAAAATTACTGCTGAATCTCTGGCAAATGGAGTTGGTCATTCCATCTATACAAACACTGCCGACGGAATTATTGAAAATATCAGCCCAGGTGAAGCTTACCTTGTCAGAGCATATGACCAGTCAGGTAATGAAGAAAGTCTAGTCAGCGAATCTGTTTTTCAAACATGTAAGTAAATTAAAACTTTGATGACTATTTTCAATTGTTTTAGTAAAGACAACCTAGTTTTCACTTTGACTAGGTAAAGTAAAACGAATTTACCAGAAAAGCAGGCAAAGTATTACTAGATACCTAATTTTACATTGACATTCAAAACGAGGTAGTGCTTGGATTGAAGACCAGATAATTTGGGTAATTAGGGTTTTGTTGCATCTCATACATTTTCAATGGATTTGAAGATTAAAACCACTGATTTGTCTATTTCATAAGCAATTTAAAAACGAATGTTTGATTTACCTAGTTTTTCATTCCAGATACCTACTTTTTTTAAAATAGGTACCGAGTTAATTTTTAAGTACCTGGTTATAAACTAGGTAAATTCACCTATTTTACCTTGTGAATTAACTAGGTATAACTTCAAACAGAAAATTGGTAAAAGTTAAACTAGCTAAATCAGTTATCCGTTAAACATGGTACTTTTATCTAGAATTGCCAACACTAGTTTTTTTTTTAAATGTGATGTACAATCTTGGATTCTTTCGGGAATATGACAGAAGCGTAACGTAGGACCGGAGAGAACCTAACGTCTATCCCACCGACAAAACTTTCCTTTTACTCTAAACCACTTCGGGCGTATGGCCCGCCTAAACTTGTTATTTACTGCATTCGAGTTCATTTTCATTTTAGTCTTGAACACACAACACAGTTTTCTTCCAGCTTCAGTTCCGCCATGCGACTAAGGGAAGTAGCTAAGTGGTATAAAATTTGTCATCGCCCAGGGCAGATACCACTCACTGCTTTTTACCGCAGTGGTTCAGTTCTGTGTGAAATGTTCTCGCAATGCTTAGAGTACATTTTCTGGTTTTACATTCCATAGAGTAAACCAAGTATCAAGGGTTTTATTTAAACCGTCCGTGAAGGCTAATATAAATTGTACATATTACCCGAACCCACAGTCATATTAGTCACGTTATTCGGGGATCTGGTATGATTGGTCAAACTCACAGTCAATTATAAATTTATGTTTTAATGCCCCTAATGTCTGCAAGTTCTACAGTTTTTCTGTAACGCACATTACTAATGCGGAGTGATAGAGTGTGCTTCAATATTTATTTTGATATAGCAGAATTGATTTGAGTATTTACTCGTATTAATGTTTTACAGATAAGAGCATAGATTTCACAGGAGGGAAACTTGAAGTTGGCAGCTGCGTAATTACATTCCCCGAATATAAACTCGAAGAAAACATCCAAGCTGGAATCGCACTCTGTAAAAATCAATCACAAGATGATCATTCTTATGTGAACATTACCCCTGTATTTGATTTGTTCTGTTCCATAAAAACGTTACCAAAGCCTGTAACGTGTGAAGTTCGATCTTATTGCAGCAGCACAAAAGTCAATACAGAAGTTTTTGTGTTTCGTTTCCACAAGGAAAAATGGATAGTGGAGTACAAAACAGTTTTCAAAGATGACAGAAAAATTGAATTTCCATGCAGCGAACTTGGTCCAATTAGATTGGCTGTCAAACCCCATGCTGAACTGAAAATTCATTTATGCTCAACATTATTTTATGATTCTATTCATCATAATCTAATTCATATCATGTGCTTTGATGATAACTTTGACAGAGAAAGAATGAAGCATGATACCAAATTCATGAAATACACTCCTTTTCGTTTTCGCCATATTTCTGTCACAGATCATAGCACCCTCTATTTTGTATTATCTGAGCAAAATGGCACTGATATGAAAACTATAGGAGAAGATTCTATTTCGTGTAAAGGCCGTATTTCTGAGTTGACCATAGGGCAAACCATATTTCCTATCGATATATCAAAACTTGACGATGAGAGCACAACTGCTCTAAAATTCGAAATTTTTGACAATGACATGAACCTTGCTACTGAAAATTTCAACTTCAAATTTGGTAGATCCAAATAGCCTGCCTTGATTAAAGTGGCTGACAATGATGATGATAACTGCTCCATTATGTTGGTAGTCAAATATCTAAAAATCTGTGATTTATATTAAGAATATGGAATTTCGATTTGATTTGTGTTATTTCAATCTGTGTTATATAAATGTAATTTTATTGCTTATACTGACATATCTATTTCTTTTCGTATACACACTTTCAAAACCCATAGTTCTATATAGGACTGGACCAAACTAAATCGTTTGAAATTAGCAAATAAATCTTTTGCTTTTCATCAGTTATATTATTTCCCAACCTACCGTTTCTAATTTCTCTGTGATCTGAATATACACTGTAAAAACCCAACCATATCACTGGTCTTTGGCAGTAATTTTTATTAGTGGTAGTAACAAAAATTATAATTAATTTTTCTGGCCAAATATGGGGTGTTGATGAAACACACCGCGAAGGTGCGGTGAATCAACAGTCCATATTTGGCATAAATCTCATCCACATGGCGTTTTTTAACTTTGGAAATATGCATTTACTGCAAATGCCCTGTAAATTCACTGTACTTTTGTTACAGTGTATCACATTAGCCTTATGATTTTCATTGATTATAATTTTATGCTTCTGATTGTAAAAATTGATTACGTTTCTTTTTGTTTGCAGGATTTATTAGATTGTACAGTATTTTGATAGTACTGATAAATTAGTTCTTGTTTACACGAAAGACCACCTAAGCCATGGAGCAACTACAATATATTGAACTTGCAATAGACGAAAAATTTTCAGGTAAATAGATCCAGCGTACATAATATTTTATATAACCATCTATTCGAGTGGATCGTCCTAAGCAATTCTCTGTACCAACAGCAACTTTTAAACAAACAGGGTTTGCGTTGTAATCTCTCCGAATCTGACGAGCCTTCGTTTCATCCTGGGTTTAGTGGTGGGCATGGATTAGCTAACCTGACTTGCCGGTACACGAACAAGTAAGCTTCAATCTGCGATGACAACATGATAAAGATCATCGTGATGTAGATGTATTTAAAGTAGTAGTATTTAATTTGAATTTGACCATTTGATCATCAAGTAAAAAAAATTATCCAAATGAATGGCGCCACTCAGGCATGGTAATTTGTGTTTCGCGTTTTGACAAAATTTGATTCATGATTTGAAATGAATATTGAAACAATATAAATTAAATACTTTTTAGAAGTTTCAGATTTTCTTTCTGTAAAACAGTGTATGTTTCAATTGTTCCTAAAGATTTAGCATGAAATATGTTGCGAGAAATGACTAACGGTATAAAAAATGTGATTTAAAACTTTCGTTCGTTTGAAGTGATTGTACATGCTCCAAAAAAATGGTGGACATCAATCAAGATCTCATATTTGCCGTCAATTATTTTAACATTTTGCTTAATTGCTCTACAGGTTTAAACCAACTTTAATTTAGTTTTCACTCCAATCTCTCTTTCCACTTGGCAGGAAAAGATGCAGCGGAATGCAAAAACGGCAATGTTTCGGAATATCCGAAAAAGGGAAACGATTTGCAAATTGCTCCACCCAATGGAATTAAAACATTATCTGGTATGTTTGCGGTCAAGAATTATTCTCATTGTTTAGTTTAAATGGTATTCGAAATTCACTGCTGCTGCTATAAATAGAAAATTGATTCAAAATTTTAGATAACGAAATTAAACATATATCGTCCCTACTCTGACACCCCTTTATGTCAACAATTTGAGTGCAAAAAGTTTGAGTAGGAATGAGTGAGTAATTTTGAAGTCTTCTTGCCGCCGCTGATTTTAGCAAGGGAAGTCCCCAAAGCCTCCCCCTCTCCCAATGTTGAGGTATTAAAACAATTCGAATGCAAGCGTTGTTTCATTGATAAAAGGTGTCTTTTGGGAAGCATATTACATATCTGATATTTTAAGACGACCTAACTGCCGATTTATCTAAATCAGACGTTCTATAAAGTGCCCCCACTTCTGAGATATTTCAGCAATTTGAGTGCCAATACCGCTCCGCTGCCGTTTGGCAGGGAAGAAGCTTGGTAAAGAATGCACATTTTAAGACGTCCAGCCTGTTGATTTGGACAAAGCTGACTCCCTAGAACTACCCCCAATGAGAATATCCGAACGTGTAATGGCTACTATTGGACGTAGCGCCCATTGGATTGGCCAAAACTGTCGCCCCGTCCATCACTTCTGTTTTTTTTTTATAAATAGAAATATTTGGCGGAAGGGGCTGGGGAGGGTGGGGTTTGTTGTTTCGAAAATTACCGACATCGAGTTCAATTTTTAAGCGTTTTAAGTGATTTTAATGTATATTTGGAGTTTTGATAGCTGGTGGAGGATGCACCCTCTCGCATCCGCGACTTGTGAAAAGATTTAAGACTAAGATATAACGATACAGGAACAAATTTCCACGCGAAATTTCCTGGAAATCACCTATACAGTTTCAAACTTAACTTTACTCATATTTGAAATTATATTATATATCAAAAATTATTTATTTATGCCATTGAAATAAAACTGTCACTCACTGTGCAGTTAAAGATGTTTTCAAGAACAATACTTCACTGTTTCTGGTGAATAAAAATAACGGAAAAATAAATCTAGGTATTAAATAAAATCCACAATACATTTGCAATGGCTTAACCTGTTGTTTAAACTTGACCTAACGCGTACCAACAACAGTTAGAAGTCATATATGAAATTATACTGTATTTCAAAAATAGTTACTTTATACAATTGGAATAAGAATATAAAAAGGAAAATAAACAAATTGCGAAATTTTGAATCAATGTAAATCGAAAACAAAGTCGATATTCATATGATATATATATATTCGATATTTTATTATCATTATGATGTGTAATATATCAGCTTCAGTTGTTGTAGCTGGTTATGCAAGATGATATCGAACAATGTCCCATTGTCTTAGATATCAAGTACTTTTCTGAGAATAGGCCCCGATCCAGGCAATGCGGCCTTTTGTAGTAATGACGCAATGTTTCTACTCCGCAGATTCTTTAAACTGTCATCCAGATCATTTGGTATTATACCCAATGCACCAATAATTATCGGAATAACTTTCGTATATTATATTCCATATATTATATTTTCGTATTTATATTCCACAACTTTCCAATTTCTCTTGCCAATTCCTGATATCTCCCCCGTTTCTTATGTCTCTTATGATTCACTCGATGGTGTCTTGGTATCGTTACATCTACTATAATTCCAATATTTGCTTTTTTTCCAATATAACAAGTTTCGGGCTTCTATTTTCCAAAATATGATCCGTCTGTATATTGAAACTCGGGAGGGGCCGATACCAAAATTTTCGCCGATACCGATACAAGTACCGATACCACCTTCGTAATTTATATTCCGATACCGATACCGCCGATACCGAGTACTTTGTTAAATATGTTAAAGGCCTTTTTGTATCCACATACTTATGCCCTTGTTATAGTTGCACCCACGTATGTGTGCGCCTACGTACGTTTGTACCCTTGAACTCTTGCATCCATTTAAGTGCAAACTTTTATGGATAAAAATATACTGAATTGTTGGTGCGTACAAGCATACATGGGTCCAAAGATTGAGTGTAAATGTTCGTGGTTGCGCAACTAACGTGACACCTCATTGAGGCCTAGGCCACAATATACACGAAGTTGTCCTACCAATGCGTTGCATTACGTTCGAGCAATAAAATAAAAACGGCAATACACGCCTGCATTGCTTTGCGTTAATCGTGTTCACATGCGTACAAAGCACAAACGTAAAAAAGAAACAAGCACTCTGCGGTAGCTTTCATAGCAAGCCGGTTTGTTTATTGGAAAACGTAAGGAGATGCATGCAGAGCATTGCGCTTGCGTAAACCAAACCAGGAAAAATCGCAACATACGCAAACGTGTCGTGCGATCTTAATACCTTTTTCTGCATCAAAAAGAGCATATAGTGAGTGGATTGATGGATTTTATTTAATAAAATCCAAAGTGTAAATAAAATTGTTCATGCGAGACATGCCCCATTTTAATTATTTTTCAAACCAGTGGAATGCGAGGTCTTTCCATTCATTATCAGTAAATAAAGCGTATTTGTACGCTCCGTTGTAAGGATGTATCCGGTATCGGAATCGGTTTTGGTATCGGCGGTATCGGTGATGAAAATTTTCGGATACCATGCTTTGCACGCATGTGAACACGATTAACGCAAAGCAATGCAGGCGTGTATTGCCGTTTTTATTTTATTGCTCGAACGTAATCCAACGCATCGGTAAGACAACTTCATGTGTATTGTCGCCTCGGCCGCAATGAGATGTCACGTTAGTTGCGCAACCACGAACATTTACACTCAATCTTTGGACCCATTTATGCTTGTACGCACCAACAATTCAGTATATTTTTATCCATAAAAGTTTGCACTTAAATGGATGCAAGAGTTCAAGGGTACAAACGTACGTAGGTGCACACATACGTGGGTGCAACTATAACAAGGGCATAAGTATGTGGATACAAAAAGGCCTTTAACATATTTAACAAAGTACTCGGTATCGGCGGTATCGGTATCGGAATATAAATTACGAAGGTGGTATCGGTACTTGTATCGGTATCGGCGAAAATTTTGGTATCGGCCCATCTCTAGACTTACCAACCCTATCGGTAAAACCTGGTACTTTTACTAGAATTGCCAAGATTACTATTGGTAGGAACGTGATTTATCCGTTACCTTGCTGAACATTCAATCTACGCGTCGAAGGGGGTTGCAGTACCAATCGAAAGGGCAAATTGTTTCGAATATCCTTGTAATATACTCAATGCATACCAACACGCTCAATGCGTCGTTTATGTAAATTCATATTAATATATTTTGGACAGAAATAAATAGTTTCTGGTGGTCAAATTATGCATATATTCACGACTGTTTTCTTTTTTTAGAATCAACGGTTGTGATATATACAGGAAAAGAAGACACTGAATTGGTATTCAATATTACTGGCATGTCCTCTGGAACATTCGAACCCCAGCAAACCAAGCGTCCTAAATTTAAAATCAATCCTGGGGAAGAATATTTTTTGCAGATTTTTTCTACAAACGGACATTTTGTTACATGTTGTACATTTCAAACAGGTATGGGAAGTTTATTCAGAAACGTACTTATACACAATGCACATGCAGTTCATTGTAAAATGAGAGGGCATTATCAAATAAACTGCTGTTTAAAATACCCGGCCGTGCGCGGCCTGCATTCGTCTAATGTATTTCCAAATCCTCATAGTCGGGGTGGCGCAAAGAAAGCGTAAATATCATTAATGTCGGAGTCTAAAGTTAATTTCTTGGCCAAAATGGAATTCAATTAAATAACGACAAAGAATAATTGAGTAATTAATTGGATAATTCAAATTCTACGTTATTATTATTATTATTCAAAAACACCTCCCTGCATTATTTTGCAAGTAGCCATCCTCAGCCTCGAGCTACATCCCGTCGCTTGGGAGACTGAGAACCCTCCTCAGAATTCGTGATGTACCCAGTATTGCATTTTTTGAAACTGCAATTGCTCTGGTTTAATGGAATACTTCCCAGAGCGCCATGTACAACGGGTACAACTTCTACTATCATCAATTTCCGAAGTTTCTTTGTTTCCATAATCAAGTCAATATATTTTTCAATCTTTTCGACTTCCTTCCTTTTTATATTAACATCTATTGGAACAGCAACGTCTATTATGCATGCACTCCGGTCCTTTTTGTTAACGAGAATTAGGTCTGGTCGTCTAGCGATTATCAAATTTTCAGTTTGTATGTTGAAATCACAAAGTATTTTAATATTTTCCGTTTTAACGACATCTTGGGCGATATGTTGGTACCAACGTTCACATACTTTCATATCATGATTTGCGCATATTTGCCAATGGATATGTGCTGCAATTCTATCATGACCTCTCTTGTATTACTTTCGTGCCAGCTTTTCGCATCCCCCAACAAGATGAGTTATTGTTTCCATTTTTGTGACATAATCGATATTTCCCCGAAGAACGAGTTTTGTCAATCAAGTGTTTAATAGCATTTGTTCGTAGGGCTTGTTCCTGTGCAATCATGATCAAAGCTTCAGTTTCTTATTTTAAATTTCCGCTTCCTGATAACCATTTATTAGTCAATCGTTTGTCAATCAAATTTCCTGTATCCCTGTAGTATTTTCTTTTGGTACCTGGTTTTTCGTTCGTCTTCTGTTTTTGTTTTGAAGTCTTTTGAACTGATATTAGGTTTAGGTTTAGATTCCATTACATTTCATCAAGGTATGTGAGTCTGCCTCGCGTACGTACTCTTTTAACGAAATATCTCCGTATGTTAATGATTCTTCAATATTTATCAGATCTTTTCCGCATCGCTTCTTTTAATATACAATCTATCAAAATCGCCGTTCAAGTTGAATATTCTTTCGGCTGCCAAAATTTTACGGGTGTCTCGATCCATTTGTTTCAAATTATCAGAAGTCCATTTTATAATTCCTGCGGAGTATCTCAAAACTGGAACGGCCCACGTGTTAATTGGCTTTATGATGTTTGCTGCACTCGATCGAGCATCGATTTGCAGCTCTTTCGTATTCTTCTCTTGTATTCCCAATCAATTAAATTATTTTTCATTTCTTCATGCTTCATAGAATCCGTTTCCTGCATTCTTTTGTCTTTTGTCTTTTGTGATCTTGAGAATTTTTTGCCCGTCTTCCAGTTTAACTTGATCGCTGTTTTCGATTATTTTCCCTCTTTTCATGTGTATATTAGCACATTTCTTGATTCCAAATCGCATTCCTGTGTTTTTGCTTTCAGTTTATTATTATTTATTTTACACATATTTGAGTAATGCAGACAGTTCTTTAACCGACCGCCAATATGACTTGTTATCATCCATGTACCATAGATGATTGATTAACAAACCTTTTTTTCTCGTTGAGTAGCCCATGCCGGTTTCGTTTAGCATTTTACTAATTGTCGAGGCTTATCACGAAGAGTAGAGGGGCTAAGCTATCTCCTCGAAAAAGATCCCTTTTAAATTTGATTGTTCTCTTGCCAATTTGTGTTCGCCAAGATGTTATTTTTCTCTGTAAAAATTTTATCCACTGTATTGATATACCGAGGCATCTGAGACACTCCAACATCCAGTCGTGTGACAGAGTATTATATGCCTTACGAAAATCAATCCATGCCAGGGAAAGATTAGTCTTGCGCCGTCGACAGTTTTTAACAATTGCCTGATCTATCAAAAGTTGGTCTTTACATCCCTTCGTATTGCTGTGGCAACCTTTTTGTTCTTCCGGAATTAGACTATTGTCATTCAAATATTTATGGTCGTTTCCAGGTCGTAGTGACACAGGGGATTGGTCTGGTATCACCACTATCTTTTGGGATCAATGAGGTCTTGCCTTGTGTCATTTATTTCCGATAGGGTTGGTAACCTCATGTCACCTGGGATTCGGATTTGTCACAACTCATGAGTATTCCCATGTCACCGGGGATGCGGATTTGTCACAACTCATGAGTATCCCTATGTCACCGGGGATGCGGATTTGTCACAAGACATGAGTATTCCTATGTCACCGGGGATGCGGATTTGTCACAACTCATAAGTATCCCTGTGTCACCGGGGATGCGGATTTGTCACAAGGCATGAGTATTCATTCCTATGTCACCAGGGATGCGGATTTGTCACAACCCATGAGTATTTATGTGTCACCGGGAATGCGGATTAATCAAAACTCATGAGGATTGTAAGCTATTGGGGGTGCCGATTTGTCACTAGGGATGCACCGATACCACTTTTTTCGCCAATACCCAGATTTTAAAATGTGCCGATGATGATAATGCTGATGCTTAAATTATCCAATACCGGTCGATACCGGTCTTTACCGATTCTTTAAAACGAGCCGATTTCGATACCGCCGATACTCTAAATTTCCGATACCGACCTATAAAGAATATTTAAATTTGTCCGATACCGATACTGCCGATAATCAAAATTGCCGTTACCGGTCGATACTGATACTTCGAAATGAGTTGATACCGATACTGCCGATACTCGAAATAACTGATACGGCTCAACTTTATAGCGAAAAAGATACTAGAAAATAGTGGCCCAACAATCTCCGACAAATTTATTGATATTATGACGTTACTATTGGCATTTAAACAAAATGTGGCAGATTGTGCTACATTGAAATGTTATTTTGCAAATTTTAAGGGCATATTTCACCATACCATCAAAATTCAAGGTTTGCAAAATTCAATGCTGAGAAAAAAAACATAAATTAAAATTGATACATATTTTTATTAATGCGACTAGGGTTAAGTCATCACGAAAAAACACAAAGCTCCCCAACATTCATTTATGACAATAATTTGCAATATTTTCACTACTTGACAAATGAAATTTATATTTTATATTTGTCTCACGCGTAATATATTTTTCGCATGATTACAATACTCATGCCGATTGCTATGTTGCCGTAGGTGCGGATTTCTCACAACTCATGATTATTTCTATGTCACCCAAGATGCGGATTTGTCAGTACTCCTAAGTATTTCTATTTCTTCTCACTTGGGATGCACCGATACAACTTTTTTCGTCTCCACCGATGAGGCGATTGAAATAATCCTATACTGATATTGCCGATGATCAAATTTGCCAATACAGGCCGATACTAATACTTCAAAATGAGCCGAAGCCGATAACCTAAAGTATCGATGCCGGCGAAAATTTAAATTTCCGATACCGGTCGATACAGATTATTTAAATTAAATCAATACCGATACTGTCGATAATCAAATTGCCGATTCCGGTGGATACCGATACTTTAAATGAGCTGAAACCGATACTGTCGATGCTCAAAGGTAAGGTATTAGTAATTCTCAACTTTAAAACTAAAACTAAAAATTTCCTAAATCATAGTGACCCAATAATCTCCGTTGGCATTCAAGAGGATGTGGCAGATTGCACTACAATAAAATGTCATCAGTCGGCTCAGTATCATCAAACATAAAATGTAATGTCGTGAAGTCGATTTGGGGATGGATTGTTAAACTTATGTTCCTTTTACCTCCGGTTCTTTAATTTTGATTACTGAAAAGAGTTATTATCACGCCTGGATACCATTCCCAAATTCAGGGTGGGAATTGATTTTGGGCAACATACTTAGAAAAAATCAAATATATACTCGTATTTGTGACTTGGCAAATTCTTTTTTATTTTGTATTTTTATTTTTTGTTGTCTTTTATTTTGTTTATTTACTAATTTGATAAAATGTTGTTCTTCATTGGGTCCTATTGATGACGTTAATTTTGAAAGTTATTTTTGAATAGTTTGAATAGTAATAATTTTAGTGACATTTTTTGGAAAATTTCAATTTTAAGGATGTAGTTTAGGCCTATTTGAAGGCATTTGGGATGAGTATTACTATCCGCCGGTTTCGGTAATGTTGAGTATTGGTGGCATCGGTATCGGCAGAAAAGTGGCATCGATACATCCCTAATGACAAACCGATATCCCCAATGACATGCAATACTCATAAATTGTGATAATTCTGCATCCCCGGTGACATAGAAATACTCATGAATTGTGACAAGTCCGCATCCCCGGTGACATGGAAATACTCATGAGTTGTGACATATCCGCATCCCCGGTGACATAGGAATACTCATGAGTTGTGACAAATCCGCATCCCCGGTGACATAGGAATACTCATGAGTTGTGACAAATCCGCATCCCTGGTGACATAGAAATACTCATGAGTTGTGACAAATCCGCATCCCCGGTAACATAGAAATACTCATGAGTTGTGACAAATCCACATCCCTGGTGACATAGAAATAATCATGAGTTGTGATATATCCGCATTCCCGGTGACATAGGAATACTCATGATTTGTGACACATCCGCATCCCCGGTGACATACAAATACTCATGAGTTGTAACAAATTCGCATCCCCGGTGACATAGAAATACTCACGAGTTGTGACATATCCGCATCCCCGGTGAAATAGGAATACTCATGAGTTGTGACACATCCGCATCCCCGGTGACATAGGAATACTCATGAGTTGTGATACATCCGCATCCCCTGTGACATAGAAATACTCATGAGTTGTGACACATCCGCATCCCCGGTGACATAGAAATACTCATGAGTTGTGATATATCCGCATCCCCGGTGACATAGGAATACTCATGAGTTGTGACACATCCGCATCCCCGGTGACATAGAAATACACATGAGTTGTGACAAATCCGCATCGCCGGTGACATAAGAATACTCATGAGTTGGGACTAATCCACATCCCCGGTGACATAGAAACAGTCATGAGATGTGACAAATCCGCATCCCCGGTGGCATATAGGAGTACTCAAAAGTTGTGACGAATCCGCATTCCCGGTGACATAGAAATACGCATGAGTTGTGACATATCCGCATCCCCGGTGATATAGGAATACTCATGAGTTGTGGCAAATCCGCATCCCCGGTGACATAGGAATACTCATGAGTTGTGACAAATCCGCATCCCCTGTGACATAGTAATACCCATGATGCCTTCGCCAGTTTAATATTATGGTGACATATGCGCATTCTTGGTGACATAGGAATAATCATGAGTTGTGACCATTGCACGTAAGCGGTGACCTAGGAATATTTATAACGTTATGACAAATCCGCACCCCTGGTAAAATAGCAATAGGCATGAGTATTGTAATATTGTAATCATGAGTCGAATATAGTAAGAATGAGTTTAATATAAAATATAATCGAATATGAAAATATCCATTTTATTTGTCAAGTAGTGAAAATATTACAAATGATTGTCATAAATTTTTTCATTTAAGAAATAAATAAGTATATTTTGCTGAGGTTAGTGCGCTAGATTTAGCAGTGATGTTTTGGAACTGAAAAATAAAACTTGAACAATCATTTTTGGAAACACAGCATGGACATCTAATTCTATGGATTTTGTCTAACTTGATTAACATCAACTTATTTTTTTTCTGTTGACCTAACGAAATTCGCATCAATAAAACTGAAAATTTTAGATTCTGTTTTATTAATATTGAATATTATAAATCTTTCATTTTCCTATAATAATAGTGTTATGAAGCATATTAAATGAAATATAGCGAAATTTGGCCTTAAAATTTGCAGCATGACATTTTGATGTAGCGCAATCTGCTACATTTTGCTCTAACCAATGAAGACGTCATAGTATGAATAAATTTGTCGAAGATTATTGGCCCGTTATTATATAGCACATTTTTCGCTGTAAACCAATTTTGAAGCATCGGTATCGACCGGTAACGTCAATTTTGATTATGTCCAGTACCGGTACCGGCCCAAATAAGATAATTTAATCTTTATCGAACGGTATCGGAAATTTGGAATATCTGCGTCATTTTAGAGTGTCAGCATCGGTCGGTATTGTCCGGTAATGCGAAATTTGTTCTTATCAGTATTGGCTCATTTTAAAGAATCGGTATCGGCGAAAAATATGGTATCGATGCATCTCTAGAGACAAATCGGAATCCCCAATGACATGAAATACTCATAATTTGTGATAAATCCTCATCCCCGGTGACATAAGAATACTCATGAGGTGTGACAAATCCGCATCCCCGGTGACATGCGAATACTCATGAGTTGTGACAAATCCGCATCCCTGGTGACATAGAAATACTCATGAGTTGTGACAAATCCGCATCCCCGGTGACATGAGAATACTCATGAGTTGTGACAAATCCGCATCCCTGGTGACATAGAAATACTCATGAGTTGTGACAAATCCGCATCCCTGGTGACATGAGGTTACCAACCCTTCTCTTTATTTCGGGCAGCCATTAGTCACACAGTAGTTCAAAGTATTTTTCAATCTGTGGTGCAATGATGTAAATTTAATCCAAAATTCGTGAATCTGACCTGGAGTTTCCAATTTTTTTATCTTCCTGATATCTGTTTGGAACAATTTAGTTGAAATAACTGTGTTTCGTCGTTGACATTCAGACAATAGGGATAATTCTGGCATTCTTCGCGTCTTTTCCTCCCAGATCGAAGCCCTGAAATTTGTTCGGGACTATGATGCATTGGGGGGGTTTAAGGTTTCTAGATATCGGTAGAACTGTGCTTCATTTGTTTCAAATTTTTTGTTTTGTAAGAATGCCTTTGATTTTGCTTCGTATTTCTTCAATTTAGCAGCTTGTGCGACCAATCTTTGCTTCAGTTCTTCCGTTGCTCATCCTTTGACTTGCCCTTTCCTATGCGCAATCGATCTTCCAATTTTTATCTTTTCTACCAGATTCCAGTTTAGAGATTTGTTGACGTAGCAATTTTACACTTGCTTCAATTCTTCTTTCCCATGTTTTTTTAGTATTAGTACCGATGTTTTTCCTTTATCATTGGATAGTTTGATTCCTAGGTTTTCCTAAACTACCATTGCTGCACTGTATATTAAATTGTTAATTTCATCGATTGTAGTAGTCTCAATATGTTGCAATATCGAGTTCACTTTTTCATAAGTCAGATTTGATGTCTTAATATTTCTGGGTACAGGTAACCTTCTCTTTCCGGTGAATTTGATAAGCATGTTTTTCATTGTGTGAGATTCCATTTCTTTGTTGACGGGTTTCTGGTTAAATTGTACTTCTTCGATGACTTTTATCTCTGTTTCATGTTCTTCCGGCTTCGTTACATTTCGTGAACGTCTGTGTTGAGTTGAGTTTCGTAGAGATATTTGTTTTTCTCGTTTCCCCTTTTGGGAACTGAGAAATTACGATTGACATAAAAGTTGCTGCTCCATTAGCTTGTATCGTTCCGTTCATTAAGCATTCTTTTTCGGTAGCCTCTTACATTCGGCATGCTTTTTTCATAACATATGAAAACCAGATTGTTGTCTTCGTCCGTCCACTTTCTTTTTCTAGTTGTAGAGGTTAGTGCGGGGCCAATACTGCCACTTCCCGAGCTCGTACTCTCGGTTGTGGAGTCCGTCCGTAACCCGGAGATTCTTTACACCCTGGAATGCCGGGGACTGAGGGCCTTTTCTTTTGTCAAACTCATAGCGTTCAAGCATGGTAGTACTGCGATATTTCAGGTTCCTCATTCTTGGTCTGTTTAGAATGGGGGAACCCTGCCGATGCAGTGAGGAAACCGCTAACATAGGCCAAGAATTCAATGGAACGTGGAAGCTCGCTCGCCACGACAAGACTATTATTATTATTAATAATATATTTTATTATTATACTAGATGGCTCTAGCATCAACGCTGCAAGATCTAGAAATTTAAAATCTTAGTTGAAAGGTTTGTGTGGATGGAAACTCTTTGTTTCATATTTTTATTGCTATTTTTTAGGAAAAACTATTTCACACTTGGGTGGACATATACAAGTAGGATCTCAATCCATCAATTTCCCAGAAGGGGCTCTTTCCATGGATTCCCGCATCAGTATATCGGAATGCAACACTGTTCATAAGGATGCTGACGGAATATCTTCTGTTGTAGATTTCCAATCTTCAATCTCAAAATTCTCGAAAATGGTGGAGTGTGAATTGCAGTCTTATTGCACTTCTGAGGGAAAAAAAGAAGTTGTTGTTAAAGTTGAATATTGGGATGGTGAATCGTGGGTTCATGAATGTGATGCAAGCATGCAGGAAAACGGTATGGTCAGATTCGAAACGATGCATTTTACTCCCTTCCGTATTACTGAGTTTATTGCTAGAATATTTCCTGCGAGACCATATTTCATGTTTCTACTATATGAAAAGGAAAACAACAACTTTATAATTGCTATTTGTCGCACGTCAACCTTAAAACGTGGCGCAACTACGCAAATGGCAACTGTCCAGCTTGGGAGAACTATGACGCCAATCCGAATGGTTCCACTACGAGCAAGACAAGGTGAAGAGTTTTCTTTTCAGCTCACGATATTGAATAATGAAGGATCCACAGATTTTGAAGAAACGAAAAACATTGGGATATTGGGCGAGAAATGGCAACAAGAGATTATACAACTTGATAGCAGTCATAGCGACACAAAACCGTTAAAGCTGAAAATCCAACGAAGAGGCAAAGTCATTGGGAATCAAGAATGCAACTTCAATTTTGATGCACCAAATGTCGGAGGTAAAACGTTTTCATTGGCGAAGTAAATAGTACTTTGCCGTTTACTATATTATTGCAATCATATGTCCCTTTGTTTTTGCATGCACTTAAAAAAAAACTGCGCAGGGCAGATTATGTAGATTTTAGATGTATTTCAAATATTTCCTTCTATAGAAAAAACAATGGCTGTTAGAAGTGAAGAAGATTAGGATACCGCAGAAACGCGCGCGACGCGAATGTCGCTTGTTTAAATGACCGTCGCTAGCACTTTATTGACATGTGTCGCCCCAATGCCATGGAAATGCATCAAATCTGTATAGCCGATTTTTCAAAGGAGTATGAAAAACATGTTTTTTTTATTTATGTTCCCCTGAAACAAGTCACAAATTGCAATTAATAATGACCACCGGCGATAATCACATGAAACGTAGGGCACCGTAACCACTTCCTAAACGATAACATTAGTTAGGCGGTGCGATACATCAGTGAGCCATACTTAACAAAACATGCTCGGACGAAAGATTCTGACCGGGATGGACGATTTATCCTGGTCTGTTGGGTCAACCTCTAAATTTTACTTATGTTAAAATTGTTTTCAGATGGTGTACAGATTGAATGTCTTATTGTGAAGCAGGAGAGTAACAACCACTATTACAATATCGCAGAATGCTACGAAAATCTAGCGTTTGCTGAATCTAGCGTTGGAAATTGATCAAAAACTTTCAATCCTATCGACATTCTTTTACTTTTGTAAATATATATTAGATGCTTCTGTATGGCGCCCCACTGTCTCCACACGAAAAAATGAAATAGAAAAAAAAATAATAGATAAACCAAAATATTAATAAATGTTAAAAATGAAAATGAAATTGGAAAAAGAGACTAAATAAATGAAAAAAGTTGAAAATGTTAGGCAATGGTGGACCGTGTTCTGGCCGACCTTTGTCTGCGGTTTTAATTTTCACATTCCATTTTATCTCGTAGGGCCAGAATTATCCCTTGTGGCCTGCAGCTCTATGAGAACCTTATGAACTCAGCCGCAAAGTATTATTAAAAAACGTGCAATGGGGTTAGCAAGTTAAGTTTTTTAATGTTGACACAAAAAGTACAGGGGGAGTTGGATTCTAGAATCATTTTCTTGTGTTAGAAGATTGCAACTTAATCTGCTACGGACTATTGCACGTACTTATTTTTACTTTGCAGATGGTAACATAATTTTCTTATGGAAACACAAGTGACAAAGCTAGACCTGAAAGAGAAAATGAAATCTGAGAATGCAAACCATTGACAAAGATCGGTTGATAACGCGGCCCACCATTGCCATGAATATTTTCAATTATTTTTCAATATTTTTCTTCACTTTTTGGTTTTGTTTTCTTGTTTTTCATTTCATTTATTAATTATTTTATGGTATTATTTCTTCTATTTTTCATTTTTATTTTAAATTTGTATTTTTTATTGGTTATAATTTTTCATAAAAATATTTCATTTTTCAACCTGATGGCATTGGGCCACAATATTGCTGTAATGTGGGCGGACATTTTGAATTAGTGATGGCAACCTAGTTATTTCTTAAACTAGTTGAAGTAAAACGAATTTATCACAAAACTAGGTAAAGTAATACTGAGTAATCTAGTTTAAATTTCAAAACTGGGTGGTCCATGGACTAAAAAACACGTAAACTAGGTAGTTATCGTTAGGTTGTATTTAAGTCATTTTTAAGAAATTTGAAGGTTAAAATCTTGGACTAGTCAATTTTGAAAATATGATTTACCTGGTTTATTTACAAGGTATCTAGTTTTTGCAATTATTTACCTAGTTGTAAAATAGGTAAATTTACCTATTTTTCCTAGTAAATTTACAAGGTAAAATATCAAACAGAAAACTCGGTAAAAGTTGAACTAGGTAAGTTATATATTCTTGAAACCAGGTAAAAGTACTTTAAAATTAAAAACACTCGGTAAACTAGGCTAGGTATACTGGGTGAACAAGTTTCTTTTTTACCTAGACAACACTATTCTGAATACCAGTAATTCGGCTTACATAAGGATATATGTAATATAATGTCTTATCTAGAAATTTTAAAAATGGCTGACAAAAATTTCAAATTCATCGTGATCAAATTATGTTTTGTTAAGCCTGAGTCTGTGATGGATCGTACCGTACGGTCCATATGTGGCTCATGCTCGACAAAAAAATTCTTCACTGGGTTAGTACATGATGCCTACGTTGAGTATACCTCTAAAAAATACCAGTCGCCCTACTGATACTTTTCCAACTAATTCAATAATCAATTCGCGCCAATGCTCATCACTGAATTTGAAATGAAGAATATTGTAGTAAGTATTGAATGTATTCTTAGCTTGATTCTTGAACTTGAAGAACCTCAAATCTCCGCCTCTGTCCGTTTATAGAGCTGGTTACTTTTATTCGGTGATTCGAAGATATTCGAATCAGTTGCGAATTGGTGCTATTAACAAAAGTTTGTAGTAGTAATAAAGTAGATTTCTTACATTTTACCAATAAAAGATTGTGCGATTAGTATGAATGATTTGATGATAGTCTCTAATAGTCATTATTAGTAAGTTCGTAGTTATAGATTCAGTTATTATTTTGATAAATGAGCTCCATTAAAATTGATAAAAGCGGGACATTTGTTATTAGCGTTATGTGCTGTTAACAGATCGTGCTTTCAAAATATGGTCTACTTTTGGTGCGTGCTTAACAAGACTAAATTTGCGATCGAGATAATAAGGTTTTACCTTTAACCTAATTAAACCAATACTTGGAAAACGGTGTTCGGTTGAACGAACCTCACCTCAATTCTTACTCCTACCCGACATGATATAGAGTGGAACAATTTCCACAACAGTGTCCATCTGTCCACCCGTCTCTCGACGATAGCGTCAAACTTACTTTAAAAATAGTTACTTAGACAGTCAGTCAGGCATTATAACATTTACCGCAGTTGAAAACTTTCGGTTGATTATCCTTTTGCGTTTCTGGTTAATAGTTGGAACGAAACGAAAATATCCCAGAAATAAATTGACGCCTTGTTCAATTTTTTCGCCAGAATATCGCGCTTTCAGGAATTTGTTTTCAAGTTATATTTAGTTGCGCGTGGTGGGCCCTTGATTAATCACGACGCGTATATACAATCTATATGTGGTCCTGACATTTTCTGATGGACCTCACTTTAAACCATATCTGATGAAAATTTTTTAGCTGCATCGCCGTTTTGAATTTATCGATAAGCATCGTAAATCCAGATTTGCTAAAATTTTACAAATCCGATCAAAAATTTTTTTTGATGTACAAATTCCAGATTCCATCAATTCCAGAATCAGTGAACATGTTTGACAAAATATGTTTGGTAGATAACTTTTTGACCTGGAATCAGCTATTTCATGAAGCTGGGTGTAATTTTTAAATGATGTAATCGAATTTTTAAGATTTTTGCAGGATATTAACAAACGCTTGCATTTATAAATCAATTCGGCTACCTTCATTTATGGACGGATAAAGGCAAAAGCATAGATAGTGTAGTGCTAAGCATTGGTACTTGGTAGTGTTATAAAATCAGTCAGTGTCGTATTATATTTTGTGATATTTTTTGGTCGCATTTGTGGTCGTCAGTTGGTTAGGTATGGTTTCTGCTTCAGACCTTGCCTTGAATGAATTCCAATAAAAAAATAGAAAGCTGGCAGTGTCGGTGCTGTCTCTCAATTTTAGCCGAAACGACACCGACGAACTTAGAATAGCTGCTGACTGGTAGCTGGTTTGGACGGCACGGCAGATCCATATTTTTTCAATTCAACTTCACTTTAAAGTTTAGACTAGGTTGAAATTTCCATTTCTTCGTATTTCCTTCTACTCATTTCTTGTAGGAAATAAACTCGGACAATTCTAAAGCTCCCACGTACATAGCCTAAAATTTCGAGTATAAGAAAACACACAGCGTATTATCTCTCGCAAATCGAGGAGATTTTTTCAAACGATAATGGAAAAGAAAACAGAACTCCCGTGTTTCAACCAGGAAGATATTATAACTGATAAAGAAAATGAGAATAAAAATAAAAATCAACCCATTGATGACAATGAGTTGATTGGATGTGAAATCATCTGTTGTAATCAAAAGACCAAGAGGTGAGCGTAAGTCAAGTACACTGTAATAAATATGCAGTAAAATCGTCGCTCTTTGACGGTACTTGTAAAATAGTAGTAGTAGTAATAGTAGAACTGTGAATTTACTGCACTTTTTTCACAGTCTAGTGCGATTAAGGTGCAGCAGACCCATATTTCATCAGGTCTATATCCTAATAGCACTGGGCAAATCCGAATTATCTACAATTCGAATCTAACTCGGATATTTTTTTTTCAATCTGGTCGAATCACATATCCTACATAAACAGTACATATCCCGTTTTTACCAATTCAATCTGCACCCAGTATCAATATCAAACAGGATCTCGATTCGAGATAGAAACTCAGCATAAACAAACTGTACGATATGACTTGTCATTCCGGCAAAAACCTTACCGATTTGGAGCTGGTATCTATCGACACGCTGAGGCGCTGTTGTGGCTAAGCTTCTTTTGCAGTTTTCCTCTTCCAGAAGATAAAATGATATGCATCCTATCCTATCCCCCTTTTTTTAAATTTGTTGTACTGATGGATCGCAGCCACAAGGCACTTCACACTGTACCTTATATACTTGGGAAAAATGAGTTTGTAATCGAAAACATTTATAGCAATCAATATTTAAAACTAGTAGTTTATTCAACAATATGAGTGTTTTAGGGCTTGGTGATTCGAATCGATTGTATTTTGTCGTTAAAATATGAAAATTGTTGCTCTTGAACGTGAATTGTGAATTAAAAATACAATATAAACTACATATTTTATTATGTTAAAATAGAGACAAGTTGTAATAGTTAAAATAGTTTGTTATGTACATGGATTTTGTGATTCGATCAGATGTGAAAAAACTATTTGAACAAGATTCGAGTTTTAAATGATTCGGTTCTGCCCAACCCTAGTTTGTTGTTACAAAACATTTTTTATATTGAAGACCGAAAGCAACTTCCAATAAAGGTAAACTAATCGGCCACTCAAATTGCAATGATGTGCTACGAAATGTAGTACCAGCTAGTGATGGCAACCCAGTTATTTTCAAACTAGGTAAAGTAAAACAAAATTATCGCAAAACTGAATAGAGTATCACTAGATAACCTAGTTTCACGTTCAAAACTAGGTAGTACCTAGATTAAAAACCAGGTAAGCTAGGTAATTGTCGTTTGGCTGCATTTAAGGCGTTTGGAATAGATTTTAGGGTTAAACTATCAAAATAGTCTATTTTGCAAGCTTTGTTTTTGATAAAAAATACAATTTGCCTAGTTTTTTATACTAGGTGCCTAGTTTTTTCAACCAGGTACCTAGTTGAAAAATAGGCAAGTTTAACAAGTTTACCTATTGAACTTACTAGGTAAAATATCTTGAAACTAAGTAGAAGTACTTTCATAATGAACCATGGTATGGTATCCGCAGGTATACTTAGTATACTAGGTAAACTAGGTACTTTTAGCCAGAACTACCAATACCAGTACCAGTACTGTTTGATAAGAGGAGGTAAATTATTTTATATTTCGATAAACACCCCTATTACTGTACCCAATCAAAGTGAAGGTTTTACCGCAAATTTTTATGTCCGCTGAAATATACACTGCAACAAAAGTACAGTTAATTTACTGGTCGCTTGCAGTGATTGCATATTTCAATACTTATAAAAACGCCATGTTGGTTTATGCCACCTATGCGGTGCGTTCCATCAACACCCCACATTTGGCATAAAAGTCTATTTTGATATTTTTCAATGCTTCCAAGTAAAATTACTGTCAAAGGCCAGTAATTTTGTTGCAGTGTATATATGCCCTGCTTTTAAATGTTTTCATGAACCTTGTTTTAAAACCTATGGCAACCAGAAATTGTCGAAAATTTTTGCAAGTTCATAATGTTGTTTTCTAGATATACCATACCAGTTCCATCCGGCGTCAATACAATAAAATCTGGCCTCATATTACTATGCATAACATTGTTTCTTGAAACTGCAATCAACGCTGGAATATTTAATGTTGTGATAAGCACCATAGAAAAAAGGTTTGTAGATTGATTGAAACTTGTATATGGGATATCAAACAATTTACTCTTTGTTTAAAAAAATTAGTTGGACTCAGAATAATAATCCATTGAAATGTTTCTACAGCTATACAGTACAGTACTATGGAGTTACTCATCTTAAATTTAGGATTCGAATCGATTGTTTCGATTTTTTATTAATTAAAAATTTTGATTTGCTTGATATATTTCTTATTAGTTTGACTTTCATCAAAAACCATTTTATGAATATACATATATATATTTTAAAAATATATTATGATAATAAAAATTAGCCAACCATCAATTTATTTCAAGTGTTTAGCTAGTATCAGACTCGGTAACATTAAATTAAAAATAAAACAGGTGAATCAATATTCGATTCTAAAATAAATGCATCTGTAAAGAGCAACTCTCATTGTAAAAAATATGCAATAAAATCACTTTTTTGTGACAGTAATTTTATTTGGTGGTATTTGAAATGAAACTATGAAATCGGCTTTTTCTCGTCAATCATGGACCGTTGATGGAGCGCACCTCCGAGGTGCGGTCCATTAACGGTTCATATTTGGTATAAATCTCATCAACATGGCGATTTTAACTTTGGAAATATACAATTACAGCAAAATACCAGTAAATTTATTGTACATTTGTTGAAGCACTGAACGAAGCTAAGGGAAGGAGCTTGTTCTCTGCAAAAGATTTGGTTATAATTTTTTTATTCTTACTTCATACGGAAAACATACATACGAAAAAGTTTCATACTATACTCTAAATTAAAAATAATATTTCCTTCTTGTTAGGTTCCAGTTACAGAGTGCAGAGAGTGGACTGATAGCCAGCGGATACGATATATTCACATGTATAGCCTTGGTGGTTCTTACATTTTATGGCGACAAAATTTTCAAACCGATGTGGCTTGGTTGGGGAACTTTTATCATGGGTGTTGGATGTATTTTATACGCCCTCCCTCATTTTACCGCGCCACCTTACTCAGCAGCCGACAACAGCACAGATCTATGTGGCGTAAACGTGACCAATACAAACTGCAAAAATTCTAACATTCGAAACTATATGTAAGTAATTGAGTTTTTTAACGTTTTTAACATATTTTAAGTTACTTGTCGTAAAAATGAATAATATTAGGAATAGAGCTGAGTAAAACCGTATCATATAAAATTTAAATCTGATACGGATATTTTTTTCAAATTGTATTGAATTACCAATTCCATATAAATAACAAATATATCAGCTTTATTATTACAAATCGTCTCAATTACGAAAATCGGGAAATTTATAGTTCCGAATTACTAATATTAGCATAAATGAACTTGAAGGAAATATATTTTCGATATAAACAGCATGTCTAAGAGCGAAAAGTTTCATATTGCAACTTGGCCCGAATCGGTTGCATTTTGTCGTTAAAAATGACAATTTACAATAAATTAAATCGTTAAAAATGAAGTTTCACGATAAATTCGATTAGTTTGTGCTTCTGCTCGATCCGAATCAGCGAATTAAACTTGGCCAGCTCTAATCAGGAATAAACTCTGCGAATCGCGTACTTTAGCAATAGTGAAGGAAATTTTCCGCGTATTATCAGTAATTGTAAAAGTTTAAAACTGGAAAATATGGAGTTTTGATAGACAAGATCGGCGCGTTCCGACTACAGCCAGTAATTGTTTGAAAAACTGATTTTATAGCTTAATTCGATATATTAGTAAAATTACTGTCAATATACGTCGCTTTAGAACACTTGCTTTCTGCTACAATTTTTTTTTTTTGGGGGGGGGAACTAAACAAAAAATATTTTGCCCAATAATGTGTGCTTAGTATGGACTAAACAGCTTGACATCTATTTCGACGGCTCGTGTACAGCGAAATGGAACTCATAAAATTTATTTCTTCGGGCATGGACCATGGAGGTCATGCCATATACTCATCATAATTATTTTTTGTCATAAGATAAAGATGGATACACAATTTTGACACGATTTAATTTTTTTAAACAATTTTTGTTTTCTCTATTTGAAGGTACTTGTTCATGTTTGCCAATGGATTGATTGGACTTGGTTCAACACCACTATTTACTGTTGCAATAGCATATTTAGATGAAAACGTAAAACAGAAGAATTCAGGAATATATGGAGGTAAGTAAAACGTGATCTTTCAACGTGTTCATTAACAGTATTGATCCATCGGGTTGAGCACAGATGATACGGATAACTTCTTTGCTCTACTTCTTTGTTTTTGCTTACTTCTTTGTTTCACGTAGGGCTGGGTCGAATCGAAAATAATTAATTTTGAATTGAATCGAATCACTAAATCCGCATACATACTAAATAATCCGCTTTTTCCATTATAAATTATAAAAATCAAGTAATTTATTGAGACGAGTTCTCTAATACTTATATAAACGAAGCCTAAATGAGGCAAGGTGTCATCAATTCGGCGAAATTTTAACGTGGAAATATTATACTTCCTTCCACTTTAGTTCTAAAGTTTTGTTCCTATAGCCGATTCACGGCTGGTTCAAATAATTTGTGCTCCGAATCGAATCGAACTACCCAGCCCTAGTTTCAGGGCAAGATGCATTGCAAGATTTGAAATAAAAATGAAAACAAAATAAAAAAAAAACTACCTTGGATTTTATGCAACTATTAAGTGCACTTTATTTCGTCATTACTTTTTCACAATTCATTTCAAACATATGCTATTTCAAAGGTTTATATTATTCAATGGGAGCCCTCGGCCCCGCCATAGGATATTTTATCGGGAGTGCATTGGTTACAGTCTACACAAACGTTACTGAATCGTGAGTTTCTACTCTTATTCTTTTATCATTACTAGTCCAATTCCTCATCGGATTTTATAGGTGAAAGTATCCAGTTTTGTATGGCATCGAGTTGATTGGATTTGGCTCGAGATGTCGCAATATTCAGGATTTGAAATCACATGCTCCTTTTTTAGAATATGTTCAATCGGAAATTTCTTGTCAAAGCATGCTTTCTTGAGCTTGCGTCACTGATGGATCGCATCGATAAGACGCGTCCATCTGTGACACATGCTTGACAAAATAATATTTCTGTTTGGAAAAAAGTTGATGTAAAAAGTTTTACAAAAACACGAGGTTTTCAAATTGCACTTTCTAATAACTTCCCCATCTAAATGTCACTTCGGCAGCGCGACATATTTGTGGCTTAAGTTCAAGAACAAATGGTATATTTTTACTTTTAATTGCTCTGTTTACTTTTTTATGAATTCTCAAATTTTTATTTGCATGTTAATATATTCGAGCTTTTTCCTTCTTTGCCTTTTCCGCAGATTGAATATCTTCCGGTGAGTCCGACTAGTTAATTCATGCCCATCAATGTAATAACTTGAGTAGGCTTGGCCGGACCGGAAAGATCAGATCTTTCCAACGACTCAAACTAATTCGGTATATAAGTGGACGCTGGTACCAGGCCTGGGCCACGCTGATTCACTCCCAGAAGTGGCTGTAAAAGGAATGTATTGAACAATGTTCCGTTCTTCCGTTAATAAATGTAAGGTTATTTATTTATAATTTGTAACCATTGTTTGTATTCCAGAGTCGAAATTTCTAGATCAAGCTCGCGTTGGATTGGAGCGTGGTGGATCGGATTTTTGATTATTGGTGTCATCTGTCTTTTAATATCATTTCTGATTATTTTGCTCCCGAGACATTTTCCCGGAACTTCAAGATATCGAGAAGACAGAAACAAAGAGGTTTATCGTAACAAATCATCCGCCAAAGCAGTACAGAATGAAAACTTTGGGAAAAGGTGATTTAAATGAACAAAAATTTAAGGTAGTTAGTCAAAATAATGGCGAACTACTTCACAAAAAATATAGCCTGAAGTTCACCATGTAATCCCAACAAGAATTTTTATTTCTCAAGCATGAGACACAGATGGACCGCGCCTCGGCGTCACTATAAATCTGTGACTCAAGCTTAACACGAATACAATGATTTTACAATATATTTTTTAACCTTCCTCATCGGCACGAGCCATCGGTGGCTCATACTTGACAAAACACATTTAGACACATAATTTCTGATGGTTGTGTAGGCTCAAAATCGATGCATACCTTTTAACCCAAGCTGTAGCCTACTAACTACTAACACGAGTAGGTTTGAAGACCTAGCAAGTCGCAAGTATTCCAACTAAACAATATTTTAAGTGCCCCCAGGTGAGTGCGGAGGCTAAATGAAACACTCAAAAAACTTTTTATAGTATAAGTATGGGCCAACAATAAATCACGACGCCAAGGACCTCTACACACGTGCCTCATATTTACGAAAATACAAAATAGAGTTTACGCATCTGGTACAACTGGTACGGTACATACTGGTACAGAAGGAGAGTTTCCTGACATACTTTGAAACTTCTAGAAAAATATTTTTGACGGTTGCAACTAAAATTCTATATAGTTTTTTGTTTTGTTATTGTACAGCTGGAAAGATGCACCTAAAATCATTTGGCTGTTGGTGAGGAATACCCCATATGTTTTTCTAACTCTCAGTAGTTGTATCAATTATTCATTTGCTTATGGATTCAATACTTTTGGAGTGAAATATACTGTTTCGGTGTACGGTATTAGCACTACTTACGCATCAATTATTATGGGTAAGAAAAAACTAAATTAGACAAGAATATGTTAATTATTAACATTCATAAACTCTTGGGATCATGAACTTAATCCAAGGCATTAATCGGCATGGATATGATTAGGGCTTAGCAATTCGATTCGAATCAATCGAGAATCGTTCATAAGAACACTAGCCTGCTAAAGAAACTAGAATTTTCATTTTGAACTACAAAATGCAATCGCTTTTGATAAAATTTGACCAAAATCGAAAATTTTGTAGTTTAAATTTGTGACCACTTACGCTTGCGATCACTGTAATTATGGCATTTAAAATCACGTTAATCCGTATTTCATTCATACACGTTTATTCAAGTATCGACTATTTACGGAGTAAAATCCGCAAACATTTTAAATCTTTATTGGTAGATTTGGTAATTTAAGATCCTGTTTTCATTTTTTATTATTGATTTCTCATAAATTAGAGTTCATCAGTTGTTTAAATTTTTCATTCAAGGAGTTGCACTAATTCTATCTGCTGCCGGTGGGCAATTGCTGGGTGGATTTCTTATGAGCAGATACAATGCATCAGTAAAGCAAATGTTGAAATTCATGATTCTTTGCACTGTAATTTCTCTTATTTCTACATTCGGATTTCTGTTTACTTGTCCGGCTCAAAGTAAGTATTACGATTTTTTTAAACACTTTAGTATTCATTATATCAACGTTAACAATTTTTAAATTCTATTGCCAATATATAGAATTGCGATGATTTTGAGTGTTGGAGTTTTTGATATCGTAGTATTTTTTGTTTATCTGTATTGTCTAGCTATTAGGCATTCTTGAAGATGCTTAGAGGTTACACAGATAAAACCAAAAGGACCCGACATCGATTACATCGATACTCAAAATCATCCATACTATAAATTAGGCCTGAGCAAAACCAGATCATTAAGAATCATTTGAATTCGATTCGGACAATTTTTTCGAATTGGCTCGAATTGCTGATTCTATTTAAATGGAAATTGACCCGTTTTCACCATGATAATTTGTCTCAGTTACCAAAATATGGAAAGTTGGACAGCGAATTTACGAAAAATGATTTGAAGCAATTATAAGAAAAAATGTCATTTCGATTCACATTTTCTCTCTGAGGGCCGAAAAATTGGCCGAAATCGCAAATATTCGGTTGCATTTTGCCGGCAATTCAAGAATTGCCCAGACCAACTGTAGATATAGGCAATACCTGTATATGAGTCATACTGAAGTAAATTGAATTTCATGAAATTTTGACATACAAAAAGAAAAGAACCCTTGTTTAAATATTTCAAAATTAAGATTGTTTTTCATGCTTTCAAGATGAATTACAGCTGAAAACAATGTCAAAGCAGTCTACTATCGTGACTCAGCCTTGTTCTGCGGTCAGGTCAGCTGTTGATTTTGTGGGTCTTTCGCCTCTGCGGCCCGATCCATCAATGCATCATTTTAGACAAATATGAATTCCTGCAATCTTTTTGTCTCGACTGGCTCGTTTAATTTCGTGTTTGTTACTCCATAACAACATCAGTAGAAAATGAGATTAAAATTTTCTGGTAATTAGATGATCGTGACCCATTATTCAATGCTTACACCTATGTTATTTTATTAACGTGCAACAGTGATTGTTTCCGCCTCGTTAGTTATAAAAATATTCAAAACTGGACAACGGCGTTCATCTTTGCGTTGAAAAAAGTTCAGTTTAATGTTGTAAAAATAGGTAAAATCACTGTTCTCCAGCAGTGATTTTCTCAGTGAAAATGCCCTTTTTAGGCTAATTGTGGGGTGTTGAAGAAGCGCTATCCGTAGTGCACAATTCTCACAACAGCAAGAGTTTTGAATTTTGGAAATACAAATTACTGCAAATCAGCAGTAAACTTACTGTGTATTTCTTACTGTGCTGTTACTGCTCAAACGTAAGTAATTGAATGTTCTCAAATGATATCACATAGGAATTCAACACCAAAGATTCTGAAAAAATATTATACACAATTTGGTCGATTCAATTGAATAACAGTTCAGAACTGTATAGTGAATTCAATTACTCTCAGACACTTGCAGAGTCGCACATATTTCAACGTTGACATTAAGCAGATATACAAAAAACCATCAAAATGGGAGTATATTACATCACGATTCGGGTTCATGAGTGAATACAACACATCACAAGCTATTCATGAATGTGGAATGTATTGGGTACAGCACAACCTACTCGATGACGTCATCTCGGGAAGAATACATTGAAAATATATGTGATGACATGAATCGTCCAAACGCATATTTCATAAAATGGGTTGAAGTAAAATTGAAAAGACAACAACATGTGTCGCAGCTACAAAAAAATGCAATACGGAATTTTAAGCCTGAAGCTCGCTAAATATTGTTTTATATATAAGCAGTGGTGAGAAGGATAGAACACACAAAACATAAAAGCAATCTTCAGAAATCTTAATTTCTTTTTTTATTTCAGTTTTCTCAGGCCCGAAGACTGACATAGTGCCAAACCCAGATCAGGGTACCAGAGCTAGTTGTGATATATCTTGTACTTGCAATACCGATATATTCCTACCAGTCTGCGGAGATGATAAAATAAGTTATTTTTCTCCATGCTTTGCTGGATGTAGAACAAAAGTTAATGATACGGTAAATTCTCTTAAATAAGTATTGCACATATCTGTTTTGCTATTTTCATTAGAACATTTAAATACTCATTGCAACAATTGTTATTTTATCAAGTATGGTAGGGCTGCGCAAAACCGAATCACTTAGAATTTGAATCTGATTCGAATATATATTTTTTTTTTGAATCGGATCGAATCACTAATTCTTTGCAAATAACAAGTATTCCGAATTTACTCTTATAATTTGCCCCCATTGAGAAAATAAAGAAATCTATAGTTTGTACTTTGTAGTGTATTTTCAATTCACACTAAGAGCAATAATTTTCGTTTTTTTAACGACGAAATATAATAGAATTTGGTCAAATTTGACCAAAATCGATTTCATTTCGTCGTTAAAAATAAAAATCCTAGTTCACTTAACAATTTTGTGTTTTCAATTGATTTGAATTAATTGTACTTCGAATCGATTCGAAACACCGAATCGAATTGCCCAGCCCACAGTATGAGTCACTGATCATATTTATCCTGACATGCTGCAGATAACTTTTTTCAGATATCATTTGTCTCATTTAATCAAACCAGGACAAGTATTTTTCTTTTAAATAACTCTAGGAAATTTAAATTTGGCAGAATATTGTCTAAAATATATGGCTCATTTTTGTCAAATTTGTTCAAGGATTGTTTGATATGATATAAATTTCAAGTTTTACTTCTTTGCTTTGAATAAATAATAATAATAATAATAAATTCTTTCCTTAGAATTTAATAATTTTTTAATACATCATATATTAATATATCATATATTTCGCCTTTCTTCGACAGTAATTGTGCTGGTTGATATTAAAATAAAATGGTACAATCCACTTTTTCGGCCAATTATAGATTATTGATGGACGCGCCATTAAGTTACGCCATATATCTAATCAAAAAAGCGGTTTTTATGAAAATATTAAAATACTGCAAATGCTGTAAGAGCTGCACTTTTGTTACAGTGTGCATAACATTAAACATTTTTCTCTATAAACCCAATTAAAATAGTATTTTCTGTTTAAACTTCATCACAAAAACCACCGAACCATCAGCCATCAACTGCTCGTACTTCACTATAAACAAAATGTGTAATGAATTAATTAGACCTAACCTTTATTTCAAAACAGTATTTTGAAGATTGTTCTTGTGTATCCAACAACTTCAACACCACTACGATATCGAATAAGGAAATATTCTCAAGTGGAGCCAAAGTAGACGAATGTTCCAATAATCCATGCTTCTTCCTGATCCCGGCAACTTTCTGTGTTTGTTTGGCGTTTTTGTCAGTTTTCACAAAGGTTATTCCTACTGTGCAATCAACTATAAGATGCATTCCATTCAATATTCGAACGACTGGTCTGAGTTTACAGGTATTTTATTATATTAAGTATTTTTGCTCTTTTTTTGTACATTTTCAGTTTAAGTCCAGATACGATTTCTAATACGATCACACTTTGGCGGTGCGTTCCATCAACAGTGAATAGTTGGCCGGAAACGTCGTTTGTAAAATTTTAATTTAATACCATCAATCAAATTTACTCCCAAAAAACAATTATTATGATACCGTGTTAACATAGTGATGGGAGGAAAACTTCAATAAACTTTGTACTTTCAGAGATTAATGTTCACACTGATTGGCACAATTCCTGGTCGAATTCTTACTGGAAAAATATTAGACTTGGCTTGTATATCTTGGAGTACAGAATGTGGTGACAGAGGAGCATGCAGAGCATATGATGCGAAGAAAGCATCCATATACATGACTATACTACTTTCTGTTGAGATGGTGATCCAACTATATTTAAATTCATATTATCTGAAATAAACCAGAAAATGATATATGCTTCACAAATTTTAGGCATTTATTCTGTCAAGCAAGAGCTGCAGATGATTTGACAATTTTTTTGTAGTGGGCCATTATAAAGGATTTAAGAAGTGGTAGATGGTTTTACCATTGTCCAGGGCAGATACCACTCACTGCACTTTACCGTGGCGGTTCAGTTCCGTTTGGGATGTTTCCCGTTTAGAATGCAGTTGCTGGTACCACATCTTTTAGTAACTCCCTGCTTTTGAGTGACCGTTTTGGTTCCTTCCTGGCACTGCTTCCGACCTTGCTCAGAGTGAATTTTAATGAATCAATTCTTATAAACTACTCTGTGCGACATGACTTACTGATGGATTGCACGACCAAGCATCGGAGATGTGTGTATGAGTGACGGTATTTTTCTCGATATGGACAATTTCTATTTCAATATTATATTTATAATAAAATAAATTTTAAATTTTGTGTTTAACAGTTCATCTGCCTTATTCTTCAAATCATTACCTATGTGGTATACAAACCATGCAATGACGGTTCTGTAGAGGGAAATCAATCGAACGAGACTGAAGCCGACACGCAAATTGACGACGAAGTATCAGAAAAAGTGACGGATGTCGCAGACAACAACAGCAATTCTGATAAAATCTGAATACAGAACTTGAAAATTTTATAACCTACTTTTTTTGTTCTGAATTTGTTTGGAAAAAATTTGAATTAGGTGACTTTTTACTCTAATAGAAACACCTCTCTGTTTTCTAAAATTACCGGGTCGATGATCGCATGCTATCTTAACGTTTGATTGGCTGTTGCATATTTCTTGATACACCTCATGGACTTATCTGCATGTCAGTCCAGATTGTGCTATGACATATCTCTATGGCTTCCAAAAATACCTCATATTATATGTCATCGTATCTGATCTCATATGTTTTTGTTGAGACCGCCGGGGCGCGGTCCATCAGTGCCTCAAGCTTGACAAAAAAAATTCAGATTAAAAAAACTTTATGGAATTAATTTGAATCACAGAATTAGGTATTCGATTCTTTCAAATCGGACATTCATCCGAATAAGTTCGTAAATCTTGTGTCTAAAGCTGGGTCTAGATGTTGAAATATATATTGACAATTTTTGTTAAATGGTACATCCCAGCCATACATCATATTTTGTGCATCCATGCCAGTTAATATACCATATTTTTGTTGACCGACCTCAAAATCATTTTTTTTTACTTTTGCGTGCTACATAAAGAATCTCAATTTTAAATTCACCCAGCATTTATCTACATTTTAAACCCACATTATTCTACGTTTTAAACCCAGTATATATTCAAGCATAAGGTTGGAAATTTTTTAAATGGTCGCGATGGCCTATTAATTATCAGTTAACATTGCAGAGTAAAAATCTCGATTTCGAGTCCCGACTAGCTCAGCTCGTTAATTCATGTCCACCACTCAACCTAGGGTGTAATAACTTGGCTAGACTCATCCAAGCTTTAAAGTTCATAATTTCCAATATAACTAACTCAGTTCGCCTTATCAGTGGTTGCCGGTACTACAGGGCTTTAATCAGGTAGATTCATTTAAATTTTAATAAAATAATTTTAATAAAAAATAACATCGTTTACAGTTTGCGATGTTGTTTTGCTTACGATACATAATTAAGAATTTTGTCCATCGTGTATATTGTTGCAAGAGAGAACTGTGTTACAAGTTGGGATGATATGCATTTTTATGTTCGTTGCAAAATTATAGATGCTTCTATAAATTTTTAATATTCTTTGCAAAAACTTTATTTATGTTTTTGCAAAGATCAGAATGGTTGTTGTTGTTGGCACTTATTTCAAAATGTATTAATAGATCGTTCAAAAGTCTTCATTTCGAACTGTTTTAAAGAAAATCTACCTTCCTCGAACATTGACTTTATTCGGTAATGTCCGCCAGAGAGATATTCAACCCATTTCATATATATCTCATTTAACTATAAGTAGGGCTGGATAATTCAATTTAGTGGTTCGATTAGATTCAAAGCACTAAATATTCGGACCAACAGTGAAGCTTGCTTGCTTGAAATCTTCATTTTCAACCACATAATGCGATCGATTTTGCTCAAGTTTGACCGAAATGGATTGTATTAAGTCGTTAATATATGAAAATGTAGGACGGAGTGTAATTGAAGTATTGCCTATAAGTTTGATTATGATAATACTAGTCATTCGTCACTATAATTTTTTTAATTTTCACAATGAAAACCAGTCGATATAGTAAAAATTGGATATTTGTTGTTTATATGTTAGTAATGCGATCTGGTTGAAAACATTAAGCGAACTAAATTTAAATTTCAAATTATTTGGTTTTGCCCAGTCCTAACTACGACTAAATTCATTTGAACAGTTCATGCCATACGTTGCAGACAACACTTGATCTTCTTAGTCGCCAACATTAAGTGGAATTAGCCTTCGCAGTGATCCGTAAAAAATCTTTGCAAAAACAATACGTTGGATTAGTGTAAGATTTCGAGGATTTCATGATTATCCCTGAAAGTGAGACTATAATGGATAAGATTTGTAGAATTAACGCGTGTTTGATTTCCGTTTCTAGATACAGCGTGGGTTGGAGTGATGAAAGTTAAAAAGAAATATGGGTACCATTCCCTTGCGCTATATACAAAATATAATATCTTGGATGTCTTTAAACCAACCGAAATATCGTTTTGTCGTATGTAAACAACTTTATTAATAAAATATTGTTGTTGCGTTCGTACACTGATGGACCTTGCCTTTTATCAGTGCTTTAGTTCTATAGTAAAATTTCTCAACCAAAAACAAGAAAGAATTGGTTTACTATTTCCTATTTTAATCACCGCTACATGTCAGAGCTGAGCAATTTAGAAGCAACTTATCAGTCCCGACGTATAGTCCGACCCGGTGGCAAGTGCAAGTCGTGTTTTTATAGCCCTTTCTCGGGAGTGGATCACCCTGCCAAAGGCCTTGTACCAGCGTCCACTTATAGACGAGTAGGGTTAGGGTAGATGTAAATTTGTTAGGTTAGAGTAGATGGAAAGATATTATATTTTCCTATCCCGCTTAACGTACCCATACTATTACCCTAATACATACTGGTTTGAGTGGTGGGCATGGATTAACAACCGGACTTGCCGGGACTAGAACCCGAATACCCTCAACATGTCATGCAAACATGTCCAACCATTAGGCCATCGCGCGGATCGTATTGTGAAAATAGCCGGTGTTTGATGTTTGGCCGTTACTCCACCGCGTGTCCTTTCAGAAAGGCACTCCACGGGTAGCTATAACACAGAACAGATGTACAGTGACTACAAAAAGAATAAAACTATTAATATCTTGAACTAACTATAATTTGACGTGCAATTATATTTAATACCTAATGGGCGCGTTCCACCGACGTCCATAGTTGGTTTAAACCTTCGATTTTACAATTTTACTTAATATCACAGAGTAAAGTTACACCTAAAGATCTGTGATTTTACCGCATTTTTGTTATAGCGCGCGATACAGTTTTTGTGTGAGAATGAAATTCTTTCATTATTTTATTTTCCATTGTTGTCAAATTCGGAAGTCACGACAAAGAAATCGTGTTCTCGGTTTAATCTCTAGGGGTTTAAACATCAAGGCCAAGTACTTATCGTTTAATCGAAGATAACTAAATCCAGAATAAACATTTTTGAGTTGATCTTTCATCATTTTGTTGGATTAGTTAAGCTATCGTTTTTTGGTCTCGGATGTGATAATTGATAGAGTCGTATCTGTAGCAGACTGCTGGTTGTGAGAACGGGAATATTGTTTTGTAAATCCAGGCGTTAATAGAAAAATTACCATTTTAATATCTTCCGATAAACAACACTTAATGCTTTGAGTTGTTTTATATTCAAAGATCATTGGTTCGGATCAACATCACAGGAAACTATTCTTATTAAAAAATTTTAAACCTTAGATGTTCAAGCATAAATCTACTTGTCATACTCTTATCCAGACGAAAAAAGGGGAAAAGGTGTAAACACGTGCAGTGGCGGTGGGTGGTATAGGTTTCTTCGGTGCATAACATAAATAATTAAAAACTAAAATTCTCGAAAGTAATTTTTTTTTTTGTTTAAAAAATACACATTTACCATTTTTGGAAAAAAAAATCAAAATCGATTCTAGGTAGACGCGAATGGAGAGTAAACACGAATATTATTTTAATTGTCAGTTATCTGCCAAGTTTTTAAATTATTCCTGTGACTGTAATAATATTGAACTGTGTATATTTTTGTTTGGTATGAACATCTTCTGAAAATCCCTGTATTGGATATGGAATGAACTCTTTTAGACAACTGTGTGACCCCAATTTCTATAATGTAAGGAGTCGACTTTGAGTACAACTTAACGACCAACTTCCCGCCCAATATTAACACTACTTGATATTCAGTAATTTGTGGTTTTTTCCATTATTCTCATTAAACAAAAATCATTGATCTACTTATGATAATGGTTTAAATTTAACATTAAAATTGTCTGCATAGGAAGGTGATTCGACTAACACGTCTCGACATTTATTTACCTTTATAATGTATTTAGTCGCTCGACGTTTTTTTGTGTATAGTATATCTCTGTCAAAATAGTTTTTTTTTTAATAGGCATATATTTTGTTAAGCATGGGCCAGTGATGGACCACGCCACATAGGTAACACTTATTTTTTTTATTTTATGCCCTAGAAAGGCCGGCGCAATACAACGAAAGGGAAACTAGTGTTGTCTGCCAAGGTAGATTGTAAATTTATCTTTCACTTTATTGTTTCTATTTGGTCGCCACTTACAACACCCAGGAAATACGAAAGAGCGATTTGTGGGCCTGTATTTAAAGGGTCAGGGTTCACGAGGCTTATCCCTGGCCGTTAGTTGCAGATTTGAATTCTTTTTATCAGATAAAACCGTATCTCTAAGATACATCTATTAAGAAGTGCCCATTTTAGTTTGTTTGTTCCTGCATTGACTGAATGTTTATTCAAATTACAGATTGTCATTTGTCAAGATTACCGCCATTAAGACGCGACATTAATATTATTCCAACTCTTCACTTTTGTCTGCATGATAGTTTACATTATTATATTATTGTTGAACAAACCAATGTAGAATATATTATAATAGATTTTATTGTAGGATATTGAGGATAAGTTGGGAAATGATATTGGCGCAAACGCCATGGGTGATATACATTGATATTGCATTTGGAAATATGATAAAATACCCTAGTTCCTCAATATAGAACAATTGGTAATACATACACTCAGATATCGTTAGTCTCATATTCACAGCGTATTTTTCCCATGGAAATTCGCTACAGAAATAGTCTGAAGCAGGCCAAGAAAATAACCTACAAATAACTACTAATATGACAACGAAATACGTATTTGTAAAACCAGGAATGTCAACCATTTTACGTCCCATTTTCATTAAACTTCACTTTTGCAATCTCGGAAGCCATGTCTAAAAGCAAATAAGTAACAGCCAATTATATGTCAAAGAACTATATCAGAATTTAGCTTCTGCACTATGAGACGAAAAGATCGCAAAAAGAATGAACCGCAATAAAAAAGTGCAGTAAGTGGTATCTGTCATGGGTGTTAGTAAAACTATTTACAGTTTTTATATTTCCATTTACCCGTCGCTAAAGATATTCTGAGACCCGCTTTTCGTGGACATAAAAATCTGGACAACCATTCAATAAAAAATGTGAGGAAGCACATCTATCCGTTGTCTTACACACGGACAAAGCGTCACGATATGTATAAGCTCGCAATAACCGAGTGCGTACGCGCATATATTTTTCTCAGAGCCGTTTGTTTTCTTTACTGACACTCCACGTCGACAATCGACTTTGAAAAAAGTAAACATAGGTCTGTTGAAGGAATCAGTCATCAATACCGCACCGGAGATAAACTTAACCCCCACGATGAAATATAATTTTCCCTAACTGTCGATCGGCAAAAAATACAAAAGACCAGACGAATGCCGACCCTTGAACAAATTGGAGTATTGCCACTTGTCATAATCACCTGAATCTTTTTATTTCACGCGGGCCGTCGCTAGATCAAGCATGCTCTCATTGAAAACAATTTCTTAGAAGTTGAAAATATTTTTTCAAGCATGGGCCCCTGAAAACCGCGCCACTGAGACACGGTTTATCTGTGGCACATGCTTGACAAAACACTGTTTCGTTTCTGATGCAATCACAATGTACTTAAAAATGAAGATGAAAATTAATAGACTTTGATCTATTGAAATTTACCTATGCTTCTGCTACAGCTTTATTTTCTATAACATTTAAATATAATTTATACAAAGTTATTAAAACAACGAATAAAAAACTGGAATTTTATGAACTGAATTATGGAAGTGGAATGCAGTGTTAAATAAGGCACTTTTCGCGAGGAAAATATAAAAAATATATGTTGCTTTTGGTCAATTCCATCAGTGGTGAAACGAGACAAATTTCTGTTCATTTGGAACTAGTGATTTGAATAAATTATCCGAATCGGATTCGAAATTTAAATAATTCAGATTTGCACCATTGTATGCATATCTGCCTTTTACTTTTCCGACGGCATAAAAAATAAAGAAGAGAGTTTAAGAAAAAGGCTTTTGTTCAAATTAAAATTTAAAAAAAATTAAAATCCTTCTCCGTTTTAAAGTGTAAGGAAACTCGGGCATACTAAAACGAAATATTTTATTTTTATTCCGATAAGATGTTTGAATTCCAAATATAGAAGTACAACTTTCTCTCATGGGCGATGTACTTATTTATTCATTCTTCCTATTCCTTAACTATGTATGTATATATTTGAAAAATGGTGCTTCCAACTACAAAATCTACCAATTCCCTTTTTACAGAATAATTTTGAATTTTGGCAAATATTTTGTTGACATTCTTACCGAATTTCCGAAATTTTCGATCTTGTTGTTGTTTTTGTTTACTTATCACACCCCTACGATGCTTCAAAACAAACACGACCTTTGAATGGTTCGAAATGTAGTAAACGACCCGATTGTAAACTTTATTATAGGTTTTGGTAAACTTGACCTATAGATAAACAAGCTAGAAGCAAAATATATGAGAAGAACAAGCTCAACTGTTCTAAAGAGTGTTAAATGTATAGAAGTTTTGTTATGTGAAAATCTTATGAGAAAGATCATTTTGTCAATTATGGGCTACATATAGCTCGCGCCTAGAGGGCGCGATCCAAAAGTGGCCCATATTTGGCAAAATAACAAACACGTGGACTCCGCAACGTGGAGTCAACGTAACATTCAATTTTTGTTCTCATGCGCTTAATTTGTATCTTTACATAAGCATCGCAGAATGTCAGATACAAATGCACATTAGCAATATTGTTATTATCATTGTTATGAAAATATTTGCTGTGATCATCACCTCACTTGGGGATAGGTTTGCATAATATCCAACCCGCATGAAATAGGAGTGGCAAAACATCGAGGGTATTCAGAGAGCGGCCAAACCTTTTCCGGTCAAGATGAACCGATTCTGTTATAATCCGTTAATATTACGTAAATGTCGTCCATCGAAAACTGCGTATAAAATGTTGTACTGAAAGTTGAGGATTAGTCATAATTTTATTTGGCTCAAAATATTATTCTATTGATCTCAAATTGATAAAAGAAAATGTTATTTTTTCAAGAATGTGCTGAAGATGAATAATCGCTTTGACCTAAAAATAGGAAAAAAATATATTTTCTCAATAAGGTCGACGTTATTTTACGAATTTATTCAGATGCATTTAAATATTACGGAGATTTATTTGAAAAATGTTCCCCCAGATGTAGGCAATTTTAATGAAAATGGATTCATTTGTCATTGCAGGCAGCAGAAATCTCCCGGCTACTGAAATTTTCCTTTTCCTTATCTTATTAGGTTTATTGAACCAACGCTACATATGCCTTGAAATTTCCCTTTGGAAAACGATATTATCCAAGATGAAGAAGGTGGGATGACTTGTGAAGAGGAAATGACCTTAGTTCAAAAAATGTATGGGCAGATTTTTGTTTTTTGAAATCTTTCGTCTGACTGTTTTGGAACAATAACAAATCCGCCTTGGATAATTCGGAATCTGACCCAGAACCACAAAAAATTAATTCCTTCTAATTTTCGAACAAACACAATACTCAGTGGTTGGTACAGGAAATCACGACTTTGCTTTGAAGAACGAAGCATAGATGTAACTTTATATTGGATCAACCCTCGTCATCATTCAGTAAATATTTTTTCAAGCATCATTTATCAAGCATGGGTATCTGATGGATCGCGCCGCCGGATTTTCTCCATGGGTCGGGCGGAGAAGTTTCAATGATTCAAAAAAATTCCCCTCCCAAAAAAGGACGCAGAATCATAAGATGTATGACTAACTAAGACTTTAATTTAAAAAACAAATAAAATATAAATTGGAATATTCGGCAATATATGGGTTATTGATAATCTATTGGCAACCTTTTATTTGCGTACGCAAGAGCTTATACATGGCAGTGGACCTTCCGGCGATAGGTTGGGTCGTTATGCAATTGTTTGCAAAAGTCGCACTCTTCATATTTTTATAATCTCACAGATATTGTAATCAAGTCTATGGAAAAAACATCCATCAGTCAAAAAAAAGAACCAAAAAAAACTAAATATATCTGAGTAAAACTTCGATCTGAAATGGTACACCACTTTGCGCTAAAATCCCTTTTTGAATGATTTATTTAATTTACAGCGTGGGTGTGCTCTGAAATTACTTCGAAGCTTCAGAATGTATTGTGACTCACTAATCACGATTCAGACAAGAGATTATATTTATGCAAGTATCATTTCTGGAATAGAATCATATTTCAGACTGAAAACCACTAAAGCAATCCATTCTCCTAATACATTTGGAATACACCCCGAAGATGATATGCCGCGGTCAGAAGAAAAATTAGAATTCTGACCCGAAGAAAAAACATGGCCGGAATTTCTATTTTAGTCTCTTAGACGAATAATGTGGAATTTCATTCTTTGATGTGCGTGAAAATTGGAACCGAGAAAATCAGAAATATTTTTCGTTTAGCATGAGCTACAGATGGACCGCGTCTCGTCGGCGCGATCCATCAGTGACTCATGCTTAACAAAATATGTTTGAATGTCATTTTCTTCACAGAAATGCAACGAGGCGGACAAACGTGAAGTTTGTAATAGATACATTCACGCTAGCGATCGGATCGCACCACAAGACTGAAGAACATTTTGACTTGAGCTAGCGTTATATCATGGCCAAGAGAAAATCGAGTTATGTTTGATAGAGGTATTTACCGCACAAGATTGAACAAAACTCGAGATGAATGTGACACGAATGATTCTATTGAGTGGATTTGTTCCGAGCATGCCAGGTTATCCGGATGTGGTTTAAGGAGAAAGTGTGTAACGGGGCGTGAAATCCGCCATGGAGAATTTCACACAAATTACTAATACTACGTGAGTAAATCTACACGTTTTCAGCTTTAATGACGTCAAGGTTGGACTATTGGACTGCCTTATATTTTAACATGTTTTTTTTTATCCCCAAATCGTACACCACTGTCGACGCATCGAGTTTTTAACCATCCGTTAATTAAAAATTCACCAATAGTATGATCAAAAGCAGAATTCGAAAGGAACCAGCTAACCAGTAACTACCATTTATATGCCAAAGACCTACGTGTAAAGTAAAACCCACATTTTATTTATTGAAATCACTCTGAGCAAGGCTTGAGTAAAAGGAATCAACTGACAGCAACCTAATAACCAAGAGCTACCACTACTACTACAACTACTACGATAAAGTCTCATTACATGGTGATCTTACGACATACAGGAAAGAACCAAAGACAATCCTAAAGACTGCATTTTCAAGTAACGTTATACTCTACACTAACAAACGTAGAGTAAATTTACTCGTTATTTGCAGTAATTGCATATTTCTAAAAATAAAAAAATGATGATGAGATTTATGCCTATTATTGACCGTTGATGGACCGTCAATACCTTCGCGGTACGGTCCATCAACACCCATTATTTGGCCAAAAAAGTCAGTTTTGAATTTTTTCAATACGACCAAGTAAACTTACTGTCAAAGAGCAGTGATACTGTTGCATTTTTGTTACAGTTTATGATAATACGAGGAACACCCGCCAAGATCACATCCCATCGATTAGTGTTGCAGCTCAGACCACTTGTTTACTTGTAATAATTTATTGAAATCAATAGTGAAAAGTAAAATATTATAAAAAATATTAATAGGTATTAATTTATGATAATATTATTAGTAAATAACAATGAAAAGAATACTAATAATAAATACACAGTGAGTGTTATTATGTATATAAAGGCAATAAAGTTTGAAGTAGTTGTATATGTCAGAGACAAATTTTTCAATAAACATTCAAATTTCATATCAATATCACAAACGTGAGATATTTATATATGAGATAGCTGTCCATAATAAGAAGGGAAGGAAAACATAACTGTTTATGTTAAACAAAATAGATACAGAGTACATGTTATGCTGATTAAATTCAAGGCAACAGATTTATTTTGTATATAAATCTTGGATTTCATATTCTTCATATAAAAGGGACAACGGACCACACACGCGTGAGTAACAAGGCGTCACGTCAATGGCATTTCAGTAACCACAGCCAAGGCGCGGTCCATCTGTGGTTCGTGCTTGACAAGATGAAATTTCTGTCTGTTTTTTTTATTTATAAATAATATTTTATTCATAACTAAGTCCAATTAAAAGGTTCGACCGTGGAAATGAATGGAATTTCAGGCGGATCGTGCCTCGACGATGGCTTCAGTGATCCATACCCCCAAAAAACATGTTGGGGAAAAATTTTCGGATTGGCTGATAAGAATAGGCGTATTCAAATATTGTAACCAAATCGAATCAATTTTTGAAACATTCAAAACGCAATTAATTGAAAATTAATACAAATGGCATTTTTAGCTTGTTTTGTCTGACCACAGTAAATTTTTTTATCTGTAAGCTTAAGCAACCGATATCCCTGAACACAATACATTTTTCTATTAGGCAATGTTCTTGGTTGTTGAGGTATAACTTTGCTTAGACTAGTGATTATCTTCTGCTACTGCTCTTGCAAGATTTACAGCATTGTTTTCCAAAATATGGATGAGAGCAAGTATTATGATGTGGTACAAGGTGACACCATGAGAAAGCATCTACGCACGATTCTGTAAATGTAAAATAGCACACTACGTTAGGAAAATTTACTATGTAAGAAATGAAGAAAACGATTGTGTATTTACCGAGACCTCGAGAAATCCAAGTAAAATACTTATAGTTCCAGACATGGGACTAGGCTACGTAGTGATACATTGCCTAATTTATTGAAGCTATAGATACTACTATCCAAGTAGTTCAAGACAAAATATAATAGAATCAGTAACAGGTAATATATTGCGTATTTTGGCTCTTCAAAATAAAATATATATATTAAATTGTGATCTGTTTAAATTATTAAAGTATATACATATATTTTTCTAAACGAATATATCAGAATCGAAATTTTAATTTTCTCCAAACATGCATACTCGGCAAAACGAATTTTGCATAATACCTTTCTGGACCACTGAGCAGTCATTAGCATTACAAGATCTTGTGTTAGCAGGTTTTTGATCGAATGAACAACCTATTGATGGTTTAACACCTGACAAACATCTCACTGCTCTTACTTGATGTCCACCTCCGCATGTAACTGTACACTGTAAAAAGGAGGTTTAAATTTACCTATAGTATATTGAATTTAAAATTATATAACGAGCGTTTACGTTTGTTCAAGATAGTGAAAAAAATATATATTGACCTCCGATATAAAACGGATTACCAAAATAGAATATCGTCGTATTTCCGATTGAATCGAAAGTTTTTTCGAATCAAATTTTCGTACCGAAATCTTCTAGTGAATAAAAAAAACATATTTTCATACGCTATTTCATATACTTCAAAAGTTGTAATTATTATTTATAATTTTTAATTACATGTAATTTTTTGGATTTACTGATTTCGAATCGCGCAAAAAGTGCTCGAATCGAATATTTTGGTAGTTAGACATGTATTTTCATATTTTTCCTTTCTTAATCTCCCTTTTTTTTTATCTCAGATGGATCGAGCTGCTTGAAGTTATGAGTGAATATTGACAAAATAAGGCAATTGAATGGTAAAATGCTTGAATCAAAATTTTTTAAAAACTTGAGAATCCTGAAATTCCAACTTGAAAAAATATGTTACTTAATTTTAAGCATGTGATCTAGCGAGAAACTTTGCGTGTAGCTGAAAGGCATTACATAAAAGCCTATGTCTGAAGTTTGTTGGACCGCGCAAATCTGGTTTATAAACACACCATTGCAAATATTTAAATAAAAATATATGAGAGATCTATTCTAGATTGTATTTTCATTGTTCCTACCTGCTGCCATTCGCTAGGTACCCAAATTGCTCCACTTTCTTTAACTTTATGATCAGTTTGATGTTTATTTGATCTATGTTTTGATGATTTGGTATTTATGATTGTATTGTTACGATCACTTTCATCGATCGACTCTATTGCATCGGATTCAGAGGCAGATTCTTGTTCTGTAGCTTTGGGAATTATACATTTTGGTTTAGAGCATTTCCTATTTAATACTGAACGTGGTTTTCGTAAATTTCTACATCGTCGTGGATTTACTAGCTTATTTTGACCGGATCTGTCCTTAAAAATACACTTCAATTTTCTTGATTGTTGACCTTCTCCACAAGTGAAAGAACACTGAAACGGAAAATGCAAAATAATATAATTTCTTTGATGAAAATAATTAGCATTCCACTTTCTAGCCAATATGTAATTGGCTTTGATTCATTTCCAAATTAAAAAGAGACTGTCGAGAAATGCTTTATTAACTATGAGCCACAGATATTTTGCGATGATTAAGCGTTGTGACGCATGCTTGACAAAGTTAAATTTTGGAAGGGAACAGACGTAGAAACGTTATTCGTTCCATTGCGATTTATTTACGAGGAATTCTTTTAACAAGATTTACTAACAATTGCAATTAAAAACATTTTCCCAAAGATGTTTTTAGTATTGTCTTTAATACTTTTTTGTGTCCCTGAGCACACTGGGTTTGTAGTATAATACGCCACGGAAGAGTAAGTTACGAACTGGACGACCAATAAGGCAAACCCCTTATGTTAACTACACTTACCGAACCCCAGTTGGTAATTAACCATTGGAATCTTCTTCTGCAATAGGAAACTAAACAATGCTGTCTGAATATCGGTTTGGACTTCGATTCACAGTTGACTTCAGGAATTCTTTTCATACCACTCCTACAAGATATTGATCTTGTCCGAACGCCCCGACCACAGGTTCTCGAGCACTGAAAATTATGTGTGTGTTTTGTTTAGTCATTGGAATGTGTGACTTTGGACTAGATTTTGTTTTAGCGAATGCTGCACACTTTATTTTTTTTATTAATAACGCAGTTGAATGGATCAACCAGATAAGACCACTACATCAGGGTCGCTTAAAACGCGTTCAGGGTTAGTGTAACTGGAAAAACATACATTTGACAAATACTAAAGTAACTTGATATATTCTGGATTATATATTTTTAGCCGTAGGCGCCGTCTATAGGCATGTCGTACTAGACAAAATAAAATTTCCAGTTGGAGACCACGTTACAGCGCCCCATACTCAACAATACTGGACCAAAAATGCAACAAAATCACTGGTCTTAAGCAGTAATTTTATTTGCCGGTATTGAAAAAAATGTCAAAATAGCCCGTTTTGGCCAAATATGGGGTGTTGATGGAATGCACCGGGAAGGTGCGGTCCATCAAAAGCCCATAATTGGCATAAATCGCATCAACATGGCGTTTTTTTAACTTTTGAAATAGGCTACCAATGCAAATGGCCAGTAAATTTACTGTACTTTTGTTACAGTGAACTTAAAACACGCAGAAATTACATTTAACGCATATAAAAACAATTGAATTTCTACGTCTGTATGAGCGCTAACGGTAACACATCCCACCTGTGACCATCTACTAGTTTTCCATTCAGGTGGACAATCGTTTTTCGAACAAATTTGATTCCTGGTTGGTTTTGTATCGAAATCACATTCATTCAGGGATACATGTATAAAAGATCCATCCTCTGATATTCTTTGACAATTAACACGTCTAGTTTGTATTCCTCCACCACAAGTTCTACTACATTCACCCCAACCTTCGGTAACCCAACTTTGAAAAATAATATAAGAGAAATAATTTAGCATTCAGCAATCAATTTCGCAAATACATGCTTGCGCTGGTTGCATTTCAAGCTTCGTTTTATTTTGACCTTACATTTTACGCGCAAGCGTTTGTTGACGTTTGCCAACGTAGAGTTGCTTTGCAAGACAACGGAGAGTGCTCGTTTCGCTGTGTACGTTTGCGCTTGGTAGGCTTGTTAATACGATTAGCTCAAAGCAATGCATACATGTATTGGCTTTTTTGTTTTGTCATCTAAAACGCAATGCATCGGTAACAAGACATGTGTAGTGTGGCCTTTCACACTTCGCAGTCCTCATGAAGCTGATCAGAATAGACAGACATTCGAAACGTGGGCAAATTTCGTTGTTTGTATTTCACTGGTTGGTATTTAATAGAATTATACTTTTACTGTTGATATTAAGCAATGTGGAAACGTTATCCCACTTAAAAAGTTTTTACCAACAAAAATCTAAGTTAGACATGGAGTTCTCTGCCGCGGAACTTTTCCCCAAGTTAGACTGTTTCGTGGCATGTATATATTAAAACATTCGATACTTCAAGAACACGCGCCCTATTTTTGGTGTTGACAAGACAGTCGATTTTGTCATGTTTCTATCAAACTCATATTTATTACAGCGGATATTCAAAACAAAGTTTTTGCAAGAAAATTGAACTGACAAAAAGACAATATTTTTTTATATTAAAACTTCAGACATCAAGATTTTCCACCGAAAATAGTTAAAATACTTGAGGCTTGTATTACCTGGCAGGACACAGCTGAGTATTACATTCCTTAATCCGATTTTCTGGTCTACTTGTTGTTTCTTCACAATAACTGTCGTTTACCTCATGTTTTTCGTCTTCCAAACATGTGATTATGTTACTTTGCTCTCCTATGCAAACACAAGTATAAACAGATTATATTTTGAAGAATGTATTTGACTAAACAAATTAAAAAAATCAAATCAATGTTTAATACAACCAAACAATTTGTCTTGGAGCACTGAAAGGCGGAACAAGCATTTTAAAGGTACACGTCAGAAAATAATACTGGAACTTGTCCCATACAGAAAACAAGGAAGAAAAAAATTATAATGGAAAGGCATTGATCTGGAAGGACGCTACGTTAGGAATTAAATAGAAGAAAAATCTCTTAACAGTTAATTGTAGCCTCATTTCTGTGCAAAGAATGAAATTAAAAAAAAATGGATTAAAAATAAAAAATTTTTCGAAATTGCCGGAAACTCAAAACCCTAAATCACCGCATTAAGACCCTGTTCGACAAACTAGAATATGGTGTGTGCTTTTAGAGCCAACCGCTCCCACTGAGCGTGTTGAGAATTCAACTCAAACAGCTACTTTTGATTTACCATAACATATATGTTAAGCATACCCCCGGCACATGACTTCGAACAAGGAGTAAATTCCTCCAACCATGTATATGTATGTCGAGGTTTTTTTTTACTGTCATGTGGTAATTCATTGTCGATTTCTTTGATAGCATACGTATATGACATCCCGGGATTTTTCTCAACTATTAATGCCTGGAAATGATATATAATTTGCAATAAATCAATATAAAAAAGTATACTATCATATAGATATCAGATAAAACTTGAATATAATGTTGAATGTAATATGATGCACACTGATAAACTTTATTCGCTCGCTAGTTATAAACGTTTCTTCATAAACTTTCCTGACGATAAAAATCGTAAACATGAGTTCTAACAAGCGCTTTTTAAACTTTAATTTACTTTACACAATACGCTAAACATGATTTGTCAGATATATTAATGTTGATTCATATTTCTAATATCTCTAACCTCAATCAGAACGTCTTCAGTGAGAGGTCCATCAGTGTATAAAGTTTCACTTTCCATAGATCGTCGTTCATATTTCCAACTCACCCCAGCAAAATTCATTTTTCCGTACAAATCAACTCGCCAATTACCATTCAAATAGTATCTGTAAACGAATTTCAACCATGGCGTCATTAGCGGTGACGTCAAGCATTGTCGTCATGAATGAAATTACAATTGTGTTGTCCTTGCTCGTGATGTCATTTTAAATTATTGATGACGTAATAATTTTATCATTTTACCTGAATACATCAGTTGGGCTGCGAGCAGCAATATACGCATGAGTGCAACATCTGTTTTCCCAGATTCTTACTGAACGAGCTCCTTGTGGTATCTTGACCAGAGGGTAGTAACCTAATGGGGAAAATTATGCATTTATTAACAACATTGTTGAACATTTTATCAACAAATGTATGTCAAAAATGATTTCAAATTTTGAAAAAGCAGTTCGCTAAAATCGATTGGAGACCCGTTTATGATGTAATGAACAGCCGAAGCGCAAGCAATAAACTGTAAACAATTTTAATCATTGATTTCAAGGAGAATAAATAAAATCTTTTGTAATAATCGTTCTGCTGCTACCAAAAAAAGATCGGCGAAAGAGGAACGGAAAAAGCACTAATCTTTTTGATTCTAACCTATCGCTTTGTCAATGAGAATTTCCACTAACGGTACACCAGTACATCAAGTATAGAGTAACTGAAGTGTTAATTCAGCTAAGCGAAATATGAAGAATTGATTTTTTTTTATTATTTTTTATATTTTGCAGTATCTTGCGAGCGGCAAAAAGTACGTCATTTCTAAAATCCACTGTATGTCGATTATCACTGGAAAACACTATCAATAGTGGCCATCGGGGTTCAAAAATTCCTTACCACTATCGGGTACTTTTTCTGTAAAGCTTCCATTCACGAACTTGCATGTTGAATTGTCACCATTACACACACCACATGCGTCAGTGGTCGAGTTTGAATACAAAACAAAATCACAGCCAACATCCTGTAACAATACGATTGCACGTGTTCAAAACGCATTCGGAAATCAGATTCTGTTGAAGTTTGACTAAAACACGTGTGATCTGCGTGTGAAGAACCACTTCCTCAGGCCAAGATTTGTATCATCAAAATACTGAAATCAAAGCCTTTAGCTGCGTGAGGCAGGTGTACCCGAAAAACTCTTGAAGATCAAGATCATAGATCACCAACCTATTACAAAATCAACCCCATCAAAGTTTTACATCAATATCGAAGATCTTGATATCTTTTAACAGTAATCTCGCAAATACTGGATGCTATTTTTGTGTTTTTTGTTTTTCAAAATGAAGGAAAGAAAGAAGGACAGTCGTCAGGAAGATGCAAATATGTAATAAATTTTTGTTTAGAAAATTATGGTCTTTATTCCTACATATATCTTGTAACTGTAGGGTGTAATAACTTGGGTAGGCTAAGCCGAACAGGAAAAGATCATATCTTTCCACTAATTGTAACCCTGTCCGCCTATAAGTGGTCGCTGTTACAGGGCCTTGGACAGGGTGACCCACTCAAAAAAAAAAGTGGCTATAAAAAATTAAAAAAAAGTACTCATTTCAACTTCTAAAATAGTTCAAAAATTTCCACTCACAGGCATGTGCCATGGCGTGACAAATTAATATCGTTATATTACATTTGTTTGCTAAAGTTCGTAATTCTAAACGTTGGCGAAATACCGATTTTACTTTATTCGAATTTTGGATCTGACTTCTGTTAACTAATGCACTTAAAAAATTATTTCTCTCGGATATTCAAACTCACCACACACTGTCCAGCAACACACACATCATTCGAGTGACCATCGCACGGTGTTCCATCTACAACCTGAGGGGATAGTTTGTCAAAAAATCCAAGTCCATCAGCCTCGCACAATAGAGCACATCGGTTAAAATCTGGATACAAAAGAGCGGATGTGTATTTTTATAAAAGAAACATTTGAGATGCAGCTTCATGCTTTATTACAACTTATGTTTAATAGATGTTTATAAAAGTATATCCCACAGATAAACTGCTTGCTTACTTGGGTTTGGGCAAAAAGTATCATAAATTGACAACCTTCAACGCATGATACCTCTGCATTGTTTTAAAATAGTTTATTTGTCTCAATATTCGATTTCATTTTCATATAAAATATAATTTACAGCGACCCAGTCTTACCCACTGCTTAAAAGTAATACTTACCATACTTCCAATATTTTGTGAATGGAATCCATGAAAAATATTGTCTGCGATACGGTTGACTATTATAGGCTGCACATTGTTGGGCACGGAAATCAAGTGCATCTGGAGGACATTTCTAAAGAGAGAGAACTTTTGAATAAGCAACCAACGAGAAATCGGCATTGAATTAAATGAATATAAGACAGATCCAAACTTTTTCGATACATTATGATTTTGCCATAATTTGACTTATTTTTATAAAAGTTGCTTCAAAGTATTTATCTTTTCAATATTATATTGTAGTGTTGCATTATGTTATCGACAAAACTTCTCTTAAATGGCGTCATTGTAGTGCAAACCCAACATATTTTCCTATTAAAGGTCAATTTATAAAATATGAGTTAAGTTTCGATACCTTAAATAAATATCCTTTATGAAGAATGGGTCGAGAAAAGAGAATGAGCTCATTTTTATAAAAATGAGCTCAAACAAAGGATGCAAAAGATATATACAACACATGAAAGTCTTTCAAAACCACTTGGTGAAGAGAATTACATGAATGCTACGTATATATACATATATATATATAATACATATAGAAATTTAAAAGTATGAAAATATTCAAAGGGAAAAATGAGAGAAATTCAATTGCGGGAACATTTATTTTCAATATTCAACAAAATAATCAACTAAACAAAATATCATGTATATCATATATAATACCAATTAATGTCCACCTGATAATTACATATTTCATAAATTTTATCATCTCCTTCACAATATCTTCCTCCATACATAGTTGGTGGATTATTACAATATCTTTGTCTTGATGATATTCCACCACCACAAGTTCTACTACATTCTGACCAAGCTCCAAATTTCGACCAACCTCCATTGACAGGCTCTGGAGGAGGAGAACCTTTGGGCACACAAACTCCTCTTCTACACCACTAAAAAATATATAAAACTAAAATAATATCTTCAAAATAGACTACATACGTACATGATAAACTATTTAGGGATATGATTACATTTTTATCAAGCGGGAGAGGAAAGTCGTTAATAAAGCTTACCCATATGCGAAACACGACCTCTCGTACAGATAACAGTTACAAGTCAGGGTTTAACGCATTTTTTTCCCTGTACATTGACAAAGCTATTGGTGTAAGATGTAGCCGGTTAGTGAACCACCGTGCGCCGGCGAGTAATTCAGTAATCCTCTTAGCATATAACCACCTTTTACATTCGAATCCAGGATGTTAGAGATGCATAGGTCGAAGTTTATTTCAAAAGCTATTCCCGATTAAGCCAACTGGATACTATACTAGAGCTATTAGCACAAATTATTCAAATAAGTCATGAATCGTTCACGAAAGTAAAACTTGAAAAATAAAGTTGACGTATCATATTTAACCGTCATATTGCTTTAAAAACATTCTAAATTTGATTTTTTCACTTGTTTTTACCAAAAAAAGAAAATCTAAATTCGAAATACATTATAAGTTTGTTTCTAATTTCATTGCTGAATCCGTACCTTCTGTAATTTCGGATTTCTTGAGTTTGATTGTAAATAGGAACGAAAAAACAAGACATTTACAATTGATGTGGAATTAGTGATTTATCCTTTCATAAAACATTATTCAAATCGGAGTCCAATTATAAATAATCTACCCTTTGCACATCCTCAAATTTTACATAACTGGGAAATAGAAACGAGCAATCCAATAAAACTTTTATTTTCGGTTCTCTAAATTTGACCTTTTTCGTATAGAGGACTCATTTTGAAGCATCGATAAAGTTAAAGACGAACATATGATTATGAGTGCATATTTATTCTTATTAAAAAATGTTATTTTGTCAAGCATGAGTCACAAATAGACCGCGCCTGGTGGCGCGATCCATCAATGACTCATTCTTAACAAAAGATGCTTATAGACAGATGTTCTGAAAGAGATCATGGGACAAAAGTTCTTACAATTCTGAAATAAGGAGATTAAAAAGCTATCGAAAGAGTATTTTATCCAGGCGTAAACGATTTTTTTTCATCAAAACATAAGTAACACAGCTCGAAATTTAAAAAAAACAGGTCTTTTTTCAAAAATATAAACTGGTATCGGCTTACCTTCTGTCTTCCACATGTAGTACCCTCAGCTGCAGGCATATATTTGGTTTCACAAACTCCACCTTCATTACGACACCATAGAATTTTGCAAACGGTTTTCTAAAAATGAGAAAATAAACAATTATCATCTGAGAACACTATGACAAAATTACAGTAAATTTTCTGTTCAGTTACAATAATTGTGCATTTTAATAATTTAAAAATATTGACTAAAAACTAGTCGTTTCAAATTTGTAAAAAAATATAATAGTTTTAAAACTCTCATTCTCGAAACGACTAAACATTATCAAATTAAATTCCTTTCAAACCCGAATAGAACGAATAATCTATTATCGCTCTCACAATATCAAGCAATATGAATTATATATTTTTCATCGCTTTTTTGGAGTGGAGCACCCTAACAATGGCCCTGTACGAGTGACTACTAACAGACGAACAGGGTTATATATAGTTGTTCGAAGGATATAATCTTTCCTGTTCGGCTCAGCCTACCAAAGTTATTACACCCTTGGTTGAGCGGTAGGCATGGATTATCGAGGGAGGCGGACTTGCTGGGACTCCTAACTCGAGATATTCAACCTGCAATGCCAACATGTTACCCACAAGGTCATCGTACCCACCCATATTCTAATATAATTCACACGCGGGGGCAAAAATAGAATGGAAGAAATGGAACCCACAAAGTTATTGTGCTGATATCGGTAATTGCATAGTTTAGCAGATCTTCCATACTGAAGTTTACATTGTTGATTAGGGCTATATTTTTCTCCCGGTAGTATTTCTGGTAACGTGATATTCGAAGTTTCATTTTCATTGTCATCAAGACATTGCGATCGAGTTGTTCTGAAATTATTAATAGGATATATTTGAAATTTTATAATACTCATTCAATATTGAAATAATAAGAATGAAAATATGGAAATGCTTTAAGGACTAATTTTGCAAATTATTTATTTTGTCAAGCATGGGCCACAGATGGACCGCGCCTCGGCGGCGCGATCTATCAGTGGCCCATACTTAACAAAAATGTCTTGGGCAATATTTCTCATTTGAATTGATATTTTAACGATACATATCTTGTAAATTATGGACCACTGATTATTATGTGGTCAAAAACGGATCATGGTCTATGCTTGACACGATTTCGGTTGGGATTAAAGTTTAATTCCAACAGATATATAGATTTATACTTTATAGATATCAGTAAAATTCTAATATATTATGGTAGCGCGCTCTTGAAGGTTATAGGTAGTTCATGATTGACTTATCATAATAGGAATTTTGAATTGGAAATATAACACATATTATTTTACTGCGCAATGTGCATAGGCTTGTATAAAAAAGAATTAAAGTTCAAATTAAGTTTCCTTGGTTTGATATTCATCGAACTTACTCGAAAAACTTTGCCATGCTCTTGCGACTGCATGACGACCAGGTAAATACTCCATTGAGAGTATTTAATGCTGACGACATTATATGTCCTTCTCTTTTACCGCATGCATTTCCTTGACCATCGTGCTTCATTCCAAAACTAAAAATACATATATATTAAAAAAATACGTACACCATAAATACGAATGGTCTAGTTAGTTAGTACCATCGCATGAAAACTTGAATGGTGAAAACGAGGATCTGATGTACTGAAATAGGCACGTAATTAAATCAACAAACCCTATAGTTAGCTCTTTGTGAAATACATTACAGTTAGCAATGGATCGATCGGTCGTATGGCTCTGCATATACAATAGCAGGATGATATTTAGCCCCCAAGCGCTAACGGATGACACTTTATGAACCTCCTAAATGAGGAACTCTGCTTGATTCAAAATTACAAGTTTAAAATGTACACAATTTACATACATATAGAACCATGAAATGTCGTCAACTCAATAACCACCAGTTGGTTATATTTTAGGGGTTGTCAGGCTTTGAGATCTTCCTTCAATAAATCTCACCTGTGTCCTGTTTCATGGGCAACTGTAAATGCAAGACCTAATCCCATATCTTCATTTATTGTACAACTCCCTGATTTACTGCACATTCCTCCAATCTGTGCCAAACCTAGGGGATGAATAGGAATAATATGTTAGAATGATGAAGGAATTTACTTGAAATACATGTGAGGTATGACTTTTATCATTACAATTCATTCATTCATTCAATATAATATATCGAGATGATATTTTATGGTAATTTATGAATTCGACTGATATGTGCACCTTCAATTTAATAAATGTACATTTCAATTAATTCAAATACATTCCTGCCACGCTCAAAATATTGTTGTATTTAATTGGGAATATACTCATCATATTTCTAGTTTTAATGTATTCTGTATATTAGGATCATCGTTTCACAAACGCACATAAGGTTGCCAAATAAACCAATTTATATTGTGTCTACTTGTTTCAATCACATGCAACATATCATTAAAAAGCAATGGGATTTAAAAATTTGGATTTTGAAAACTCTCATTCCATTCCTAAAGCAAATTCGTCAAAAAGCAACAAGCTTATTAACATGAAAATGTTCACTTTGGAACTGAAATACGGACCCTCAAAAATTACGAAAAGTGTTTTGGATATCACTCTATAAGTCACATACCAAGAGTATCACACGGTTCATTTTTGTCAACACATATATCCAACCCAGTGAGTAGAATAGAATGATCAGGTTTTCTACCATTAGAAGTGTTATACTTCGATTGCCAACGACAAAAATTCATCAAGGACTTGTCAGCTCTGTGATCCAAGTGAAGATCCTTAAAGTGTTATGTGAATAGTTACTTGGAATAAACGACTGTACAAAGCTGTAAAAGAACAGATAAACGAAGAACTTGACATGCATGTGCCTCAATAAACAAAGCTGAAAGTCAGTTATTGTTTAAACATTCCGGTAAAAACACAAACGAGGAAAGTAACTTTATAACAGTTCGCTCTTTAGAAAATAATTCTATTAGAAAATAATAGTTCACAGGACCGCGTGCGGGGTCAAACTTCTTCCCGTCGTAACATATTATTCTCCACAAATGTTTAACAAAACGCTCTATATTCAAATTAGATTTCCTAAATTCAAAAGCCTTGGCAATCCATTTTCTTGCTAGCCATGAATTTAGCCATTAAAGTGCTTTGTGAATAAAATTTGAAAAGGATATTTTGTTTCCCAACGATCTAATTTCGGAAATTTGCCTTTGAGTTTGAACTATAAAAATTACCCAATCATCTTCTAGCAATACAATTCCAACTAGCATAATGTTGATGTCTTCATCTAATGTCGCATCTTTGAATAAACTTGATACCTATAAAAATCATTTGTATATAGAATATTGTTATAAATAATATAGGACTTTTCATATTGAATCGTATACTAAATTATTGATTCGACCTATGTTTGCCAGCTTACTTTGCAGCGCCTATGCTAGGAATAGTTGAAGTATTGAAGTATTAAACATAAAGAGACTCAACGAACTCCAGACCCTGTATGACACTTGAATTTGGTGCAAGCTTTATAATTGTCTTCAGGTATTTCCTGCGTGCCTCACGTAACAGGCGAATAAAGGAGTGGTAGATGGTTCTAGCATCGCCAAGGGCAAATGCCACTCTTTGTACTCTATTATTGTAGACTGTATGGAATGCTTTTTACTTGATGGGGATTAGTCGATGGGTTTTGAATTTATCTGGCTTTGCTACCGATTCTGCTTAGAAAAAATTCGATTGAAGAAAAAGATTAAAGCAAACTCCATAAATTCGAATCTGATTGGGACAATTTCGAACCAGATCGAATCAGTTGTTTTACATAAATAACAAATGACTCGTTTTCACTGCGTTATCAAATAAACAAATAAAAGGTCCAAATTACTGATAATGATAACAAATTGCAGTACACATTCAACTCCCATTTCATTTTAAAAACGAAAATCTAATTAGACCTATTGGTCAAAATTAAAATTATTTTTTCATCGTTAATATATGAAAAGTTTTTGCACCAACGGGCGACTCAAAACTGATTCGAGATATCAATGCTAGGCTAACAGCTTATATCGAGACCAGTCATTTCAAAACCAATGCATCCGTGGTCGACCACAATAACTTTGGTATTTGTCCAATTCGCACTGCAATTAGATTGAATATTCGTAATCAACCCCATTCAGGAAACCGCTGTCCACATGACAGCCTATGATAGGAATTTAATATTATCAAAGAACATTATTAAAAGTAATCGTTCAGTATTTTGCCAAAACTTGCCGCCTAAGAGTTTCACGATTATTCCAATTATCCATTTTTTATTGCGCGTGGCAGCGCAATCAATTAATGATCCACACCCTAGCCAGGATAAAAATGGTGGAACATGTTTTGTCACCGAAATCTCGGCGTAATTCATCTGTATCGCACATCTGGAATGTTTTAAATATATACCACATACTTATTACTAAGTTGGAGAATGATCATGGGTCTTACCATATTCATTACAGTCAATATATACGTAGTCACGCCAACGTGATCTTTTTCGTGATTTTTGATCAAGTGTCCATCGGCTACAACCAAGGTTTCAACGATTCTCTTTTTCCTCTGATCTAACTTCTTGCCCTTTTTCATCGCGTCACGCTTGAGGCGTGTGAACACATGCTGCTCTTCTTCGGTAACTTCTCTCGTTTCCTCATTCTCTCGCACGATGATCATCTCGCCATCGGATAATTCCTTGATTCCCGCGATGTCATCGATCGACGTCGACATTGGATCTACGATTAAAATTCATATAATTTTTGTGACGTCATGTTTGGTAAAGCCGTTAGGCTAAAAAAGTTTAATAGTTTGTCAGTGAGGCTAAAAAGGCGGTCAATACGGAAATAAAATCAGTTGCTATTTTTGAATCTTTTAACGAGCGTTCCCCACATGAAAAGATACATATAATGAAAATTTACTGCGTGGTAAATACGTTTCACGGAAATTCAAATCAAATATCGCTCTTTCCTAACATATCAAAGTTTTTAAGACATATTTATTTATATTTAGGTTATATATTAGCAATGACGATGCAGATTTCGCCATAAACTTTATGAAATATTTGCTTTATATAACTAAATTGATCGGACTTCACGCCGAACAAATACTCATTTCGGAAAAAAGGTGATATTTTATAATTTCCCAGTTCTGTTTTCCCATTTAGAAATTTTAGTTTGCCAAGCATGAGCCACAGATAGACCGCGCCTAGACGGTGCGATCCATCAGTTACCCACGCTTAACAAAGCTTGTTTGGGCAATATTTCTCTGGCTAAATAATACCACAGGCCGGAGAACAATTTGCCGAGCAAGGGGAACAGGCAAATTATCAGGCCAATTACAGGCAAATTATCTATAACCCATACGTAATAAGGTGACATAATAATCGTCAACATTTAACTCAGCAAAACTACAAATCGACTTTTAATTCCAATTTAAACAGCCAGGTGTGTGGACTCGCACAAACCAATTGTTTGTGCTTTAGCCTTTGATCTGTATGACTCAAGTTTACTCTATGACCATTGATATAAAAATGGTAGCAAACCCCCGGAGTCCAAGTGTCATAAAACAACAGAGTCGATTGCAATTATAAATATTTAGTATGAGTAGTATTGACAGGTCCAACGAGATGTATTTGCTCTGGGAAAGTGTAAACGAGTGTGTAGGATAAGCTTGTTTTATTACATCAATAGGGGGTAACCACTTTCATATTCAGATACACATAAACAGATCTCGTGGATCCCTTTTTCTGCTCAAAGTATTTTGTTGTCTTGTCACTCATGAACCAATGATGCATTCCTTATGGATTATACCAGCCAAACAATATTTGATAAATACAATTCAACTGTATTTTGTCTACGGTTTGAGTTAACTCTGGATATTAATAAGTGCTATTGAACTGTTTTGTGGTGTATAGTGTGAACTTAAAATTTTGATAATAGTAATTTAGAAAATTATAAATAATCTATCGGACTACATAGGATTAATCTTCCTTGCTTGCAAATCCATATATGCTCTGCCAAAGAACGAAACAGAAAAAATATAAAATTGTAGACAAGAGTTTCAGGAATCTTTCTACTCAAACATGTTTCTAGCCAGGGTCAAATTTCATCAGACAAGCATTTAGCAACAACGCCATCTGATATCGCAAAAATATTTTCTCTAATTTTTAGTTTTATGTTTAACCATGAATTAATTGCACTGAAATATTCAATATGGGAAATATTTATTTATTAAATTATGTGGGGATGAGGGAATTTCAATTCGAGTACAAAATCCTAAAGTATGTTGGCGTTGAAAGAAAAAAAAACTTGGAATGCTGGTTTGTGAGAAATTAAGTAATCCATTAACTACAATTTTGCAAAAACAATGTGATGACAGTCGATACTTTGACAGCTCATACCAGACTACTTAAACTCTTGGTTTATATTGGTGAAACTTTGAAGTTTTATAAACAGAAAAACGTTTCGTCATGTATGGGTCACTGATGGATCGCGCCACCAAGGCGCGGTTCATCTGTGACTCATAATTGACAAAATAAAGTTTCTGTTTATGCGCACTTGAAGATATTTTGAAGAATGCAGAATTTATAAATAATTGCCTTTCAAGTCCACCCCTGAAGTTAGGAATTCGAACAAAATATAAACGTTCAGAACGTGTGTGAAGTGTTACTTGATCTTCCAATTCTTTTCATCTGGTTGTATGGTATTAAGGTTGCCGCTTATTTTAACAAACTGCAAAACCACTAACGCACACACCAAACGAACAACAAAACACCCGGCTGTCATCTGTCAATCGACAGATTGCATGACTAACAGCACCACGTGACCAAAAGATGACCTTGTTATTTAAAATCAGCTGAGTCCACAAGTTACGATCAAAATCAAACTGTGACACAAATACATAGGCATCTTTTATACTATGATCAGCATTCACATTGTTTATAAGCTCCAATAGATTGGCTTGGTTATCGATATATTTTACATCAAAGGTCCGTGGGTGAAGGCAGCTTTGATTTTCATTGCAACTTTCTATTTGTACCCATTTGAATATTCCGAAAAATTGTGATTTGTGGAAGATTTCCCAACAAATTCAAAAGCATATGGTTACTTTTTTAATTTATATCCGCTTTTATTTTCTCACTTCCTGTAGCAATCGTACAGCTATTAAATTTAAAATATAATTTACTCATTTCAATCCCACTCGAAGTTGCACGATGCGAATTTTGTTTTTTATTAACCAGTCATCATCATTATCATCAATATTATATATGTCACACAAAGCATAGATGTAGAAAAATGGAACTTCTTGTGGTCGACGGGAATTACAAAATATACAATATAGGTCATAAAATTCTATAATACTCATATTTGTCAAAGAAAACGGTATTTAAACTGAGTCACCAAGACGTACACAGTTAATGTACTAATAATTCAAAAGTAATACTGCCATTAATACACAGTGGACAAAGAAAATAGATATAACGTGCTTCCGTTCTCTTGACACATCCCTGGTAACGATATTCTTTCATTAACCATTGTTTATAGTTTTTGTCAAAACCAAAACTACCAAGAGTCTAGGCTGTTTTCACGCACCATCTCAACAGTCTTCGGCCACGAATGAAGAGCGCCTTTCAGCCGCGCTCCATTCGTGGGCTGTGCCTGCTTTCTAGCACTGTTTCAATAAAAGAACATTACGTCACCCGATTAAGGAAACCTCAAGTGACAAATGCAAACATGAGGCAGTCTTGAGATTGAGTTAAAGAGCTCTCAAGGTACACGTTAACTCAATATGAGATGGTGGATTGGCGGCAAGTACTCTTTTATGTGACCCTATTTCTTCCTTAAGAACATTAAACCAGAAAAGGGTCATTGTTTTAAAACGGAAGAAGGTGTCGTAAAAAGTGGGAAGTGGAAATTGCCGCATAAAATTGTACTCAGAGAAACATTGAGTGACAATAGCCATCAGCACAATGGCACAATTGCTCAAAAGTGGAATTAACTTAGAATAAGAAGTCGAGTTTGGTTTAAGTGACTTGAAAACGAAAATTTTAATAAATGGGGCTGCAGCTGGTTTGCGCCATTATACTAGTACTGTACTATTGATTGTTTGTTAATCTCAGCAAACAAGTCACCGACTTATTACTATACATAAGTGCCGGATACAAATTTTGTTTGTTTGCCTTTTTCTCAACATGCCATTTTAAACAAAATGTTGAATAGGAACATTTAAAATCGCAAATTGATTCATTGAATATTCCGTTATATTGTAATAAAACCACAACTATTAATTTTAATTTGGTTAAAGAGCCACAGATGGGCCGTGTCTTCCGCAGACCAATCTACCAGCACTCAACTGTAGGGTAACAGAATATCGTTTTTCCATCGGGCGTCCGAAATGTTCATATCATTTTCTTCGAATGAACGAAAAAGCTCAATAGCATTGAAACTGCTATTTTGTAGCGACATTGATGATTTTGAACCCTTTCCTACAGTTGTTTCGCTGCCAGACAATCAAAAATAGAAAGAGGGATATATATTTCATGACTTATTGCCATTTACCAAATTTTCTTCTGATGTAACTCATTTTCATCGGGTCTGCGAGTAGCAGAGTAGCGGGTATTCTGCCAGTCTGCGGTGCTGCAACTTGGGCAGGCTCCTTCGATTCGAAAAACATTATATGTCTTTCCAACAAGATTAACACTGTTCTCTCGCAAACGGGACGCGCGTACTAATATTAATTCAAATGATTGATTGTAGAAAAATCTACATTATAATTTCTATTGGCAAAAATAAATCACGTGAAAAATTGGACAGGGCAATTTAAAAATGGAGAAGCAAAGAACTACAAGGTGGAGAATATTTCTACGTAAAATAAGCACTCACGTCGTTTTTGTTTCCCACAAAAATGCAGGCGTTCTTTTTTCTTTGTTAAATGCTTTCTTTTATAAATTATATGAGGTTGATCTGACTCCGGGAAGTCATGATCGAGATAAGCTGGAACAGGTTCTATTATAAAATCATCTTCTTCAGTTCGGAGAAGTCCAGACTAAAATAATAATAAGAATATATACGGGTTGCCTGCTTTTTAGCTCAATATTTTGCTTCGTGATTGGAGTTTCATCCATAGATTTTTTTAATTCCACTTTTAAGGAGCAATTAATGTTTTTTCATAGGAGATAAATATTGTTATTTTCAATGATTTCTGTGTCGTGTCATGTTCATGCGGTTAGGTACTTTAAGAAGAAAGTTCGTATTTAGAGATAACCAATACAAGAAAACTACACTCCTTTTTCATGTTACATATCAGTAATTTCATTTTGTCAAGGATGCGCCACAGATGGACTGCGCATAAGGCGGCGCAATCCATCTGTGACCCATGCTTGACAAAACACGTTTTATCGAAATATTTTTTATCAGGCTATAACATGGACGTGGACGTATAAATGATTCGAACTCTCTTCAAATTACTTGATAGTATAAGTTGTTCAAAATTATCACCAATTTTAGGATTATGTAAGAATATTCGGCGGTAGCACACAGCGTGTGTATTATATTACCAAGTGTTACAGATATCGTTCGTTATCCTATTGTCTCAAACAATAGTGATTCAGAAAAATTTCCGAAGATTTGATGTAAACTGATAAGGGTCACTTTCACTCATGCTGAGATATCGCATCCGATCTTTTTTGAAACGGAAGTCGAGGTTGTAGGATTCTGGAAGATTGTCTAGTTTTACAAATCACAATTTCGTGCCAAAAATATCATGTTAGATTCATAAAAAGTAATGTAAATTATATGACGTTACTTTTGATGATCTTTATCGAAGAATACAACAGGCTTTGTTGTACGAATCATGTGCGTCCGTCCCTTTCATTCAAACATAATATAAATCTGACCCGTCTTTCACACAATTTTAATATACTGTTTTATATCGACGGCTTTGGATTTGTGAGTGTCATAATAATAGACAACTTAAAATTGTTACACTGTTAAACTGTCATAATATTGTCGGGAATACAATATTACAATCTCGTATCGAGGGTCAGTTTTCAGATCCTCGGTACAGTACTACTGGGTCAAATGACGATAGGCATTTTTTATTTTGTTGGACAAGAGCCACTGATAAATCGCGTGGACGCGGAGCGGTCTATCCGTAGCTCAAAATTGACAAAACTTTATTTTTTTGTCTCTTTATGATAAGGGAATATATTTAAACAAACAAGCAAATCGAGTCAAACACACGCTCGCACGCACGGTATTCCGAATCTTCGTATTCATTGTATATCTTACCAATCCTCCGCAAGTACTGATTGCTGTGCTTCTATTACCATGCGAAACCATCTTCCCAATAAAGTGGCAATCAGTTATACTTTGATCAATGACTTCATCATCTACAATAGTTTCATTCACAATTGTGTCTTTCCTTATTTTAGTAAGCATGAAAGAAGACGAAACCAAATCAGTATTTGGTTCAAGTTCAATATAAAATTCGTGTTCGGAAGACCTGACTTTGATAAAATGTTGCGAGTTGGGGCTGGATAGACTTCTTCGTTTTCTGTCACGCATGTTTTCTTCGGTTGTTTGGTGGGATAACTCAGGAACTACGATTTCAAAGTCTGAAATATGAAAAGCTAATTGACAGGCAGACAAATGAACATTTTTCGAACAATTAACTCACATCATAAGCAGAAAAATCAGCTACCTGCTATAAACTAACAAAAATAATATTTACGCTATTCGTTGATATCTTGTAATAAACTACATATCCCCCTCCTTGTTTCCTTAAAATCCTGGATCCACATGTGAAAGAATTAAAGGATACACGAATGAGATAATAATAAGCATAAACAGAAAAATATCATTTTTTTCATTCCACAGAAATGAGAAAGCCTTCGTTAGCACATAGTCTAACTTCTTCAGACAAGATTGTCTGAAGAAGTTACACTATGTTCTAACAAACGCTTACAATAAATTGATATTTCTGTGGAATGAGAAAATGATATTTTTTAGAAAATAGTATTCCCATATGAACAGTAGCACGTTCTCACACTTTGTTTGAAATTAATTTTGCTTTTCGATTAATATGATTTGATCGATTGATTTTGCAACAAAACCAGGATTTATATCAAAGTCCTGATCTTGTTGCACAATAGAAAAATGAACAGAAAACAGCCGTTTCGACAATCTGCTTTTTTGGAATCCAATGTCATCAAATACAATAAATGTTGGAATATTTTTACATTCATTTAATTGAATATGTTCAATCCAAATTGCTGACGCTGAACTCGCTCACAAAAAAGCTGACGAAAGAAGTTTTGGTAGGCGAGGGTCATTGATCGATCGCAACGTCGCGGCTCATGCTTGGCAAAAAAAAATCTGACTGGGAAACATCATACGGAAAAGATTTGTTTCAATACAAATACAAAATGATTTCAATTATAATTTATCGCAAGAACTAGCTGTTTGACAAGGTTGTCATAACTATTTTTCTAACATCGCCAAAATTTATGAATTCCGGTTGTACAAACTTCCACAATACTTTTAACCTCGTTATTGATTTATTGGTAACGTTGTATTACGCAAAACTAAATTGTGGCTATAATTTTAGATTTTAGGTATATGAGAATACTAGAAACCGTTCTAGATATGACAGTGGCATCGTTTTTATTGTATCGCAATATTACCCAGTAAACCTGGAACTGAAATAAAATGAATTTTCGATTGGGGGAGAACTAGAAAATTAAGTTTTATTTTATAGATAAAGCAGCAGACATGCAATCAAAGCATGGACCACAGATGGACAGAGCCTGGGCGGGCGTCCTTCCGAGCAATTCTCATAATGCCAATAAAGAACACTTGCACGAGATAGAAATGTTAACATCTAATATTTATTGTTGTCAAAAGGTATTTATTAAAGTTTTGCGGACGATGTGACACGACGGGCAATTTTGCGCCAAATGAAACATCCGCAAACAATAAAATTCAACGCAAAATTTATGAATACGTCATCAAAATGACAGCGTCCATCGGCAATTTTAAACTCTTTTGCCACGTGGTCGTTACCTATATTACGCTTAACTAAACGAACGAAAACCTTTGACCCCAATTAAAAAATATCTACAGAAACATTAATTTAAGCATGGGCCTAGATATTATGCCTTCTTAGACTTGGGTTTTATACAAACCAAGCCTGATCGAAGATTGGAAGTTATATTCAGTTACAAATCCTATTTGTTTTGACTCAGCTGTAAATGTATTCTAAATTAATAGTTTGGATGAATTGAATTATCGACATAAAAGTTCCAATACCGACAAGTGTTTGCATATAATGTCAAAACGATAATTTGATAGCAAATTAGAACCCACGCTAGATAAACATCGTGGGGGCTAATATAAATTTAAAATTCAACTAAAGCAAATGGTTGTTGTGTCAGGTATGGGCCCAGATGGGCTGCGCCTTCGCGGCGCGATCCAGTATTGACCCATACTAGACGAAACAGGTATCAACGAACTCGTCGTGGTTGGAAAATTTAAATTAACGACCGAATTAATATTTGTCAAGGTGTGACGTGTATGAGACAAGGTGTTTGATGGGGCGTCACAAGAGTTTGGTAACAGAGATTTTTGAAGTGTATGCTTATCCTCAAAAACCTGTTGCGCGCTCGAGGTCAATTGGTATTACAAGAATAATTTTCGTATTCCCCTTTAAGGAAAGCGAAGACGTGATAGATGGTTTTGTGTCACCTGTAGAAGACACCTTGCTTAAATTGAATTTTTTTAATCAAAAGAAAACAGTCACAAAAATAAAGGTTATTTGAGGAAATTCATGAACAACAGAAAATAATTAAATGCGAAAAAATGCAACAAATATAGAAATAAGTCAGGATGACAAAAAGTTCACAAGTTTCCGTTTACATCAATTAGGAATCGAAATGTTGACCGTTTCGACCCTCAACAAGTTCGCGGTGTTTCCGAGTTACTTCAATCGATATTGTAAATATTCTCTCATTTCGTCACGGAATCTCGTATTTAATAGAGTGACATTTTGTGCGCATTTAGAAATATCTCAAAAGTACCTTCAAGATGGGAATGAGTCGACCTCTGTACTAGTTTGTGCAGTTTATGATGAGAATCTGTGTAATGACTCTTCAAGCTTTTGTCCGTAGATAATCCAAATGTAACCTGAGAAAATTCGAAAAAAAATTTTATCGAAATAAGCTAATTACGAAATTAGTATTCAAAACGTTCTTATCCAATAAACCAAATTGCGACATTATTTAAAGATTGCTTTGGATTGTAGGGTTCGTAAAAAAGCAAATCGACAAAACAACGGACACTGCATTGTTTCAGGCCTAAAAGATACATAATAATGCATTAACATCTTTGACATTGGTATTGGTCTGGGGGACCGTGGACTAACTACTCATCCCTCCTCTGTGCCTTTGTGTTTGTGGATCCGTATGCAGTACATGCAAGCATACGGTAGCAAAAGTAATTGTGACTAACCAGAGAGGTTCAAAGTCTTGCTTCACACTTACACAAATTTATTTCTGTAACGTTTCGTCAAACCAAAGTCAGACTCCTTCAGACAAGCATTAAAATGCTTATAATAAATTTGTGTAAGTGTGTAGCAAAACTTCGAACTTTTCTATTTAGTCATCTTTGACTTTATTGCACTTTTTTATTATTTAAATACCACAAGAATGAAATAAGGCGCAGCTCATGTCGTTCATGATCCAAGCTCTATTGCAAGATTATAACCCAGCGCAAAAGATTCTCAGATCACGAAAAGCTTTTTATAGAATTTGCAATCATTGTAATAAAATTATATACAGCAACATGTTTTATTAAGGGTATTTATTTGAGCCAATGTGTGCAAAGTCAATCAGGCGTTCTTTGTTGGCGTATTACGTTACATAACGATGTTGCATTAGTTAAATATCTTTCAATCGCTACAAATCTCCCTGGGATTTAACGCCAGACATCTCTCGCCGCGCATAGCCGCCCCACTTCACGAAGTGTTGCCACGGCGCCAATATGATGAGTCAGATAAATACAATACCAGCTTAGATGTACGGGCAAACACGGGCCATTGATAAGTCGAGCTTTCAAAGGTCGACTTATCACTGGCCAGCCTTTGTTCGATTATCGTATGCTAATCATTCGTGGAAGACAAGTCCTTGCAGAAGTAGACATATAACAACAAGCAAACGTAGCATTCACTCACATTCTAGGGTAAATATATACAAGCGAAACAAATATTTCAAACAAAGATTCGTTCCCGAGTATAATAAGTAAATATTAGGAAGTGTGATCCACTGATGGGCTGCGCCTCATAGTCAGAACATCTGTGTCCCATGCTTGAATCATTAATCTATACAATTTTGTTGACTGGGAAAGCACTAAGAATCCAATCGATTGCCTTGAGTAACTTCGAAGTTGTACCTAATGTTTTCTACTTTTTCAAAGTGCATTCCACGCGAATGCAATTTTCCGAAAAATATTACTTTGTTTGATTTGACAACAGAAGTCAGCGAACGCGTGCTACGGTTGTATTTTAAAAAGTGCTGAAGCACAGAATTCTACCCATAGTTTCCAAAAACACGTTCAGATAGTTCAAATACAAAAATCATGAGCTTGACGAATACCAATAATAAAATCTTAACAAAAAGATGTTGTGTCTAGTATGGGCTACTAAGGGAACATAGTGTTGAAGCGCGATATATCTGTAGCCCATGCTTGATAAACCGAAAGTTCTGATTGGGTACTATAAAGTATAGTACCAGCAACTGCACCCTAAGTTGTCAGCATTGCGTGATATGACGCTAGTTAATTCAAAACAAATCTAATGATTTAGGCTGGAACGAATTTCCAGTTTGAAGGTATATTACTTTTCTTTTTTACACAAGTCTACTCATTTCAAAATTTTCCTGCATACTCTTCCAATTCATTTCTGATATTCTCCTACTAACATATATCATTTCGCAGTATTTTGTAATGGCGTAAATGATGACAGCATGTGTCAGAAAAACGCTCATTTTGACCGCAAATTGTTACTGAGGATTTAATACCCAAATACCCACACGTATATGCGGGACCCCATCAGTCAATCAATATATATTTATTTAACAATGATCCATAAATGAACCATCAATGCAATATGTTTGACAAATCTTAATTTACGTAATTTTTTGAATGTTCTAACACTATTAGTCTGTGCGATTTGTCCTATTTCAATAAAACTTAGAATTCCGAACAAAGAAAAATAAAAAAAAAACTGACGAAAATTCTAAAATTGTGAGAAGGTGTCTCTACTGCTTCAAAAACATTTCCTAATACAAACACTGTTTATATTTTTCGGGGATAAGCCACTGATTACTGGCACCAGCAAGATGCATACGTGGCAGTCGCAAACAAATTTGATGTCAAGTGACCATCGAAGAGTTGAGGTAATAAGCCTGTATGCAAATATTATACTTATGTAGCATACAAATAAATGGTATTAGGAAATAATATTCAACTTACTGATAAAAACGACGTTAAGAGCAGAAGACCAATCACAATGAATCCTTGTAATATTCTCATGGTGATTTAAAGAGCGAACGGGTGAGGGAGTGTATATGCAAACCCAGAACATAAGAAAGGCTATTTGGCCTAAACATTTAAATAAATTTATTGGTTTGATTTTAATGTAGTCGTACAGTAAATAGCATTTACAGGGCATACTATATTCTCACTTTTTCGACACCTTCAGCCAACGTGCTGTAAAGAAATATTCTTTATTTTTTATTCTTTTTACAGCATCTGGCATCTTCACATTCTCTTACCCTGGATCGTAGCATTGCTGAAATATTCTTGGTTTCTGCTATAAGATGTAGTCTATTCCTAGTATAATATTGCACTACATAGTAGCGCAGAACAAACTATCAGGAATTAGGGCAAGTGCCGATACTTCCCAACCGAGATTGTATATATTAAGCAATGTTTTCGAATATGATCCCATTTTCAAGGATTTGAACAAAACTGTGCCACATTGACTTAGTTGTTTCCACATTGACAAAATATTTCTGGCTGCGTTTCAGTCACAGATCATGTTGTAAGGTTCCGGGCTGCACCGGGGCCATTTCCTACTCTTCTCGAATTCGCGACAGTTTTCCTACAGTCAGTCACTTCGCCTTAGTAAACTTTTCTCCCTAACTCACACATTGACAAATTATTCCTTAAATTTCAAATATTCTCAATATTTCGGACATATCTGAGATGTTGAAACCAGTAATAATGCAGTCAAAATATGAATTCGCACTTGAATTATGATATATTTCTCGGATAATAAGTGAGGCGTATCAGTAATTGCCTTTTGAACCATACCTACAGAAGGTCGAAAGGGCTATGCCACATATTGGCAAATCAAGCATGAAACTTAAATAACTTCCGTTGTTAAACGAGGTTCTTGTTTATTTCATGCTTATTTAACGAATCCAGTTTTATTGACAATCAGACGTCTAATTTTGTTGACATAAGCTACAATGAATTGATATCTATTTCATATCTATGTTAGTAAGAAAGACCCACCCATGTAGATTCATTTCCTGACATATTTCTAAAATTGCCTCTACCATATCTACCTACAATATCTGGCACCTTTGCAAAGCGCCGAAATAACTAAAAGAGATGTATAAAGTTAGTAAGCGTATGTCCCAGCGGAGTATCGGCGGTATGTTTCTGCACGCGCCTGTAGAACATCATTTGTCGAATTTCGTGCGCCTTTGTTTGCCTTTTGGAAGACGTCTCTTTGTCTATCATTTTTATTTAATTTCGGAAGCTAAAAGAAAAATTTACAAAGCACATCATTTTAAATAAAGGTTTGTAATAAAAGGTAATTCAGCGCAAAACTTTTCAATATTCCGTGATGCAATGCAGCCTCAATTAAAATTTGATTAGCTGTAATTTCTAACGTTTGCTACCAGTCAACTTTATCTCTGAACTGAAATGAAGTTACCGGTACACTTACACGTTAGGTCATGCATGCAAGAACTGCAACGCCAAGTCAGGTAATTGATAGTTTTCTTTTAAAATGCAGAATATTTGTAGTATTTTTGTTCGTGGGAAAGCGAAAATTGAGGAGAAACTGTTTACACAAAATAAAAAGTTCTCAAAGCTCTTTCGATTTTCATACACTGATTTTGACAGCTGCGGATTTTTTAAAAGAGTTTTTAGCAAAACAGTAGCTTACCTATTTTTATTTGCAAATTGTCCGAATTTGGACGAGTGTCAACTAGCGTCTACACATCTGTGACATGACACAATGCGCGAGAGAAGGTGATGCAATACCGCACAGTCTGCCAAAAACTTCATTTTTGTGGTCGCGGTTGTTATATTGCTTGCCATGGCATCGAGACCTCGGGTTCGAGCGTCTGGTTACGAATGCACAAGAAACACTCAACCGATGGGTAGTACCCTTTCGTACCTTCAGTCCCATCAGACAAGACATATGATATCATGAATTCACTGCAAAATGAATTACTTTGATACTAATTGAAAAACGAAATTACTTTTATTCAAAATTCCGGAATACTTGACTATTCGAGTAAGATCGTCCCTTGCGCTTGCTTTCCGGTTTTGTCTTCAGGTACACTAACTCTAAACCTCTCATCCGCTGCAATATAAGGTCTTGCTCTGAGTGAGTCAAACAATTGAGCGACTATTGACAAAACAACAAATAATTCGAAGTTGTATTTTAATTAGTACGGTTAAATATTATCTCAGTCTCGATTCTCCTTTCAGAAAACATTCAAAACAGGATGCCCCCGTTTAAATATACCTGTTCTAGACGAGTTTTGTATTGTGGCTCACCGCTAAAATGCCAGATCAAAATTGATTGGTTCCGATAAGCGGCAAAGTGGTTTATTAATTGGCCTTCTAATTGTATGAATGCAGTAGCATTTTTTTGCGCGAGTTGTTTAAAAAATTTGCTACCCATTAAATATAAAACATTTTACAAATTAGGTTAAAAAGCGCTATATACGCTTTGAAAAATACATTTTCATACGGATATCTTTGATCCAAATCATCTTTTGTGATACATTTTCATCCTACGGACAACAAGCCGGAATTACAGTATTGCGTTATGCTATACTTGGGCATGAGAACATTTTTTTTCTAAGATTATAATATATTTAAAATTCACTTTTATTTTTTCTCAAGTTAAACTGTATTTGCCTGGTTCAGCAATGACTAATGAACGACGCATGATAAACAATTGGAAGACAAAGAAATTATTTCAGTAGTGCACAAGAAAAACATGTTGTTATGTAGTGATTCACTCAATGTATAATAATTCCTATTTTTACAATGTATTTTGATTCAAAACTAAAAGTACACTTTAAGATTGTTTGATTTTCGTGCATATGCATTGGTTAAGCAACATGGGGCATTTTGTTATAACTTTTATGGGGCCCGAAAACGATTAAAATACACTCGAAAATCTTTTTGGAGGACATTGCTCGAAATATATTCATTCTGGTGAACTTCCATTATTTCTAGCCTACTCAAGGGACCAACCCCCAATCGAAAAAATCAAGCTCTTCGAAATGGTAAGTCACAAATTCTAAAAAAAATTTGTGCGTCTAGGAAACACGAAGTTTTTCCGTCTCTTCTTTTGTCGCAGCTGTATGTAAAACATATGAAAATCCTAATTTTCTTCAATTTTCAATAAAAAATGAAGGGATTTTCATACCCAGAAGTTATGTATTCATACGAAATTCAAAGCCATGTAGATCGACTCAAAGAGGCAGGAAAGCAATGAAGACAATAATTTCCAAAGTTTAAAAGTTGTTTTCAGAAAAACATGCCTTGCATAAAACTATCTGTGATACTGTGGAATCTCCACAGTGGATAGCTGTGAGTTGAAAGCCAAACGCGTGGACAAGTTAAACAGTCAAATCACGAGATAAATGCGACGCGCCAGATGGACTTTTGGGATCTTGAAGATGGACTTTCTGATATCTTGAACTACATGCTAATTTTTAGTAAAAAAATTCAGGACTATCACATTTACCCTGAAATTATAGGGATCGAGCTTGATAATCTGGTAAATTTTATCTTTAGAAATACTCGACGATTTTACTAGGTTCGAAAAAACATTCGATTCGGTTTTAAACACTCTGCGTATTCAAACATTATATCCACGAACTGACAAACCTTTAATCACCCCAAAAATTTGTCCCGATCTTCCTTTGTCAGGCAAAGGTCACTGATAGATCTTTTTAAAGGTAATATTTACTATGGATTATTTGCTATGGCCCGTTCGTGGGGGGGGGGGGGGGGGGGGGGGGGGGGGGGGTGAGGGCTCATACTAAACAACCGTTAGACACGACCCTTTGTAGTGTATGCGTATCTGTTCTATGTTACAGCTACCTGTGAAGTACTTTGCTCAAGGGCACGCACCAAGTGGTGAAACGATCAAGCTTCGAAGCATTTACCGTCCGAACAATAGGATCGCGCTTAACCGACTGAGCCACAGAATCGGACGAGTCACTGATAGATCACGCCACCTTGGGCACGCCACTGTTGAATCACGCCATTTGTGTGGCATTTTTCGACGAAATAGATTTTCTGGGTTGTAAAACTCATTTAACAGATTGGCAAGAATGTAATATTCTCTTACAAGTTACAGTTTTCTTTAACATTACAGATTTTGCAGCATTCACATACTTTACTTAAACAACTCTATTGTTCATTTGTGGAACATAATGTCATACAATGTTTACCTAAAGTTTTGCGGTGATGTTTAACTTACATTCTATTATATTCGCTCACAATCGTCAATATTTAACATTTACTTCAACTGGAAAAGAGAAAGGGTTCTTTTCATTCACAAACCCTATCTACATTGCCAAGTGTAAGCCACTAATGGGCTGCATCTCGACGGAGCGATAGGTTTGGACATAAATGCTCTGTTTGGGGGAATGATTTTAGTTGCGTTTAGTAGAACGCAGTCCACACTTGACCATGCTCATGTAAACTACGGTTGGCACTCGATCCAATGTTTATTGATGAATTTCTTGTTTGAGTTCTTTGTAAGCGTCCAGCGTCCGGACACTGCCCCAATCATAAAAAATGTTATCAAAACATCTTTTGTTAAATATGTGTCACTGATGGATCGCGTCGATGAGACGCGTTCCATCTGTGGCGCATTTTTGACAAAATGAAATTTCTGATCGGGGCTAATCAGATATTCTCAATTTAGCGCAAGCACAGCAATCTAATTCAAACTTACGAGATCATTACAGACAACATTCACAGAAAAATGCAATGGCGTGTACTCATTTAGATATGATTTTAGTCACGTATGACGTAAATTAAAATTTTAAATTTGTTTAAAACTTCCGGGAATTGGAAAAAAACTCATTCATGGAGGTGCTAGACTTGAATTTGAAGTTCAACTTTTTCATGCAAAAAATTGAGAAACTGTTATTCTAAGGAATAATTTAGACTAAACCAACAACTAGCGGCTTTTTTGGTCTGTTTATAACTGTCGTAACATACTATATTTGTTACATCATAGAAAACAATACTGGCTTATATTACGGAAGTAAAGAGAAGGAAGTCGTCTATTGGGGTAAGGTGTATTAAATCGTGTCGTGCTTCCGGAGTGAGCTCTTTTTTGATGATATCGAATCACGCTTTTACTCTGCGCAACCTTCTAGTCGTTGCCAGTAAACATCAACAGATACCATAGTATTCCAATCAAAAATTTCATTTTCAGGTTTGAGTCACAGTGGATCTCGCCTCACCGCCACCATCCATCAGTGATAATCAAATTTATCTTATTTAGTTGGTATAAACGCTGATCCAAATTAAACTAAATATATTTAGCATAAAATTACTACATATAAATATCGACACTGTCCCAGTCCAAAATTTTTTTTTGCCTGGACATGTTTTGTTAAGTATGAGTCACTGATGGATCGCGCAGGCGTGGTTCATCAGGGACTCGTGCTTGACAACGTTGAATTTATGATTGGAATTTTACAACCGACCAACATGGTGTTTGCAAGCGATCGTATAAGATTAATATATGTAATAAAATTATTTTATATTACTACATATTTATATGTTTTATAAGGTTCGGGGATATAAAACTTATTGACAAACGGAAGAACACGTGTGTTCTATATTTATAAATTACAAAATAGCGCATATTGTATGTAAATTTGACATGTGCTTGAGAAAAAATTTCGCTAACATGTTTGCCTGTTACTAGAACGCGCCACGGTTTATCAATACTTTATAATTGGTAAAAATCTCGTTAAAATGCTGTTTCAAATTTTGGAAATATACAATTACAGCAAATATATGGTGAATTTACTGTACTGTGTGAGCTTCCATCTCTCGTTACTATGGACTATTTCTCAAAATTTCGAGAGATTTATTTTCAATAGTTAATGACATTAGTGATATATTCCCTGGGTAATGATAAACCATTTCCCTTTTCTTTAAACACTGTGACAGAAATACAGTCAGTTTACTTATCATTTAAATGAGTTGCATCTTCAAAATTCGAAGATTGACTGAAGATTGACGAAATTCAGGCTGCATCTCGGTGGTGTGTTCCATCAAAAGTCCATCATTGGTCATGAAGGTCGATTTTGTAGTTATACTTCAATATCACATGTTAGAGTAAAAGTACTTTCAAATAGAGGCGACTTTACTGCATTTTAGTTACAATGTAAGGCAAGTATAAAACACGCACCGCAGAATGCTTCTTGATTGTTATGACAAAATTTTGTTTGCGCTTGTTTTGTCAAGTAAGGTATTTATTGATCGATCACGCCGATCGGGGTGTAGACAATCTGCAGATGGACTACAACCTCATCGGCACGATCCATCATCAATAGCTCATGCTTTTCAAAATCACATTTCTGAATGGGATGGCTAAGTTATGCGATGTTGATAAATTTGAAAGCGAGTCACATGAAAAGGTAATAAAACAACACAAAAACCCATTGTTTGAATCCCTGTATAACTTAGCCACTTTCAAGTTCAACAATCGTAAAATAGAACAAACGGATTTTACATCATCTAAGTTAATATAATGTCAATTATAAAATTATGCAAATATACAAAATAGTTTACACGGAAGTCCCACGCTGGGAGACATCGTTAAATATATTGCACAAACATAATTTAATGTTCACATCACACCATTGAGGAAGATGATCTAATGTAACCTTTCAGAGAATTGAATTTTCTGGCGGGCCCTACATTTCGATTCGTTAACGTTGGAGGTGGAGCAGAGGTATATAAAAAAACTTGCAGTGCTGCCGGTATTTGATTCCAAAAATTATAATGGATATTCCGAGAAAAGTTTGTAACCACGTAATTAGCATGTTCAGATTTCTAGTTTAAAACCATTTCCGAACGTATAGAATACCTGATAGACGCGAGCTTGAGAATTGTCCTAAAGTATATTTCCTGTGCGACGTAAAAGCTGACTAAAAGGAAGTGAGACATGGCTTTGCCATACCACTCACTGCACTTTATCCCGGTGCTTCTGTTTGGGATGTTTTCCTGTTGGAGTACATTTACTTGCACTACATAAAAATGTCGTAAATAAGCTATCAAAATTAAATCTTGAATATACTGATCGAGTTGAACACAATTGAATTTATTTTTTAGTAATCTCGCTCAGACATATCTTACTACTCACCCAATTCGCGACATTCGTTTGACAAAATGGTCTACAGACGGCACTTTCGCATTTCTACACAAATGGTCAATTATTCTTAATTTTAATGATAAAGCATATGAATAATGCCCAGACCTTGGCGATTTGGAAATATTTGGCTAGTGTCTATACTTGTTCCCTAAAAAATATTCTGTATCTTCGCAAGATTTGTCAAAAGATTTTAGTGACTTCATCCATCAAAAACTCATACACTAATTGTTTTTTTAAATAAAATTCAACCATATTACAAATAGTAAAGTCTTCCAGGGATACAGATTGTAAAAGAAGGTTCGGCTTAATGAAATTTTATCAAGCCTTGGTGACTCAATAAGAAATTTTATTTTGTCCTACATAAGCCATCAGTGACCCATACTGAACAAAGGTGGCGCAGTTCATCTGTGGCTCGTGCATGAAAAAAGTTACATTCTGACTACGTTCGAGGTCGTAGACAATTTCGCAATATTTTTTTACAAAGTATAAAAGAGAAAATAAATATAATATCAAACATCATTTCAATCGCTTTGTTAACACGGATAGCGGAAGCAAAAGACAATGGATATGATGCCCCCTATAGAGTTAGATAAACTTTACTTTGAAAAGCGTAAACCTGCCAAAGCCAATATTTGCTTGTGGAAAATATTCGATGACAAATTAAGGCTTAGGCTACGTCATAACGTCGGAAGAGCTAACTGTTAAAGCTGTTTAACGATAGACCCATAAATTTAGTTATTTCGCGAATTTTCCTTTTCAGAGAGAATTATCACAAATATGTTTTGTTAAGCATGGGTCACTGATGGATCGCGCCCCCGAGGCGCGGTCCCTCTGTGGGTCATGCTTAACAAAGTAAAAGATCGGAACGGAATACGATTGAAAAAACGAGGTTTATCGGTTGCCCATGCTTGATAAGTGAACGCAACAACATTGTTAAAGTCAACAGCCCATGGCGGTAAAAATGTAAATAAAGATCAAGTATTCGTAGCAAGTGTTTTATTTCAAACGTCATATTTTATTTTTGTGCATTTCGTTTTTTCTATTTTCATGTTTTGCTGCCGGAATTGACTGAAAATGAAAATTAGAAAATCGTTTTTCGCTTAGTGGCGCTATGGAGTAGGCTGAAATTGGTGTGGAAGAATATTGCAATTGCACAATTTGACAACGCATTCTGCTGCTCTTAAAAATTATCATCGCCATCAAAGGTGACGGTAGATTCAATACTGACCAAAAACGCATTCTAATAGGAAAATATATTTAAATTCCAGCTAATTGTCATTTCCTCATTTGCAAAAAAATGTTACTTCTGATTACATAATCTTAATAAAAAAAATTGATTAATTATCGTAATTGAAAAGAAACCTTCATAAAATGGCATGCCGTACACAAATATGTCATGAAGGTTTTGCCCTATTTTTAAGTTTCCCGACTGACGTCGTAATTTAACCGATACCAGAGTCAGTCATAGCTCATTTGCTTGACTATGATTACGATTTCCATATCTATTTTCGGAAGAAAATTCATTCATATTCCATGCTTGGGTGTTGCTGATTTCGAAACAAAAGGCATAAATAATATGACACTTTATGCCACAAGAATTGTCGGTTGCATCTGTAAATTTTTAGTCAATACCGACCCTTTACGATGGCTAACACCAGTCGATATAAAAAAATAGCCCCGAGAGAGAGAAAACTTTTTTTTTTCTCCAAAACAATTAAAGATCCAAACAATATTTATTTCTTTACTATTAATTACATTATCTCTCTATTTCCAACGTATTTTGTGCAGAGTCATTGAATAAGCTAATTTGAATGCGATATAAACACAAAATAATTAATGCGATTTCGCACGTTTTCGGTACTAATTTCCACATTTTCAAACTTTCAGTAAACTCTGTTTTGTGAGAACGAGTCCTGAGTTGCCGGGCTACATCTAATGCGCATTATGAGTGTGATATATGGATTTCCTGTGTGTAGCATACTCCATTTCCCACACCGACTTTTTTATTTTTCTATCTGCGGGAAGACGCCATAAATCATGCCCAATACGTGAGACGCTACTTAAATCAGTATTTACAAAGGCTCCCAATTAGCACTGCGGGGTTCCAATGGCTGGTAGCAAAAACATGAAAATTCTCAACGAACAAAAAGGAGACAAGATGTAGATTGAAATGAAACGCGGTCAGAAAAAAGGTTGTTTAAGCGTGTTTTGTTAAGAATGTGTCACTGATGGATCGCGTCTACGAGACGCGATCCAACTGTGACTAATGCTTGACAAAATAAAATTTGTACTAATGAAACGAAGGATCGAAATACAACTCATTCATCGGAAAACATCTTAAATCCAACATGTGCCAGGCATGAAGTGCGACTTGTAGTCGCATTTTATTTACGGCACAAGCTTGATTTGAATGAAACGCTCATTTAGCAAATATGACCCGACCTACTGATTTCGGCGAAATTGTTCTCTAATACCTCACGTACATCCATAAATCAACTTTCAGCCAATTTTCTTGTCACAATATTAGAAACTTGAAAAAGTTGCAAAAATTAAATATTTTTCGAGCTTGAATCAACATTTTTATCGTCTTATGATTAGTAATTAAAGTTTTTCACTGACTATTTGAGTGTATTCCCAAGCGCTTTTAACAAATCATTCTAACTTTGTTCATATATAAGATTATTTTGTGGTTTATTGCTGGCTCACGAACCATAGGAGATTGCAGATAGTAAAACGTATTCTTTGATTCCATGTACTGTCCATAAAATTGTAATAATCGATGTTCATAACGATTTTATTGTCTATTCTGTCACGTCCAGTTATGAGATTTATATACCTGTCAGTGGTCAGTTTCATTCTTTCATAACAGGAAATTCTAGCGCGCAAATTCGAGGGATCTTGGTGCGAAATAATTGAAAGTATTTTTCATCCATAATATTTCTCCAAAGGTGTGGATTACGTTGATGCAATCAAATAGACGTGTGATACATATATAATGAAAACAACCAAAAAAAAATACATCTATCTCTTTTTTACACCGGTCAAAGAACCGATGATAGACATCTATTTAGAATGGGCAGATTTAACAAATGTATCAACAAAGGGACAGTTGATCAGAAATGTTATCCAAATGACTCAATGGAAATATATTGTGGGGCCAGGTGCTGAGTGCTGACAGTCGACACAATACACGTAGATAAAAGCAGTAAATGTCACATAATTAAAATGAAAATTGTGGTTAAAAATGTATTTATTACATTGAATGTACAGAAATGAGATCAAAGAAAGGACTAACTTCATACACCTGTTGAATAGTGTAGGTACGTGTATCACGTTAAAATTGACATAATAGATGAGCAGAAATGTGCGTTTCAGAATAATCTGTAAATAAATCAGGATTAAAATAATAGTTATATAAATATTCCGTCTTCTGACTCTACGTAGGAAAACCAAACATTCATCACAAATTATCGGCGAATATTTTGTTGGGTACTACTGACGCAAAGCAATATATACTAAGCTTCGTCTGGTGCTTGATGGTTGACATCGCAGCTTTTCAAAATTTGCAATTTGCTTGTCATATCAGCAATTTTATTTTGCTAAGCACGAGCCACTGATAGGCCGCGCCTTGGCGGCGCGATCCATCAGTGACTCATATACTTAACAAAACATACTTGAGCAATTTTTGACAAAGATACATACATATGCGGAAAAATGGATACTTCGGTTTCAGTATTTTACTATGTGGCACGCTATGTCCAAACGTCATAAATTGACCATGTTAAACTGCACGTAAAATCGGCGATCTGTCCAGTGCAAACATTATAGAACATATAGATATAAATGAACGAAAAACGCCTCAATGTTTGCCAGGATCGTGTCGCGCCGGAAACCTAAATTAACAAGCACGTCTATCTGTCACAAATGCTATTCAGTTGTAAAACAATTCGTCGGATTGAGCGGTGGAACGTGGTACAATTAAACTTTGATATAATTGGCCAAACATGGGAGCGACATGGGAGTAAAAAATTATGCAATTTGGTATTGAAAATGGGTGACGATAGAGCAAGAAATAGTGACTTTTATTTTCCCTTCATGCTCTTTGAATCACCACTTTGGTTCCCGTAAAAAATCCTGATTGCGTTACTGAATTAAATACTACCTTTTAAGTTTGGACCATCAATCAGAAATATAAATTCTATTTTGTTTGAAATATATCACAGATGGACTGCATCTCGGCTGCGCACCTCATCAGTGGCTCATGTTCGATATAGCATTTTCAATAAATTGTAATCATAATCCATCGATGGATCGTGCCTTAACGACAATTTTCTGAGAAAAATTAATGCTCGAGTGTACTATTTTAACGACTTTTACTGTTCGGCGAACAAATATTAACAAAACATATTTTTGATAAAGTTTTTACAAACGTTTGTAAAGTTTATTGTTGTTACGTGTTAGCCAATGTCTATTTATTACATATGATGCAATCTGTAATTTCAGAGACTGTCCATAAACGAATGGCCAGTGACACTACTTATCGGAAATATACACTGTCCAGACCACGCACCTGAGGACCAGTTTTATGCATCCGACTGACCAGGTCATCTCGAGGCGTAACATGAAAGCAAATCGTCCTTGATATATATTTACATGTCAGTGTAAAGTGCTTTTAATTGAAGCCCTCAGTCACATAATGGAAACGACGACAAAATCGAAGCGAACCCACGTTAAGGTCATTCGCCACACGGTGTAGATTATTTTCCTCGCCGGGTCTGAAATTCTACTTTCCATCTGATTTGTTTTGTATGGGCCTCAAATGTAATCCTGTCATGTATAAACTAAAGAGCAATTATATGTATTGGTAGACATTTAAAGCAATACTTGTGTTTACTAAAATATTATTTATGCAATTCCGCTCACTTTCAGGGGGCTCAATTCAAGAATTCCTTTTTTGAACATTTTTTTATAATCTTTATTAATTAGTATTCGATTGTAGTAGCTTTTACCTACATATAATTACCTACAGAAATGGGCACACTGTACCACGAAAAATTTCTTAGGCGTGTGGCATTCCGTAATCTTGCAGTGATGATTGTTTGTCATCATAAATTTATTTTTAGAAAAATATATCGAATGATTAGAAATGCATGCCAAGCAAACTGCATCACTAATATTGTCACCCACAATAAACGGACAATCCCGGCGACAAGCTTTTTTCAATCATTCAAAATGTATTTTGCAAAATTATTTTTTTTTTGTCAATTTCAAAATATCTTATCGGAGAAGATTTGTTCAATCATGCGTTGTGTAATACCTCTATCAGAGAGCACATTTTGTTAAGCATGATGTTATATGGCCCATGCTTAATAGAATGTATATTTAACCTGAAATGGCCAAATTGGGTGGATCACGTCGTCGCACATAATTGTGTGTGGTTATTGCGTATTATTGAACATAAACCTAACGGGCGAAGATACAGGTATGTGGAATCTGAATTTTTACTCCTTGTTGAACCATAAAATCATGCTTAACTTAGTATTTCTACGTCTTCGGTCCAACTTTAATATCATTTTGTTCGACAGGAAAATTGAACATTTTTTTCAGAAATTTTCGACTACGGTGTACGGCGCACTTTTCATTATCCCCAGCTTAAACTTTATGTATTCGCTTCTGATCATATACCTGAAGGTATACAGTCTTCCAAAGTTTCATCAAATTGACAAGGCGCTCGTTTGGGCTTATTTCTGCACTTATCCGCAAACGATATCGGTTTACCAAAAAAATATCAAATGATGGTTGCAAGGCGCCAGAATTGGAGGTTAAATCTACTCATTTACAGTTGGATGGCCTGAACTTAAGTAAACATATTAATTACTTATTAGAAAAACAATCTATATATAATCCCATCTCAAAAGTTGTCTTGTTTGTTTTTCTTTCGGCTTCTCGTGTTTCACCGAAATCGAATAGAGTTGTGGAATAGGGTTACTTCTCTTTTTTTCAGAATTAAATCTAATCTCAAATGCTGATGTGTGACAATGTATGCTGCATCATGAAAAAGTAAAATTTTATTTTTATATCCTTCTAAACAGTGTTTTTGCGACGTATCAAAAATATTTCTTTACTTTTTGTGAAATGAAGTACTTTTCTGCTAACTGAATTTGTTCGTTCGAGTCACATATATTTTATGAAACGCGCCATGGCGGCACAAACATTCCGTTACGTATATTTATGGTTAAGGGTCATTTCACATGCCGTTTTATTTTTGAGTCGAATACTGAATCAGATCCTTCCAAATTCTCAATCGTTTCGAATTTCTCGAATCCGATTCTGCTTTATAGATATATTTTATAGATATATTTTAAAAATTTATAATATTTTCCATTTTCCAAACCAATCTGATTTCGAAATCAACACGGCAGAATAGACGAATAATTCTCAAAATCCGACGAACATAAATCTCAATTTCCGAATTGATTGCCCATTGCCAATCCTCATATATTTAAATCAATCCCCATTTTTCAATTTTAATTTTCCCCCTTTAAAATTATCAAAACCAAACAACCAAAAAAGCACAAATGACGTAACCAAACTGACTCTTATAATTCACCTTTAAAGTCAATAATTTGTCTGTAGGTCAAATTATACCCCATTATCATCCTTTGGTATCTCAACTCTAGACGGTTATAATGGTCCCATAACAATGGCAGGTAATATTATCTGACCTCACTATTTACAAGGCATTGATGATAATGTGATATAAACACAAGACGTGCGAATCGGGTCACCTGTACCCAGGGACACCCAAATCGATTCGAAAAAAAACTTCTAACCAAATATGTTTTGTCAAGCTTGAAGCATTGATGGATTGTGCCTTTAAAGTCACTTTCCATGCATGGCGAGCGTTACTTTTCAAAACAACGGCCAGATGATATCGGAGTTTTTACACAGCTTTTATTTTGACATGAAAAAGATAAAATCTGTGTTTATTGGCTTCAGCATGTGAAGATAAATGTGAAGATATAGCACTGGTTGAAGAGTGGTGAATGCAACTGAATTTTTTGGTTTTAATTTAGAAGACCCGATTCTTTAAATGAGGTGAAAGGATCGTTTATTCCGTAATTAATTTGAAAACGTATTAATCAAAGATAGCGTAAATTAAATTTTCTGGAAAGTCGGGTGACGTCACAACAGAAATTTGTTTTTTATTCACCCCCCCCCCCCCCCCCCCCCCCCCCCCCCCCCCAAATACCCACCGTTTTCTTCCCCGAAAACAAATGACGTCATATAAGCGATTCATATCGGCAATATCATGCATCACTTTGCAGACAACGATTGACGCCACGTGTACAATCTTTTTAAGTAACCGTGACATCCCCATTCTACGGTTCGCCTTTTATCAGCAAATAAATTGGATTTGTGTTGTTTCAAGTAGGCTCACTTATATCTATCAAAACATTACAACAAAGACACAACAAAGAAGAAAGTTGCAATTTCCTCCAAGATTCAATTGGAGCTCGTTTTTCGATTTAATATGCTACTGAATAATCAATTGAGGATATTCATTGTAAAACTCTTTTGATCTATGCGAAATTTTATTCTGTCAGGCATGATCCACGCATGAATCACGCCTAGACGGCGCCATCCACCAGTAGGGACTACGCGTGTCTTTTGTAATATTCGAATTTTATGGTAAAACTCACAATCAAAACGTGAAATTTGTAAAGCATGTGTCACAGATGGACCGCGTCTCATCGACGCGATCCATCAGTGACACATGCTTAACACTTCAGAAAAAATGCATTGACAATTTTTTTGCGATTGAAATAAGGTAACAACTAACAACGATACCTGTGGTTACATCATATTAATGACATAATGAAATCGTAGACAAGCAATGCTCTTATGGTACAACCAAGCTTGGCCTTGTATTAAACAAGCTATAATTTAACCACGTGACAAGTATGATCGAGTGTGATATGTCGAGTTGAATTTTTCAAGTACGCCCCAAAGGTGACGTCATTTTCAAAACAATGGCGCGGGGGTCGATAATGATCACATTTACTTTTGGTTTATAATGGAAGCGGTTGTGGTCCTATTTCCATAGTGGCTTTAGATGGTGCGGCCGATATTTTTGTTGGTCGTAATATGATAGTTCCAAAAATAAACAGGCGCCAAATTTCTAGTAAAACCGAATCCCATCAATCAGCTGTGTGTTCGGATGTGATGGATTTACGCCAAATATTTTTAGCAGAAATTCCTCTCAATGCTGTTTTGTTTGATCCATGTACTTGACTAGCAAGGATCCACAAAATTATGGGGTATCCAGTGTAGGTCATAGATAAATCTTACTTTCACACTGCGGCCCATTTATGCCCAAAATTTGCCAAAACGTTATTCTTTGAGTGGGTACCTTCCGGCTTTCTTGAGTTTCTTTGTAACTTGTGAACAATAACACTTTCAATTCGGTACTTTTTCTGAATCACATCATTAAAAAAGTTTTGAACGGTTTCTCAAATAAGTTTAAATCCTTAAAAATAGCATTGACTCTGGAATGTCCGTTTCAGTTCAGTTTACGTTTATGAAGCAGCCCAAAAATTTTAGTTCATTGAAATAAAGATTGGGAGCAGTACCTGATTATATCAAATGGTGGTGGTGAAGTGATGGTCGACAAAACCTGTGGCAAAATTATGTTCACAACACAATATCCAATCAAAATTTATATTTTACCAAGCATAAATCACAGATATACCTTGTCTTGGCGGCGCGAGCATTCAGTGATTCATCCTTGATAAAGATTACAAAATTTTATTAAGTTTTCGAAAAAATATGTATTTTATTTTACATATTTTCTGGCAAAACAAGGTAGCAATAGTTCAAGCCTTGTAGGTAGGACTGGGCGAAACCAAATCATTTGAAATTCAAAACCGATTAGCACATTTTTCTCGAAATGGATCGAATCATTTCGAATTTTTTTCGAATTTGTTTTTTTTTGCAATTCACCACTTATAAAAAAAAAGAAATCAATAATTGCGAATTCATGCTTAATCTTCCAAGGCACAAATATGTATGTCAAAACTGTATTGTTTAAAATGTGATATATCCACTATATGTTGTATCTTTTTGTTCCTGTGATCGATTCGCGACTGATTCGAATAATTTGATCTTCGAATCGAATCGTATCACCGTATCAAATTGCCCAGCCGTACTTGTAGGTACAGGAACGAATGTTGTGTCGCAAAAGACGAGTAAAAGAAAACAAAGAAAGGGTTTTATCAACACACGGGGCAGATATCACTCACTGTACTTTACTATGACAATTTATTTCCATTTGAAATGTTTCACAATCAGGGGCAGTTGATAGTACGACATTTCGTAGTAGTTCTCGGCGATTTGAGTGGTCATTAATCGGGCTTCCGACCGTTCTCATAACGAACTTCGATAGAAAAAAGTCATTTCTCTCCTTCTCGTTTTTTCGTTTCACTTAAAAAATTCAGATCATTCTATATATCCTTTTTCAAATTGAGTTACCGCTATAACGGAATAAATGAATATAGAATTTTTTTCTAATTTCAAAAGTCATGCTTCCTATTCTCATCGTTTTCAGAATTATTTAATTTGGTGAATCTGAATCGAATTAAAAATAAAGTATCCTCGTAATTTTTATTTTATTTCCAGAAAATAATATTCTTACTAAAATGTTTATTTCACAAAGGCAGAATATATTTAATTTAAAATCGCTTTTAGTATACCTAATTTTTTGCGCAAATACGCCTTTGAATTGAAATAAATTTTTCAAATAGTTTTGCAAAAATATGCAATTACAACCTTTGTCTGTTCACGTTTGCAAATATTATTGAATATTTACCGAGCATTCCATTGCACACCGTTAGTTAATCAAATAAATTTTTGTCAATCAGACTTCCACGATCAAAATATGTTTTATCAAGCATGGGTAACTGATGAATCGCGCAATCGTGGCGCGATTCATCAGTGGCTCATGCTTGACGAAATACAAAATTCGATTTGGGACAAATATTAAAATTGGGAGGTCGGTCCTTTGTAATGCATACTTGACAAAAAATTCAAAAACAGAAAAATTTTGACCAAGCAAGACTTGTTAAATACGGGTTAGGGCACTTTTCATCAATGGTTCATGCTTGATAAAATGGGATTTCTAATTGGATTTTAAGACTTGGAAAAGCGGTACGTATCGCTCATTTTTAAATATTTGTCTGTTTGGACCTTATAGATGATCAAAATTAAGTTATTTCTGAAAACATCTAAGGAGACCACATCTTTGCCGTGTTTTGACAAGTGTAATCTACAGTGGAACCTCTGCGCAACTTTTTGTTTAGAACAGCAGCTCGAAATAATTAAATAATAACCCGCATACAAAAATGTTGCATTAACAGTGCGATGCCAAAGTTGATAAAAAGCGGCTTTTGCATCGAAGGTTCAACGGTATTTATTAAACTCGGCACGTATACCAAACTTAAGCTAGTAGCTTATTGAGAACCCTTGAAAGGGGAGGCAAAAATTAAATTTGGAGTTTGCTTTATGACGTCATAATGAATGCACAGAATGACTGAAACTAACATTGAATCACTGAAAACTAACATTTGTACTACATGGCACTATTAAATCCACAAAACTATTGCTGATTCTGCCAATGGGAGAACAGTGGGAGGAGAGCTTGGCACCATGGCTCGAATTCGCGATGATAATTATTGAGAATAAATGTATGATTCGGATTTGACAGCTATTCAACATTTTCACGCAAATGAAATCGTAACATTCGAACTAATGCAATGTAAAGTAATGCAATGCAAATTGTTTAATGTGGTTCTTTATTTTCTCCGAAAACCTTTTCATTTTCCAAAATATAAAACAATAAATTCGTTTCCTGATAACATATTGACATTCCAGAGCGTGCAACATATATGTCAAAGCAACTAACCTGTTTATTTGATTGAACTTCAGAACCAAGTCTACTCAAGTCAACCCATAGTGGACTTCAAATACTATAAATTCGATTATTTCTGTTTGAGTAATATCTGCTAGAGGAAATATCTGCTAGGGGTAAAAGCTCACACTTACTCGTACAAGCATGAGTCACTGATGAATTGCACCGTCATGGCGCGGTTCATCTGTAGTCCATGCTTGCCGAAATGAAATTCCTGACTGTGTTTCACCATGATCTTATATTAAACAAGATTGAAATTTCTTCATCCATATAGCTATGATAGATTGATAGCCATATAAAATAAATAATCAGAAACTGCAACGCGAAATGTCCGAGTAGAGCCCAGTCAGTGGTGTTTGCCCTAGAAGATGAAGAAATATCTGCTAATTCTTCGCTTCCTTTTAGTAGCCTATTACGACATGCACTAACGTGTATGACATGCGTTGGGTCAACTCTTACGCCAGCGCGTAATAGGTTTCAGCAATGGTACATACATAGCTTAATGTCACACAGAAAATCCATATCGAGAGCAGCAAATAATACCAACTAAATATTTCGTCAGCGTTATAGAAAAAGGTTGTTTTTATATCGAAAGAAATTCATGCGGGAATTCACAACCTCCCGCAAAGCAACATTTCCAAAGCGGTGGTTGTCGCGAGCGGCGGTGTTAAAGTGGTTTAGATTACAATTTGGGAGAGTGCTGTATACGCTAGAAGCCTGTTATTAACTCAATCTTTGAGTAGGTGATTAAAACACGAAGGGAAGTGTGTAGATAGTTGTAAAGTGTGTTTCATCATTTCATAAAGTACAGACAGACAACGAAAAGAGAGTAAATTTAAATACATAGAAAATTAGGCGAGTCAGACATTGGATTTTGTGTATAATCAGCCACAGATGGACCGTGTCTTATCAGCAGGATGAAGGAAAAATGGTCAAATATCCATATTCGAGGAACATTGAAAAGCGTTGGCCCTTTGGTCTTGCAAAACAACTCCTAATTCGTTTATTTTCATGTTGCTTCTGAGATTGGAAAGCATATTTTTCATTAGGTATTGTTATTATAAAAGTGGAAGGAGGTTTTTGAGAAGAAAATAATCTCGAGAGCAATTATAAATTTTCAGATAAACTATGGTGTTGTTTGGGCAAGATAGATCAAAACACATTGACTTAATTTGATGAATTTGGAAGAATACATTTTGGAAAATATTACGACGATTGGAAAACATTGGCTTTGGACAATGCTTCGCTTTCAAAATTGGAATAGTTGTACCTTGCTGGTTATTATTTCTCTTGTAGGGCAGGTATGAATGGTTTATATTATAGTAAAGTAATTTGGGAGCTCTAAAAAATTTATGTGCTTTATTCGGGTGGATCAAATATTCGCAAAAATGGTTTTAAAAAAGAGGAAGATGACTTTTTAGAATAACGAAATGTTCCCTTTATGTTTATATTAGGTAATAACATTTTACACATCAGTGTTGATGATTTTGAAAACCTTTTCAAAATATTTTTCACGCACATAAAGAGACAGAGACGGAAACGTTTTCAAAACCTCGAAAAGGGGCTAAAATGTTTCGGGTGCTTGAATAGCATAGCATTGTTGTCATTTACCAGTTTGCAATAATGTTTAATGTACATTATATATTAAAACATATCAAATATTATCGAAAGTGAATAATCAAAAAAGCGTAATCAGTTTGTCGACAAGTCATGTTTTTTGGTTTCTTGAACCTGAGCCAAATCGTCAAACGGAATGTTCCTTTTGTGTTTAGACGTTCCCATAAAGATGGATTTCATATTCCCACATTTAGCCGCCGTATATATAGTCAAATTTTTCTCTTTGGCAATGTAAATCTCCCACTGGGTCTGGAATTGTACTTGGAATATCGGAACCCAAATTAAAGCATAAAATATTCATAGGACAAAAATGTTTGGAACGCGGAAATATCTGGATTTCTAAAGCAAAATTCATTTTGTGGATATTTTATCTCTTTTTGCTGGTGTTGTAACTGTATTATTATGTTGTCGACATATGGTCATCGTAGGTTTGTGGTCTCCTCGTATCACAATTCTATTAGTTGAGCTAGAGAAGCAGATGAACTGCGACGTGTCGGCGCGATCCACCAGCGTCGCATGCATAACAAAACGTTCCAAATTTATATGGGAAATACTTTTTTTTCATAACATACATATCATAAATTCATTTTGAATCAATGAAAATTATGCCATAGAACTTGTGGCAAAGTGTTCTCTAAATTTCTTCTACCTAATCCGAAATTTTATTTTGTCAAGCTTGAGCCATAAATGGTAAGGGCTTCGGCGGTGTGTTCCATTATTGATTCAAACTAAACAAAAGAAGTTCGGACAAAATATTTCTCGACTAGGTATTTACCAGGTTTGGCGAGTAAATCTAACTACTACTATCTAACACAATGCATAAAAATAGTTTATAAAACATATAAATATATATATATTTGAAAGATAATGCACCGCCTCAGTTCTTTATAAATTTAACATCCTGAATTAAAAACCGCGACGAAAAATTTGCAAAATATTTAGCTAGCTGTCTGGATTGAACAAAAAGTGAATTATCTCTTTTGTCTGTACTGCATAGATTTCCGCCAATATCTATAATATGATCCAGACAATAATCTATGCTATTGTTAACATGTATAGAAATAAATTTTATTAGGTTATTTGCTTTTCCAATAATAAAATTCCAATACTACTACTTAATACAAAATACGAAGTAATACCAAAACCACGTACAGTCGCATAGGTTTCCAATGAAATCCCCTTTTTGTAAAATGTATAATAATACTTCAATCAGAAATCTGTCCCGAATCAAATTTTGAGAAGCATATGGATAGGTATATCTGCTAGATAGCCTATCTGTAGTCACAATTTCAGACATTGAACAAATGCGATTGACAAATCTGAACATTGCGAAATTTTTGTCTTGGAATGCGATCATCGAGTGGTCATGGTCACCGAACTGCCCACAACTCAGCCCAGGGCGTAGCACCTTAGGTAGGCTTGACTGAACCGGAAAGACTTCATCTTCCCAACAACACTCACCCTGTTTGTCTCAAAGTGACTGCTGATGCAGGGCGATCCACTCGACTGAATGACTTTATAAAACAATACCAGATTTACATGAACGTATTCGGAATAATTTTACCGAAAGCTGTGAACGTTCGTTTAATCTATTTATTGAGTGGAACCGAGTAGTGTTAATTGGAATATACAAGTATTTCATTTTACAAAAACTCTGTATGTATACTGTGCTTTGATGTCATACGATTTCCCCAATTAGAAATTCATTTTTTCAAGCATGAGTCACGAATGGACCGCGCCTCAACGGCGCGATCCATTAGTATCCATGCTTCACAAACATGTCTCGACTAACATTCCTCTGGTTTCTAACTAGGGCCAGACGCTGCTGATAATAATCCACATCATCCCGTGAGGTTTGTGGTTGCATTAGTTAACAAGATCCTGCCAAAGCAATATCTGCAGTTGTTAATGAGATCTTTCGTTACATCAATGTTGAATTATCTCCTGATTGATACTATTCTAACGGAATTAGCTGAATTTCATGTCGGTAATGCGTTTGAATGATCGCAATAGCAAATATTCAGAATATCAAATGAGTATATTAACCGATTCTGATACATTCCCCACATCTCGAAAAAATGTGACATTTTGACTTCAAAATTTCCAAAACTTACAAAGAAATGCATTTTTAAATTATGTTACGCATATTACACGCATATTATGTGGAAATACAGAATATGCTTTATCGATGCTTGGGTTTGCGCACCAATCACATTATGTTTCCAATGTCCGGCATTTCACTGTATTCATTCTCTTCATCCAACGTATCATTGTCACTGGGGCTTCAGCGATTGCGTTTCCCACTCTGAAATATTCTCTTCGATTATGATTGTTTCAACATTGGTCACCGAGGCGCAGTTCAAAACTGTTGCTTTTGCTTGCAAATTTTGACTGAATTAAATGATTCTACCCTAAAGAAAATGACCAAAATCGAATGCCCAAAGGAGTGTGGGACGATTACATATATTGTTGTAACTGTAACCAACTCCTATGCAGCATATATTTACTAAAATATGACTTTTATATATTACGTTCAAATTTATTTTTCAGCTTCTCGTGCAAGGACATGTTCACAGCAAGAAATTCCACTACACACCAGCACATCACGCTTTACATAAGGTGATTCGCAAATCATACACGCATTTGAAAGGTATTGAATGATTTTAAATTACTTTGTTATATTAAATTTTATAGCACGTCGCGGTTTTATTATGCTCCTGTGTGGTTTTTTAATAACCATTTATTCCGAGATGAATATATCACGACCACAGAAAGAAACCTAGCCATACCAGGAATTCTCTTATGTGCCAAATGCTTGCTGCTACAAATAGACCTTGCTTGTATCGTGATTTTTCTAGGCAATAAACTAATACAGCATATACAAAATGAATAAATAAATTTATTCAGAATCCAATATTCCCGATCCCCGAAAGAAATACTTTGTTAAGCTTGATATACTTTTGTTAAACTTGATATACTGATGTCCGTCTGTATCTCACGCTTGACAAAATAACATTTCTAATTGGGTTCGTGACTTTTCAATTGAACTTAATGTTTTCAAGATTCTTATAAGTTTTCCTGGATATGAAAACCGTCATTTAGCTGCAGTGATATCTATGTGGTCAACACGAGACTATTCGTGTAAAATAATATGTTCAGAATTTGTCAAGTAAAGGAAAACATGTGTAAAAGCACATACATTGACCCCAACTGTCTGGAATCCTCTGAAGATACATGTTATCGGACCTGTGGTTATGAATGGAATATTGTAGTTTGAACGACTAAAAAAGGTTGAGAGTTTATGCAATAGGTGAACAAATTTAAACTGTTCATCTATGATCCATGATGGACGAAATACAAATGCAGCTATTTCAAGAGTCAAAAGATGTCTTACAACCACTATATACTGAAATACTAATGAAGTTCGCACTACATTAAGACACCTACATTGGGAAAAAGTCTTGAATACTCAAAAATCTAGAAGTGAAAAGTAATTTTTGTTGATTGACTATTTGATGGCCGGATAACTAGTTGTTATCATGTCGTCGTAGATAAGATATCTCGGGTTCGAACCAGGTACAAGTCTAGTTGATAGAACACACAGGTTTGGCTCAACCAGAAAAAACTCCCAGCAACAATAATAGTTCCCCTATAACGATAATTTAGTAACCAGCAGGTCGATATTAAAGATCTTTCACCCACAATGAAACGTTCGAATCTCAAATGATTGACTGAATACCTTACTGCGTACATTACTTAAATGTATTTATTTATACGGTTTATGAAATTTCAAACGAATCTTTTTCAGCGCTTCCCCACATATATGATATATATATATATATACCTGAATATTAATTTAAATTTGACAAACCAATTCAAGAACTTTTGTTCAAAGACATATTCAATTATCTCAGACTAATTTTTACCTTTTTATTACAAGCGGTTAACCAAAAATCACTTCCTGCTATGATAGTATTGAAATGAATTCAGTTTAGTACACCGGAGATAGTAATTATACTGCTTATAATTGGTACTTATTGAACTAACTGCACGAAATATGATAACTCTGACCTACGATTGCGAGCAATTTGGCAATTAAAGAATTATTTTGTCAAGTGTGGCTCACTGATGAATCGTCTCGCTCAGGTGTAGATTACCAGTGACGCACACTTGGTTGAATCTGGCGTTAAATAAATTTCCGAATTTTTATGACATTGATAAATTGTTATTTAATAAAGTAATCATTAGTTAGGAAAAGTATCAAATGGAAAAAATGATGTAGGTTTCGCGGACTTTCCCTCCGTATACAGCTACACACAATACAAAGTTACTTATTTTTTTTTTACAAATCATCATGCAGCCAAAAGCAGCACTTTCGAAAAATAAAAACATATATCCCAATCAGAAAAATATATCAAAACATCTTTTCATAGGTATGTGTCACTCATGGATGGCGTCGACGAGACGCAGTCCTTCTGTGACTAACATTTGTCAAAATAAAATTTCTGATTCGAATAACTTAACTTTTTTTGTTGTTTATTATTTTGTTCTCAGATTTTGAAATTGCTGTACCAGAGGTTGTTGACGTACTCGGCAATCACGTGACTCACGATTTACAGCATCACAGTCGAAAGCGACGCAGTATCCAATCATCACCCGATTCGGAAACACCAACATTCTATAAAATATCTGCTCATAATGAGAAGTTTCATATCGGTCTTCTTCCAAATAAAATGTTCCTCGATCCTGATTTCACTGTAAAGAGAATTCGCCATGATAAAGATAGCGGAAAATTAATCGAGGAAATTGATACCAACGTTGAAATGGATTGTCACTTCAGTGGAAACTTGATTTCGCACGAAAACAGCAGTATTGCAATCAGCTTATGTAGTGGAATGGTGAGTGCAAATATATCATTATTGCGAGGCTGCTTGATTCACGAGGGGGGGGGGGTGGAATAAATATATCTTTTTTTTTATCTATTCTTCTGAAATATATAACCTCCATTAGTTCGACACTATACATGGATCGGGTTTAAACACTATTTAAAATCGATTTCTGTAGGTGATATATTGTTTTTCTTTTTCAGTTCCAACTCTAAAATTGCACTCAAATCTAAACTCTTTCAAAATAAAGAAATGAAATTCAAGAATTCCCCGAAGAACAAAATATATCTGAATTTTGTATTGTTAACCCTTAAGATTAAAGTCCCTGGACAATGAACTCTATTATATGGACGAAAGTCTGCAGATTGTTTCACTGAAAGAATTTATTTTGCGCAATCAAAGCCACGTGGAATAAATAATAAATTAGCAGTGCCTGTGAATGGGAATTGCTGCCAAAACGATTAAGTTTATTATGAGATTTATTTGGTTTGAATTTATTATTATGAATAAATGCAAAATAAGATAAGTTGCAAAGCAATAATTAACGACCCGAGTAAGTTCGCCTATAATATTCAAAGCCCGTATATCTTGCATTGCAATAATTTTACTTTTAACGAGCATTTATGTATTTTTGTTTGTAATAAATGGATTTTTCTTTTACACACGTAAACTTCGTCCATCTTTTATCATATAATTTGACCATAGTCAGGATTATTGAGAACAGAAGAAGATGATTTTATAGTTGAACCAATACCGCCTGAAGTTGAACATGGATTTTCTCATCCTCAACATCCTCATATTGTTTATAAGAAAGTACATTTGAAGAACAATGATGTCCATTACTGCGGAAAATCAAAAAGACGTAAGGACGGTTGACTTTGGCTTTCTGAATCCTTGTTCTAGTAGAGTAGAAATATGAGTCAAATTCAAATAATAACTTTATACCTATATATTCAGAGCTGTAGTAGAATGTTTCTGTACTAATTTTAACATTACGCTGTAAAAGGTAAATTTCAAACATATTCTACTTTAATATGGTTTTTCCTTCTAGATCCAACTCCGTTACCAAAGGATGATGCCGAAGATCTTCGATTCATGTCAGACGGTTCATTTTTAATCCGGCAAAAAGAAAATACTTATAATCTATCAAATGACAAGTCAATGCCAAATACAAATGAAGAATCCAATCATGCCTTCAAACGAATAAAACGAGATATTTCTCTTGTAAACAAACGTCGTAGTAAAATTGTTGAGACTTTAGTCGTTGCTGACCAAGATTTAATAGAGAAACATAAAACAGATCACGTGGACGTCGCTACATATATTTTAACTGTTATGAATATGGTGAGATTTTAAAACCTGAGAATTATATATTCTGTTTCTACTTAACGAATTAATAATATAAAGAATGCAATTACATATTCGACATTTAATTTGAATTTATTGTCGAATCGGTTTCCTGCATTGTCTAAAACATAACAAAGCGTCGTTCTAAATGTTGTGACTGCTAGATTGAAAGGGAGTAGGCTAATCTAATATTTCGCAGCCTTGCAAAATTGCTGTTATTAACTCGCCAATAAGTAGTGTTCATAAATTCAGATTCAGTCGTTCCTTTTTATTATATTTCACTAATATGTAAGCATGGTCTGGTCTCTGAACAAAATTTTTTTATTTGTGGCGTTTCCGTGATGAAAGTATATACAAGATGTGTGTGTAGTTACTAATTTTGTGATTTCTCTGTGTTGATCTATTTCTTGTCTGTCATACACCTTGTAATGATTCAATGTTTTTAGGTCAGTGCATTGTTTCGAGATGGCACTCTTGATACAAACGTAGATATTATCCTGATTGGTCTCACTTTACTGGAAGATGACAAGGTTAGTTTTTCAAGTTCCGCTTCAATAGTTTTGTTCCAAACCTATAGCTTTGGTTGTATCTACTATTATAGAATGTTTTGCCACAATGATTCATTTTCACCCATGAGCTACAGTAAAAAAATGTTTTATAGGAGATCGATCTAGTCCATAAAGCGGGAAAGTCGTTGAAAAACTTTTGTCATTGGCAAAGTAATGTAACTACATCGCAAGGAAGAAGGCCCGACCATTCTATTTTACTAACGGGAATCAATATTTGTGTGGATAAAGATGAACCGTGTGATACCCTTGGTTAGTCAGTGAGTAGTTACGTTCCTTGTTGAAATTTGCAAGATTATCAAAGTTTTATAATCAATTCAGTTTTTAAAAGACGCGATTGAATGCTCAATCCTAGTCTAAAAAGCACAAGACTTAACTTGATATTGCATATTTTAGCTTAATTCTTCTAACTGGGATTGTCACATTTTTTCGTACACTGCAGATCTGAGATGCATGTGGTCACTCACTACTCAGTTTGCATTCATCTTGTGACCGTCCAAACACTTTCGAAAACGACAACCTCGTAACCGAAATCAGTTGTTGTGTCAGTTTGTGGTAATTACTGCTGCACAAATAACTCTTCTTGTGTGAAACAGGTCTAGCCGAGATCGGTGGTATGTGTAGTCTGACTGGAAGTTGCACAATTAACGAAGATACCGGACTTGGATTAGCCTTCACGGTTACACATGAAACGGGACATAGGTAATTTTTTTCAGCGAAGTAAATATAGTGTATTTCACAGAGATAATATCTGTGACTATAGGTCTGTAAACTGAATAAATATTTAAATCAAATAATAAATTATCCGAAACAGTTTCAGGTACACTATTGGATTGGCTTAGCTTTAGGCCACTGTGACCAACTATGGCTGATGCTCGAGAAAAAAATCCGCAAAAGAGGCATTTTAAATGCATTCTATCTTTTGTATTTTTCGTTAAATCCATGGACCAAGTGGTAAAATATATATTGTAATATTCTGCGTGGGAAAGGATTGTTCAATTGCTTTTGTTTAGTTTTGGAATGAGACATGATGGACAGGGAAATGCCTGCAGTAAATCAACTGGTCAAATTATGTCTCCAACTATCAATACTTTGAATGGAGTTTTCACGTGGTCATCTTGCAGTAGAAAAGCAATGGAAGAATTCCTGAAGTATGGTTTCTTAAAAATTATTATAAACGGGCACCTGATCTCATCTGAAAATTGGTGAAAGATGACTGATGATGGAGCGTGAAAAAACAAAATATAAGATTAATATTTTATGGCTGTTTTTGGGACAACCAACGACAATTGGTATTCTTTGAAGCGACAGATATATTTCGCTTTTTTGCTTTATGATGTCATCTCTAGTGCGTTTGATATATTTCTGCTCACGCATACGTATCAATCCCAGAGCGATATAATGAAAATAAAATTGCTTCTTACATCAGAAAATTCGATGAATTTGTCCCAGTAACTTTATATCAATACTTTTGTACACTGCTAGACAACTAATAATGAATAATTCAACATCGTAATCCAACACTTTTTTTGACAGAACAAATCAGTCTCGGTGTTTGGATAATATTCCACGAAGAATATCTAAAATTGATCATACCATACCGCGAGAACTTCCAGGGCAAATATATAGTGCTGATGACCAGTGCAATCTCCAATTTGGCGACGACTGGAAACTGTGCGACTCCAGATATGTTACCGACAAGGTGAGCTATATCATAGCAATTTCGATGTGTATCTATGAAAGGTCATCCTGGTTGTAGTGGTTGTAGGACGTTACTACGATAATGCACTTCTTATTGGTAAATATATGGTTAATACATACAATTCTAACTCACTTCAGGACTATAAAGATTAGAAAATATAAAGATTATAATATTGTAATAGTATTTGCCCAAGATGTGACATATATATTCGCATATTATGTCAACGTATCTATAAATTAATTCTTTAAGCTAGCCCAGAATGCCTGTTCAAGAAAACGCTTTCATTCCGAACCAAAACGAACGTTTTTTTCAGGATTATCTATGTAAAAGTCTGTGGTGTCAACGGAGTGATAATTCTTGTGCGGCAAAATTTGTACCAGCCAGTGAAGGCACAGTGTGCGGAGACAATTATGTGAGTTTTTTTTTCCATGGATGCTATTCATTTTTGTCGCCCAGTTCGAACACTGCGACAAAAGTACTATGAAATTACTACTACCAAGCCCATAATTGGCGTAGAATGGCGATTTCATGTTTTTATTCAATATTTTCGAGTGGAATTACTGCCAAAGATTTTACCGCATTTTTCAACAGAATAATCTAAATCAATGTTTGTTCTATACATATCTTCAGTGGTGCCGTAGAGGAAAGTGTGTGCCATATGGATCGTCTGGTCCACGGGTAGTGAACGGAGGTTGGTCAAAATATGAATCATGGTCTGATTGCAGTAGATCGTGTGGAATCGGAGTGTCAATAAAAATTCGTTATTGCAACAATCCTGAACCTATGTACGGTGGAAGGCATTGCGAGGGAGAAGATCGAATCTATAAATTATGTAACGTATTGGTATGTATATATAAACTGCAATTTTGTCTCTATTCATTTTATGTAAAAATAAGTACAGTCATTCTCTAGCAGAGAATAAGGGAATAGAAAGAGCAGCAGTCAAAATTTAAGTGAAAAAAACTCAAAAAAAAATGGAAAAATCAAATAAAAAAATTTAAAAAAATCAATATCCAAATATGGCACTGTGATTATTTTAAATAATTTCATCACAATTTTCAAGGATTGTCCTCCTTCGGCTGACGATTTCAGATCTCAACAATGCGCCGAGTACAATACTAAACAATATCGTCACCAATACTTCAAGTGGGTTCCATATACAAATTATTGGAAGCACGGTACGTGTCTAAATATATATATACCTCATAACATAATATGATTTCATTCTGTTTTATGTACACTGTAATACCAAAAGTTCAGTAAAATCGCCGTTTTTGACGGTAATTTCACTCGACGGTGTTGAAATAAAATCCTAAATCGACTTTTCGGCTGTTGATGGAGTCACGATCAAAATGCTCTTCAACAACGGCCCTAACAAAGCATAAATTTCATTGCCAGCTTCGAATTTCAATATTATACATTACAATTACTGCAAATGAACAGCAAATTTACTGTAGTTGTACCTTAGTGTATTTAATTTACAGGATCAAATAAATGCGAACTTATATGTGAAGCTGAGGGCTTCGGATTCTTCGACAGACTCTCGCCACAAGTCAAAGACGGCACTTCTTGTGATGACGATTCTAACAGTGTTTGCATTGCAGGGAAATGTGAGGTTAGATTGGTTTATGATTGCTTGTCTGGAAAAAATGCTTTTCATTCATATAAATCAACTTATATACAATTTTAGTCGGTGGGTTGTGACAGAGTTCTTCATTCCAAGGCCACAGTTGACGTCTGCGGTGTATGCAAAGGAAATAATGAGACATGTCGGCTATATATCGGGAGTAACACAGATGTGGTCAAAGACAGCGGTAAATTGACAATGATTATATGTTAAATCAATACACACCTTATCTCTTCTTTAATTGGTTATGTTTTTTTTACTTACAGGTTACCATTACGTTGTAAGATTGCCACTTGGTGCCAGTACTATCAAAATTTGGGAAAATGTTTGTTGCACTTATTCGTATATTGCTGTTAGAAATGCTTATAATTCAAGCAAGTAGGACAGTGGATTCTTAACTTGTTATTTATCAACCATGGTTTCCTTTTATGTAATAACTATTTATTTTCATATGTTTAGATATTATCTCAATGGAAATTGGGAGATTGACATGCAAAAGCAGACGAAATTTGCAGGAGTGAAATGGGAATATACCAGAAGGTTCTCCAGGCCGCAAGAATTGAAAACAAATGGATCCATAACGGAACCTATTGTTATTGAGGTAGATCGATATACATGTGTGCATACATTCCCAATCGTAAAAATTATTTTGGAAAATCTTTGTCGAGTATAGGTCGCTGATGGATCGCGTCCATGAGACGCGATCTATCTTTGACGCATACATGAAAAAATGGACACAGAATCTTCCTTTTCTTCGTTTTTTTCGTATCATTTTCTTCGGATGTACAAAAAGCTTCAAACCATCAACACTGCTATTTCATAGCAAAATGTGGGGATTTTGATTTCTTTCACAGGCCTTGATAATGGGCAAAAATCCTGGAATATCATATTCCTATTACTTGAGTGAAATTGACAACGAACTACCTTATGAAAGAATAAAAGAAGAAACGTTAACAAACATCACATATAACTGGAGGATGATCTTCACTGATTGCACAAAATCTTGCGCCGGAGGTAATTATAAAATATCTTAATCTTTTACTTTTTGTGGCAAAATATCGATTGTATATCTTTATTTCAAAAATACAAATAAAATAAAACTGTGGCAAACTTTATGTTCAGAAATTTGACATAATTTCTTTGAGTGGTCATATCACAATTCCATACATATCACGTTTAAACGGCGTGGCAAACTGTGTTCATTTTTGGAAATGTTAAAGACAAATTCTAACGTAAAATAAAGTATAGAGTATAATCTTTAATAATGTACTTTCTATTTAAGGGACCCTATCAAAAATGACAGAATATAGCTATATTTACAAACCAAATTTGATTCAAACAAATTTGCTACATGTAAAAATTCCAAAAAACGAAATTATTGATGTTCAGGAACTCGACAGGGTTTTGCGAGGTGTATGGAAAATGAAGTAAACCAGACTGAAGATTATTTTTGTCAACATTTACCGCGTCCACAAAATACAAGCGGCCAATGCAACATGCTGCCTTGCCCAGCTAAGTATGATTTATGATGATACCATTTTCTTGGTTTTTACTTCCCTGGTACTATAGCTCTAATCATCAATTTTATTTTGTTTAGCATAAGTCACAGATCCATCGGTGACTCATACTTAGCAAAAGAGTTTTGGGACATCTATGAAAGGATGTTAATGCCTATTCCTACGTCCAAACGGAACGTGTGGTTATTACTCGGTATTGAATAATAGAGATATATAAGATGTTGAAGTTGTACCACTCTTCCCTTCGATCTAATCTAGTGTAATGTGTTTAAGGTGGCTCAAACGCCGTTGGCAAGCTTGCAGTGCACCATGTGGTAGTGGGATAAGGACGAGAGAGGTTGTTTGTAGCAGAACTACCTCAGGAGGAGGAGAAGTTGTTTCTGATGAATTGTGTAATAATCCAAAGCCATCACAAAGCAAAATTTGTTTTCCTAAAGAATGCTTGTCGAAGTGGAAAACTGGTCGTTGGACAAAGGTTTGTTGCATTAAAATCACATTTTGCTTATTGAACCTTTTATAAAAACAAATTGATTACATTTTTGCTGCATTTCTTCTGCCAAAATGTACGTTATAAATAAAAGTCTTTCTTCATGCTGCTGCTTTACGCTGACTGAAATATAAACTTTGCCTGCAACCCACTCAAATTACTCTCTGAATTCCAAATCATCGGAACCTATAAACCTTACATTCTCTTCCACACAATATTATAGTGTTCCAAAACATGTGGGAAAGGACAACGTACTCGTAATGTATATTGCGCCGATGAGGCAGGATATCAGAACAGCGATAAATGCACACTGGAGAAAAAGCCAAAATCCAGAAGAGGATGTCGAATAGCAAAATGTCGACGTCAGTATCAATGGTTAATCACAGCATGGGGAAAAGTGAGTGACTGAATCTTTTCGTCTAGATATTTTTATTAAGTGCTGGTCATTTACAAATTTTATCTGTTCTATTCCAACTGTCAGGCGTATTAGATTAATCAAGGGTCACATGCGAATTTAGTACATTCCTATCGAAATGAGAGTCATTTTTAATACTTTTTATTGATAAATATTGAAAGTGTTGAAAGATGATGCTTGACGATTATTCTTTTACTCAACAGTGCTCCACAACATGTGGACAAGGGAAACAACACAGAAAAGTGAATTGCACTAGAAAAAATAGAAAAGGTGGATATAAACCTGCAAAACAAAAGAGATGTAAACAAAGACCTAAGCCACGGATTTCAAAGACAAGAACATGTTTCAAGAATACGTGTATTACCCCGACTGCACGAGCAGCGTTTAATGGCTCATTCCAAACTACAGTCGATAACAATTTGCTTCCTATTGTAATGAAATCGTTGTCAAAGAATTATAATTCCTCTCAGGAAAATTACAATCAGTCGAAAACAGGATGGATCACGAGTGACTGGCAAGAGGTATTTGAATAAATGCTAGCTTTGCACATATTAGAACTGGCGAAACCGAATCCTATGGAATTCGAATCTGATTCAGATACTTTTTTCGAATCTGACCGAATCACTGAATAATAATATTAAATATAAATAATAAATAAATATTAATATGAATAACAAATAACCCATTTTTTATCATTGGAACTGTATAGATACTTATATACATTTATAGAAATGTGTAGATACAAATTACTAATATCAGCATAAGCAGGCATATAGGGAATGTATTTTTGATTGACACTCCATGCCTGAGCGCGGAAATTTTCATTTTTACGACAAAATACAGCCGATATTGGTCAACTTTGTATTTTGTGGTTAAATGTGAAAATCCCATCTAATTTAGCAAGTTTTTGTTCTTACGAACGATTGGCGATTAATTCGAATAACTTCGAATCGATTCGAATGACCGCATCAAAGTGCCCAGCACTAGCACATATGCATAATATGCCAGTCAAAACCTCATTTATAAAATGCAACACTCGTTTTACATTTTATGTGAGGCTTCTCATATTAGTGGTTCTTCCTTGCTCCGTTTGGGTTAATGCTTCCGACATTGTTTAGCGTGATTAGCAATGAAAAATGCTATCTGTTTACGGTAATATACGAGGCGCTTCATAATCAGTTTCCATCAAACTCCAGATACATTTTCCACTTTTATAATTAGTACGCCTATAAAGTGCAATGTGGCCGATAGTACAACTACAGGGACTACCAAATTTCCTTCTACATGTTTTAACAAATCCCGTACAACATATTTTACGTGTACTCAATTTAGTGTTCTCTAACATGTGGAGGTGGAACGCAGTTCAGAAGAGTCGAATGTGTTTCTACAATCAACGATTGTCAACAGAGGAACAAACCAACCACAACACGTCCTTGTAATATATATACTTGTCCCGCTGAGACCCAGGGTACGTTGACTTATATTATAATAATCTTTTGTTAACGCAAATAGGGTAAGTGTAATTGGGAAGTCATGTAGTTCGGCCGAAGTACGAATTATCATACCCTGGGTTGAGTGGACATAGATTTTACGAGCTGGTCTTACCAGGACTCTAAAATGAGATCTTTGATCTGCGATGATATTGTGAAAAATAAATGTCAACGTGCCCATTCGAATATTCTCTTAAAGGGAGCAATTGGCACTGTAGTTCTACAGGAATTTCTTCTGTGCGTAGATATAATCAGGTGATGTTTACTTCCAAGTTTGCAAATTATTGTTGGTTATTACGTGTGATGCCATCAATATTAGATTATTTCAGAAAGTTGATACTTTCTCTCATTTCATTCTCTCATTTCAATGATTTTTTTTGTAAAATAAACCGGAATAGCACATACGCATTTTTTGTCAGATGAGTACTGCACGGATAACTTCTCTTGGTGTTTCTTGGTTCCGCATCATCGAACATGTGGACATAAATATTTTGGATCTCAATGTTGCAAATCATGTGCAAATTCTGATTCACCTCCAACAAAATGAGTGAAGATTTTTGCAACAATACATTTAAAAAATGTTTCTTACAAAGATCATCGTTTTGGTGGAGTTTGCTCAAATTTCGGGGTTTGAAAACGATAAGTTCATTGAAGTGATGACCTACAAAAGAAAAAACTTGTTTTCGAACAGCATCATAAGTGTGTATTTTTAATACAAGTGTTTTAACAGTAAGCAAACATGAACAGCTCTTACATGTATCTTTGATGTATACATACGTTCAAAAATATGAATTGTGATTGTTTAAAATTGTGTATAATTTTTTAATGCAGTCAATACTCCTTCTTAATTAGTGACTCTAAAATTAAGTGAATTTACCTATTTTGTTTATTAAATTTAACAAACGTAACTTTCGACAATAAATGGGTTAAAGTGAAATAGGGTTAATCAGATACCAAATTTCACCAAATTTGTGAAAATCCTTTGAAAATAAAATCGGTAAACCATGTACGTTTGCCAAAGAATTGTAACTCTAATTCAATCCTTTCCTGAAAGGGAAAATCGGGAATATAATCTCCGTATTGAACAAACAGTTGTTTTGTCAATATTACGACTTCAAAATATCAGAAAAATGTATCTGATATGATATTAGCTCATCAATTTTCAAAATGTACCAGTTGAGCGTTTGATTTTTGACCTCAGGTGACATTAGGCATATTTGATAGTTTGGCTTATATATTACTTTGCGCATTGTATTTGGAATTTTCTTTAATTAATTTTCAGGCAATTTCCGTCCGAAATTATTTCAATGCAGTGTTATGACTATTCTTATCTATTCGAAAACTAATTCGTACACATATTTCTTGAGTTATCAAAAAATAAATTGTTTCAAAATCATTTCAAATTACTGTGCAACAAGTTGTAAAATTTGTATTTCCTCTTTCACTCTCTGTATTTCTTATTGTGGTCGTTTTTGTAAAATTATATATTTCTTGTCTATGTGACGTAATGTATGTTTTGGGTACTACTAGAAAGTAATTTCAGAACAACTTTTTATGGAGATAAATGCGCCTTGGCTTTGTGATTGCGAATGAAACTAACGCATTATACTCGGAATGAAACTAACGTCTTATACTCGGAACTGGCCACAAAGGGCTCGAAACCTCGAGAAAACTAAATTATACTTTGTTGTGCATCACACAGGTTGGATTGAAGCATTTTATCATTAAATGATGTTCAACAATACGACTCGATTGTTGGGTAATAGAAAAGCAGTGCACAACAGTACAATCCCACTTTCTCTGGGGCTCCGAAATATGAACAACCCAAATGTAATAATGTAGTTTAGCCGCATTACGCACTCAGCCCCCTTTGATCTAGAATGGTGCTTTTTCAATTTCGATTGCTCGATTTGTTATCGGAGTAAATCTGAAATGATCAAAATTATTGCACCTTCCTAAATATCCTGTTTCTTCTTTGAATGACTCTACAGTCCATTTTTTCTACCTAGGACCTACCTAAGTTAATGCTTATCATTGATGCCCATAGCAAAAGTTAAGCCAAGTCATCTTTTTTTTTAAAAAAATACGTCATAAGCAATTCACATTTAGATAAACTCTAGCGAGATATAAAAAAGGATAATGAAATTCTTCATGGGTCTGGAAAAGCACCATTCGACTGCCTTCATTGTAGCATGTAATACATTTAGTCCCGCCCATACAACGCCCCTCGTTAATTCAAATCCCGATCGATAAAAAAAATGGGAACTATATGAAGGCAATTGTGCTTTATAAAATAAATTACACCAACTTGGCGGTCAGTATACCGCAACAAAGCTGCCACAAGTCGACGTGTAAATTTACTTTAGATAGTTGGATCGGATGTACACAAGCATCAAGTCAATATTTACATCTATTCTTTATGTGTGATATCCTTTGTTCGCGACCATTTGATTAAATCGATTTTTATGCAGCCTTCATTTAATGTAACTTCATTTTATTGAAGTTTTAATTTTATGTGGAGGAAATAGCGAATTTCTCCGTAGTTTATGTTCATTCATAAAGGTATCTTTTGTTGAAAAGGTGTATAACGTCATGCAACTATATTGGCAAATCAAATATAATTTCCCAAGTATGGGCTATAGACAATATCATTTCTTGACTTTGTCGAGCATGAGCCACAGAAAAAGCGCGTCTTTGGGGCGTAATCCGCGCTGGATAGAATGGCAAGACGCAAGATAAATTCTGCAACAGGATATATTTGTATTGTTTGTTAATTGTAAGCAGAAAATATAATTTTATTATTCATTCATCGATTGAGAAAATTCATTAAACAAAACATTTTTCTGTGATTGGATTATGCTTGTTAATGACAAGTCTTGTAAATGCCTTCTATATAATGTATAGAACTATTTGATTTTTTTCGCAAAGATGGGTTGTTCGACTTGGTTACTGTGAATAATTCACCGAGAATTGTTCATGAAAATTAAAAAATGACTTCAAGTAAAAATATTTTTACCTAGTGCCATGGTATAAAGTATACCTATTCCTGTCATCTTTTGGGTATGCTACTATCAGGTGTATTTCGCCAAGATACTGTCTCGAATGTTATTGGCATATATTTTTGGTACATTCGTGACAAGGCAAGGCACAATTAGTTAAAATGATATAACATACTGATTTGGCACATCTCATAATTCGCAAATCGAGATGAAATATATGTAAAACAGGGAAACGTTCGTGTCGAATTTAAATATGAAATGCTTTGACTTTGCCCCAAAATTGCGGCTAACAAAGGATATTTAATACGATAAACTTTTACTACTTCCCAATCAGAAAAACTTGTCAAGTATCATTAACCAATGGATTGCGCAGCCTTGGCGCGACTTTTGATTTACGATTTATGTTGACCAGTGACGGACTGACCACAACCTAATCAGAGATTTGTTATGTCGCGCATGGGCTGAAGATGGAAGTTCTTCTTGCCCAGTCAGAATTTGGTTTAAAAAGATCTTTTGTTGAGTATGAGTCACTGATGGATCGCACCGTCAAAGTGCGGTTGATCTGTGGCTTATGCTTGACAAAATACCATTTCTGTTTGGGTGATTGCATGACCCAGCAGAGATTCGTACTTAGTGTTTTCTCTGCTTGTTTTAAATTAAGGCCTAACAAAAAAATTAATTCTGACACTGGGATGTACCACAGATGATTCTTTTCTTGACGGCACGATCCGTCACGGGCACATACTTGAGTTGCATACTCTGACTGCAGTGGGATAACACATGCTGTTTTGTTCTGTTTTGTTCTGTTTAATTGAAGACATATGGATCGTGCCGAATCTATAATATTTTTGAGCATGGTTTTAATTTTCGCACTGCCATCATTTCCCGCGATCTGACAAATTAAATGTTGACGAGTGTGTACACCGCTTACTGTTCTTTACTTGCTTTACTTCAAAAATTATCTTTTCAAGTTAAGATGACGTCTTCGTGAATGTCACCCCAAAAATTACTAGGGCTTTTCCGGCATTACGTAATGTTTTAGCAAATCTCAGTAATACAGTCAGAAAGCTACCAGACACGCGCTGCGGCAAAGACTCGTGGTCGATTGTTGATATTTCAACGAAATCATTTGCAAAGATTGTTTGCCATACTCCCGTTTTAAAAATTGAGTACAGTGTGGGTTCTCAAGCATTTCAAAGGTGCCGCTGTATATCAATGTTTGCGCAAACAATGCAGCTAATTGTACTACACAAATATAATGCGGTATACAGCCCACGGAATAATTTTGTCAAATCATCACTAGTTAAGTATGGGTCATTGATGGATCGTGTTTTTTCGACGCGATCGATTAATGGCCCATACTTAACTAATCTCTGAATGAGGTAACAACAAAGAACGAATGATCCTACGCTTTACAGGAAATATCAGTTGGACTTCTCGAACCTGAACCATAAATGGATCGCACTACCTATGGACGCTATCAGTCGTATATGTTTGTCAGGACAAAATTTCTGAGAGTAATATTGCTGTACTTCCATAACTGCCTTTTTACCATCAAAAATTCATAAATATGACAAATAATCTTCATTTCTCGTTTTTTTATTATAAAACACGCTATTTATTGGTGATGTTGAAAATATACTGCTATATAAATATCAGAAACAAGTAAAGAAAATATAATAATAATAACAAAATAAAATAGTAATATAATAAAGAAAAAAATCAGTAAATTCCAGTATTGATGGAATAAAATAAATAATACACAAAAAGCACAGTGGTGTTTGATGTCAAAATTTGTACAAAAAATGGTAAAAATAAATCAGTAATCAATAATTAAATTCGACTGTATCAAGTCCAGGATAAGGTTTGAACGATAAGTAAATTTAGGACTGGTAAATGCAAAGATCATACTTGATAGTGGTATAATCTAAACCGTGATTTTCTCTATGAATATTGGTAAGTTTGGACAGTGAATGAATCATGCCCAACGACACAATTCATCTTTGGCCCCATACTTGACTGGAAGAAACTTTGGCTATACGTGATATAATAAACGCCTTGAAGAAATTGGTCAAAATGAAAGTGAAAAGCGTAAAAATTCATCGAGCCAGTCGATGCCGTATGATTTTGACCGAACATGATGAAAGTTGTAGAATGAAAGATTGAGCAACACAATGTATCCAATCAAAAATTATTTTTGTCGAGTATGAGCCACAGATGAACCGTACCTATTCATCGCGATCCATAAGCAACTCACACTCAGGCAAAGATGTTGAAAACTAAGATAGGATTTTCTAATTAGTTCAAGCACTATAAATATCATCATCATTAGTCGCAGTATCAAAATGCACAGTCATGACTTGCAAAGGGAATGGTTTAAAATTTGAATAAGCTAACATAATGGACACAGCGCAAATTTAAATGCCGAAAGCGTTTTGCGCGATTACATCACGCGTTGAAGAGCTAGTGTTCGACTTTTTCACAAACAAAAATAAACATTGATCGAGTTTTGAACAAAATTGCAAAAATATATATAAAAAATGAGTAGAATTGGTGAAGTAAGGTTTAGGGATAGTGTAACAAAATAGAAATTTAATATGAAAATTATGTTATGATTATCTGCTAAATTGGTGGTTTGGGAGTTGGAGATAAATAAACTAATAAGTTTGAACAAATGTATCAAATCGGGCATTCTAGATGAAGTTTCGGATTATATATTTTAATTGAGATTCGCCCTATCCAAAGTTTTATTTTAGCAAGGTTGACCCATAGATGAACTGCAATTGCCGCCAAGAAAATCGCAGTCTATCAGAGATGTAATGATAAACAATTGACGTATGCACTAATTTTTTATCATTCGGTGCTTTTTGTCAAGATAACGCCTTTATTGCCACCAGGGCTGACGCAAAAGTTGCACACTGCGAAGTCAATCGATGCCAGCGAATGACCTTTCAACTAGTTTTGTCAACCTGTCTCGCAGTAGAAGGAAGGCTCTGGTTTCCAACGTGTAGCTCAGCTGAATCCTCTTCCACATTGAAAAGGTTGCCTATTTTATTAGACAAACCAATTTTCAGAAACCGAATTGGAGACGTCTTCAAACGCCTTTGCATGATTTGCAGCATTGCGGACCAAAAAATTTGTGCGAACACGTGTTATGTTGAGGTACCAGGTAACACCACTTATATTTGTCTTCGCACGGGGGTTCTTCTGCAAAGCAAAAAGAAAAACTTAAGTAAACAATAGGTTTTATAAATTCAAATAAAACTAGAAGTTTAGCTGTATCAATAAATAGTCCTTTTAAATATTGACTGTCAGCAAGGCGGTAAGCAGCGCCTAGAAAGAACCAACTAACATAACAGTCACTTATATGACAAAGAAAAAGTTACTACAATATGTAGCCTTAGAACCCCATTTAAAGAAGAAAATATCCCAAACAAAATTGAACTATACTATGATAAAGTGCTTAAAAATATTTAATATATTACCTTTCTTTAGCGTTCTTGGACACTGGTATGTGTTGCATGATCTTGCGTTCAATGGTCTATCGCGACTAGAACATGCTCTTGATACCTTGCCTCCTTGCATGCACTTTACTGTTCTGACTTGACGACCTCCACCGCAGGTTGCCGAACACTGCAGATAAATAAATTAATATTTAATCAATCGTACATATTGGACAAAAAAAAAACTTGAACATTCAGATAAAATTCGAACCTGGCGCCATGGCGAAGCAATCCATTTTCCTTGGTGTGTTTTGAAGTGCTGGTGTGTCACGTGTCGCGGCGACGTCGTCGTAGGTTTCGGTTGACTGGTTATTGTCAGCGTCGGCGCCAGAGTTGTTGTTGGACATGCGCGCTTTGAACATGATTTTACCAAGGAGATTTTGGGTTTTTGAGTGTGGCTGCACTTCCTCGGGTTCACAGATTTGTATCTACCAGTCCTGTCTTTGTAGCTACACTTGAGCTGTCGATTTTGCTGCCCTTCTCCGCAAGTTACAGAACACTGAAGAAAAAAAGGTATAGTTTAGCCTAGGGACTGACTACTTGAGCATTGTATGCGACAAAAGAAAATGTGCATGTTATAATAACTTACCCTTCTCCATGCAGTTATGAACCATTGGAATCTCTTGCGGCAATAGGACACAAGACAAGTTTGTCGGTAATGAGGTTTCTGCGATTTGTCACATCTGCTTTCAGGCAACTTTCTCATTCCACTTCGACACGATACTGGACGAGTTCGGTAACCACGACCACACAGTTTGGAACACTGAAAAATGAATATGGTTCTATTTTGTTTGCCTCATTTTACGATGTGATATAGGCTATTTACTTATAGGCAAAGATTATTTACCTGTGACCACGCTCCAGTTTTCCACTGTGCCGGGCACTCTTCTTTGGCACAAATTTGATTCCTCATTGGCTTGTTCGAAAGATCGCACCGATTAGGTGGAACATATTCTTCCCCATCTGTGGTGTTGCGTCGACAGGTGACTCTCCTTGTTTGTAAACCGCCACCGCAAGTGCGACTACATTCGCCCCAATCTTCTGTCGCCCATCTGTAAATATAACGTAGCAGAATATTGAAAAACACAATCTAAATCAGTAGCATAGAGACACAAATTTTGTTACGTTTTATCTAACCAAGGCATCGTTCACTATTTATTTATTGTTTATTCGTTAAGAAATGACGCAAATATGTAAGTACCTTTTGAAGCTCTCCAATTGGTTATCGTTACCCTTGTTACTGTGTATCCTTATAATTGACGAGTATGCATTCGGTTTTCACCAGCATAGCAGAACGATTAGTATTTAATTCACGTTTTCTGACAGCGAATTACATTGCGTTTGGTTCATAGTGTTTTATGAATAACTTAGAAACTCACCCAGCGGGACAGGGTTCAGTGTTGCACAATTCTGTACGCTTTTCCGGCTTCGGAGATGACATGCAAAAACTATCATCAACCTTCTTAGTTTCATCTTCCAAACAAACGGCAATGATGTCTTGGCGACCTCCTGCACACGACTTAGAACAAGAAGACTTTTCTTTCCTCCATATGTATTTATGCATCACTATTGGTTCGTAAGGCAGCGCATTGTCGATTTCTTTCAATGCATATGAATATGCTATTCCTGGATTATCTCTCACGATTAAAGCCTGCAAAAAATAAAAATGACAATTGATAATACTAGCGCTGCGCTATTTTCGACACGAACAATATTAAAAATCATGTTCATAAATTATTATTACCTCAATTATGATATCTTCGTTTATGGGGTCATCAGTGGTTAAAATTTCTTTCTGCAAAGCCTGTCGTCGATATTGCCATTTTGCTCCAGCGAATGTAACTTGGCCGTACAAGTCTACCCTCCAATTTCCGTTGAGATAGTATCTGAAATTCACAAAAAAAGGAGATTTATAATTTGTAAAAAATCGACATCAAGCGAACGCAGTTGCAGCTTTAGGATTACTCACCTCGATGGATCGCGTGCGCTCTTTACAGCGATGTAAGTGTGAGTGCAACATTTTTCTTCCCATATTTGAATAGAGCTTGCTCCTTGAGGGATCCGCTTGACATGGTAATATCCTGTAAAGTGGGGATTTCAAATTTAAGTATAGGTTCGAATAGTCATATATAGAATATAATATAGTGATCCAAGTGATGAATATTTACTTACCGCTGTCGGGCACGTAATCATCAAAGGTTCCGTTAACAAATCTACATGTTGAGTTATCACCATTACACACCCCACAGGCGTCAACTGTCGCGTTTGAACTCAGAACATTGTCACATCCAACATGCTGAAAAAGAATTAATTTACTTTAATCTTAAAACTCTGGCGTATAGGTATGAATAATGATTGTGCTGCAATATTTATCCTTACTGTGCATTGGCCAGCGATGCATACATCTTTTGAATCTTCACCGCATGATGTTCCATCTTTTACATGTGACGCTAAACGATCGAAAAATCCATATCCTTCTGCTTCACACAACAACTCGCATTTATTGAAATCTGAAATAAGTGATGTTGTGGTTGCATAAAATTGTATATACACAGTAACAAAAATGCGGGAAAATCGCGGTTGTTGAGCAGTAATTTTAATAAAATAAAACTTTTAAGACCAATTATGGACTGTTGATGGCACCCGACGCCCTAGGTGCGATCCATCAATAATTCCGACTTGGGAGTTAAATCTAAAATCACTGTACTTAATGTTAAATTTACTACACTTTTTTCAGTGTGAAATTTATTTATTCACGGAAAATCTGCCAATTACAATACTCACCATATTTCCAATACTTTGTGTATGGCACCCAGCTGAAGTACTGTCTTCGATAAGGTTTGCTGTTGTATTCGGCACATTGTTGAGCTCTGAAGTCAAGTGCTGACGGAGGGCATTCCTGAAGAAACAGAATACGAGAGTATTATAAGCATTGACTTAACAACGCTTACCGACTTTGTTGTCGAGTGCAACTTTATTTACCTCAATATTGCATAATTTGTATATTCTATCTTCTCCTTCGCAGTATCGACCACCGTATCTTGGAGCCGGACTGTTGCAACTGCGTTCCCGGAACGTTACTCCGCCGCCACAAGTTCGACTGCAGTCAGACCAATGTCCAAACGTTGACCATCCTCCATTTACAGCTTGCGGTCCATCTGAACCTCGTGGGACGCATTCACCTCGTCTACACCACTAAATATAAGATGAAAACTAATTTACAAGCTAGGTACTTTAAATCATTTGAGGTCAAAATTCATTTTAAAAAAATGTGCATTTATATACCTGGTTTCTACCACACGATGTGCCTTCTGCAGCTGGCATGAATTTGGTTTCACAAACGCCATTGCTTCGTTGACACCAAAGAGCTTTGCATACAGATTTCTGAAAATAACATTTTTTTTTATTAACACTTATACTATATGTAATATAATTCATTAGATACACTCGGAAAAGTTGGGCTTACCATGTTCGCAGTGTGTCGAAAATAACAAAGTCTGACTCCATCCCCAAATTGCATTCTACATTGATCATTTACGCTGTAGATTTGTCCTGGAAGTTCCTGATGTTTAGGTTTCGCCATTGATCCCAAACCAATATTTTGTGCATCGTCAAGACAACTCGAACGATCAGACCTAAAATAATAAAATTGATTAGTTTCACTCTCAATTTTTCTATATTTATTTGAACCAGAACGAATTTTTATTACAATTTTACTTACTTTAAAAATTGTTGTAATGATTTCCTGCTACAAGAAGACCAAGTGAATACGCCATTCAGTGTGTTCAGTGTGGGTGACATAATGTGTCCGCCTCTTTTGCTACATGAATTGCCTTGACTGTCATGTTTCATACCAAAACTGCAAGGAAATATAGGAAGTGTGACTTTGTGAATTAGTTAGTAAGAAAACTTCAAACATGTTTCGTCATATGTCTTTCTTGATGAATCGAGTCGATCTAGCCTTGGCGAATCTGGTTTCAAATCAAGGTGACACGCTGATTATTTCAGTACCTTTTTATCGGCAAATAAACATTGCGTCTCCACATAGTGAAAAGTAATGGACAAAACGACTACTACTACAAAAAGAACTGTCGGCTATTTACTTCTTCCAAGCGTATTCAATGGCGAACGACTCTGACTTTGTTTACTTTTTTATTGGGTGACTTGCGAACAAAACCTTTAAAGCACAAAACAGCTCTGGATGTTGCTACATTAATCGATTTCAACTATAAATAACATCAAAGCAACTAAGGCGAGAATCAACTCATAAAAATTACGCCTGAGTCCCGTATCGAATCTGATTCGTTGCCAAGATGTTTGCTTTGATGAGATTTCACCAGTTATACAGTTCATAATTTTTTGTTGATCTATTAAAATAAATGAAGTTTTGTAGTCTACCTGTGTCCAGTTTCATGAGCTACAGTGAACGCAAGACCAAGACCCATGTCTTCATTGATGGTGCAGCTGTCCGAATGACTACACATTCCTCCAATCTGCGCAAGACCTGCCAATTGACAAAACGATAAGGTAACGAATACACTTTAAAACAAAAATTTAGTAAAACACAGTATAAAGCACTATACTTAAGAACTATGAGATCAACGCAGATGTGTTTTTTGTAACATATATTCAACAGACAACTAGAAAATTAGTCACAATCTTATTGTGTGGCATTGATCCAAACTGACATATTAGAAGCCAAAGTAAATTGAAGATGAGTAAAAAATAAGTTAGTCGAAGCAAACCAGCTATGAGCAATCCTGTTTTTACTGGTAAATCATTTTATATATTAATAATCGTCATCAGTCCAGAAATCCCCAAACGACCATAATATCTCCTAAAAATACAATACTCGAAAGACTCACCCAAAGTGTCGCATGGTTGATTTCTATCAATACAGATATCAATACCAGTCAGTAAGATTGAGTGATCTGGTTTTCGGCCGGTGGAAGTGTTTGCTTTTGACTGCCAATGACAGAAGCTTGACAAGGATTTATCTGCCCGGTGGTCCAGCCTCAGTTCCTGTGTATAAAAGACTACTTATTACCTTGTCTCAATATCGTGCTTTTGTTAAGTATGGGTCACTGACGGATCGCTTCGTCGAGGTGCGGTTAATCTGTGGCTCATTCTTGACAAAATAAAATTTTTTATCGAATATAAGTTTGACCAAACATATGTAAGCATCAGTAAGATAGTTCTATTGATGCCAACAAACTAGAAAAACCTTACTTTCAATTGAAAAAAAAACGAAAGAACTGTGCACCTGGACTAAGTTGATGTAATCGGTATCTTATAAAATTTCTATTTGCTTTATAACCCGATAAGATACAAATAAAGGATAGATTGTTTGAGGTAAGACTATGAAATGAAAGTAATTATGTAATAAAGTAGACGTACCTTGTCGTCTTCCAAGAGAGTTATTCCGATCAAAACAATGTCGATGTTTCCGTCAAGTGTTCCGTCCTTAAAAAGACTTGTAACCTGTAAATATACAAAAATTAAATTTTGAGTACTCGATAAATGTGAACTGGTTTCTATCGTAAACTTCGTAAAACAAACGATCTGAGTGATTTTGTAGAACAAAAATATATAACGCCGGTTTATGTAGTCCATATCTGGCGATCTATCTATATCCAATAATACGATATCACTTGAAGGAATTTGTAAGATGGGAATTTAAAGATAAGCAGCAGCTACTTTGCTGGTTTGAGCGGTATGTGGGGAATTTAGCCGATTAATCCACACCATATAATACACAGACACATTCTTGCGCTCAGAAAAGGAGGCGGGACATTGTCGTTCACCGATATTTTCATAACATTTTTTAATTCAAGCTACTCCTATTGTGTCGCGGAATCAGGAAACCATTTATACGAAGATCATTAATGTGACGCTGCGTGGGTCCAGTGCGACGGTACAAAATGAGGTTGGTAATTTCTTAACCATCGTTTTTCATTCAAATATTCAGCTGGGTAATATACTTCGCCGGTCAAAGGTTAAATTCAAAACGAAAATGACGTCAGTTCAGAAAATAAAAAGCCGCTTCAAAAGTGTATACGCGAGTTTTCATTTCGAAAATGTCTAAATGTTAACATTTGTGACAAATTCAGATCTCAATTTTGTCAAGTTCAACCGCAACCAACCACGCCAAAACACACTGGTTCACTTTTCGGAACCTGTAAATAAAGCTAAACGTCTTTGTACTTGAACACAGCGATTAACGAGGTTCGAATGTTTTTGATGGAAGTGTTCAAGTGTCACTGTATTTAGCATCATGGACACTTTACCCTTTTACAATTATTAGGTAAATCATAATATAAACACAAAGCAGTATTAAAAACAAGTTAGAAGAGAAAGATAGACCCCGTGCACCAAAGCGCATGTCACTTTTGAACTTTTGTCACTTTTGAAAGCCAATCCATTAGTATTTCAAGGAAACGGCTAATGCAAACGGTGCCTTCAATGCCTTCTATTATAATAGTTAGGTGTATTTGTTCTGGTTGATTTCAAATTTAAAAACCCGTACAAAAGAAACAGTCTTGACTTACCATGTTCATCACTGTCAGTATATACGTTGTGACGTCAACGCGATCCTTTTCATGATTTTTTACAAGTTGACGATCGGCAACGACCAAAGTTTCCACCACTCTTCTGCGTTGATATCCCGATTGTTGTGCTTCCCATCTATCAGTTGATCGTTTTGACCTACCAAGATCTATAGGTTCTTCATCAACGTCATCGAAGCGTGAGTTTCGGCCATATTCGTTTTTGACTTTCTTTGGTGATTTGACAACAATTGCACCGTCTGATAGTTGTCGAATTTGTGCGTCTACGTCGTCCGATATAGCTGTTGGGTCTGAAAGAAAAGTGCGAAAGGATGTAAAATGTGAAACCTTAAATCATAACGTTGATTCGGTAAATGAAAGTCAAATGTAAGAGATACCTTTAGTGTTGGGAAAAATTATTGTGATCGGACATGAGTGATATATACAGATACGATGCTTTGACCAGCATGTGTCACAATTGGACGACGGCTCGTTGACGCAATTTATCCTTAGCCCATGCTTGAATAAAACATGTTTGTACAATTTCTTTCGAACTATAAGTTCTGCCAATTCTCATCCTCTGACGTTAAGAAGATAACGCCCGTGGTTTATAGCGATTAACGATAAATCCACCTCGACCACCGGCATAGTTGTGGTGAGTAAATTCAACATCGATTATTTAATATTTAGTCTACTTTTTGCGACGATAAATGACGAGAATTTTTTGTAAAATTGTCCAGGCCTTTGAATAGAGAATTTTCCCAAAACAAACGCTTATTATATGCTTTATCCAAGAATATTGTGACTCTATTCAACTCAGCTATGTAGCATTCAAATAAGCTGTGCAAAGATATAAACATCAACTCAGATTACACAATAGCAAGTTCTTGTATATTTGGAATCATTATGCCGTACTTAATAGGTCAGACTACTCTCTCTCTTATTGATGTACCATGTATTTGAAGTTCCTAGTCTACAAGAATACAGTTTCCGCCTTGTTAATTTCTTTTTAAAAAGAGTATGGTAAATTGTATATATATGTCACAATATTTTACTAAACTAAGGATTCAACTTTTATGGTCTATTAACGCCTAAACCGGATTACGCTCTACGACTACGGCGGTAACAATGTCGTCACACGGCCACATCATGCGGAATTAATTTTTTTTAGCGTCTTTCCCATTTTTAGGATAATTCCACGAATATAATAGGCTGGATTTCTTAGTTGGAAAATAAACAGTTTTTCCGAACCCAAGTATACCGTCAAAATTTTAGCGACTCGATTGGAAACTTTATTTTGCTGAGTATAAGCCACAGATGGACCGTACCTCGAAGGTATGGATACAATTTTTAACTGTCGTGTGGATATTTCAAGCTTGGCGTATGTGTCGTACACCCTTAATGTCACGGTGCAGTAAAGTAAACGGGAAATCTAAACACTTGAAATTAGCGTCAAGTTTGCATTATTCCGTTTTTGGGTTTAATAGATAGGATAACCGCGAGAAAACTAAAATATTTACCCAAAATATTTGAGGTGAAGGCTGACACCCCTACAAATATATAGAGGATAATTATGGGTGAAAATAAGCATGACGTATTATCGTGTTATAGCAACAAAGCTGTGAAAAGAAGCCACAATACGTGTTGTCGCAAAACTAATGATTTGGCAATAACCCACAATAGGCAGGAGTTTACTTACGGATTTGGTGTCCGACATTTACGAATACTTGTGGACGTAGACTTCGCGCTAGCGATTTCTTGTATTAAAAGGCCGATGACAGTAAACCGTGCGGTCGTGGGAAGGCTTAATTTAATACTCCGTTTAATCGTCGCAAAAATTGACGAATTGCTTTTTCTCGTGGGAGGACGACAGCGTTTTAAAAGTAATGAAAATGGAAAGAAACTATTTTAACATTGGCGTGAATTTACTCGTTTTGAAGGATTTTTTTAATGGAGCTGGATTAAGGATTTGGATAAAAAAATAAATGTCGGATAATCCGATCAGGTAAAAGAATTGCCGCCCTATATACGCCTTTTCTGTACAGGTGTCTAAGTGAGTGCCATTATATTACCATCAATTTTCCAACCTATCTAATCATTCAAAACCACCTCGTATCATGTACGGACCACGGATCCATCTGTGGCATATGTTAGATAAAATAAACTCACTGTTTTACAATAGTAGTCGTTATTACTATTATACTTTTCAAAATTTTAAGAGCTATATATAATGTAAAGCAAGTAACTGGGCTCCAGGCAAAAAATATTTTAAACAGAACAAAACCACCCACCACAGAATACAGTGACTACCTTTGTCAAAGACGTTTATATGGTTTATTTTTTCATGAATATCTCATCCATGAAATATCGCCATTTCATTTTCAACTATTTTTCTTGTATTAGAATAGGTCATAAAATTTAGTGGCTTGTGAATTTAGCCTATAAAAATAGTGGATCTACATAGAAAACATTTCCCAACACGATTTGAGGTTCTAAGATAATTTAGACAAGGCTACGTAAACCGAAAGTAAGCTTCAACGTACAGCATGATAGAATGATGTTTATTTATCAGATATATAAATAAAACTTCTTGTTTATACAACTTTGTCCTTCAATATCAACATAACCTTACTTATCGAGTCATAAAGTTCTTGTCCGAAAATGTTTTGTTAAGTATGAGCGCGTCGCTGAGACGCGGGCCGTCTGCGACTCATGCTTGACATAATCAAATATCTGATTGGAATGGTTCTTTCAATATGTCGTTGCGTCGGCGGCTTCATATGGAACTTCAAAGATTAAGGCAGTTACCTACCATCCAAGTGAAGGCGCAGTACATCTGTGGCTTATGTTTCACAAAATAAAATTTATGATTGGGATGGAGTTTATTTTATTATTGTGCGGTACATTTGAAAATAGGAACATTATGATGACATTTCCTTTCGGCGTATAGTGTTTATAAAGATTTGCTTTCAAAACAATAAATTAAAGAAAATTCCTATACGGTCAATGATGACTATAAGATAAATTAAGCTCGTGAAATCTCGGTTAATACATGTCTCATGCTTGGATGAACTATTGAAGTAATAAGCGCAACTGTATGTACTCACGTCGTTTCTGTTTTCCGCAATAATGAAGTTTTTGTTTTCCGTTCTTTCCGTTTCCCAGGTGTTTTCGTTTGTAGATAATATGAGGGTGTTGGGGAGAAGGGAAATCGCTTGTGATTTCCGGAGATATTGGTTCAATGATGAAATCGTCTTCTTCAGTACGCAGCAGTCCGGACTGCAGAATTATATTTAAATATATTAAAATAGGAGTGCAGTGAGTGATATCAGCCCTGAGCTATGGCAAAACAATATAATACTTTTTGTTACTTTTCGTCGCCTTTTACAACACGAAGGAAATACGCCTATATGAATTATTTGAAACAGAATAAAAATTGGATGCAGTTTGTGTATAGAGTATAATATTTTTTCCTTATAATGTTCGCTCAATGGTTATTAAAGTAATGTTTACTTTTGTCCTATTCTCATTTCATAAAGCTTTATCCCAAGATTTATTTAAAGCAAGAAAAGGGTATAATTATTTGTCCACAACGATTTATTTTAGTGGCTGTTTATCTTTATGGATTAGATTTGAGTCTTAATCATGAAAATATATGATATAACTATGAAAACAATTTTTTTTTCCAATCCATACTACTATTGTTCGTTGCTTTTCTCTGACGTACTAGTACTGGCGAATTTACCCTGTCGAACACGTGTAGTACCGCTCGAAGACCAGGTGTTCCGGCGCACCGATCACATAATTAATATCGGAAGACTGCGCTAAACATACAAAAGCAACATTTTAATTTCAATCGGTCGCCGCACAAACCAAGTACTATATTATGCCTGTACGTCGTAAGTAGGCATATATCTCGTGATGACGTCAAAGTATAGTGGTGAACCTGCAATTTGCTATTTGAGCTGTAACAATGCCGGTGGTAGATCAAAACGCATACACACAATATTGGAGCTTTATAGTTAATTGTCCAACAAGATATGAACGACATTTATCACCTTTACGTAACATTGGGTGGTCCCGCCTTCAGTTTAATACGTCAGGTGTGCGTCGTCATTCACTACTTCGCATCATCACAAAAATCTATGCTTTGTCAATTTTTCTTCCGTTAACACGATATAATGTCTATGACGAATTATATTTTTCACGCAAATCCAAAACATGATATTAACATTAGGAATAATTTGTTGTAAATCTACATTTTTATATTGAACTCGATGACGACATCAACTGAGAAAGAATGCAACAAAGTAGCCCATTGTGGTAAGATTTGGCAATATGACAACCCGCTATTTGAAGTCGGTTGATACACTCGAACTAAACCGCGAACGCACAAGTCGCTTTTGTTATGCCATGTTTTTATGTTTATGCTGGTTACAGGTGAGTCGACATCTATCCGTTATACCCAATCGTGCATTTTGAAAAGGCTTCCATATCATGCAGAATGCGACAAGGTAATAGATTTTGTAGTTTCAGTACATTTCAGTAACGACAAACTTGATTATTATTCAGACTAGCCAGACTATTAAATTGGGCAGCTTAACTTGATCAAAGTTTCGAACGAATACAGACTCAAATTTTTGCTTCTATTCGATGATATTAATTTGTATTATGTAGAGTAATTTTAATGCGCTGGTAAAGAGAACCACTATATGACGAAATGACGACAACGTTTATTTTCGAAGAAAAGAATGACATATACTAAAAAAATGTCACACTGACCTTCACGCGTCATCTTACAACTTATCTGCATTATGTCATAATATGATACGTAAATTTCACAGGATGGTGCCTCCCGCCAATTTTTGTCAGATATTGACGAGTATCGCGTTACTCGAGTTACGCACAAACAGAGGTTTGCGGGCAAAAATGATTTTATCGAAGTCAGTATTTTAAAAGCAAAAAAAGATCTTGATCTTAAATGAAAAATTCTTTTTGGTATAGGTTTTGGTGTCGCGATTCATCAGTGGCCCATACCAAAAATGTAAATGTACGCGAATTTTTGAAAAATAAGGCTAAACAACATTTTTCTGATAATTTTTTTAACATGTATCAAAGTAACTTTTCAAAATACGAACATAACCAACATTTAATTCCAAAAATGATGTGTGCCGGTAATATCAAATTAATGGAGGTTTTTCAAACTATCCTAACTATAAGCTAAGAACATAACTGACATACCAGTCCATCACACATGCTGATTGCAGTAGTCCTATTTTGATGAGAAAGCATCTTTCCACTATAATGGCAATCCAATCCGTTACTTCTTTCTTCAATCTCCCTGAGCTTTCCCGTCGTTGCATCTCTACGGACTCTTTTTATCGCAAATGTTGGAGCAAGCATGAGGTTATTGTTTTCTGTTAGTTGCACGTCAAAGTTGTGGCCGTGTGCTGACACTCTGAATATTTGTGGGTTATCTCCGTTTGAAAGGCTACGGCGAACACGATTGTGATTTAACGAGTGCGTTTGATGATTGCCAGCATTATCAACTAGTTCAGGGACTGCAATTTCAAAATCTGTCAAATAAATATATAGTTGAAACGTTTGTTAAAATCTATGTGATTTATAACTTAATACATGTAACTAATATTTATTGACAAATTACATTAGTCTTATACTTTTTTTATTCGATTGACATATGACAAGTCGATTGATCCATTTGTTCGATGCCAAAATACGATGTAATGTTGATGAACAAGAACAATAATTGTTTTATTGCTGTGCTAGTTGCATCAACAAAATGTCAACAAAAACCTGAAATATTGGGCGATATGATTTCATATTTATTCTGTGAAAAGGAAAGCCGAGACGACGGCTTAATTATTCCGCAGGATTAAAAAACATAATCCTATCATATATTCTCTTTTGTTCACTAATACAAATAAAAAATCTTTTCGTCAACTTCAACAATATTATTCTGCAAAAATTCAAAAAAATTAGCTGAACGAACTTTCCAAATGTGAATGTGTCGTGCTTCGGACCAGCCGATGTAGAGAATGATGAGCGTCTGTATAATGCAATTTTTGTTTTCTGTTTGACGAAAGTGTACGGCTTTGAACCTGTATTGAAAAATATAAAAACCAATGTATAAAGAATAAACTCCTATATACTTTTGCAAACTATTATTAAAATAAAAACGGATATCAAAACGTGTAATTATTATGCATATTCCACTATGTAAAAGCGGCTTTCAACAGTTCGCTTACATCCACTAATCTAATAATAACCTTACTAAGCGCTTCCACTCTTTAATCTAGTTCGAATGTCTAACGATGTATTAAGCGCGAACACTTGTTTAATCCTACAATTTCACCGTGTCAACGCTATGGTTGATGGTTTGAATTTAAGTAGGTTTTGAGTTTAGATCAAACCTATTCACGCTACTTCAATGCTAAGGTAGCGCTTATGCCCCACGCACCGTCAAGGCGCGATCCATCAGTGTCTCGTGCTTGACAAAACGAAATTTCCCGTTGGGAATGTTTCACTTCCACACAGCTCCGAACTACGACATTTGGTCATGGCGTTCATAGTGACATAATTTGGTCTCTGAGGCACTAAAACGCGTTAAATCAAATGATTATCTAGCATAAATTTTACATTATGGATCCCGAAAAAACTGTTGCAATATGTCGTTTTTCGCAAAATTGTGCATTTTCGAAAACCGTAGCGTCGGCACATTAAATATACATAAGCATAAATGTGCAACTCAGACGTGACGTCTGCCTGAGAGGCCGCGTCTATTTACGGGGGAATGCGTCACTCGTTGCCGAGACAGAGGGGCATTATATTTTACTCTAATCTTGATTATTTATACAATAAAAGCAGAACAGTTTGGAACGTCGAGTATATTCCTAATCAAAATCAATTTTGTGGTCTATTATACATAATTAAGTGTGAAACAAATATTCCATACCAAAATAGAATAATATTCAACACATTTATTGAATTAAAGTTTTCGTCAAAATCTGACAGTACGGTATACGGTAAGCATAGATCATTGTCATTTCTAGGATTCCAGTTAACTTTCAAAGAAGCCTACTCCGTAGTTGACTGCTTCTGGTTAGCGATCAATAACAATTGCATCACTACATAAAATATTAAGCAACGTGTTAGGCAAGATAAACAAGAATTAGATCTTACCACATTGAAGGTTAATGCCATTAGCATGCATATTGTAATTCCAAGTGAATTGATAACAATCATCTTGTATATCTATAAGTCTGTATTCCAAGAAACTTATCCAGGTCGGTGGTGGATCGCAAAGATCCAAGCAATCACGCCGATGAGAAACGCCAATAGACCCCGTAATGACGAAAAAAATTCCGATGAGCCGGCAAGCTGATATTGGGAGCCTATAGCTGTGTAGTTATATTATATTCGTCTGAGACAGAAATAAATTAATTTAACTGTAACGTATTATACATAACCAACATTTCTTTATAATTAACTGTCGAATTGTTCACGATTTTGGGTGCACCCACCAGACCAGTCTCATTGGACCCACTTATACACTAATTGAGACCAGTGCAGTACAGGCGTATATATTCTATCGAGTTTTCGAATGCTGAAAACTTCTTTCTTTTGTGCGGCTCTAAACCGCACGAGGTGAGAGTCGATGCTCGATAGTGAAGTGGAAAGTTGGTTTCTCTCCACTTGAATTTATCTCGAACTTATTCTCTCGCTCTCGTTCACACATTTGCTCAACTGAAGCTTTCGTAACCAAAAGTCATTATGCTTATTTAACCATTTTAGTTCTTGATAATTTAGGACTAAAAGATATGCAAGATTTCCCTTTCTTGTTGGAGTGCGAAGGTCATCCCACACCATGATGAGGGAGGGCCTTAATTAGATATAGGTAGGGCAACTAACAATTGAATTTCAATATATTAGAGAATAAGATCCAGTTCCAATTGAAGTTTCATACACATATGAGTTTATTAGCGACTAATTTTAGTTTGTAAAGCATGGGCCACAGATGGACCGCGCCTGGAAGGCATACACCACAATACCTATATATTCTCTTCGCATCTTACACTTATACTGTGTAGAAATGTATCTCAAGGCAATAGAAAATACTGATAAAAATTACCATATTGTGCAAAAAAGTTGCACATGCTTTTCAAATCACATACATATGACAACAGTGGCATTCTCCATAAGATACCCGTCAACAGTCTACGTATCTTCGTGTTTTCATAAACCATGTGGCTGATCTTTAATTTTGCAATTGTAAGTGGAAATAATATGAGATTGCATATCGCATATTCCATCAATATACTTTATTGTAATATACATATTATTTACACAAAGAGAAAACAATACTTCAACTTAAGCTCAGCCTTGGGGCAGATGCTTATCATGAATAAACAGTTCCAAAATAACTGAGAAAAGGTGAGACGAATCGAAAAAACCAGAAAGGCAGCAAAGTCACAAATATACCAAATGACGTGAATATCTTTTCTACGAGCAGAATTGCTATACGCAATTATTTCATTTTTTCAGCACATTTATAGTCGTCATAAACATTAATGTTATTGCTACCTTGGATTAAGATACATGAAATTTATATAAAGTTCATATATTTCTTATTTCGCACAATTTCAAAAGACACAATTAAAAAGTTGTGATTTTATACATGTTTTGTTAAGCATGTTTCAATAATGGATCGCGCCTTTGAGGTTGGGAAGTGTATTATCCCTATGTATTGCGTTTCCACCGACACTGGAACGAGCACCGTTTTTCTGCGGCACCGGAACGCATAGTATGTCCGCCTGTTGTTCATACCTGTTTCGACCGTCAACGGATATCACGGGTCGGTGACACTGGGTGATAGCAAATAAACGAAGTCGAGTCTTTTATAGAGCATGACCCACTAATGGGCCGGGCGTTACACGATCAATACCAGACGCGACATAACGGAACTGTCTAACAATTTTCTGATCGGGCTGATTTTGAAATAATATTTTCTGAACTATATTTTAATGTTAGACCGCACCTCTGCACCTGAATAACCAGCTTGAGGTAGTTTGTGAGGTGAAATGATATTAAGAGTAGTTTCTGAACTACTGAATTGCTGTATGTGGTATTTCGATAAAATTGCTGTAATTTGATTGCGGCCAAATCAATCATATATTTGGGATTGAACCATAATTTATTGATGCAAAAAGTCTCTATGTGAATCAGAGTTCATCAACAACTATAAATAATGTGTTAAAGTAACCCTTTTAGGTACCCGCAACAAGTGCGCGGATTAATGAAAACTAGTGAGATATTAGGCATCTTTGGGTAATAATTGCACCCAGACATCCGGAGGTACTCGAGCATAAATTATCACGCACGAATATGCCTTAAAGCCTATAAGTTTTGTGCACTTGCAATCAACAGAAACTATTCGTTGCAGCAAAGTCTTAAGTAGAATAAAGAAATGTTTGTGAATATTGTCCTGAATCATCGTCGTCAGCTTAAATCCTCCATCAATGACCCATACTTGATAGAACATACTTCGGACTTTTTTGCCAGAAGGAGAAAAGTATATTCATGCACTTAAAAATATTCAATTTTGATGTCGAGAAGATTGTATTCCGACTATTTTTGGTAAGATAAATATTTTTAAGTTAAAATTGTGCAGTTGCAATTACTATAATATACATTCTCGCGGGGAAATTTTTTATCTCATGGATGCATATCTATATTGCATTACGATATTTACCTCTGTACCTGAGAAATATAGTAAAACACGATACAAACCAAACACGGTTCTGTATCTTTTTAATTGCTCAGAGCATCTACAGTCTTAAAAATATAAATCTAATCTTAACCTGCCCTCTACAATTCGTTGTTCTGTTGGGCTGAGCTATACTCTCACGCCGTCTCCACCTCTATGGCGATTTAAGACCAGCGATAGCCGTTTTAACATCGACGATGAATTCAAATACATAACTCTCTTTATTTTTCACATTCTTTCAAATTTGCTTTTTCTACAGCCTACCACAACAGTGCAAAGAACACCTTTCCCAGTCAGAAAATTTATGATCAAACATATTTTGTTAAGCATGGGTCACTGATGAAAGCCTCCAAGGCGCGATCCATCTTTGGCTCACGTTTGACAAAATAATATTTTCGACTGCGTTTCCTCATTGGTTCAACACGGTAATTCTTTAAGAACGCAATAACCTCCATGTATTGTATAAGCGAATTGAAACCGCGTTCACTCTTTGTACAAATCTACCGAAAGTCTAATAGCCAAGCCTCAGGTTTACCAAGTCACAATTTATTGTAAATGAACCTGTGGGACAAAACCATTGCTTTTTATAAAAGAAAAGAGGAACGAACGGCTGTTTATTTTAATATGTAAAAGATATGTTTTATGGTTCTTTCTCATTGAGTTTTAGCATCAGAAAAGTTATCGATCAACCATACGTGGGGTTTAAGGAAACCGCGTTTTAAAAAGCATATCTCTTTTACGAGCCATACCTGACAAACGATAACAGAGTCCGTGTTTTAGTGGACTCTAAGTCAACACGACAATACCTCTTCGGAACAAATCTCGAAAGCGACGTATACCTTTTATTTGAACGAGCAAACAAACGCCGAACGCGCCGCTCCGAGGCGACTTTAGGTCATTCAGGACGAGACTTTTCAAAGCTTTGGTACGTGATAAGCGCCTCAAATTAAAGGCAATTTGCCGGCCTTCTCTGTCGATTCGCCGCATTCAGTCTAAAAGCTGAGAAAGGCGAAACAAAAGCAATATCTTGATATTTATATAATATGTGATTATAATAACTCACAAAAAACGTCGTTTCTTGTTCTTCGTATTCGCTGTCAAACAAGCGCCAATCGCCAGCGCCATCAAGTGGCGAATATGAAAACTAGGTTATCCACCTATAATGCTATTGTGATACGCTCTGAGCAAAGCCCAAAGTAACATGCAAAAATAATTTTTGACAAACGGCCACTTGAATGGCAAAAACGTTCCACAAAATGTAGAACCAGCCATCACTGCATTCTAGTGGGAAAACATTCCAAACAGTAACGAACTGCCATGTAGAGTACATTTTTCAGGGAAACTTTTTTCAGGTAACTTTTGTTCTACGGCCAAGCAAAATCCGTAATACATCACTTTCTGATGTATTAGAAAAAAGCTTTTTGTAAGTACCACAAATTGCGTATTCCATATTAGGGCATATCGATTCCCTCATCCAAAACTTCCTAAAATCTAGCGAAAGTAAAAGTTGCTTTCACAATTAGCTAATTAGTGATTATTACCAAGTCAAAGCTTTTGTTTTGTTGAATATGGGACACCGATAGACCTCACCTTGGGAGCACAACTCAGCAGTGGCTCATGTTTGATAAAAATGCTTCGACATTATTTTTCTCACTAAGATGACCTCTTTTGTGATATCTGTTTATGAGTCACGTTTGTAATTCCAGTTGATATAGTCATCAAAACATTACTTCATGTTTTGTGCACTAAGAATGATTACTTGGTCAGTAGTTAGTATTTTACATCATTGAGCTTGAGCCACTAACCGTCATCGGTACCTATTACCCAAAAAGTTTTGTCAAGTGTGAGCCACAGATGGACCACGCCTGAGGGGCGTGTTCCATCAGTGACTCAAGCTTAACAAAACATGGCTGGGTGGTATTTTTCTGATTGGGATATATATTCAATCATTCTTCAACTGCGCTTGTCACGTTCCGTGGTTTCAATATTTTCGCAAATCTGATAATGGGTCACACCCACCTGACCAGTGAAACAAATGTGTCATATAATAGCATTCCTCTGATTGTATTTGTCAACTTGTTTCGCAATATTTAGATTCATTTATCTGTTCCCTGTAACTTTCAAGTTAAAATTTCGTCATTAACAAACAACGTGTGTAACTATATATATTTGGTAAATTTGGATGTATACATGCTCACCTAAACAGGAAACTTATTTTGCCAAACATGCGCCACAGATGGGTCGCGCCAAGGCGATGCAATCCATCTATGGCACATACTTAACAAAACATGTTTGTTGAATATTTTCTGATTGGGTAGCTTAGTATGACAATTAGTATTGTCTTGCTTTGACATCCAAAACATGCAGAATAACATTAAAAGTGGTTTAAACGTGCCAATTCGCGCATTGCATAATTCTTTATTTGGCGTATGTTTACTTCTACAGTTCTGACATTTTCCGGGTTATTTGTTTGTTGATTATGTGGTAATTGTCACATTCTTGACGCGATCCATCAGTAACTCATACATAACAAAACATGTTTAAGCGTTTAAGAAAAAATATTTTGACTGGGATTATCTTATTAATCATTCTGCAATTTGCAATATCAACGACATTAATCACGAATTCTTTTGTATGACGTAATACATTTTTGTCCCTGTCCTCAATTTTATCAAAGCTTTTAGGCAGGAAGCGATGTCTCTGATTTCCTTTTGTTTTCTATTGTAACCGAACATGTCGGTGATTCGTCTTATTCTCGCGGAGCTTGTACGCGTCCATGTACCCCGAGATCCGGTTTCGGGCTCGGCCTCGTGTCGGGTTACTAAGGGGAGCGACCCTCTTTTCACGCGCGTGTTTTGGCGGAAATTTACCCCGACCGCTTAACCGCCGTATCTTGTAGGTCGCCCAAAACAATTAGGGTCCTCTAACAATAAACACAATTATAGAAAATTGATTTCAAAACGTGTACAGCATAACTCTGTTTGGCAGCATAAGTGTGCCTTTAATGTTCGCGCCAGCGACACGAGACGCATGTCTCATGCCAGACAAAAGAATATTTTTGACATTTTTATTCATAAATATGATATTGTTCTTCGAATAAAGAGGGCACGAGCGAAAATATATTCAGATATTTTTATTGGCGGGAATTTGAGACTGTACCTTCTCGATAATCGTTTAATCACATATCAGGGCATTGATAAACCGAGTAATTGAGGCTTGATTTATCAACGTTTCACGATCGATGTTTCCTGATACTTGATGACGTCATTCTCCGGCGGCAAAATCTTACGGAAATATGTCCGGTATTTTTTTGTTATGTCCTATTCATAACATGGCGCATAGTTTTGTAACTGAGACTTCACAATGAAAATACTACGAATGTTAAAAAGGATCAAAGAAGATTTTAAACAATACAAACATAGTTCTGGCAATTAAATACTTAGAAGTAATTGATGAGAATCAAACAACCTGTCATATCTACAGATAAGGATAATAAAATAAACTGACATAAATTCAAAGGTATTTTTTTGCTTTTTGAGCCAAGAGCCATAAAGTAGAATATTAACATAGGTGCATTTGTAATCAGCAAATCTATTCTTGTTACTAGCGAAAATATGTGTGTAAAAAAATATTTGCAAAACATCAACATCAGCCGGGTTTTTCTTTTTCTGAAACTTGTTTTGTTTATGAGCCACTGATGAATGGTGTCGACCAGGAGTGGTCCAACTGTGATTCAATCTAGTAGATGGTTTTACCATCACCCAGGACAGATACAACTTGATGCACTTTATCAGTTTGGTTCAGTTCCGTTTGGAAAGTTTTCCGTTTAGAGTGAAGTTGCTGGTACTACATCTTTTAATAGCTCCTTACTATTAAGTCGCCGTTAGTTGGTTCATTTTGGGCATTGCCTCGGGGCTTACTCGAAGGGAATTCCAGTAAAAAAATGGCATACGGCGCTATCCATTAATACCAAATCACGCCAAGCATAGTTTGATTGAGATATACCGTCGTTTAAAACTGATATCTTGAGTTTTTTTTAATTCACAGTCATTGGGGTGGTTCACCTACAGACGGAAAGGGTTTCTTCGATATAACACTATTGTTCACCTTTGTTAAAACCACTTTCAGTTAAAATTATTTATGGTGAACTTTTTTCTTACAAGATGACCGCTGAATAATCTGGAAATCACTAGTTAAAATTGGTTACACCTGATTTTCAATTATTTGTTATCTGCATTATCTCATCTTCGTCTGCTATTTCTTGGAAATAATCTGTTCTAAAACTACATCTTTAATAAAAGTGAAATCAAATATTATTGGAACGTACAGCAAAAATAGCCAATGCTCGCAGAGTTCTAAGTAAGATAGAAGTGTCAGATATCACTAGGTTTCATCCGTATGAAGTATACGATGGCATTCATCAAAGTCAATTCAATATTTACACCTGTACGCGAATGACAATAAGCATTTTGACCATTTCCCTTTACACATTTGTCAAACATGGTATTTGATAAAGCGCGCCTTCAGGCGCGATTTATCAATGAACCATGTTTAACAAATTATATAAAATCTCTACACCTCACACTTTCATCACCTAGAGTTATAGGCAAAGTTCAAATTTGACCAAATTCCATATTTGTTAGTGATTCGTCAAATCAGCGAGGCGTTTTGGAGTGGAGGGCGCGCTAGGAGGGACCTTCGGTCTGACAAAGTTATTTCGGTACAAGAGGCGAGTAAATTGGAATAATAAGTTTACAAAATTGATGTTTGACCACTCGCTGAGTATTGCTGTCGCGGGTTTCTTTGCGTGGTCGAGAATAGTCAATAGATAAATGCCTCCTGTAGAGTTCTGAGCTATTTGTAGAGTCACCGCATTTCTTGCTAAACAGTACGCTATAGAAAGATGTTCGCAATTACCAATTTTAATATGGATGATAAATGATAACTGACATTTACAATTTGAATTCACGTCACAAGTCAATCTTCAGTCGATCGTTGTGAAACTTTCAGGTATGCTACTTTTTAGAGTGATAAATAATAGCAATTATATTCCTTCGAATTCGAAAATGTCAGAACTTGATACAGATATGAATCAGAAATCGGCGATCCTTTCGTAGAATTTTTCTTACCAATTACAAGAGACGTTATGCGGCATCTTTGAACATTCGGCAATTTGAAATTCGAATTGAATATTTTACTCAAATCGAATTTAGATTCGTTCTTATAACACAAGAAGGGAACCACGGCCAGTCCAGTAGCAAACACATTTGTTCCAAAGGGCATTCCTTGGTGGTTTATAAGAATTTCTTGTTTAAAAAAAAAAAAAAAACAGGAGGTTGGTGAAATTAGGAATGTAGTTGCCCGATGATACATTTACCTATTATTGTTTTTTGACGAATTAACTGCAGTCCCGCTACATATAATATAGTGACGCACAAAACATGCTTCAACCAATCGGAATAAATTCGAATATTCAATCAAAATGCCGAAAGTTCAGCCCGATGGACTCTCTCTTAATTAAGATAAAAATATCGACACACATTCTGTTTGGCAAGGCCCACTAATGGATCGCGCCGAATGGATCATTCATATAATGTGTAATCGGATTTGACTCATTTTATTCAGTGATGTATCTAATGTCTAATCTAAACGCATGAAACCAAATTAACAAAACTAATATGTATCTAATGTCTAATCTAAACGCATGAAACCAAATTAACAAAACTAATATTTGTCAAAATCGCACATTATCGGTTTAAACATCAATTAAGAATGGGCTGTTCTTTGATCTCGATATAAGATTTAAATATGACGGTATAAGCGATTAGGCCTGGACTATTCACGAAAAGATCACTCGGGCTCGATTCGTTTATATCTCATACTTGGTATACATATGGTTAACTATAATAGGCCAGACACGGCACAGAATTGTACACCGGTCGTCCGTGAAGAAATTTTATTTTGTCAAGCATGAGTCAGAAATGGACCGCACCTCAGCGGCGCGATCCATCACTTGCTCATGCTCGATCTAAAATGGAAGAGTTTGATATCCGCATTGTGGGTATCACAAAAACAAACAAACGACTGTCACAATTTTGATTGCGGTTTCTTTTGTTGTCGTCTCATAGAAATAAATTAATTTCTATTGAGGAGATATAATATGAGAGTACGACCTTGGCTGCCTTCTTTCATAAATGATAAAACAAGGATACACATGCAGGAAAGAAATTTGCGCACAAATCAATTGACCAGAATCAGTTTGGTAATTTAAGAGGGTTTGTTATGTTTGATGAAAGGCTTTCACTGTCAAAGGTATTCACTTCCAAATCGAATCTTTTTTAATATGGATTTTATTAAATAAAAACATTAGACAAATTCCAACAACAGATCTAATATATTGACGAGCAATCTCAAAAAATATGTAAAATTTTAACACGAAATGTTCGATCAAACAACCTTTGGCATAACCAGTCTATGTGTATCCTAATAACAACGAATCGTATATTCATTCCAATCGATCCAAAAATCTCAATTTTAAAGGTGACATCTCTGATTTGCTGAACCTGGTTGATGACTCAAATGTTTAATGTTACTACAATGGTAGAAACAATATGGAATTTTTCCTTGGAATTTGACTGAATAAAATTTTATTTTGAAATGAAGATAAAACGCAGTTTGTTTGAAAACAAATAGACGGACGCATTTGCTTGTCTTTAACTCCGATTTTGTGTACCAAATATACATGTGCGTCATGTCTTTTCGGAATGTATTTAAATTGTGCGCCAAAAATTTAGTGGTTACTGGGAACGATTCCCAATTTGGAGTTTGACAAATCTTGCATCAGCTCCAGGTGTAATAAATTAGGTGGGAATGATCGATTCGAGAAGTAGACCATACTGATTCTATAAGCCTTTCAGTGACGGGTTTATAGAGTAGTGTTGACAATTCTGGGTAGAAGTACCAAGTTTACCTAGTATGCTTAGTTTACCGGGTTTATTTTGAAAATACTTTTACCTAGTTTCACAAATATATACTTTACCTAGTACCTATTCGAAAAATAGGTGAATTTACCGAGTTTACTTAGTAAATTTACTAGGTAAAATATCAAACAGAAAACTCGGTAAAAGTTAATTAGTTATCTATTCTCAAAACCAGGCAAAATTACTTTGAAAATAGACTAGGTAAAGTAAGTATACTAGATTAACAAGGTACTTTTACCGAAAATTTCCAATACTACAAAAATCCGCAATAAAAATCTTGTAATGGAATTTTTTAAATAGGCTTGGAACATTTAATGATACAGTGTTCAGCGAGAAATACTTTTCAAGCCCATGAATAACTTTTCAATATCATTATTTGAATTTTCAATTGATAAAGCAGCATTCCGATATATAGAGAAGTTCAAAGTCTTGCTTCACACTTACACAATGTATTCACTTGATCACTTGATCTTGCATGCGATGTGGATAAATCGCGTCGTCGCGTCGTGCATGATCAAGAAATACTTTTATGACTTCATTGGCATATTTAATTTTATAAGACCCGAGCATGGTCCAACTATCTGTGTAAGAATCTAATTTGTCTTGAGTAAAAGGAAAATAGACAAAAAACTGACGGAAATGGAACACAATGATTGTTCGCGGACCCCAGGCTCTGTGTAAAGCTTGGTCATTAAGTTAATATTTACCTTGTTTATCAGCTTGGCTCAATTTTTCATTTAAATCTTGCGTGGCCCAATTGTGAAGTTTTGAGGAATGATGATACATGACTCCCTGTTTGACTAAATATGCTATTCCGGTCGATTTACTGTAATTTCGAAGAGGTGTTCGGCTATTGAGGCTTTATTTGATTTTTTCTGGATATGAAAGTTCAGAAGTTTCGTTTTGGCGAGCAAAAGCTACAGATGGACATCGCCTAGGCAGGACAGCCCATAAAAATCAAATACTTGACAAAACATGCTCCGAATAAAAAAGCTATTATCAAACAGGATGAAATTCTGTTCAAATTTTGCCTAAATCCTAACATAGGGGCAATCCTTGTTTTTATGCAACACTCCGTTCCTATTTATTTAAGCTTTTATCCATATGTGGGGCCATGAAATTTAGTTCTCTACGAAATGCGTACTACGTACTCTACGAAATGCTCTGAAAAATCCGTAATCCTAACAAAAATATAATACATTTGAAGATCTATGTGTGATCATAACAAGCAAGCATATTACTGAAAGTGATATAGTTAGTCTAAATAAAATTAATTATTTGATAATTATTCGGATACATTGATCTTTTTAAAAATAAATTTTATATCTGTGTCTGATATAAAAAAGTTTTAACAAATGCATATATATTAAACCAATTATCCGATCGTGATATTGTATTACACCAGTCAAAAATCTTTGTCGTAGTAAATTTACTGAAGTATGAGTATTTGCTGGATCGTGCGGTCAATCAGGGGCGACTATCAGGGGCTCATGCTCATATAGTTTCATGCGCTGCTGCAAAATTGAGAGGTGGGAATAAATCACGTCAAATCTTGAGGATTAAACCAAGACTTAAAATCGTGGTCGCCTCAAAATGGTGATGTACGCTCATGAAATGGCAAAAAATCGAAATATTTTTTCATAGTGTGATTTTCAAGATTTAATCGTTCCGCCGTGCACGCTGCTTTTGTAAAATATATGGTGTGACCATTTCTACATTTCTGTTATATTTCCAAAAACAAAATTTTATTCTGTTATATTTATTTTTTTACACCATATTTGGCATTTGTTTATTTCGAAACAAAAACCTAAACCAAGATGCAAACAAAATGCTTTGAACCCCTTATTATTTAAACAAAAACATCAAAACATTATTATATTTCGTCAAAATATGTGGTAATGACGACATTGTTTATTTTTAGAGGTTTTTCGCTTTTTTCCAAAGTTCTCAACTTTCTGTATTCTTGCCACGAGTTGATCTAATATTTTATCTAATTAAATAAACACAATAAAGGTATTTTAGTCAGAATTTAGCAAGTATGAGTCACTGATGGATCACGCCCGGCGGCGTGTTCCATCAGTGACTCATACTTGATAAAACAAAAAGAAACTGGAATTTGGTATAAATTTATACCATATCCCGTAGAATTAAATATTTGCCAAATATGGCCCAAGGTCAATATGCTTTCATTAAGCGTTTCGTCTATAGCCAGTTTGCATTGGCTGTTTGTGTGGGAGTGTGTGGACAATTTTCAGAACAGTGTTGTTTTTACTTCCTTTCAATTATCAAAAGCATGTCACTGTAATTATTTACAGCAAACTCACGACGATCAAGTTACAAACTTTGTGACACACGGAGACGTCATCTGAATCTGAATCGAGGGCTTGTGTGGAACAGAATCAAGTTAAATAACAAACAATGTCAAAATATATGTTAGCTTAACTATTTCACGATTTCCTATTTAGCTAAATTCCAATGCCTGGTTATCGCAATCGATAAAAGCGTTTGGGACACGCTTCGAGATATATACTCCCTGATCCCCGATCGCAAGTCCGACTAATGCCAGAGATATGGCTGACAGCTTTATGATGGTTATGGTCACCTTAACTAAAATTATATCCTACAAAATATATGTCGTTGTTTTCTTGTTACATTTTAAGGTTAATAAAACGTATTAAAATAAAAATCTTGATATCATTGAAAGTCTTTATGCACTTACTTTTCCTTCTTCGCGTTGATATCGTATAAATAGTTTAATTAACGCAATCAAACGTGAAACCTCAAACGTTTCCAATTTTTCTTTCAAAAAAAATTGAACCATACAAGAAACGCCTGTCAGGTGGTGCATTTTATAAACCCAAACCTTGATTCGATGTAGATCCACTTATTCCTTTCGCGTATACAAGCGATGGTATGGAAAAGTAAAATGCGGCGTATTACGATTTGACATCCAAGTGTTAATATAAAAATTTTCTGCATGGCGGTTCAACGAACATCTGACAACACATTTTGCGGTTTTCTTTTCGTTTCTCCATCTTATTTTGTTTAGGGCAACACCCAGTAGCATAATCACGTAACAATAAACCCAATTACAAGGAGAAATTGACAAAACTATTATTTCACAATGATGAGGGCAAAAAGTTTAAAGGGGAACAATGGTGTGGACTTCAGAAAATAAAGTCGACACATCTCTAATGAGGGGTTATAGTGAGATTGAACCACAGGTGGTATACGTTGTCAAAAAGCATTACCAACCGCATGAAGTTTGAAGAAATATTTACTAAAACGTGTGACCTAGGACAATTCTGGATCCTGCACCCCAGGGTTGATCAACATGTTTTGATAAATACAATATACAATGTACAATAATCTTTTGAACGCTTTTTGTACTCTTGCTCCACAATAGATTAATAGTTCATGATCCAGAAAGATGTTTACATACAATTTTAATCGGTGTATGAAGTGCTCTAATGAAATACAACTTATATGGCCATACTAGATCAATCTTAAAATACAATAAAATTTTTTCTTTTAAGATTTCATCACCTGAAATGTCAAGCATTGACGAGTATATCAATACGGTACACTGCATCAAAAGTGCGGTAAAATCACCGTTTATGAACAGTAATTTTACTGGGTGATCTTGAAATAAAACAATAAATTCGACTCCTCATGCCAAATGTATGGGTTGTTGATGTAACGCACCGCCGAGGCCGTGCCCATCAACAGTCCATACTTGGGATAAAACTCCCCAACATGGCAGTTCCGAACTTTCGTGATTATACAATTACTGCAAATAATGAATAAATTTACTGTAATTTTTTTGCAGTGTACTCATCTTGACTTTCTCCCGCTAATGCGCGTCAGTTTATTTACTGAAGGCGGTAAAATGGTTTTGTACATTATAAGCTACCAAACCACGTTATTGTCTCGCCCCGCTATAGGGTCAAGTGTCATTTACTTCCTCATTAACCGATTTTGGTTTGATTTAACAGTTGTGTTGTTATAAAATGTGGAGCCAAGCTTGAATTTATGAATCTTGACATTTGAATTATTATTTTTTTATTTATTTCCAATTTGGCCTTCTTACCACATTGAGTTTATGATTTTTTTTTAATTTGTTAATATAATACGTTTGGAATGAGATGCGCCTATGAGGTACCTGGCACTCGTAAATTACTCGGTAAAATGCAATGAAATAATTGAAAATATGCTGTAACAAACGTACAGTAAAATTACCATACTTTGACAATAATTATACTCGGCTATATTAAAATAAAGCTACAAAATCGACATTTTTTGGCCAATAAAACGCACCGCCAAGGTGCGCCCATCACCAGCTCATAAGCGTTTTGGGATTTTAAAAATCTCTGGTCTTTGACAGTAATTGTATTTGGCGGTATTGGGACAATTTCAAAATTTTATTTTATTTTTTGTCAAATATGGGGTGGTGATGGAACACACCGCGAAAGTGCGGTCCATCAATAGCCCATAATTGGCATAAATCTTGTCAACATGGCGATTTTTCAACTTTGGAAATACACAATTAATGCAAATAACCAGTAAATTTACTGTTCTTTTACACAGTGTATGATATTGTAATATTATCCCAATCGAAATTTTTTTTTGTCTCGCATGCGCCACAGATGGACTTCATCTGACCGATACTATCCAAGTGGCACATACTTTACAAAATATACTTTGACAAAAATCTTCCGATTGGGAGAATACTTGTAAATGCAGTTTTCAGAAAACCTTCTTCAATCTCCCAATTTAACTATCCCTATCAAAAATTTAATTTTGCCGAGAAAGGCAATGTGCAAAAATTGGCGTATAATAAAAAAAATTGCAGCGCGATCCATCAGTAACCCTACTTAAAGAGAGATGTCTTGACTACATTATTCTTGTCCGAAATACAGCCACTGACGGATTTGTCAAACAAGAATAACGAATACAATACAAAATTTCACAACTCCGTGATTGATGTATTTATCCGGGTCATTTTTTCTTTCTTTCACGATACACCGACAATGGGGCGCACAACAGATAATGACGTAATACATCAAATTTTAAAATATTGCCACCTTTTGTGTGAAGGTTTGCCTTTTATACTTAGAACACACACACTGGATTCATTCAATTTTTTTGCTAAACTAGGAATCAAATGTCAGTTACGCCATATAATCGAAGGGGTTGAGTCAAGTATACACTTGCGGGGTCGTGGTTACTATTACAATGATGTCATTTTGTGGTACTAGATGTAGAGTATGTGGGATTGACTCATGTAAATGTACACAAAATGTGGATAATATGATACTTGTTTTCAAAAATGCTTATCAGACTCTTGATTCTTTGAATGAGTCTGATGTCATGAATTTGACAATTATTTGCGGCAATAGACATATATGGAAAAAGTATAATTGTCCCCGAGCTCATTAATTGTAGTCTAAATGGGCCAAATTCATCATACTGGACGGTGAAGTTCTCCGTTCATGCTACCCCCCACTCAGGGGAGTTTCGCAGGGTGCAATGCTGATAAAACCACAAAATACTGCACCCAAAATAATTCCGAGCAAAAGCCAAAAGCAATGAAAATGTACTCTTCACTCTAAATCTACGTACTTTTCAAGACTAAGGTCACTTTTTCTTAACCCGGAGACTCCCATAACTCCACCTTTCTCAAGCATACCACCACCTCATTAACCGCTGAACTCCTGACGTATACCAAATGCCATGTACATCATCGAAAATTTCTCTATACATGCACGAATGAACATCATTTATTTACTTCCAGCAAAACTGAATCCCGTCATTGATTCCTCTTTAAATAACTTTGAAGCTGTACTCATAATATCATGAAAATACATAACGTTTGTTGAAATAGAGACCGGAATATAAGTGACCTAATATTTTTGATGCTTCACTCAGCATCACACCTTTTCAATCATGATTTCATAAACCGTATCTCATTTTCTATCAATTCGAGGATTAAAGTGAACCTAAAACTGAACATTATCCTGACAATGATCCTAACCCATTTTACCGCAATGTGTGTGTTTTCGTTGTTCATTTCATTTACCGTCCATTGATTGTGGGTCAATGACGTCAGTTTTCATGCTGACGTATACAACAATAAATCATATACAGCACATACGTTTGCTCTAACAAAGATTCTGAGGTTTTCCTATGAAAAAATGTAGGAAATTACCAAGAAGTTTTATTTACAAGGACCTGGTGAATGAGTTAATCTTTTTTATCCCAGTCACATAAAATACGCCTTCATGATATACACTGTAACAAAAGTGCAGTAAATTTATTGGGCATTTGCAGTAATTGCATATTTCCAAAGTTAAAAAACGTTATGTTGATGAGATTTATGACAATTACGGGCTGTTGATGGAACACACCGAGAAGGTGCGTTCCATCAACACCCCATATTTGGCCAAAAAAGCCAATTCCAAATTTTTTGAATAACGCCAAGTAAAATTATACTGTCGAAGACAAGAAATTTTGTTGCATCAAGAATATTTCGTTGTATGTTGATGTTATAATGCGATATTTCCACTTCCTTTTGCAAGATTTTGTTATTTTGACCAAATCACGGCGGATTTTAGGGGCGCGATCCATCAGTGACACATACTTAACAAGACGTATTTGCTCTAATATTTTACTGTCTGAAATTTCTTTCTGAAAAAAGCACAATCATTTTTCAACGTAAAAGACGTCTCATAACGAAATAAGCTATTTATACGGATTATTGAAAATTCAATATTCCGTCAAATATGACCTAAATTGACCATGAACAATATTAACGGGAATAATGGATTATTGTATCTCGTAAAAACGGGGTGATCAAGGTCATTCGGATAATGCATTGTGGGCTTCATATGAATAGTGTTTAATATTCATTTGATATTTACTGAAATGTCATTCCCAATTTTTGAGAAATATGAATGATAAAACCCTAGTTCACTTCTTTCGCAATAAAAATCGAGAGGAAGCGAGATTTTGGACTGTACTTGGGAACGCTAAAACTACAACCCAGTCAGAGATAATTTTTCAAAACATTTTGTTATGTATGGGTCACAGATGAACCCCGCCGACGAGGCGCGGTTCATCTGTGACACGTGCTTGACAAAATAAAATTTTTGAGAAAATGGATCAACATGTACTTATCTAGGTATTGTGTTGTATACTTCAAAGCCAAAATTCCTTATTGGGCTATTGTCATTTTCATTGTATCCATTACGTCGTAATAAAGATCAACACGACAAAGATAAATTTAACAACCAGTGGGGTTGGGTAAACCGAATCCTTTGGAAATCGAATCTGATTGCACGAAAATTGTTTTTATGGTAATAATTCCCTATTTAATTGTCCTAAACGTCATTCAGGTACAATGAAACAAAAATATTAAAAAATATAAAAAGGGGGTTTATTTTTCATTACCGAGAAATCGAAGGATTCATTCCGACCAAGTGTCTTTTCTCTTATAACAAACAATTCATAAAGCATTAAATCTATATTATCGACAAATTATCTGTCCTAGGACATTAATTCCGGTTATGAATAGAAGATCGTCAATCAAGACGTACGGCGTGACAAAGCTGGAAAACGTAGGCCTTTGTATTCCAGCGTCGCAAATCGACACAAATCTGAACCGCCATTGAATGAAACGTCGTCCTATTAGAGAATGACGTCGGATCGACTTTCAAGTTTGATTTCGGATTAGCGGCAATGAAAGATTAGCTTCGGTCAAAGTTATTTGAAAAAAACCAATTTAAAATAAAACGTATGTCAACGATGTACCATCGATGAATCGCACTATTAAGGCTTGATCCAGCTATGCGCATACCTCGCAGATCATTATTTGTGTACGTAACTATATTTTCGTAAAATTCACCATCGTACAAAAATGGCGACGGTAACTTATGCTTAAAATCATTCAAAAGGCATTATGGTTACTTGAAATCACATAACAACAATAATAAAAACATCGATTATGGCTTTAGAGATCTTCAAACGCAATCCAACTAGCCTTTCAATTCATCGACCCACAACGGCACCTTCTTTCAAGCTCAGAATACCGTTTTGCAAAACATAACCCATCCTAATTGTCATTTCGGCATCCAAACAGTCTGAGAATGCGTCAGTGGCATTTCATGCAAAATTTGAGGCGTGGCGTCGCAAATCGGAAGAATCCGCCTAATATGCCACTTGATCTCACGTGGTGGCTTTCAGCCGACACGCGGCAAGTTTCAAGTGAGCGTTGACAACCGGGCTTCCGTAATTGCGGTAAAATGTACTTGAAAGTGAAATTTGAAGTTGAAAAGACGCGAAAGTTTTGACAGAAACGATTCACTTAACAGTTACAATAATAGCTTATGGCGCCATGGGGGTGCCTCGTAAGACAAGCATCGTTTTTCATTATTTTCATTTCTTTCTCGTTCAATCGAAATCGATTTCGCTATAGAAATACTGCGATTATGGCTACGTTTCTTATTATGGGATTCATGGGATTCATTAACAATTATGGCGAATTGCAAATGAATTCCACTAAATATTAAAATTGTCGCGAATTACGGTTGCACATTAGCGTGAATTACAACCGAATTGACTAGAATGGGCATATTCTGTCTTTATCTTGAAAAAATGTAAATTAGTAAAGATGATTGGCGGATCTTGCTCAAAGAATTTATAAAACATAAACACGAATAAGGGTGTTCGGCGTTACATCTTTATTTTCGAATTTTTCATTTTATCATTTGTTGCCTACTTCCAAGCTTTTTTGAGATATTTTCATTTCACAAACTAGGCGGACAACCCAATCAAAAATGTTATTTCGTCAAGCATGGTCTCTTGAAAAGTCACTCATCGGGATCAGGGCTGAGTAAAACCGAATAATTTGGAATTCGAATGTGATTCGAATAATTTTTGGAATCAGATCGAATCATTGAACTCATAAAAATTAGAAATATCCCATTTTTACTATCACTATTATAGTCTACATTATGATAATTCGGAAACATACAGTTACGTATTACAAATATTAGTATAAATTGACTTAAAAGCGATGTATTTTTATTTTAACGTCGAAATACAATTGATTTTGGTCAAATTTGATAAAAATCGATCACATTTTGTCGTTAAAAATGAAAAAAAAAATTAATTTCATATAGCATGTTTTTGTTCCTATGACCAATTCACAATTAATTCGAATAATCTGTACTCTGTACGAATCACCGAATCGGATTGCCCTGCCCTAATCGGAATATAGTTTTTCGGAAGATATCAAAGAAAAGATCCCTAATAAATCCTTGATAAAATCAAACATTTTCAAAGGATTGGAAGGTGTTTAATATACTAAGTAAATAAATTACGATTTTACCATTAGACAAATACTATAGTTTTCACACGTCGTTTGAACGTTGGTCGACATTTACAGTCGATTCGTATTCAAACACTCCAACAAAAGTCAAGGTTGTCTTAACTAATCGTTAACAATCGATAAGTGCTATTAACTTAACAAAGGAACCAAAAAACATGACGTAATACAAAAAGCAAATACGTCACTGAATGGTATTAGTCAGAAAGAGTGATATTATATAAATTTCGTATTTGTGGTTTTTGCCAAAAAATGAACAAGAGAAAGAGAACTGAATAAGTAAAAATGTTTTTTCATTATTAAAAATTCGATCGAGGGAGAGCCGGAAGCAGCGCTTAACGGGAAGCAACTAACGGTCTCTTTTGTGTCCATTATAAGGCTCTCATTTAGCTATGAAAAAGGTGCTGTTACACTGTGGCAAAAACACAGCGAATTTACTGATAAGTTGCTGTATTTATATAATTCGAATCGCGTTGAAATTTTAGCAAAGAATGAGATTTTGATTCCGACAACAGCCCATAATTGACCGAAAAGTCGATTTTCTAGCCTTATTTCAATATCACAAAGTAAAATTGCTGTAAAAGAACGCAATGGGTTTTCCGGTCATAACTCGCAATACAAAATTCAATATTCGAACACCCGTAAACTATTTGTCGTTTGATATGGCAGTTTTCAATAAGTCTCAAGTTCTTAAGTTCAACAAGTTTGATGAAATTTTCCCTTTAGTATGAATAATGAGAAAGGAGACAAAATAGAAATAAACAACAAATTAATAAACAAGCAAACTTTACTTCACGACCATCTTCCGTCTCAAAAAATAAAAACACATCTTAAAACAAAATCTAAAACACATCTAAAAACAAATCTTAAAACAACATCCGGCTAAGAATCAATTCAATATAAATTTCCCCTTAATATGCTCATTCCATTAATATGCTTTCCAGTAAAATCTATTGTTCTGACGATGGCGACTCAACAAAATGACGCTTTTTATCTATGGCCCATGCTTGAAAAAATCAAGAATTTTGATAAAAATGAAAATAAAATAGTCACTGATAAGGAGAAATTTATCATCTGCCATAATCCGATATGTTTTAATACAAAGGCGCCACAAAATCTTGCCCGCAGAAGTGGGTCCCATTGTTATCCACGTGTGGCGTGGGAATCAAACGTCACCTTGGCGACGCTTACTTGGGGGCAGACATTGTTCATTGTCCTTACTAAGTCAATAAAAATTTTATGATATTGATATTTAAATATATTATAACATTATGGAGTTTACTTTAGTGTTTAGTGTCTATTTTTTATAACTTGGGTGAGTTATAATATATCTATCTAAAATTTCAGTTTGGCAAGTTCGAGTCAGGAAATGATTGATTAAGAATGTTTTGTTAAGTATGAGTCACTGATAGATCGCGTCGACGAGACGCGGTTTCATCTGTGGCTCATACTTGACAAAATAAAATTCCCTGTGGTAAGGAAGAGCTACATGTAAACGATTGACAAGTGGATCATGCATAACAAAGCATACTCGGACAAGGTTTTGCTCATCATCAGCAATGATTTATAGATGAATCATGCTTGAAGCAAGTAAACTTAGATCAAATAACGGCACCGTCACAGATCATCGACCATAAATTTGGGTAAACATTACCCGAGCCAGATTTGTTGATGAAAAATCTCGTTCCAATTTAACGGAGTATTTTTTAAAATGAAAGAAAATGTGGATAGAGCGTAACGAAAAAAAACAATAACTTGACTTTTGGAATAAAAAACGCGAAATTTTATGTTAAAAAAGAAATTATAGTGGTTTAAGAGTTATAGATTTTACACGCTATTTTATATTTTTATTCACGATGCTTTTCGCTATATTCTGATACTTTTTTCGAAGGATAATTCCTTACACGTTTTAATGCCTTTAAGGCTTGATTATTTAGGTTCAATACCCCGAAAATGTCCCCACGATCAAAGTCCATGTCAACCATGATGCATTTCTACCAGGATTTTAAATTTTCAAAGTACGTTATAGAGTGAGATATTTACGGTGAAGTGGTCGAATGAATTGTATATTTAGCCGAAGTCTCGTCTGTATATCTTATACCTGCGCATATTCCAGTCAACATTTGTATTTTGACAAGGATGTGCGTCAGTTGGACCGCGCCTTTGCGGCGCGATCAATCTCTTACACATCCCTGACAAAAAATTTTCTGACAATATATTTTCATACTGCAATATAGCATAAGCGGAATAGGTTTCTACTTTTCTCTGAATTTCCAAAGGCATATGACCTTCAAGTGCCTAATTATTTTCACAAGAAAATTGTTCACCAAATCGTATTTTTTATTTGCCATTCACTCTCTATAACTCAGCAAGCTGTGGGGTTTCCACGTACACACTTTTTGTTTAGTCCTGCTAGGCTTGTCAGGCTCACCACCGTTGCGAAGTTTATCAGTGTACCAAATCTAGCGAAAACCACAATTTGGAAAATTAGAAAAGTATATTTCTCTTTCAGGCAGGTGGGTGTTTGCATTCAAAACCAACATACTCAATATATTACAACGATTTATCATTATTTCACGGATGATACCAAGGACCCCAAGTTGAATTATCAATCCCACAAATCCAAAATCAACAATGACTTTCGCTTTTTCACTAGACTTTATTCATGCCCCCTTTTCATAGATTGATTATATGATAACAAAAAATAATATAAATTGTCCATGGCACTAAACATTACATTACACAATGTACATTACTGGTAACATTAATTTATTTCAAAAAAATGTATTTAGATCATTCAGCATTCAGTAGGATCATATAATTCCTTCCTTCTGTATTAGTGGATATTTCGTTTTCGTACTGCTTCCGGTCTCGTTTGAAGTAAATTTTTTTTTTTTAAATAATTTAAAATGTCAGTAAATTTTACTACTCTTTTTTCGAAAAAGGTTCAAAAAGTTGAATACGATGTGCGATTTGATTTATTTTCATAGGATTAGTATAGTCATTGTTAATGTTCAACATATAGCGTGTCTTTGTAACCCTAATTGGGAACTGTATTTGTAGAGTAAGGGCCACTGATGGAGCACGCCTCGTAGGCGCGATCCATTAGTAGCCCGTACTCAACAAAGCATATATTTTTGCTTCCCAAAATGACTGTTTATTGAAGTCAAGTCTCGTTCTTAGAAATAATCATTCGTTCTTTGCATGTGGTGTTCTCTACATTATATTACTCATCCGTCATCGTTGGGATGAATATCTTGAGACGACGATGTGTTTTGACAAATTTTGCGTCGTCACGCAATTTATTATTATATGCCGACCTTCGCCATAGTACACAACTTGTCTGGCTGACATGAGTCGGCTGATTGAATATTTTGTTTTTCTTGAATCGAGATATTTTGAGTGAGAATATTTAGATGTTATTTGCAGCGCACCGTAAATCTGAAATCGTAAAGGTAAATCTAATGAAAAAGGAAATAACAGCATAGGTATAACACTGTGGCCAAAAACTTCCCCAAATGTTAAATCATATTTTTTAAAATCAATGTCATTTCAGCAATTTCTTTTATTATGTTATATCCTCCTATTACTACTCGAAATTCTTCACAAGATGGCTTGTGTAAGGCTTGTATGCAGCAATTGATAATGTTTTTACCGTTCAACTTCTTTCTTATCACAATTAAATTACAAACCATGTTCAGGAATGGAAATCCTATAAAAGTTTTAATTTATACTATTTATATAGCCAGAAGTAAAAATTGGAAATTTTAAATTGTTAAGACTATCTGGATGACAAAAAATTTCTGACCCAAAATATGTTTCGTGTTAGTTCATGATGGATTGTCGCAATAAAGTATTGTCGACCTGTGGTCCATGCTTGGCAAAATAGAATTTCTAGCTCGAAAAACATCATCGATATTATAATTCATATAAAATATTTTCTTATTTATAACTCTGAAAGGTAATTTAAATACTTGTGATATTTTTTGAAGTTATTCAACATTTTCATTCATCGTTTGATCATAGTATAATGGTTCGTTCATACATTGAATTAATAAAAATTAATTTGATAATAAGTGAAATGAAAATGACAAATCAACAAAACGTTAAGTCAAAAGCTCTATACCCAACGTGTAACTGATAACTGCATGAGAGATTGTACTTCATCATGTTCTCGTCTTTCGTACAGTATACAAAATGAAAGCTGTAAAATAGTTGCGGTTCATGGTTGTTTGTCCAGTATTATCCTCTAAAACGGATGTGTATTTTTATTTAAAACTGACTCATTCCGGAATAACCTGCATTAAAGTGAGAAATTGTGGAAGACATTTAGTTTCACACGTTTGATGACAAAACATTCATTGATATTTGATAGTTTGTGACAATGCGCTTGTGATTTCCCACGTAGCCTTTGTACACATAGCCTGTAGTACGCGTGGAAAAAAAAACAAAGTACGTAACAGCAGACACAAAATGTACTGTCAAATGTCGAAGTAAATCAAACTTCAATATATTCCATAATAAATGTAAAGATATGACCCTTGGATAATTATTTCATACACAAAATTCCACTGCTGTATCAAGCCATGGCGCATTCTGTGATCATCTGCGATCCTTGATCCAGGTCAGAAAACTTCAGACGAATTTTATTTTTCTAGCATGACGCAATGATGGACCGCCTAAAAAAATATCCCTGATAAGATTATTTTCGACTAGTTTAAGTCTCCAAATAATTTTGGTACGATAGAGGTGCTGAATAATGTACACCGCAAGAAAATGATCAGAAACTCAAAGATCCTGTTTTCGGAAGTTCGCGTAAACAAAATAAAACTTGATACACCCATTTCAATGTGTGAGAACAAACTCTCAACGGATTTCATAATCATTTTATCACTAACATTTATTTGGAGAATTTATTTGGGAATCGCAGAGCCTTGAGCTTGGAGTGTCACCCTATACTTTTGCTTTTTTGAGTCCCCAAAAACCTTACATTATAACATAGATCTGTGACTATACACGGTATAGAGTACGGTTTTCACAAGTGAATAATTAAAAAAGTTCTCATATATGCTAATTATTACACTATTGGGATCGGTAATACACGGTTGGGAGTGCGGCAATTTTTTACTATGTTTAAGAGGACTTTAAAGGGCACTGTGCAGTTTTATTGCTCGCCTGAAATTTCGGCCAAAATTTCATACACATCGGATGTTTATTGTCGCGATAGACAAACACTTGACTTTTTGAAAGGTAAAACAAGTAGCGTACTTCCGCATTGAAAATTGTACCCAAAATTAGCAAATTGTTCAAGGTTTTGAAAACATACAAGAGATGAATAGAGTCGTACCAACTTCCAGATGTTTGGTTATTCAATAGATCGGAAACGTAAATCAACGTTGCGTAAATAACAACACGCTCGAAGTAAATACAATCATTGAAATTCTATTGAAAAAATCAGTATTGTCCTGTTAATCGACATTCAGAAATAATTTGGGGGCATACTATTTTTTAAGCGATGGTCACAGATAGGATTTGGCAAAACCGAATGATTCGGAATTCGAATCTGATTCGGATAATTTTTTGAATCGAATCGACTCATCAACTTCTTATACCAAATATGCCTTTTTACTGTTACAATTCGCTCAATTATTTAAATCACAAAATTTAGAGCGTTGAATTAATGATATTAGCATAAACAAGATTAAAGGCAATGTATTTGCAATTCACACTCCATGTCTGAAAGTTTCATATTTTAAAGACATAATGCAATTGATTTTGATCAAATCTGACCAAAATCGATTGTGTTTTGCCGTTAAAGTAAAAATTCCATTTCAATTCCATTCCATGGCCCATTCACGACTAATTCGAAGCAGTTAAGGGGACCGCACCATACCAGTACCATAGGGGACTGCAGAAATGTGACCACACAGAATCAACATTGCCCGATCGTGTACAATGAACGAATGTTTTAGAAATACACAATTGGTAACCGAATAATTTTAAATATTTTTTTCGAAACTAAGTACTTCGTTTCGGAAAACATGGGTATCGGCTTCTGTATAAATGAACAAAATTATTATTGACAATGTGAATCCATATTCCAGTGCGTGTTCGGACAATTTTTTTCTGACTGTGGAGAGAGAAATGTTATATATCTTATAGGGGATCGGTTTCCATACATATCTTTTTTAAACAAAATTGTAGTTTTTTGTCTTGTTGAAACACAGGTGGATGAGAAAAGATATTATGGTGGGAAAAAGACTTGAAATGCAGTAAAAAAAAACATGCAAGCGGATGTTGCAGGTCTAAGATATCGAATTATCTCAATTGTTCAGAAGGAATTCGAGCCAGTTTTGCACGTGGTCATATACGATAGCTTTTGGCACGCGTATAAAATGAAGATAAGAGTTCATATATAAGCAACAAGGGTCAAGAATGGATCGTGCCCCCAGGTTATATATGTTACACGGCCCAAATGTGAACAATTTATGTTTTATTGAAGACATGGTTTCATCCAAGCAACGTGTACCGGTATTTGTTTGTATTGTCATTTACTTATACGAAATCTATGCTAATTCACTCATTGACAAGTTTGCAAAATATCCGATTTCAAGACTTAATCCGTGTTTGCTTCTTGGACGCCGATAGCAATTGTCCGCTAATTGATAAACTCATTTGACCTTTGTTGATTTCTTGGAGTTTTGCACTCTTTCTCAAATTAGACTTGCGGTTTTGGTGTTAAAATATTTAAATATGCCCCAACATAATTATTTTCTTGTTGCATCGGAGGACTAAATGAAAGCAAAACAGTGATCGATACTTTTATCATCGCCCAGTGTCGATAATATCCTTTCAAAAATTGTTGTGTGGATTACAACTTAGCAATGGCAGGGAAGAAAAATTAGAAATTATATGTTGCAAAATTCTACCACACGTGGGAGGTCTAGAAAAAATTAAATAATTGCTTTAGTATATAGATATTTATTGTTGACTTAATTTAGGCACTCAGTTGTTTTATTTGAAGCTAATTTAACAAAGGGAAATGTTGAAAACAATAAAAAAATAAAAGCATTATAAAAACCAATTTGATGATATGATATACCCTATTAATAGTAAAAATTCATCGACCTTGAAGCGATTAAAAACCATATTTTTCACAAGGTTACAGAACACCCAAGATTCGTGCCAATATAACAAGCGAAATGTAATTGGATCTATTTTAAAATTTTTATTTGTAATGGTGCGAGAACGAACTTGTCGGCATTTTGACCTCGATTCAAATCCCAGTCAGAAAGCTTGTACAAAAATGTTTTTGTTAAGCTCGAGTCACTCTTGGAGATTTTTACATGGACACAGTTGAAATGCAATTTAAAAACCACTGCTGTATATTGAACTATATGCTATTGCGTTAATTTTCACTTTATTTTAACGACCCAGCAACGTAAAACCAACCGCCTGTAATTTCCAACAAGTCATTTCTTTTGAGAAAAGTATAAACAATTCAAGCTTTTATCACTATTAATTCCAATTAGACCTAACAATACTCCAAAATCATTGTATGATATAGGTTGATAGCATTATATTTTAATATTGGTTAAGTTTCAAATAACAGAAATTACTGTTTGGGAGCAAAGGGCTTAAGCAGCTCGTTATCGGTAACAGAAAACAATTCGTGTCAAATATTATATCTTAGAAATTATGACATATAATATGGTTTTATTGCGAAACGAATTGATTTGGAAGAAATACAAACAAAATCATTTCTTAATCATATTTCTGAAATATCTGACTAATTGAATGAGCCGATGTCTAATTATCATTTAAATTACGTAATGGTTATTGAATTCATTCCAAAATTCTGCTGTTAGTTTCTCAAGGACTTACAATGAAACCAGCGGTGGAATTCTACGCACCTTGATTAATAAAAGAATTTCGAACCCGGTGTCAAGAGCACGAGTCAACATAATTAAACTCATGCTTACTACCGTGCAAAGTATAAATTTCAAATCACTACTAACAACTACTGAAGGCGTGAGAAAATTCAGGTACATTGCAGAACAGCAGAACGTAGAAGTGCGAAGGGTATTATTATCTTTATATCGACAATTTTGATGGTGGTATTCTGGAATCTTGGCACAATTTTATGTCTTTTGGATGCGATTTATTGGCACATATTGTCAGCAATAACAATTATCAAGTTCCTGCTTCTTCCCATTTATTTTTTTCGTATTCTATTTCATTCCAATTTCAGCCTCTTTAATGCAGCTTAACGATGGCCACTAATTTTACAATGGCGTATTTTCAAGGTACCATTCTCTAACCTTCTGATCGGATAGGTGACATTTAATTGGCTGTCCAACAGCCTCAGTGTTTAATTTTTCATTTTGTTCAGTTCCATTTTATTAAGGGGTCGTGCGGCAAAACTTCTAGTCCTAGATTTCGTGACGAGCATAGTTCTGTATATTACCAGGCTTTTTGGGTTTCAATCTTTGGTTTATTTTGTTTTTTCCATGTTTTTCCAATAAACAAACAGTTCTCCTCTTATATAAATGATTTATCGGCAGAACCTCAATCAATTTAAGACTTTCGACAGGAAATTACTTCATTCGAGGGTTTTTTGAACAATTTTGGAGTGTTGAATGGCAGGCGAGAACCAAAGCGTGTACCTCTTTCTGCCAAGCACAGGCTGTAGAAAAATTCCAGAATTTGCTTGTTTTTTGATAGCTCAGGCTTGGTCGAAAAAGCTTCTATCGCAAACCACAGTCTCAAATGGGGCACTCGAGGCACTTATCAAGTGTCACTCGTTATTGTGGACCATTGAACTGCGACTCCCTCCCTGCCCCATTGCTCGCTTCTCTTGATTCTCTCGTTTTCGTTTCAACGTTTTCACTCCTGTTTCTCTCGCATCCACCTGACTTTGAAAATCTATTGTTCTCTCGTTTTCACAAATGATGTAATGAGTTAACGTTGAGCAAGATTACGTCACCCCATTAAAGCGGGTAATACAGAGGCTTATACTAAACCGCGATCTCCGGCTTAAAATTAGTAAATCTGCGGTTTGATTTTATTTTGTTTACATTATAACCAGCAAATTTCAATTTGCAACATTAATAGAGAGCCAATTATGACCATAAATAAAATATCTTACCAAATCGGGCCTAATTTGAACTTTGATCTTCAAACAGTCTCACTGTTGTGAAATTTTGTCAAAATAATTAATCTTGAATTTATTTAAAAAGGCATGATATAAAAGTGTTTTTGTTATATATTCTATTCCCAATTCCTCCCTGATTCGGATACTTGAAACCAGTATTTATGATATGACTCCTATTATACGCGATTACAAAATTATTTCGGCAAGTATGTGCCGTAGATTAATGCGTTTCTACGCTCTATCCATGTCAGACCCATCAATGCTAACAAATTCAAAAAAGTTTTTAATAATTTCCCCATACACAGATTTTGGCATGATTTGAATGAACTTTGCATCTTCCGATACATAAATATCAACAACAAGAAACTGTTTGTATATTCATACTTTTTTGGACATGGGCCATGGTTGGATGCGACGCTGTGACCCGGTCATTCTGTAGTGATGCATGTTCGAAAAGGTTCGAATGTTTTATTTAAACATGGTATTTGTAGTATCAATCTCTGATGGATCGAACCGTCATCGGGCTGTCCAACTGTGACACATACTTAACAAAGAAAAATGCTATATTAGGATAATTCAGCATTTGCCTAGTTTCACGAAATATACCGTCGTGTTTAACCTTTTGACTTTCTGCAGTGCTTTAAAAGCTCGGATGCAATAAAAACAATTAGCGGAAAGTTATTGCAAAACAACTGAAGCTCTCCAAATTGGCTCGGAATATCAGGCATAATTGTTTCCCTAATCGGCTTAAATGTTCAACCACATCCCCAACATGGTCAAGTATACACTAATGTGAACTAAAGCATTCGTTACGCAGCAGACTATAAATATTATAGCTGCCCCGAATGCGCGGACAAGAGGTGATGGCCAGCATCTCTTTGGGGTTTGAAGAACCACTAGTAGGCATGAATTCATTTCTCTTTAACATAAACCACGTAATTTGCGCTTTCATGGCCTCTGACTTTAATATAATCCAATATTAATTATATTAGCAAACAAAATGATTGAAATGAGAAAATGTATAAAAATAAGAATGGGGATTTTGTGGTAATTGATATGTGAGATTTCCTATTACCCCCAGCATTGACGAATCAATGAATTTATTGATATGGCACATCTTAAATGAAAATTGGATCAGTCCTCGACCAAATATTTGTGGAGTATACTATTAGTATTCAATGCTTGACGAAGGAATTTACAAACCTTTGTCGGAGTGTTAAATCGAGTTACTGATTTGAAGAGACCCAATCAGAAAATGTGTTTTACCCTTTTTGTTAAGTATATGCCACTGGTGGACCGCGCCCTCAAGGTGCGATCCATCTGTGACTTATACTTAACGATACAAAACTTACAAATCAATAACCTTGTAATATTAGTCAATTTATTAAATTTAGTTAAATGGATTCTGAGAAAAGCCAATTACATTCGAGACACTATATATTGTTAGAGCAAACATTGTAAATCATGTTCTCAAATCTTGTCTACCTCTACCTATATAAATTAAAACTTGATATTTCCGGAATCGTAAATTGCTGGGGGTTTAAATTATTGATTTAACCATTAAGCAATCCATCAAATTTAATATGGTTTAGCTTGCCATTTTTGACAATTTATCTCATACGGAATCTTGCACCCAGATGAATAGTGTGAATTAAGTACCGGGATGGAAAATCTTTATATATGTCGAGAACTTTAAAATAAAATAGGATATAATATTAGCCATATGGGAGAGGAAAGCTGTCGTGCACTATTCGACGTGTACTTAACGCAGAGATTTTTACTTATACCTGATCGTTGTAGCAGGGTAAGCACAAGTCACATGTCACAAGTATTTTTGCGTGTTTATATTCTGGTCTTATTCTCCTTCCGAAGAATGCGTTAGCCTAATACAAAAATTAAATTGTTCATACTTGAAAATCTAAATATTTCCCATAGCTCCCAGAAAACCATGGGGAACAAAATGAGAAGGACCTAATTCAAATAATGAAGCTATACACACATATATCCAATAGTCTAATTAGTTGATATAAAAGCCAAGTTACTTCATATGATTGGAATTTGTCATTAAGTTATACATAAAATGAAAGTTGGTGTGTGAACACTTTTGTTCTCGTAATAGTTTGAAATAGTGGAATTCTTTGATAAAAAAACCCGCACTCAACTAGCGCGATAGGGAATTTTATATTAACAATCATGAGCCACAGATGTATCGCGTCCCATCGACGCAAACTATCAGTGAATCATACTTAACAGAAGATGCTTTAACAAAAATTCCCGTTTGTGTTATGACACTGAAATATATTTATTTTACTCCTGATCATTATGCTTGAATGAAAGAAGGTTAATCTACAACCACAAATCTTTCATTTCTTAGTAAATTTAACAAATCCTACGTGCAGTGTTTGGTCATCGGTGAGTAAGTCCGGTGGTACGTCCTCAATGTTGACCGTTGTAAACATATCGATACCAACAAGACTAATTACCTTCCTATTGTGGAATTTCGTTATTCTATTAGTACTTCAACTACGTGGGTCTTAGATAAACTACATCTGAAAGTGCGGTTCATCTAAGGCCATTGCAAGATAATAGTCGATTAGGTAAACAAAATATGCTACCAAATTTCTCTTTAAACAATGCAAACAATATGTCATTATGGAGAAATTATTTTGACATTTTCCGATTATTAAAAAACATGGTTCCGTTACTTACGTCATTGACGTAAACCAGTGACGTCACCAATGATTAAACCCCAACCCAGTCATGTTGCGTAAGATCAAAGAAAAAATAATCTTTTAATCTAATAACTTATTTGTATGTAAAACAAGCTTCAAGAGTAACCGAAAATAAGGGAATAACCCAATGTATTTGTTTTGTTTTTTCGAAATAGCACGAAAATGAGCAGCGATGGATAAACTTTAAGTCATGGAATCACGCGACTAAAAATTGGGAGGATAAAACAGATTAGGTATATATGTGTCAAAAGTTGGGGTTTTAATGCTACAATTTAATAAAAATACTTAATGGCATATAAATAAGAAAATAAGGATGCGTGTAAAATTATCTAAACAAAGACCTGATATGACCTTTTGGCTGCAGCATATTATGAGAAACCCTTATATGGAAATCAATTTTCACAAAAATCACTGTCGGGCTAAAATTGGACCGCAAAATATTTCTTAAAACATATTTTCGATGTCGTCATTCGTCAATATTACTTTTCGTATCATATTGCCAATGTTTTGAAACCTTATTTTTACTGTATCCGCTAAAACCACTTTTATGAATCAAGAAACGAAATGGGTGACTGAACGTGCCTGAAAACGACATACAGTTTATCGAGGATGGGTCACTGCTTAATTGCTTCAAACGGATGGGATTTATGAATTGATCATGCTTAATAAAGCATGAATTTGTAACTTCACCCAATTATCGAATTATGACGACCGGTTGCCAGAAATTAGTCATCTGTCGAGGAAATCCGTGGATAAACAGATAAACTGCATTTTCTGTCGAGACGTCAAGTCTAATTTTACTAATGAAAAATGACAAATTACTGGCAACCATTCAAAAAGGTTCAAAAAGGGTACAAGAAATCTACATCTTGCAAATATTCGATAATAATAGCTTGAATGTTGTGAGTCGAAATTTAAATGCCATGAAGTACATATGAATATGTTTTTCCTTCTATGAACTATACTTAGGTTCAATAAAGTTTGACACGTCAATTTTACTATAAAAAATCCAACATTTTCCACTTTCGAAGTTACAGACTTCTTTAACTTACAGGGTCATGGAAATTGTTCAAATTTCAGTTGAAGTCGAACATAAATTCTGTTTTAAACTTATCATTATATTAAAAAAGGGATTATTTTATGCAAATTCCGCATATAACCAATTATATAACCCAAAATTGACAATTTTGCGCAATTTTCAATAAAAAAAATACTATAATCGTTAATATTTTCCATCATTTTTTTGTAAAATTATCTTTCCAATGCAAAAATATTTTGACCTTTTCTGCTTAACAAGAATTTATCTTCTCTTATGGAGATGAATGTCATGTAAAGACAAGATAGCATATAAGACCTATTTTATCGGTTAATTAATATTTTTATTCAAAATACTGACTTCTCAATTTCAGTTGCTCTCTTCTTGTTCATATCAGGAGTAATATTTTGCTAAGGATAAGTCACTGACGTGGCCCATTCTTGACAAAACAAAGCTTTACAATCTTTTATTTTTGACCTGGTTACGCCAAAAATTTTAGATCGAAAGCATAAATTTCTTCTCCACAATAGCTTTCTATATTGACAAGTGTCAGCTGTAAAATCAAGACCACAGCAAATCCCTTAATTGAGCATTTCGTACGCCGATAACGGCTGAGAAAACCGGCAAATGTAAATGCCACGGGCTCAACAAGTCACCCATGCGAACCCACAAATTGCCTCGACCGCATTTTAGATATACCGACAATAGTTTTATTTTTATATTATTCAGATTTAGAATTTAATATTTGGTTAAATTGAAGAAAAGAATGAGAAATGGTAAAACAAATCGGTCCAAAATTAAGACTATCTATACATTTGAAATGGTTGCTCACAATTATAGCTTTTATGGTTTTAACGACATATTTGCGCAAGACTTGTCTTATATATTATTATTGAAAACGTTTCTAGATCGGAATTAGTATTGATAGTTGCGTATTTAGAACCTTGTATAAAATGGCACAATGAGAGTGAAATTGAAATTTTTTGCTATTAAACAAATTATGACGTCCGAAAAAGTGGCCCTAAGCAAGAAAACGTTTGCTAAAAAAATAGCATTTTATCGTATTTTTATCGGTAAAATGGCCCAAAAAAAATTCCGGTGTGGAATTATTCAAAATACCTAGTTCCCCTGGTATCTAAGAAATAAATACGCAATAACTTCGATCAAAAAAATATCTATTCCGGAAAGAAAGGCACGTTTTAACACATTTTCTAAAGTTGCCTTAAGGTTTTGCGACCGACCGTTTTGCGATGTGTCGAGTTTGTCGCATTTGTCCGTGTTTTAAATTCACTGTCGAACTAACGCAAAAATTTACTTTTTTTCCCCTAATGAGCACAGATAGACCGGGTCTCAACGACGCTATCCCTAACTGACCCATGCTTGACAAAACTGGCCTTGTCAAGACATTTCTGACTGCCGCCAGAAAAAAAGTAATCATAATAGGCAATGTTCATCGGGATCAGGAAACGGGTGATATTTTCAAGCTGGTTATTAACGCGCGACACCACATTCAAGCTCGTTCGAGAATGAAAGCGGCTTCGTCACGGACGACAATGTTTTAAGATTATGGTAAATTGTCCGTAAAAATTTCTTTTCCTGTACTTAGAAGTATTATTTTTTGTCCATATTTCTGCCATATTCATGATATCATAATATTATATTTAAAACCACAATTTTTTTCATTGAAGATCCTCACAGATTTATCAATATAAGAAGGAAATTTGAAAATCATATTCTGTAAAAATTGTGCTATTTTGTTATGAATTCAAAACGTTACAAATCCATCTAAAATTTAACTAAAAATAGTTGATAATCATAGAAGGAATATAAAGTGCATAATGAATGTATACTTTGCTCGGACATGGCCAGATCTATGCGCGCCACTTCCGCACTTAACAACTAGATTGTTGTAAAACCCCTCTTTCTTTTCATTGTCGTGTTTGCTCATTCACAGTCAAAGGGTGAAATATATATAATTTATGTTTGACTCATACAGGTATCGGAATACATAATACCGTTAAATTAAAATAAGTTTTATCGAGTCAGATTTACCGATGGTTTGTGCCACACAGACGCGGCCCATCTGTGTAACTCATGCTTGGCAAATTTGTTTTGATATTATTCGAGTTCTATAATTTAAAATCGAAGCAATAAATAATTAAAGCAAGGTGATAGGGTAGACTAAACAAAGCCTCTGTGCGAAATTTTAGGCATCGCTGATCGTTTTGTGGTAAGGGTATAATCGAAACGATAATTGCATATCAGAATCAGTGACGTAACCCAACAAAATTTTTAATAAAAACAAAGATTATAGTAGTATGTACTAGGATTTGAAATACCGGAGCAGTGAACCTATCCTAGGAATATAATAAACAGTTTTAAAGCAGCAAAAAAGTTCGTCGGATTTTTTTTTGGGGGGAGGAGCGCATTTTTCGTTATGGTTGAAAAATGCTAAAACAAAATTCATCCTGAGCCAAAAAATTTAGCCCAGTCAGAACATTCCGAAGTAACCACAAAAACCAATTAATTTGGCCAAATTTTTGAACATCAGGACGATTTTTTGAACCATTCTTTTGTCAAGCATCAACCATTGTTGTCCTAACAGATTTAGCTACCGGTAAACGTACAAAGCGAGTGGCGGCAAGAATCGTGAGACCCTTTAATCCTTACGCAAACCTTCGCTTTTTCAAATAAAATATTATGAAAGGACATCTTGGTTGACTCATTTTAATCTTCTATATATATAAAAAAAAAAGTGTGATTAAGAAAAATTTCAACGCACACGTCAAAATGAAGATTTTTTTGAGATACTTTACATAAAGTTAAAACATTAAATAATATCCGCCTAGTGAGATCTCTCGAGCGATGGCCCAGACTAGGCATTCACAGCATTGACTGTGCGATCCATCAGTGACTCATGCTTAACACACATATTCGCAAAACAACGTTTTCGATTGACAAATATATCAAGATAGATTACATTGAAAATGTTCACATTTTTTTTTCGATTTTTCGTATCTATTCACGGCATTTCATTTTCTCTTTAATATCCAAACACTAAATTCAAACAATAAACAATAGCGTTCGACATAAATCTTTGCGACATAAAATAATAATTTCTGAAGTTGCAGACAAGGCCTCCACGGCGCCTACACAAGTGATACGATCAATAAATATATACAGCAAACTTGACTATCAAATGATTTAGTATAGTTTATTCTAATGGCGGGTTCTCTTTTATGTGGTTTGAGGCTGTTAAGTGGGTTTTTATTGCAAATGGTCTTGACTTTCTTTTAGCACCAAATTCCACTTTGAATGTTTTACTTTGTGAGCTATTTATAGCGTATTTGGGTGTTTATGTGAATTTTTCCACTTTTGGTGTGTATTTTATGAGTCTCGACCTAATTGGGTGAAACTTCTGGAAATTTGTAAACAATATAAAGCACATGGTGGGAAATAATGCATTGTCACTATAACTACGTTAGATTTGGGGTATTATAATACAATTTTGCAAAAAATATATAATAAATTAAACCTCCTCGTTAATTGGATTTAAGGAGATTTCTCAGAAAATAAAGAGAAATCTCAACATTTTCTCAGAATCTATAAAAGTGTCATTTTTATTTGAAATTGTTTGAACTCGTTTTGAAGTTTTAACAAAGAAAGGACACCAAGGTTGTATTAAAATAAAAGGTGATGTAGAATTTGAGTGGCAAATAAACTAATTATTTTTACGCTACAACACTCGCGAAGGCAAATAACACAAAATATCTATTAAAATAATTTTCATTTTGCAAATTTTCTTTTAAATCCCTTCAAAACTGATTCTGTGCAATAATATTTTCGACGTTTGTTTTTTCGAAGATATTAATTTCGATTTATCCCTATGATTCATCATAATGCTGTTATAGATGAATTGATTTATATGTGAATCATCGAACGCGGTCAAGTATGTGTTTAGGCGATATTTGTCATTGCTAAAGCAAGTGAAAGCGTAATGTGGTTTGTGAATAGGAGACTAGACAAACAGTCTGCGTTAAGAAGAGTTCACGTAATAGAGAATACCAAATGAATGTGTTTTTTTTTAATAAAATTTGGACACTGTGCAAATTGAAGCTTTAAAGAATGATATTTAAGTGAAGCACTTGGTTTACACATATTTTCACCAACACAAACACTGCCCGCCTGCATTGGTGGAGAAATGTGTCAAACTTGGGTGGGACGAAAATATTTCTTCCCATGCTCCTTTTTTCAAACTTAGAAGAGACGATTCAATTTCTCCGGACGACTCGCCGAAACAGTCGTTTATCGACCATTCCCAATCAGATATTTCACGTTCTTGAACACAACCAAAAAATGTCCCGCGTCATGAAGGCGCGATCCATCAGCGTTTGTTTTCCGGGCAATTTTCGAACTGGGTAGGAACAAAAACTTGCGAATGTAATGGAACTTTCAGATTTTAGCGGAAAAATACAATATAAGGATTTTAATATTTTGATAAGCGGACAAATATTGAAGTCTATTAATGGAAACTTTTAGTGATGGCAACCTAGTTTTCACTTTAACGAGGTAAAGTAATAATAGGCAGTCCAGTTTAACTCTCAAAACTAGGTAGTAACCTAGAATAAAAAAGAAACAGGTTAACTAGGTAATTGTCGGTTTGCCGTGTTTCAGACATATTTTAATAGATTTGAAGAGTTAAATCACCGAATTGTCTATTTCAAAAACATTTTAAAAACGAATATTTGATTTGCCTAGTTTTTCGTACAAGGCACCTGCATTTTTCAACCGGGTACCGACCGCGAGTGCAATATTTTGATTACTTAGTTAAAATTTAGGTAAATTTACCTATTTTACGTAGTAAATTAATTAGGTAACATATTACACAGAAAATTCGGTAAAGGTTAAACTAGGTATATCAGAAATCCGTGAAACTAGGGAAAAGTACTTTGGAAATTAACTCGAAAAACTAGGTATACTAGATAAACTCGGTACTTTTATCTAGAATTGCCAAAGCTACATATTTTATTTAGATTGAATGGTCAAAACGATGCGATTCGAAAAATTATCCGAATTGCATTTGAATTCCAAATGATTCGACTTTGCTCATCCCTAGATAATAAACTATCAAAAAAAAAAAGCATTATTGTCAAGCCTTAGCCGCAGATAAACCGCGCCTCAGAGATTCGGTCCAATAGTAACTCATACTCAACAAAACAAAAAGTTTGGGCGGATGTTTCTGAGTTTGAGCTTTGTATTATATTTCATTCATAACATATGTCCGACAAGGATTTACATAATACCTTTACACAAATTAAATGTTATTTTTGCAATAATATAATAAGTCTACTTCAAGTCCTATTCCCATCAGAAAAATTACGTCAATTCATCTTAGATTAAGCATGAGTTACTGTTGGAGCGTGCCGTCGAGCGTTGCGTGACGAAATATTATGATTTCTGATAGGGATAACTGGCGCGTCAAATTCATGGCGTTTTCGACAGGGGTTTTGAGATGCAACAGCGATGTTATAGCGCAACCAAGCGAGTAAATAGAATCCAAAACTCTTCTACTTTCGTCTCATATTGTGTTTTGTATCATTGTCTGATGTAAGAACATCGGCGCAACTATGATCTTGTCTGTATGAGGTAGAATAGTTTGGTATTCAATTTATGGCGTTAAAAAGCACGCAATAGGCATAAAAAGTGCAAGAAGTTGTGCGATTATGTCCTTTTCTATAAGAGTGATGTAGAGGTAGTGATTGCTTTACTCATACTTTATTGAAAGGAATGAAATGATTAATATGACCAATAAGATCAAAAAAGTGTCATCAGTGATTCCACAGTAGGGTCATGATTGGGTTATCAGCACATTATTAACTTCTAAAGACGAATGCATACTTTAAATTGAGTACAGAAACTCCATGTTGTTCTTTATTCTTGAAATGGTACCGAATTTCTAAAGGCTGTTTTAGCAGTGATAATATAATAACTACGGGCATAAAATGCTACTTTCACATCCATCGCACCCACCATGTCGCAATATAGGAAATTCTGCATTTTTAACTTCGATAGACTCCAAGTTATGACTTCTTAAACCCGACTCGGGGACTCAGTCAGTAAGTGCGACTGTAATGTCGTCCGGGAAGCCGATCGGTCGATCTTTGGCAGTCCCACTCACGAGCGTGCCCTTCAGCGACTCATTCCGGGGTTTTTGGGATGTAGCTGTTACACACGATACATACACAACCGCCACAAAGATTCGCACCTGGCGGTATTGGGTATAAGATTTCTAAAGTCCAAAAAAGGGATGGACAAAACGAATCATTTGGAATTCGAATCTGATTCGTATATTTTTTCGAATCAGATCGAATCGGTGATTCCATAAAAATAACAAATTATTTACATTGTGAAAAATAAGAAGTTTATAGTTACGGATTACAAATATTAGCATAAACAGACTTGAAAGTAATATATTTTAAATTACACCTAATGCCCACGAGCAAAAATTTTCAGTTTTAACGATAAAATATAATCGATTCATATCAAATTTGTGATTGACTAATTGCGCGATTAAATAACTAACTGTGATTCAGGGCATTTTGGATAATATCAATGTAGGTCATGTGTTGAATATTGCATTGGATGATTTGATTATATATCGATTAAATAAGAGATAATGTTCAATATTCAAGCTTGTTATGTTGATATTCCTGTTTAAATATCTTTGCATAGTAAATAGCGCAGGTGCGTCCGATACTGAAACCTCTTTGTTATGTTGATATTCCTGTTTAAATATCTTTGCATAGTAAATAGCGCAGGTGCGTCCGATACTGAAACCTCACAAACTCTATAAGAATGCATCGTATTAATATGCGTTGCTAAAAACTTCATTAACTAGTAAAGAGACTCGCTCGGGAAAACATACTTGCTTGAAAAGTTACATGATATACATCACAGCTTATATGAATAGTATTGCAAACTACTGTTATTCGTTATTTATAACATTCACCACAAATATCCAGTGTTTGCCACCAGGGTTGTTCATAGTTTCTGACTGTTTTGCTCAACCGGTGAAATGAAAACGAGGTCCATTTCACCGGTTGAGCCAGATAGTCAACAACTATTCACAGAAATATATATTCCTATAACCTTTAATTGCATGTCACAACAGGTTAATATAAAATTATTATTGTTTGTCAAAATTCTAATCTGATCGGGTCATTAACATTTTCATAATATATTAAAATCTTAGTATTTTTTGTTAAAATTCTTTCTTAACACCCCTCAAAGCGCCGAAAAGGAACTGAATAACATCCATTTATACGACCACAGCCACTGGTACTACAAAACATTATACCAGAAATGGCATATTGAACGGAAAACATCGCAAACAAAATCCGTCCGCCCTACTTTAACAGGTTGTAGAGAGTGTTCTCTGCTCTGGACGATGGTCAAATCATATACTACTTCATGTTTTTTTTTAATCGCGACTTACGACATGCAAGAAACACGTTAAGGCAATCCAAAAGCTTGCATCAAAGGAGCGCTACCGGTAAGTTACAATGAAATAAAAAAAAGAGATAAATATGGGAATCGGGATACCAAATATATAATAATAGCTTTACCAATGTACTGGCACGAGGTGTAATTTCGGAACATATTTTCAAAAAATTGACTTTCCCCGATCTGTATAAGAACTAGATTCAATTTTATAAGACGCTTTGCAAGTCACGAACCCATAATAAAAGAAAACGCTAGCAAGATTAAAGTAACATCATAATATTTTATTTATTCTACTACATAGTAAGATGATATATATTGCTTACTAATAACCAATCAAATAATTGGAATCTTAATATTATGAATCAAATTAGTAATAACATGTATGAATCATATAATAGATTACCTCACTGCCATTTCTGTATATTTCAGAGGCATGTACTTAAACTTCACCAGGCATGAGTCAAAGATAAACTGTGTCTTTTAGATACGGCTGATCTATGGCTTATGCTCGGTATCATTTTTCTTCGCGATGCCACTATTACTACTGGAAGAATATTTCTTTTTTTCTGAGAATACATTTGATGATATTTCAAGTGAATCATAGTTTTTATTTCATAACATATAATATAGTAATTGTACATACCGGGATGTATATATTGGAATACCAAATGGAATATTGGCATTGCATACTTAACGTAGTATACAACTGTGTACTGTGTGTAGGCTCAATTGGGTGATGGAAGAAGGGCGGACTGATTATCATTCATAATATCTTGACTGAGATGTTTTCAGAATCGATGAACAGTCGCTGCTGGTTTCAGGTGATTATATAGTTCCTAATATATTGAGTGCTTTATCCTGACAATTATAATGTGACAAATTTTTAAATTGCCAAGCTATACTGTTGGAAAGCAATGAATATATTTCGCAAGGCTCAATGGCATAGTGGTTGTCACGTTGGCATGGCACGTTAAAAACTTTATTTCAGGGTTCCTGCAAAAATGATCTTATAATAGTTTTATATGTATCAATGACATCACTATTAAGCCTGACTCAAGGTTATCCATTAAAGTGAGTGATTGTTAAATAAATAAATGATTAAAGAAAATTTCCGATCTCCAATTTACAATACTTGTGATAGATGCCATTGTTATTCATTAAATTATTATTATATTAGAAGTTAAAGGGAGTGTATGTTATACAGCAACTTAAAAAACTGCTTCATTTTTGCTCTCATTTTATTTATAACCGAAGCTTTTTTTGGATAAACATATGATATCATTTGTTAGCAAGGTACTTGAATTTAAAACTGAGATTCAATAAAAATGGGTTTTTCTGTCGTTTACATTCACCAAACACAAGTTTATTGAGTAGGTCAAACCAGTCTTTTGAACCGTTTCAGATTTACAAACGTGTGTGCTCTGGCGGGACGAGAGTGCAGGAGTCTCGGTCAATTTCATTTCTTTGTCCAGCACATACAAGTATCGGTGAGAACTGAATAATTTAATTTTAATATGCTCCTAACATTCGTCTTGAATCCTTGGAAGCATGGTTTAAGCAAAATACCCTTTCCTTAGAATTTGATTTTTTTCTTAAAAATGAGCAAATCCCCAGTTAAACATATTTTTCCAAGTATGGGTCGCCGATGGATCGCACCGCCATCTGTGGCTCGTTCTTGGCAAAATAAAATTTCTGATTGGGATACATTAAAATCTTCTCACCCCTGCCGTCGAATAACTTAAAGTTTAGTATTGTTCAAGAAAAATAACTCTTCTTTTTGTCTATAGCTAGTCCGTTACTAGAGTCATATTGAATATTTTCTTGCAGATACCTTCCATAAACCGAAATCATTTGCTGATGTTGTTGAACCAAAAAAGCTGCCTCTCGTTGGTTCTGCGTTAGATTACACATCAGTAAGAGGATTTGAGTTAAAATTCATTCACAAATTGTGGAAACAAAGATCTGCTAAATATGGAGAGTTATATAAGGAAAAGGCTCCAGGTATCGTATCACAGTGAATATTTGATTCATATCATATCGATTTTATTAAATATGTTTATAATGAATATGTATATATTGTGCAATATACTCTCTCTCTTTACTGTACTTCTTGCGCACACAAAATGTCAAAAAGGCGAAGTGTTAATTAATAGGAAAAAAAAATTGATCAATTCAAAAAGAGACGGAAGCCCCTCGCGTGTTTCTCGATTTTATTACTGGCTAGATAAACTCAATTTCAATTTCATTCAAACGTAAGAATTGTACGGAAACACAATCGCCCAAGCACGCTTCCTAAACTCGTGTTTTCACTCAAATCCAGACCTACTTAGCGCCTCTTATCCTCTAAACAATAATCCATAATCATATGTGTCATGAGAACGTTAACTGGAAATTCCAGGACTTCAATGGAAACGCTAGCTAAAAGAATTGTCACATAAGTCCTAGTTCTTGTCGGGACGCAGTAAAACACAAATATAGCAATTTAGAAAACTATTCAACTGCAATCAGTTTAATTGCATCATCTTGTTTAACAAAAATAAAAACATTTTTGTGTACAGATGTAAATGTATATTTCATACTTGACGTTTCTGATTCAGGATGGTAGAATTTGGAAAATATATATTTTCCCAAAGATAGGAAGTATCAACTGAAAGCAGTTATATTCATCATATCTATAAAATAAAGAAATTCATTTCGATAAAACCATTTCAGGCGGAGAATACATTTTGTATTGTTCTTCACCGTCGGATTCAGAAGTTATGTTTCGTTCTGATGGAAGGATGCCAGTCAGAGATGCTTTGTTGAATGTGAAACATGCAAGAGAAAAACTAGGAGTTCCACTCGGATTAATGAATCTTAGTGGACTAGAGTGGTATCGGGTAATTAGGATCGATTGTTCTAAAAATCTTCATTTCAGTCAGTGAAGCGTTGCTGTTTATATAGCAAGTTTTATCACTAGGTATATCAATATTCGAGATATATTGACACATAGAATACCTGTTTCTGTCTATTATCAGCATTCTTTTCACTCGGTTTGACGGAATTAAATCTTATCGAGTTGTGTCCATCGTGAGTAATACACGATGTCTTTCAGCGGCTTGGAAAGACAATTTTTAAAAAGTTTTTTAACCTTGCTTTGAGCAAAGCTTTAATAAAAATCCTGTACAGTAGGTATGAGAAAATATCCAAAATGAATTAGAAATTGACCGTCCCATTGATAAAAAGGGGCATTGATAACCCCTGTTACATTTAAGTAATAACAAGCAATAATATAAACACTTTTGTCTTTTCCTGCTCACAATGACAGATTCGATCTGCTGTGAATCCTCTGATGCTTAGGAATGATTCAGTCTGGAAATATATGAACAGTCAGTTCAGTGTTGCTCATGATTTCGTTGCTTATATGAAAGAAAATCTAAATCGCGATTACGAAGTAAGTAATTTGTCCAATTTTTTGCAAAGGAAAACTTAAAGAGAAACAACCGATAGAAATTAGTTTTGGCAATTTTAGTCAAAGGCACCGAGGAGACAAGTGTGGTTAATTTTCAATACAATTTTCCTAGTTTCGCTAATATCTGATTTACATACTTTAGCTTCCACCCCCATCGCCCTGGACAGATACCACCCACTGCACTTTGCCGTGGCGGTTCAGTTCCGTTTGACATGTTTTTCGTTTAGAGTGCAGTTGCTGGTACTGCAATAGCTCTTTGCTATTATTAAGTGACCGTTAGTTAGTTTCTTTTAGGCATTGCTTCCGGCTATGCTCAGAGTAAATTTCAATAAAAAAGTCACCAGGTAAAACAGGTAAGTTTACCTAATTTTCCAAGTACACTGCAACAAAAAATGCAACCAAGTCACTGGTTTTTGACAGTAATTTTGCTTGGTGGTGTTGAAAAAATTTCATCAACATGGCATTTTTTTACTTTGACAATATGCAATCACTGCAAATGAATAGTAAATTTACTGTACTTTCATAACAGTGCAGGTACCTGTAGTTCAAAAAACGTACTTAGCGAACGTGTTTGAACAAATATTGTCTGATTGGGATATGTGAACTCAATATATGTTTAACTTAACCAGATTCCGGACTTCCATAAAGTTCTAGTGAGATGGGCATTCGAGATGACAGGAGTGTTCGTTTTTGACACACGACTCGGTAAGCACTAGGTAGTTCAAGTTTCAGAAGTTATATTTTCTCTATCAAATCGACCAAAAGATTCGAATTATGAAGTTTTAAATGCGGCTTAAACCATATTTGTAAAATATGTTTATAGCGTTGAATAGCTTTTGTAAAGAAGAAATGTTTTAGAAATTTGAAAAATTTTTTGTCTATCTACACCTTATTTTACATATTTTTATTTTATTCTTCAGGATTGCTGTCCGACAAAGTAGATTACACGGCCAAGGAAATTATTAAAAGCAGTTTGAAAATGTTTGAAATAGTCGGTGAAACAATGTACGGTTTGCAGTTGTGGAAACATTTTGACACACCGAAGATGAAGGTTGTTCACATTAAAACCAATAATAAGATAGTTCTGTCGGGTCAATAATAGACGCTTTCCAGTCATACTCAATTTTTTATTCTCTTTTGTTGAGCGTGAATTATATCGCGACCTTTATGTGAGATAAGACTAAATCGTTGTCCAGAATCTGAGGATGACTGGAATTACCAATCTATGCAACATTTTTAAATTTAAACATTTTTATATTTAAATCATCGTAACTGTAAAACTTTTACGGTGTTCGTTTTCGTGTTTGCTTCGTTTGGCGGAAATATTTGAAAGAAACGAAACCAAGAATAAAATTTAGCAACCTGACTTCCATACATTTGAATTACTACCTTCGATTTCTGACTTTAGATTAGTCTATATATAATTTAAATGAATCTATACATGAAAATTTCCGTCGGATTAAAAGATATTGATAATTTTGATTAAACTTTACGTATTAGTACCGATAAGCCAATGTTGTTTTGTCACCAACGTGTTTACCCCTTTACGGGGGTTTTTAAATTAAAAAATAGTAGAGCTTTCAATAGTAAAAATAAATTGAAAAAAAAAACAGAGGGAAACAGATTTTGTTGACAAAAAATACAATACTGAAATTCAATTTAAATCACACATTTCAGGAATTATGTTCTGCTCAAAAAACACAGTTGGAATACACAAGCCATTACTACGATAGATCAATGTTGTCAAGCAGTAAAAAGAGAAACGAAGAAGATAAAACACTCATTGAAAAGATTTTATGTTGTCCACAACTAACGAAGGCGTAAGAGAATATAATATTGAATCTTTTCTACGCTGTGACCACTGTGCGATAAATTTACTGGTCATTTCCAGTAATTACATATCGCCGCCATGTTAATGAGATTACTACCAAGTATGGGCTGATGGTGGACAACACCATGGCGGTCAACAGCCCATTATTGACCAAAATGTCAAGTTCTGATTTTGACAAATTTCGTTGTCATTGATTTTCTGCGTCAATTATGATGGGAAATAAGATCCATTTGAACATCAATGATTAACAAAATAAAATTTCTGATTTTATATAAAAATATATCAGATGATATAATATTTTTACATTTTCTTTCAATACTATACATTCAGAGAAAAACAAATGATGGCCAGTGATTTACTTTTGGCCGGAATAGACACAACTTCTAACGCAGCCGCATTCACTTTGTACTGTCTCACATTGAATCCAGAGGCTCAATATAAAGTTCGACAAGAAATTTTGGATTTGTTGAAGAAGCCGGAAATAACAGGAAGGGTAAGATTGATGCTTAGGGCTAGGAAGTTTGATTTTTACATTCGCATATGTTCGAAGCATCAATAAGAAGAACTGATAAAGACGAAAACTCAACGAATGAAATTGATCACCTATCTCCTTGTAGTATGAGAAGAAAACGAAAATAAAATCACAAAATTTGCTGGAATGTTCGAAAATGAAATGTGAATCGCTGCTAGAATAGGTCTGCTACCCACTTCTTATATATCGGAGTTCTACAAATAATATTCATTTTAGGAATAAACTTTCATTGATTTTTTAATATCCTAATTAACGTTGTTTAGCTGTGGCGAACCCATCCAAAATTTCAACAGGCAAATAAAATAATAGAGAAATTAAATTATTGCCTTTCGTGCAACAGGAGATCATTTTTGAACTTTTTTATACAATGCATCCAACTTTTTTTTGATTTGGTAGCTTTCTTATTGCTCCAATGTATTCAAACGGATACGTTTTTTGAATGAATAGGATGTTTGTGAGTTTTGTAGGCTAATAAACACTCACTTTCTTGTCAGATGCTAGAAAATATGACGTATATGAATGCAGTGATTAAAGAAACACAGCGGATGTTTCCATTTGTTACAAGTCACAGCAGGAGAGCGTCAGAAGATATAATATTATCAGGATACCACGTACCAAAAGGTATATTTTAATATTTAGATAGAAAACTGGAAATTAATGCCCTATGACTGAGTAATGAACAGATACATTTTAATTTTTGTCAAAATTCTCCATCTTACATGTTGTTTGAGTTTTCGATTTACTTGATATACGCCTACACTGTAGATAAACATCTTATTATCTGTTATCTGGAATACAAACAAAACCTAAAATAAAGTTTAAAAACGTGCCAGAAAAAAGGTTTCAAAGAAACATTCAAAAAAGTAACACGTGTTTGCTTACTTCAAAACAATATATAAATATTATTAAATTCGGCCACACACATCACACGGGACCCCACTACCCCACAGGTAAAAATGAACTAAAGGGGGTCCAAACACGTATACACTCACACTATCATTAAAGATATATCTGAAGTGAAAAAAGAACTCAAGAGGAAACTGTGTACGAGAAAAAAAATATGGAAAATGTTATAAATAACTCTGAGCTACGTTTTCCTTTTTCACTTTTATATGAAAAGGTACAAATATATTGAATACATCCAACGCCATTCATGGAAAAAACCCTGATTTTTTCAATGAACCTGACTGTTTTATTCCTGAAAGATGGCTTCGACCAAGAATGTGTAAAACAAGTCAAAGGTAAACTGAACTAATTGTAAATTCCTCTATGAGTTGTCGAATGAAAACATTACTGGGAAAATTACTAGTCTCATAATTGGAGGTTACAAAAGACATTTGTGAAAGTTTCTAACAAATAAGTAAAAAAATTTCACGTATATTGGGAGTGTCTCAGTGGATGTCAGGGAATGTCTCAAATATGAATTTGCGCCTAGGCGGGGCAATCTCTCAGCCACTTATACTTAACAAAATATTTTTATAATATTTACTGATTGGGATTTGAACGAATACAATAACTTGAGTAAACAAAAAATTTCGTGACTGTAATTTATCTTTTTTAATTCTTGTTATTAATCTTTGTTTCAGGTTTGTGATGACCGGTTCTTTTGGTATGGGTGCAAGAAAGTGTCTTGGAAGAAAATTTGCTCAACAAGAATTAAAAATGTTGCTGATTACAATATTGGCTGAATTTCGTGTTGAATATCACCATAAACCTATACAACTTGCCTTCAAACTGACTAGCTGTCCTTCAGAAAAACCGCAGTTTACATTTGTGCCTCTGATGAAGTGAGACAAAACGCAAAAAGCATTAAATCATCTGTATAATCTCATCTAGGCGACACGATAAATCTTTCTTAAACGTTTTTGCAGGCAATATATTATTTTGAGAATATTTGTCACATTTTTTGCATGTATTTACTCACATTCAAGTCACCCATGCTAACAAAAATCAAGCATACTGTATTGGGACGGACAAAAAGTATACATATGATTCTACATATTCTTATATTGTTTTACATATAACCTTATTTTTAACTTATAACTTATAAATCATTTTTAATCGTTAGTTTTCTTGTGCATAATTTTAGGTTCTGGCTCAAATTTGGTATGGAATCTAGATTGAGTGGTAAAGCTATTTATAAAAAAACTTTTTTATTATGAGGATTCATCGCTAACATGTAAATACCCCGTGAACCATTAATAATATAAGCCCTAAGAGCTATATCGGTCGACATGTTGGTAAGTCCACATGTTAGAAGTGTGTCTCATATTTTTATAAGTCACTTTCATGAGTAAAATGCCGTAACCACGGCCTTTACCAGCAACCAGATATAGACGGACGGTCAGAGACGGTGGAAAGATATGATTTTCAGATTCGGGATAGGCTACCCAAGTGTGGGGGACAATTTAAGGGTGGTTCACAAAATCGAAAAATTTCAGAAACACAGTATCGATCGAAATTAGGTTCATCTTCATGAAAAAACATTTTGAGCCAAATATGAATTTCATTAAGTTTTAAACGCCCCACACATTTTTTACCAATTTAATTGTTTGATGAGCGTGCACGTGTCGAATAACTACAATTGACCAGTCTTGGCAGGTGATTTAAAACGCTCCTTTGCTCATAAGAGAACTATTGAAAACTTCGACAAATGGGGAAATATGTCATTTCTTTCTGTACATTGAAGGTTATAGCGATGTTTGACTTTTGCATTAAGTTCGATCATTGTCTTTTATATTATACATTAGATGTTTTGTTGTTCTAAATTCCCCTTTCCCCGGGATCTCGAGATTGTGGCATATAACCCCGGGTTCCTACGTTCCAGAAACAAAAGGGAAATTAATAAGAATCAATGTATGCTTGCGTGCGTTTTCGAATGCTTCTATGTCAAAAGCGCCAAAACCAACTGTTCCCTATTCTACCGTGAGACTTCCCCAACCTCTGACTCCGACAATTTTTGGCCTATACTTTACAAAGGAGAAAGTTTTGTCGTGTGTCTAAGCGAATAGGATTCTATGCAAAATTATTCAACCGAAAATGAAAATTCCCAACCCACTGCTATTGGCGAATAACATACATTTTATTCTGGGAATCTGGCTTAACGGCAAAACGGAAAATTTTAAAATTGCACTCGGGAAAGGTCCGTTGCGAGAATGCTAAGCGAAAGTCCCTCTGGCTTTCGTCACCAGTGTGGCCAAATGAATTAACTCCACGAAAATAGCAAGTATTGGCTAATGTTTGGCATTACGAGAATTTACTGGAACAAATATGCTTTAGTCACCATTTTCATGTGGATGACTAAGCAAATCTGTTGTTAAACCTTAGTGGGATTAAAAACTGCACAAGTATGGACGGATGATAATGCAATTGCGCCACTTGGTTGTCACTTGTCATATTATAACAGCTCAATAAGAGCATTCTACGCGTGATAAAGTTTTAAAAATATACCCGTACCGGCAGTTGAAATTAGCGTACTTGATTCCAATTTTGATTTAATAATTTAACCCAAGTTTTTAAATATTTATGCAAAAATGGAATTTATAATTTTGGTCATAAAATCTCAATCCACAATATATTTGCGTATGTTGTTTTTATTCGTGATTCTGCCATGGTGGTCCGATGAGGAATCTTCTATCAGTTTTGTTCAGATTACGGTGCGTCTGGCAGTGCTGTTTCTGGGTTTGCTACGTTCTTCAGCGCTGTGGTAAGCTATACAGCAATGCACTGTCTAGACTAGAGTGGTGCAACGTTTCGAGTTCAAAACCGACCCCGGGTGCTCGGCAGAATTGGAAGGTTACTGCTTGCTATAACAGGGGATAAACTTTTGAATCAGTCCTATGGTACCTGTATATCTTTAGATTCCATGCATTGGTGTTCACAGGGAAATCGAATCGGAAGATGATTTGATTACAGATTAGGCTAGGTACGTCGTTAATTTGTGGGAGCTTTTACATAGATTTTTTTGTATTCCTAAGCCTTCCAGCCTTTGGTCTCACTTTATGACTAAAATAAAAACTTGATAGAAAAAGTAATAAAAATAAAATTTGCGACTATTGTTATCACTAAGCTTTAAAAGTCCTTCTGCATTAGGTTTAAATTCCGATTTACTAATGTGTGCCCGGTTACGTTAGCTCTATCTGTAAAGTGTTGGGAATACGCTTTGAGCTATGCATCTCTGATCGTCAAGACGCAGGTTCGAATCTCGCAAGGGATGAACTGTGAATATATGCGGAAGCTCTGAACGGTGGTTCACACTGCACATAAGCACTGTCTACAATCCTCTTCCAACCATGCGCAAGGAAAATGAGAAATATAAGCCATAAACCTTTACCCCGGTTCTGAACTGGTACGGCATCTGCAAGAGAGGTCGTGGTAAGCTGTATGATTGAGCTGTATTCTTAACATTACTATCCTATTATATAACCTAGCCTACTTAGTTATTTTTTTTATGTTCATGTTTACATGTTGAATAAAAAATACCAAAAATTGGCTTATTTAAAGGAAATGGCCGAGCTACACGGTTTCAGGAAGGCGTGAAATCTTCTCAATACTTGTGAATCTTTTGAATGCAAAAAATACAATTTTTGTCACAAAGTTTGTGTGCCGAAAGCATGCAAAATTATTTTGGCTTTTTTGTTAAAAAAATTCATTCTTTTGGGGGCAAAAACTATACTGTTATATTCCTAACACTGTTTCATACTTTTTTCAAAATGGTGTGTCTGATTAACTTTCCTGTTTATCGAAGGGCGCTAAAAATATGGAAAGCTACGGTACTTTAATAATTTTAAATTTTTATTGAACAAATGTTAATATAAAAAGTGATGAACTATTTTGTATCTAATCTCATCAAAGTAACCTCGTCACCCACCAACGGCTCCACCGAAAGATCGTGACATAACACATATTTTTGTTTGAAAGCATAAGAGGCTCATAGTATTATATTGGGAAATATCTGTTTAGTGAAATCCAATTTTTTGTTGGCAGAAAATGAGAGAATAGCCTGTTTTTATGGTACGGTACAGTTAAATTTTCACCCTATGCAATTATAACAAAAGTAATAATAAGAAAAACACAAGATACTATTCTGTTTTGTCATACTGCTTAGGTTGTAAAGGAATTACGAGAAATCATAAATAACTTCACAGGAAAAACAACAATTTTGTCCCGCAATTTGTACACATTGTTCGCCGAAAACAGACAAACTTGAGAAATATTGGGGTTTTTAGAGACTAGTTATGGTTTATATATTGTTTAATTATGTCTTATGATAACCAACTGTATCTAGCGGTTGTCAAATGTGCTTGAAGGGCAACAATGGGAAGAGCTTGGTCGAATAAGAAATGTTTTAATAAAAAGGCTTAAGTTTTCCATAACTGTCAAAGATCTCATTAATTCAAGATATGTACATAATTTACTAGATACTGGTTCATGAAAAAGGAAAATAAACATTTTTTTATTTGTTGCAGTTTCATTTGCTGTGCTGGCCATTCTTGCGGCGCATATTTTAATAACAGTTATTTGAACCCTAGCATACTGACTGACATTCCTACACAAATAGTCGTCAAACATTCCTATGCACAAAATTGTCTATTATGCAAAATTGTCTATTATAAACATAAAGTAGTATAGCAACTTATCAAACCAAGTTAACGGCTTATTTTGTTATTGATCATTATCTTTTTCTAGCCATACTTCTCTGTAAAAAAGGGCAAAAACAGTTTTAAGTTTTTTGTTGTATCAAATTTTATGCGCTTGCTGTACTTGAGACCTTATTAAAAGGATTCTGACATACTCAAACAATGCTGCATCTCCTCAAGGTTGCAGAATCAGGAATCTGTGGAAGATGTATAAATAAACTTCTCAAACGACTTGAGCATGGACAAAACAAGGTATCTGGTTTTCTTAAAATATAATGTCATCAAAGTACCGTAAATAAACAAATATATACACCCTGATTTTTTAAACTACCAGTGACAGATGGTATTAACTATGTTTTGTTTATGCTAACAAAATCAGACTAAATTTGGTAAATTTTGTATTCACAAGCTATTTCAATCCATGTAATAGAGACACACACACACGTTTAATTTATTCGCCACTTATGCAAGTATATTGAAAAAAAATTTCAGCATAAGATATTGTATGCAGTTACGCAAATTACTGATTTGGATTGGCCATACCATCTTGAATTGTTCAGCACCCCACAAAGGGTTATTTGGTTTAATACCCATAGATAGTTTGTTTGTATATTACAACATGTTTTATTATTCAGATATTTGCTTCAGCGTTGACAAAAAATTATTATGCTGAACATGTGTGCCAAACAAAAGATGACAATAGATTATTATTGAAGAAAGTCTCAGATAAAGGTATGAACATAAACAGAGTAACATTTTAAAAAACAACATAATGGTAGTGATTTGAGCATCACACCTGAACTATTCTATTCTTAAAGGACTGTACTAGCAAAATTTTTTGATAACCTTGACTTTTGTATAATAAAGTTTTATTATTGCAGAAGCTGAAGAAATCGAAAAGCTGTTCAAAGAATTTAAAGAACATGCTTTTGGTAGTAAAGCAGGTGCGCTTTTTTATTTTAGTTAAAATATTTTTTCAGATAGGTATGTTTCTTACGGTCATGCGACGAACTATGTCTATCCTATGTTCCGCTGTCCTTGTGAGAATGGATCGGTGTGTGGCTTTGGTCACAAGTATTTTTGAATAGGAAAGAAGTGACAAGTTGATAAAACAGAGAACTGCAATCTTATTCCACGTTTTCAAACTTTATTACCTGTACACAAGCTTTCGCTGGATCATAATCCAGATGCAGCTAAGACTTATGTAATAAACTTGTTTGAAAATGTGCAATAAGATTCTAGTTCTCTGTGGTATATATCAGTTGCATTGGATTATGATTGTCCAAATTTCTATCTACCCCAACCAGAAATTTGCTTTTGTCAACAATGAACTGAGAAATCTTGTGCCTTGTCGGTGTGATCTATTTGTAGCTCATACTTAGCAAAACATGTTCAATCAAAAATTTTACGTGCCACCAGACCACCTCTTTCGAAAAATTGGAATGAATAAAATGTTTCTTATATTCTTAAATACTGTTTTTCAGTGATATTTTTTTTCTGAATTCAGTCAAAGCGAGCTGGTGCATGGCATGTGACACCTAAATAAACTAAACTAGCCACAGTCACCACTCACTGCACTTTACTATGATGGTTCAGTTCTGTTAATGAGATGTTATTGGAACTACATCTTGGAGTGGCCTTTGCCATATGTTAGGTGCTCCTTTTGGACTTAAGAAAACCTTTTCAAATAGAACACTTTAGAGAATTGCTTTATAGGTTTCAAAAGTTAAAACCGTATGCCTCTCTTGTTTCCTATTAGTAGCCTTTTTTGATGTTTGGTAATTTATAAACCATGACTTGAATTTATGAAATATTCAAGATCAACATTCTAGGCAAAGGTTGTTTAAGCTTAATTAAAAATGTGTTTTTTTTTTACTGTATTTCAGATTTTGGGAAGGCAGTAAAAGCAGCAAAGAAAAGTAATGATTTTCTTCAGTTTCTTATTTGTCTGTACCTTAAAAATATTAAGATTGCACCAGACTGGCAGAATGCCGGCTACTTTGCTAGTTAGACATCCAAAGCAATTTGGTTCCTTCAAGAGAAAAATTAGAGAAAACGCAATATTTTATGATTACTCTCTTGCTAAATTAAACCATCAATTTTTTCTTAACCTTTTCAGAATTTACATAAACATTTCAGGTACCCGAAGAAAACTGAAAGATTCTCTGACCCTGAATTGTGCATGCCCTACTGTAATTTCTGTGCAACCAATGCAAATGGGGTTTTAGGGCATATTTAGCACTAATGATGAAAAATCTATGGCCCATGCTCAATAAATGGAATCACCAAATATTGGCATAATTTATTTATGTCAGTGGAGGTGACTAGTAATCTATAGACATCTTTGAGGTTATAAAACTGTTTGTGAATGCTGTTTTTCTTTATTTTTTGAATAGACAAGTGTTAGTCATTTAGAAATGATCTCTGTGTTGCATAAATTTGTAAAACATTTTTATTATCACTCTTCGTTAGATGAAGAATGTGAATAAATCTGTTTAGATGAGCAGGCGAGCAATAATAAGTCATGATAGTGAAAGAGCATTATTTCAAGTACTTTTTTTCATTTGTAGTGAATGACAAATTTATGAATCAAAACGCTTCCAAAGACAAAAAACAAACAAGAAATGCTTCATCATCTGGTGATGGAGGAAATCAAAGGGATAACAATAAAAAGAAGAATTCTGACTCTTCAAAAAGTTTTCTACAAGAGGTAACCGTTGTCTGTGAAGTCTTATTTTTCTTTGGGCTTTCGGAACCAGTCTGACATATTTTCTCTGGACTGGTATTCTGGTAATCAGACACCCTGAGAAGATAGTTCCGCCAGGAAAAAATGCCTAATCTCTCATAATATAGCTCTTGATAGAATATAAAAATATCGCTTTTTAGTGTCAGTAGGAACAAAATTGTAGTAAAGTATCGAAATAAGATCAATTCAGAATGGTGCATCATTATTCCGTACCTATTATAACTGAATATTTTTTAAAATTGTGTATTTTAGGATTGAAGCCCAGTTTCACATGGGTTTTAACATTTTCCCATATATTGTAAAGACCGAATTAAAGGGCAAAAAAGGTTTAGATGATTGTAGTTGTTGACTCCCGGGTCGGATATCACTCACTGCACTCTACTATAATAGTTTATTTCTATATGGAATGTTTTCCACTTAATGTGCTATAAAAGTGGTTATTACTTGGTACTACTTTCCGTGAATTTCATAACAAAAAAAAAATTTCATTCAGTTGATGGAAAACCCAGAAAACAACAAACAAATGGCTTTGATCCTTGGATTAATTGTGGCTATAGGTATTGTATATGCAATCAACACATACAATGGTAATTATAGATTGATAACATGGAACGACTTTGTCAACCAGTATCTTTCTAAAAATGCGGTAAGTTTTGTTTTGCTCATCAAGTAATCTCACACAAACTGCTAATAAGGAGTGGTAGCTATGGCTTTACCATCCCCATGGCAGATACCGCTTGCTGCTCTCTGATAGTGGTTCAATTCTATATGAAATGTTCTATCTGGAGCGCAGTTGCAGACTGGTAGATGACCAACTGCTCTGCTACTCGAACATCCAAAGAAAATGGATTCCATCATAAGAAATCTTAGCTAAATGGGCAGCTTTTCATTATTATCGTATATGTCTTGCTAGAAGAATGAAAATGACCCTTTTTGAGTTTTCTGGTACAATCAAACTGTAGAAATGGGTTCAAAATCTTTTATACTAAACATCCAAAAAAAAAAAATTCAGCCAGCCTAAAAAATTCTGTCAGCCTAGGCAGTTGCTGGTGCTATAGTTCACCGATAAGTTCAAGCTTAACTTTCGTTTTCTGTGGGATGAATATAAAATCTTATCCCTATATTTCAAAAATTTCAACCTATCTTCGATTTAAAATGATATGATTCGAGATTCCTTTCTAAAATAAATGCATATAAAGTCACAACTTTGTTGTAATAAGTGATTCTAATTCTAAATTTTCTTCTCATCGACTCTAAATCACCTATAGTGTCATTTGAATCATAGTAAATATCCCTGGTGGCAATCAGACTGACATTATCTTGAGATTCTTGTTTTACTTCTGGTGTCAAAAATATGCATGGCATTTTCTTGGATGAACAAAGCTTCAAAACCACCAACACTGCTATTTCATAGCAGTATTGATGTTTCTGAACCTACCAAACATACAAAAACAGATATGTTCAAATATGAAATGCTGCCTATTTGATAATTTGGCAGCCATTTGCTTTGGGTGTCTGTGGCAGAGTAGCCGTTATCTGGTCAGTCTGGTGGCAATAACTCAGTGGGAAGTTTAGACATGAATCACTGGTTTAAAAAACTTTATGTCATATTTTGTCGCAGGTTGACCGATTGGTGGTAGTTGGTGCTCATCATGCATACATTCATCTAAAAACAACATCAGGTCTTCAGGTATGATATTTCTTACATTATCGTACATACTTAAAGTTGAAGCTTTCACTAAATTATGTTTAAAAAATATTGATTTCTTAAATCTGAAGTATGCCAGTTTTTGACTGTCTGAGAAAAACAATTTCCAATTCAATTTCCAATGTTAAACTTCATTTGATTTCTGAGTATTGAAGTGAACCATATATCATTTGTTCTTGTTTGATAGTGATTTCGAGTTTGTATGCAGCTCTTGTCGCAATGGTGAAGCACATACAGTCTCCTCCAACAAATTATGATATTTGTAAGCTTTCGTTTGGGTATAACTTAACTTGGAAAACAGCGACCATTCTGGAATCCATCCGCACCTGTTATAATACTGTGCTTATAATTAGGATTCAGGGGTACCACTACTAGATTCAAGACTTGAATCCATTTGTTTACATGTCTGCAGGGATGGTCGGAACTGAATATTTCACTATTTTGAATACCAGTACATTCTAAAAAGCTATTTTTGAATATAAAATATCAAATACATTCTAAATTTAGCTGTGTTTTTGATGGGGCGTAGCATTCTACCATTTTTTTGGAAAAATATACATTGCAAATTTAAGAAAATTTTGATTAAGGTACATAATTTTGTATATTCCATAAAGCTATCAATTCAGACAAATAAGGCAAGTTTTTCTGTTCTCCTGATTTATGAAATAAGAATGACATATTTTGATATCCCACTGTTTGATTTTACTACCGGTATATGGAATACGTTCATTTTCTAATGTATTCGAATGTTCGATTCATTTTGGATATCCCTGATCCAAATACTTATTTCTGTGATTCGGTATGATTTAACAATTGTTTTGGGAAAATATACATCGATTTGCTTCAATTTTTTTCGAAAATTCAAATAAGAAAATTTATATTATATCGTATTAACCATTGAGGGATTGTTCCTAAGTTGTATTCTATTGAAATGGAATTCACATCCTTGAATATTATTATCAGTGTGATTATTTTTATAGTCACAACTATACTTCTATGTCGGATCGCTAGATGCTTTAGAAAGAAATATGGAAAGAGTACAAGATGACTTGGAAATACCCGCTTCTCAACGAGTTTATATAGAATATCAACAAGAAAACTTTTTGTGAGTGAATCAGTTTTCAATAATTTGAGATTTTGGTGTTTCATTAAAAATACCAGCAACTGTGTTACTTAGATGCCAAAAAATGGTTATCTTATCAGAAGGAATGAAAGTGAATGAAAGAATGAGAAATGAGATTAAACTTTGGTAGCTCTTGAAGAGCAACACAGTACTGTAACCGGAGATTTTGCTTTGTAAGTGATGAGATTTCATTTTTTTTAATTAAAATTCACTCTGAGCAAGACTGGAAGAAGTGCCTAAAAGGAACCACCTGATGGCCACTTAATAGCAAAGATATACTACAAGGTGTACTACCATCAACTTCATTCCAAATGAAACTGAACTGTTTGGGGTGAAGTGCAGTGAGGGGTATCTGTCTGAGCTGTCGTGAGACCATCTGTCACTTTTTTATTTTCTTCTAGTTTCATCTTATATCACACAGGGAATAAATTGAAGTTCCAAAGCTTGTTCCCACACGACAGTCACTAACTAAGCTGTTGCTCAAACTTTTTTTTTCAGCGTTCGATATTCTCCAGGACCTTTAACATGGATGATATTGGGTTGGATAGCTTTTTCAATTTTTATGACGAGGCGAGGTATGAAATCATTAGGTGGAACTGGAGGCGGTGGTCCTAAAGGAAGTAAGTTTCATTTCCAAGTGCAATTTAAATGAAGTTGACCTATGTGTATGTGACTCGAGACAAAAAATTAAATATATTTTGGAAATAGATGGTGAATGTAGGAGGGACTATCTATGTATTTACCTAAATGGTTTGTTATTTTATGGAACTCCAATTAAAATTTTTTTTTTATTTCAAATCCATCCCAGTTAGAGAATTGCTCATCAAATTTGTTTAAAGTGTAGTCACACGTGGATCACTCATCCAAGTGTGGTTCATACATTACAAAATGATGTTCATGTTTTTTCGGATGGACAAAAAAGATTCCAAACCATTGGCACTGCTATTTTATAGCAGTATTGATAGATTTGGACCCCTTTCAAGAATTCTGCTCGTACCAGACAGTCAAAAAAAGAGATTTAAATTTTTTAGACACAGGTTTATCTTGAAATTATGCCCTTCAGCTTATTTTTTTGGCAGCTATTTTCTTTGTGTATTGAAGTATCAGTAGCCTACATTCTGTCACAAGTCTTGTATGAGGTTATTATGCTAGATTCAACAATATGCAATTCTAAGAATACCATAAATGTTGTTGTCATGTTCTTTGAGAAATAAAATATATTACAAATGGTAGTGGTCTAGCATCATTGATAATTTTGAATCATTAATTCCATTCATCAGATGTCGAATGAGATTTTTTTCTTGAAATAATGCCTTTTTATCTGCATCTCAAAATCCGTATTATTATTGAATGGCGAAGTAGCTGATTAATGGTTAGCTGATATTTTTTATTCAACTTTAGAGAGTGGTTTTGGTGGATTCCCTAATCCATTTCAAATGTCACAATCAACTGCCAGAATGATTGAAAAGGAGAAAATGACTGTAGCTTTCAAGGATGTAGCAGGATGCGAGGAAGCAAAAATAGAAATCATGGAATTTGTAAATTTTCTTAAAAACCCACTCAAATATGAGGAATTAGGAGCTAAAATACCGAAGGTTTGTGGATCTGATTACTTGAATCTTTTAATCTTCATCAAAACCCTATATTGAAAATGTATTTATTTATTTATTTTATTGGATTTGCAAGGTAGAGGTTAATCTACCGGTAAATGCTGTATACACTCATTTTATGGAAACACCTAATATTTTGCTTTAATTTTTTTTTCAGGGCGCTATTTTGTCTGGTCCACCAGGAACTGGCAAAACACTGTTAGCTAAAGCAACAGCGGGTGAGGCAAATGTTCCTTTCATTAGCGTAAACGGTTCAGAGTTTCTTGAAATGTTCGTTGGTGTCGGAGCATCCAGGGTACGAGATATGTTTTCAAATGCCCGTGAAAATGCACCTTGTATTCTTTTTATCGATGAAATTGATGCCATTGGAAGGAAACGATCAAGCGGAAAATTTGGACAGAACAGCGAGGCTGATCAAACTCTCAATCAACTTCTCGTCGAAATGGACGGTTAGTGATAATGTGGTTCCCTTTATTTTGGAAGTGGTATTTTCCTTGTTCCGAAATGTACTGAAATTTATGTTATGAAATAATCATGATTCCCAGGACCATTCCCAGGAAAATTTATAGAATGGGAACCCTCTAAGGTTGTACTTATAGTTTAAGTTTAACTTTATCTAAAATTCAATATGTAAATGTTTCAACATTTCATTTCAGATCTGAACGAAATTTTAGAATGAAAAATTTTATCAAATTTACAATATCTATACAAACTGAATCGATTTGAGAATACTAAAAATATGAAAAACACTTCAACAGAATTTTAGTATACCTAAATCAGTGCGGTACCTAAATCAGTGTGGCAGAATTTCATAACAGTATTCATGATTTTGAAGCTTTTTCTGTTGGCTGGATACTACATTTAAAGCTTCTAACCAGAGATGTATAATGGAATATTGTTCATTTGCCCAATTTTCTTCTGATAGAATCTATTTTCTTCAAGTGTCTGATTAGCAGTAATTCTGCCAGCCAGCCTGACTATTCAGGTAAGGACAGTTCCAGGACCTATAGAAGTGAAAAGCTCAACAACTCTGATTGTTTGTTTATTCAGTTTGAATATTGCAGTTAAAATAGTCGCACTGAATTTCAGGAAATGTGGTGGTGAAATTCAAATTCGCTGTTTTAGGGTTTGTGTGGGTGAGATTGTGTTTTCCACGGAGAAGCTTGCATCCACCAAAATTGTCAAAACTACGGATATGATTCATTTTTAAGAAGGTATCATCTTTACCTATTCTTGATACATATATGTACTTAACATAGGATTCAACACTGTGGGAGCCAACGTTGTAGTTCTTGCTGGTACAAACAGAGCCGATGTTCTCGATCCAGCTCTTTTACGACCGGGAAGATTCGATAGGAATATTTACGTTGGTCTGCCAGATATCAAAGGCCGTGCATCAATATTCAAAGTTCATTTGCAACCCATTAAAACAAATTTAGATAAAGAGGCACTTTCTAGAAAGATGGCAGCAAGAACATCAGGATTTTCAGGTATATGAGAAAGGATTTCAGTACTTCTACCCAGTTTCATCTGAATCTTTATGGTGCCCAGTCAGCTCAATCGTTGTGGCGTTAGAAATACGCATCGTGCTACGTATCACAAACGTCCTGGGTTCGGGTCCAAGTGAGGGATGATTATATGCAAGATGTCTGCTGGATGCCTTGCTAGTGCACAGTGGATATGTGAGGGCTGCTTACAGTTTCTTCCACCAGCTGTGACCATAAACATTGCACAGAATAAACTAGTCAAATTTTTAGCCAAAACTTTCCCCCCAATTCGGAACTGGTGTCTGCGTGAGAGGTCATGGTTCACCGCATGGTTAAGTGTATTCTCAGCTTTCCTTTTTGCGGGATAAATTTGAAGTTAAAGTTTGGCATATATATGATTCCACAGCAAGGTGATTCAATTCAAGATTAGTGTATGGATATCCCTGGCCCTGATATTGAAACATGAATTACGAATTCATTACCGGTGGATAGACTTGGACGATTAAAAAACCCAAGTGGCAAAATCATGTTTTTTTTGGGTGCCTGAAACATTCGTGTCATTTTCTCACATGACCACAAGGTTTCAAAGCCATCAATACTGCTATTTCAGAGCAGTATTAATGATTTTGAAACTTTTTCCAAATTTTCTTCTGATGAGACCCATTTTCTGTGTGTGTATCAGTGGCAGACTAGCTGCCATTCTGATAGCAACCTGTCTCATTGAGGATTTGTGTGGGATGACATCAGTTTCTTCCATATCAAGAACCAGAACTAAGAACATATATTTTTCTAATGAAGTCTGCCAATACTGGTGGTTACTGTGAATATTTATTGTTGTTGTCATTACTTCAAATTTCTAAAGTTTTTTTATTTTCTCTCAAGGTGCTGATATTGCTAACATGTGTAATGAAGCTGCACTGATTGCAGCTAGAGACGGAGGTACTGTTGTTGAAGAAAAACATTTTAGTGCGGCTATTGAACGAGTTATAGGAGGTGTGTTACTTACGGATTCATTAGTATGTTCATCATTTATCAGAAAAATATTTTGACTAACCTAGGATATCGCTGTACTGCAATGATCTACACTTGGTCTCTGCCTTTCAGGTGATGGAAAAATTCTGGCAAGTGAGTCAAATGATTTAAACATTTTCTCACGCGATCCATCCCCCACGCTTGCAAACCATGCTGCTATTTGACACATTTAAACTGTCAGTTATACCTCATTTATTGATACAATATAATCCCTGTGTGTGCTATTTTCTATAGTATCACGAAATACTTCCAGTCGATGTTCTGAATCTCGTATACTTTTTCCCATCAACCCGCACGCACAGCAACTCAGACGTATACATTATATCCATTCAACATTGCAGATTGTTTGCGTTTGCACTCCTCGAGTAACATTGTGCAAAACTGCTTAAGTATTAGGTGACATACAGGGGGGCAGTTACGAGAGGATAATTTGCAGTAAAGCATGTCGCTCTGCGCAAGTGGAAAGTACACAGTATGTACAACTACGATCATCCTTACTTGCATTCCTTACTTGTTTTGTTCAAATTCCAAAACTGTCAATTCAAACCAGTAGGTATTTAAAATATTTCAAAACTCGTTGATTCTGCCTCAGTAATCGATTCAGTTTTGGAAATTGTGAAGCAATCCAATGAATAAAAGCTCTGGGGCCAGACTAGGGGAATGTTTGCTACTCTGCTATTCAGACACCCGAAAGAAATTATCTCATCCAAAGAAAATTTACCAAACATAAATATTTCACAATAAGTTGTGATTGAAAGTAATGTTATGAAATGTCCCTTTTTAGTGCCCTACACTACATTAACAAAATATTTAACCTAACAAAAGATCGTTGATATTATCAACATTGCTATGAAAAAGCTATATACCGAAGGGATATGACATTGAAGTTTTGAAACAAGACTCTTGACAACTTTGTCTTGCCCTGCCTACTTATAAACTAATAAAATAAAATTATATTCTTTTCAAAGGGATTGAAAAAAAGTCGAGAGTTCTACAAGAAGGGGAAAAGAAAACAGTCGCATATCACGAAGCTGGTCATGCAGTAGTTGGATGGTTTCTAGAGCATGCTGATCCTCTACTAAAAGTATCAATTGTACCTCGTGGTAAAGGTCTCGGTTATGCAATGTACCAACCAAAAGAACAGTATTTAATGTCCACACAACAGGTATATCATACTTGGTTTGTGAATTACTTTTTGCAGATACATTTTCTCATTGCCCAGTTTGTGACTATGTCTCAACTTGTAACTTGTTAGCATTTGGTTACCCACTCCATTTAGACTAGTAATCAATTTTATGACAAATAAAAGCCACAATAACAGTGATATTGCATTAACGATTGCATTGTGCTTTGGGTAACAAAAGAAAATTGACAAAACACACCTGCATTACTTTGCGTTGATTGTATTCACATGCCCACAAAGCACTAACAAGTGCAACTCAAAATCAATTATGGGAGGTGTGAGCTTGTGCATCTCTGTTGATTTTTATATCAATTACAGAACTGGTGTACGTTACTGATTCTGTGTTTATGAATTCAGATGATGGATCGTATGTGCATGATGCTGGGTGGCAGATGTTCTGAACAAACATTTTTCAATGAAATTACATCAGGAGCACAAGATGATCTTCAAAAAGTAACAAGGCTGGCTTATGGTCAGGTAGGTATTTTTCTATTTACTAACAATTTCCGTTTTAGAGGAAACCATTTCATTGAGGGAAAATACCATTTATATAATGATTTTTGATATGTCCTCAGAAAGAGCTATTTTACAAAAGTTTTCAATGCCATCTTCACTGCGATTGATTTGTTCGGAGAACATTGGAAAGAATTTCTACTGGGCACTAGAAGGGCATCCAGATTCTATCACTCCTCTTCCTATTTATGACCATTTCAATTCAGTAGTTAAAACTTTTGGAGTCCCTGACTTCGATTTAAAGAGAAATATCATATATATCCTTTATTGGAACTATCATCGCCATATTAATGAATTTTAATATTGTGAATTCAAAGTGTCCATAATTTTCACAAAGTACAAAAAAATTGAAATCTGCACACGTGAGTGTTAATATTTTGGAATATTATAGATTCCAACACCTCTTAATATAAAATCCTCACGATTCATGACCTCCGAATACCTACATTGTGTATTAAAATTTCACAAAATATGATCTTACTTGCTCCACGATGGGCCAAATATACTAGAAAAAAAATAGTTTTTTTAATATTTTTGAATTCTTATTCTAATAAATAGTGGATATCATTTAAACTTTATTCTACTGATATCTGTGATTTTGGCTATTCGAAAAACATTCCGGCTGATTCGTATATATTTTTATTCAAAGTACCCTGACATAACCATATTACCATCTGATTTACAGGTAACACAGTTCGGTATGAGTGATAAAGTCGGACAAGTTTCATTTGATATGCAGGAAGGTCATATACAGAAACCGTTCAGTGAAGCTACTGCACAATTGATTGATGAAGAGGTTATTATTTATTATTATTGGTTCAAATATGACCCTTTTATTGCAGTTAGGGATTGGCATTCCAGAATAACTTATCTTCTGTGGCTGATTCGACACTGATACTCATTGGAATTTTTTTTTTTTGAAATAGGCATATAAAACTGGCATTATCGAAAGTGCTAAGCACGGTTTCACATTTTCAATTGCGCATTTAAATGCACTGTTCACAATGATATCAAGTAGTTTAGGATTCAATATACTACTTAGTTCTAAAATGGTAAAGTATTCTCAATAGCCCATTCCTTTTTGCCAGTGGGTGGCACACAATGATAGGTTACTGTAGAAATTAGCATATGCTAATGCTTTTCACAATGGTCGATAATATTAAGAGGTTAAAAAATGCGATTTGCGAGCAACCCCTTAAGTGTCGTAGAGCTCTGTCTTTGTCCTACCTGCTTTTCATAAGAGGTGACTTAATGGAAAACAAGAAAGTGGTAAATGATTTTACCACTGCCTGTGGTAGATACCACTCACAGTACTACACTATAGCGGTTGATTCTGTTTAGAATGTTTTCCTTATGCAGTTACATTTTGTAGTAACTTTGTCTTGTAGTGCCTTGTTCAGGGTGATCCATTTAAATGAGTGGCTATAAATATAAAATCAAGAGCTATTCAAGTGTCGACTTTTCTGTTCAACCTACCGGTAATCCTATTTTGAAATCCATTGTACAATATTAATTTCAGGTTCGTGAAATTGTCACCAAAGCTTACAACCGTACATTGGGTATCATAAACGAAAGACGTCAAGAAGTTGAAAAGGTTTAAATTTAAACTAATTAAAATTTGAATTTTAAACTAATCCAGTTTTTTTAATAAAATAAGAAGTTGAGATTATTTTAATGGCTGAAGTTATTTTTCACAATATCTGTGCGGCAAAATTATAAATTTCTCGTTTGTATCGTTTCAAAATAATATAGAGACCAAAATTATTTGAAAATTAAAAAGTATACATTTTCAAACAATAATGATGCGCCTTCAGAAACCATTTTATATGTATATATATATATATATATATATATATCACAAGCGACAGATAGTGGCCTATTTTCTGGCTAGATGACGAAAGGTGGGATTTGACACGAAGACCTAATGGCTGTATTTCTCCCTTGCAGTCAATACCAAAAATGTTTACATCTTATTAATTATAACTGCATATTATTTTCTGGTCGACATATAATAGTGAATCCTCTTTCTGTTTCCTTGCAAGAAGTTAGGCAAGCTACTCTGACACTCGTTTGGTTGTGCCAATGCCATATAACAGCAGTAAAATCTCAGTGAAATCGGGTATTCAACCCTTTGGGCTAATTCTAAAAAAATGACTAGTTTAGGCACCCAAATTACATTTTGCTTAGATCACCTCACTTGTGTGATCCATCAGTATTATAATATACATAATATACTCATTTCTATTTCCAGCTGGCATTACGGTTGTTGGAAAAAGAACAATTGGAACGAGAAGACATGGTAGAATTACTTGGAGATAGGCCATTTAAAGAACAGTTTTCATACGAAGATTTTGTCGCCGGAACCGGTAGTTTTGAGGAAGACACAACACTACCTGAAGGACTCAAAGGATGGAATGATCCTGTTGAGAAGGATTCTGATGAGGGAATGGAGGAGGAAGGCATTACCTCTGATAAAGTGAAATCCTCATCTCCATAGATTACCATGTAAATGGATTTCAATGGCACTGCGCGCATTGAGTTTGAAACCCCAAATCCCGGCAACGGTCAGAATTTTACATAAAACTGGGGACTTGAATATTTGGATCATGCACATAATTGACATGCACATTGTCTTGAGACAAGTCCAGATGCAAGACTGGGCGGAAAAATTCGTTCTTGTTGTGTCGAATATTGATGTTTGATGAAATGAAATTTTTGAGGGATTATTTACTACCCTCAAAATGATCATAGCGATTTTTGTCTATAAAGCTTACTATTGTTATCGATCATAGCGTTTTTTATAGCTATGAAACTTACTATTGTTATTCCTTTGTTAGAAGTGACTATCTCGCGAATGCAACCTTTTTTGTCTAACACACTTGGGGCACAGATGGATCGTACCTCAATGGTGCAATCATCTGTGATTCATACTTGCGATTAGATTAGGCAAAACGATTAGAATTGGGAATTTTAAAAAAATGCATTGTTTTTGCATTCAACAAAATATTATTGAATGTCATCTACACCTATGTTGTTTTGATATCAATAGATTAAAATAATTTTGGTACCATAGTAATGTTATCAAAATGATAATCTGTTGACCAATTGCCCATATATCGATTGCCTTCAACTAAACCTTCATTTTCGGAACGTGAAACACAAAGAGCTGCAGCTCATTCGTAGTTCGTACTTTGCAATTTTTCCTGAATGGAATAAGGTTTTTTTCAAAATAGTTATAAATAAATTAAATTCCACTGCTTTGCAGTGTTATAAAATTGTTGTAGTCGTCGTTTGACCCGACTAATATATATATAATATTAATCTAAAGTGAGGCTTGTCAGTTTCATGATTTGGTTTTGTGAGGAATATTTCGCAGCGTTTTAGGATAAAATTTGAAATAGTGGATTAACGAACTTTGACGGTGTACATCTTGAATGAAACAATGTTATTAACATTTTATCCAGAAAAAAAGGGAAACTGTTAGGATGTCTAAACATTTCTAATATGAGTGGGCAATTTTAAAAGCAGATTTCTGGTAGAATTAGATGACAAGGAGCCTACCGCACATGGACATAGTCCATTAGTTAATGTGTGTTGTATTACATAATATTTTGGTGAGCAGTCTGTTTGCCTTATGTTATTGATTGAGGTTTCGATCCAGTTGTGAGAATGATTTATTATTGCCCATAAAAACTACCAATTCTGTTCACCACATGGTTAGTCCATATCCTTAGACTACCATTCCCGTGAGATTGAGACGACCTTCTATCACAGTTTGGATGTAAGCAGTTTCATGGTTCAACTTGCTGATGTAAGCAAGGGTTAAGCACTTACAAGAGCCATTTCAAAAAATAAAATGCACGGTTAAGTGGTATTTTCATGGCTGTTTGCGGCAGTTGGCAGTGCTAGGAACTATGAGTGCAGGTACCGCAAAGTGATGCGATTGACAAGTTTTGCTGTAAATATGGTGTCTTATCTTCGCCTCCATAGCCAGCGAAAGTACATTTTAATTTATCAGTGAAATATAGTTGCGGTGTGCAATTGACAATGGTAATGTGCGCTTGGCACAGTTTTGCAATTATCTCGTATTGAAGTAATCAAACATGAACTTCTGGCTCTGCGATGATGCGTGGTCATTCCCGATCTCTATCCAACACCGAGTAGTCAAATGTAGCTGGAAAATTTTTAGAGGTTTTTGTATTCTTCATCGGGTCCTTGCATTGAATTTATTGAAGCTTTGAATCAGATCGTCTTCCACAAAACCAGCGTCGGCGCAAGCTCTCCAATTTGAGGGGTTACGACTCGCTGACCGAGAGGTAAGTTGTCATATTCATATTAGCAATAATGCGCGGTTTATGCTATTCATACATAAATTTTACTGATTCATGGGGGGGGGGTCGGGCCTCCCCAATAATTGACAAGGAAACAATATCCCATCGAACATGGAAAATAGGACTGGATTTTATCAAGTGCGCTTCTGCGGATTTAATTAAGAAATGCACTACAGACGTACTCCGCAGTCTATCAAGCGTACATTGAAAACAGACCATGCTTTTGCGGTGCACTATATAATCCCTTTTAGCTCTATCTAAAATGCCTTGTAAGTTTGATATCTAAGTACGACTTTTGACCTCATCTCTATAAAAAACGAGTTCGAATCTGCGATTACAAGTATCCGGACATCCAGCGCCTCGATGTGACCTCTACATGTGAGAAAACGTTTGACGTGAGAAAACTGCAAATGTTGTTTGTTAAGGAATATAAATAGGTTTGAGTAAATTGTCTTGTGCAGTGTCATTGTAATACGTAGCTTTTAGGGCGTAATTATGATGTTTGGTATCTGTCGGAGGTTTGTTTAATTAGTTTAAATATCATTTTGAGTGTCAACAGTCACTTGTTTTGTTTTAACCACTTTGTTGGTTATAGCTGGATAAGGCATTAACAATGTTCGCAAATTCACAACATGGGAATGATTGCGGGGTATAGTGTATTGAATCAAAGAAAATTCCAAACGAGTATCTTTTTTGTTTCGTTTGCTTTTGAATTGCCAGTTATTGTGTTTTTACATTATATACGTGTTTTCATTATTTCATAATGTTCTCGATTTGTAAGTACAATATATCAGTATGTTCAGCCTACTGTAAGCTGCGATTACCTATAGGACCGTCTCCATGCCCCTTCGAAAATTCTGATTGCATCATTTTACTGCCCATAAGTACTAGTTATGTTTGTGTACAATGTATTAGCTGTTTTATTAGTCCTATAGGCGTTCTGGATCGCAAGTCAGTGTTTTCAAACTAATTTCTGCCAAAGTTTGTATCAAATCCAGTCATTATTAACATGCAGCTATACTGGCGATGTATTAATTTTGAGGCGAATAAATATACGTGCAAATAGATGATAAAAGCAAACAAAATTGATTTTTCCATCTATTACTGAAACATTCACAGTAAATTGTCGGGCAGCTATTTTATATTTATTCTATGCTTTAAATCTATCGGTACGTTTTATTTAATACATCTGTTTGTATGTTATATTCGAGCATGGCAAGTTGATTAAATACGCTAGCGCTGCACATGTCTCACATGCTAAAACTAAAACAATAAGCGGGTTTCTAATTATAATTTTAAATCGATGTACAATTTCTATCGTTATATTACGTGGGAAATAGCAAGACGTTACATGTTGTTTTATTGACATAAGTATTACATATGAAATTATTCATGCATGTGAGAGATATAAAACTGAATTTTTGGGACGATCGATTCAGTCGAAAACATGAGGGGGAAGGTAGCACTTGCGGTGCTACTACAGACCTTACAGGTCTTGGCGGCGCCTGATTTAATGTCACAATGTGACCCAGACGTAACGGTAAGCAAATTCAACGTTATTAAAACCAGCGCAGTTATGTTGAAGTTATCTAAAAGTCATGTTTAAGTTCGTTGTTCGGATATCTTTATAATATTTTGCTTTCATCTAATGTTGTTGTATCTGTAAGTTTAATAAGCAATTAATGTTTCAGGATTCCGCTTATTCCTACACAGTAAAAACACTTGATGATGTAGACGTCGATTTGGGCAAATTCAATGGCTCAATCGCAGTTGTAATGAACTCAGCATGCTTCTGAGGTTTGACACCGACCATGCTCCCCGGCATGAATGCACTTCTCTCAGTGAGTATATGGTAATATAGTATATTTCGTAGACACAAAAAATAATTTTGTTCATTGAATCAGAGTATTTCTTTCTAACACTTATATTTTAGATGTCCGTGGCAAATTTGTGTAAAATGGAATTCTATTTTTGTTACGTTATTCGATTCTTTTTTTATCCACTGTCAACGAAGTTTTATTTTTAGAAATATGAGAACGCCGGAATAGTTGGTCTTGGCTTCCCGTGTAATCAATTTAAACTTCAAGAGCCAGGAAGGCCAGATGAAGTTTTGAATTGTTACGAATTTGTTCGACCCGGAAGCAACTGGGAGGCTCACCCGTCTTACAATATCTTCGGTAAAGTCGATGTGAATGGGAAAACGGCAGATAGACTTTACAAATTTTTAAAGGTATAAACTTCGTGATTTCGGTGAAATACTTACTTACTTTTCATAGTAAAGTTTCCAATCATCATCCATTTTGTCAAACATGAAACACAGATAAGTCGCACCTTGGTGTGAAGACCTATCCTAATATTTGATACACCAAATTTTGTTAATTTCTCCTGACCATCCAACTAAATCACATTTTGTTCAATATTCTTTCGCTTCCGTTTGTATATATATTTTCTTCCTATCGTTTGAAATTTCGGGTATGGCAGATTTCAAATTATAATTGATAACCAATTTTTTTATTCTGATGACCGGATTATTAAACTTCGCACCCACCAATCAGCGTATTTAGAGGGACATGGTACCACAATTTAAATAAATCAAATTCTTGCGTCTGTTCAGACTTAACAAACAATAAAAACGCTCGTCTCGAGCAAGAATTTTTTGTCTGTGGCACCCAATACAACAGTATATTCCACAAACGTAAATGTTCAAATGTTCATGCTCTCTTCTGGGTACGTTCCTAGATACGTCACTACACCCAACACCTTCAGATTTTTCAGTACGCGGCTGTCTGTGGCAGCCCTATTTAAAAATCGAGAATGGGCTTACTAGCGATCTGTTTTTTAGAATACCCCGGACTGTTATTTATCACGTCGTTTTTGAACTATTAACTTGCTCTCAACTGATGTGATAAATTACGTATGCAGCAGTTCAAATTTACCTTGAGCAACGGCAATCTCGAAAAGAAAGATGCTGGAGGCAAATTAATATTTTTTCGAGGAATTTTCTGATGTAAACGATAAAAAAGTAATGGAATAGAAATATGATACTCCGCTTTATAATTCCCAAATATAACTTTGCGTATTTCATTGACAAGATTCAAATAAATTAAGAAAGAAAAAATGCTAATTATCCCCGATTTAATTTTGTGTATAGCCAGCTATTTGCCGAGTAGTGTTCCACTATTCACTTTTAATCTTTGTGCAAAATGCAGGAGAATATTGAAAACCGGCGTGCCGGCGCCACTCCCTATATCAACATAATGAAGTAAGACGCCTGGTCAGAAAATCTTGGTTGAAACATGTTTTTCAAGTATGGGTCACGAATGTTTCCACTTTCGAGACGTGGTCCATCTGTGACTCATGCTTGTCCAAATGAAGTTTTTGATAGGAAGACGACGCATTACATCACTCCAATTTGCACGGTGATTTTTTAATAGATTTAGCTCGTAACATTTTGTTTTAAGGCCTCTTGCCCCGCAGTCACAGACGATATTGGTAATAGGCAGCTGATGTATTGGGATGATATTGAAGCTCGTGATATCACCTGGAACTACGGCAAATTCCTTCTCGATTATACTGGAAAACCCAGGTATTTTGTGAAAAACGGTCAATTCAGTTGAAAAGTTTAACATCATTATACAAAATGATAATTAGTTATAATACGTTAGTAATAAGATAATAAGTTAGTTTTTTGCAACAAAAGTTTTGGATCTTTAAATTTTCTTTCTGAAAAATGAATAATGTAAGAAGAATAAATATTGTTTTACGTCGCAATTATTTTTATACCCATATGTATGCCGGCGCCCAAGAATTCAGCTTTATGTCTGTCTGCATATTAATATTGTTGTTTTTACTTAATAACTTTTTAGATATCGTTTCGGCCCTACAGTCACTCTACCAGAAATATATCCTTTCGTGGACGAACTTGTTGCCGAACAGGCTTTGGCAACTGCAAAGTGAAAGACGAAAAACGGACATGTTTCAACATTTAATTTTTAACAATTTATATATTGATAATATTAGTATTGCAGCTTCAAATGACAACACTGTATTTTCTGATACATAAAAAGCAGCATTCATGAAGATGGAATCGTAAACGTGTTGCGTTGGTTCCGTCTGACTTCCGTCTACCGTCGTCTCGCACTTGTGCATTCGTGCGTGTCGATGTGGCGTTGCTGTTTTTACGTCAGAGCATACTTTTGCGCCATATGTAGTTGCAACCAATAAATGTTCAAAATTATTAAATCGTTGAGACATTTGAACCAATGTGAGTGTGTTTGGCAGTTTTCTGCAGTAAACGATGTCGATTTAAGGCAAGTGCCAGTAGTAATTTCCTAGATTGATAAGGGCCAATGCCTATCATGTTTTGAGTGCGGTCAGTAGAGGATTCAGAAATATCCGGTAGGGAGGAAAGATATGTATTATTAAATTTAGGACGTCATAACCTAAGGCGGGGGGCGCAAAATTTCTAACCGAAATCTACAATTCTGCTGCCGAATTAAGGAAATCATATAGAAATAGTTTGTGTGAAACAGTCGTTTAGGGGAAAGAGGTATACATTGCAGTTTGCGCGATTTTGATGAATTAAAATATTGTGCCTATTAATTGTCTTGAACTGCATAAAACATATTCACGCTTTTTATGTGAATTTTATACATTTTGAGGGTCTTGAAAACAGGTGGGGGTATATGCATTCTACAATACTATACTTTAGTGGTAGATGGTTTACCTATCGCTAGACAATGTCTCAATAGTAAGTCTCAAAGAGTTAAATTTTAGTACAGATAAAAAAAAGGAAGAAGAAAATTTTATCGTGAATATATGGACTAGATTAAGAATAGAAAGTAGCAGTTGTAGCGGATCGCGCTTGCTCTAAACATTTATCAAACAAAACATACTTCCACCACGCCAGATCGCGCCAGATGGACGATAGCATTCCGACTTCGCCTTTTTAGCCTCCACTCGCATGGGACGTGGGTTTGCATCCTACCCGTCTTCTACAGCGGAATCATGGTGAAATGCCGAAAATTGTGAAAAGAAAAGTGAAATTACCTAAATGGTGAAACTAAAAACAAAGCGAAAAATACATTTTAAAGGAATCCAAGAGCAGATGCCAGCTGTAGTCTCAGGAGGCTCCTAAATTTAAACAATACTAATCCACATTATTATGACAGATAGCGTCATTAAATATGGCCATTTCCCCAACACAACGAAAAATGCATACAAAAAGCATTTTGAGCCGAATACGCTCGTAAATTTCCCCTTTATAATGAAAATATCCACAATGTCTTGGAGGGTGACTGTCCCGTCCCTCTCAAAACTTAAGGGAGGAATACGGTTTATCCCCACCCACGAGAATTGGTGGTCAATATATCCACAAAGATGAACACCAATAGAGAGTTCAATCGACTAACTGGATCTCAAATATAAGGCGTCACAGCGATGGACATTGGTCCCCAGGAACGCACGGGTTGTGATTTTTTATATCCGACCCGTACAATGACAAAGAGAAAGCCATATCAAGCAGTTGCGTGATACACCGTGCGCCGACAAGGCGATCAGTAATCCACTCGCATATAATCAAATCACACCGGATTCTAATCCATACGCAACACGAACAAAGGTAACGCCTTTTGTGAATATACCAATGCGGCATCCGTTGGTTGTCGAAGCAATAAAGTATTAGGGCGATGTTACCTACAGGCTACAACCCAGGCTGGTAGTACGGTACGGAGTTCGGTTCAGTGATCTTTTGTCAACTGGCAAAGACTTTAATCTATACGCAACACGAATAAGGGTAACGCCTTTTCTGAATATACCAACGCGACATTCGTTGGTTATCGAAGCAATAAAGTATTAGGGCGATGTTACCTACAACCCAGGCATGTAGTACGGTTCAGTAATCTTTTGTCAACTGGCAAAGACTTTAATGAATTATTGACATTGGCTAATGAAAACTTGACACGTGTTGATGAGTGGCTTTTATTAAACAAACTTTCCCTGAAATCTCAAATTCCCTAGGTGTTGACAACAGTGAAAAGAAATGTAGCTTTATCTTTCCGTATCAAACACTTCACCAACGGAACAACTTTAACATGTATGTTCCAAGCATTGATATTGAGTCACATACGGTCAGTCTGCCTTCATGCAAATAAAACCCTACTATCTCGTTTGTAGAGTACGTGTTATCGGTTTATGAGGATGGTATTTAATAAGGAAAGACATGTAAATGTTAATCATATTTATAAATCACTTGAAGTTTTGAAAGTACAAGATAATATGCTCATTTGAAATAGCTGTCCTGATGTATGATTTTCACACCAATTTCTTAGCAAAATGTTTCAATGTTATGTTTGAAAAAAATTTCAGGTAGTAGGAGAAATTCCGCAAACTTTGTCCAACCTTTCATGAAAAATAAACGTAAGCCAACAGCCATTACGTTACATGGGTCCAAAAATCTGAAACGATTTGCCTGGTAACCTCAGGGAGGCTGGAAATAAATCTCAATTTCAGAAATTGCTATATGTCCAACTATTAGACATATACAGTTAAAAAAGGGAGATATGAGATATTCATTAAGAATTGTCAGTCTTTGTTACTTTATTCTGCACTGTTGTTTCTTATTTTGATTACATCCTTTTCAGAAGCCGAGTGATAAACCAGGTGTCACAATCTTTCGTCGGCCTATGTTTAAATGAGCTTGAATTGAAAGCTATTTTCTGAATGAGAGTGGAACCTTTTGTATATCCCACAGTTGGGATATGTTTGACAGTTACTCCGATCATTCTTGTGTGTGAATTTTGATGTATACCTTGCACAATATAAATAGTTTTGTTTTTAATTCCAGGTGTGACTTGGTTGGATTGAGCAAAATCATATCTCCTAAATGCATAATATCCTTTATTAGGATCTCAGTCGAACCTGGCCTGTTCTCCCATTTTAACGTTTGCTGTAGTTAAAATACAATAGGATAATAACTTATTACGAAAATTATGTGTGTTATTTCTATATGTGTATATATACCGAGAGTTATGCTCCTGACCCAACAATGCATTGCTGGCATGTCAGTTGAGCATGACTACTCATTTGTGCATGGTCATGTGTTTTTTTTTGTTTTCTATTTTGTCTTGTGATCATTTGTAAATAGACATGTTTTTAACTGAGATTGACAATAAGGATTGCTACTTGATTGATCTTTATAATTTGTGATTGTTGGTTAAGAAAAACAGGATTACGTAAGCAAGTAAAGCAGTGACCCCAACATTATAGTCTCTAAATTATAACCCAAATCCTCTATTGTTTGTACTTCACTTGGTAGGATGAAAGTATTCTAAGTTTCATAAATTTCCCCAGCAAACTTGTTCCGTAAACAGTTGACTGCCTAGGCTTTCTGTTGTTTTGCAGGTGCAGAGGAGAAAATCTCATTCTACATCATCAGATGCTGCTATCTCCAAAGTAAAATAAAAGTCGCACTTACAACATTCATGAGCTTTATTCCCAATCATAACGATATCCTGAGTTTTATTGCAATGACATCAATTCACCAACGTTGAACAAATATTGCCAGCCCATATGTAAAAGAAAGATTTGGCCATAGCTGTCAATCAGTAAAATCCATATTAATGAAATATGCCAAATTCAGTCCATAATGGCATTTGAAAATCGGACTATCTTGAAATAAATACTATCCACTCTTCAAAAAATTTCAAATCTGGCCAAAATGGTTTGTAACATTAATCTCAAGCGTCCAAAATTATCCAACTGCTTAAAATATGCCAAATTTGGTCTAACGCCACAATATCACTTGGCCTCGCCTATTTCGCAGTGCTGCCCAACTACAAAACCGGCCGAAATTGGCTCACGAAACTTATTCCGTGGCACGTTTTTAAACTTTCTTTCAGGTTTTGTTTGCTTCCTTGATAACTCTGTAATGTTATATCTTTATTTCTGTCGAAATAGTTGTCGAAATAAACTATGTCTACGCCTACGTACGATTCATTTTTCGTACTTGGTTCGGTACGAAGTTCGATATTCATTTCGTTCCGTATTCTTTCCCGTACCCACGCATCACACATTCCTCTCGGATGAATTCAAAAAATTATTTCATTTAACATCTATGCCGTTTCATAACGGGCGCAAATAATACAGATTGTGTCAATCAAAGTATTTTTTAAACTAAAGGGAAATTTTAAAATGATTTAAAGCGGCGCAGGAATGACAAGAACATATAAAACTGATTCACTTGAGCTGATTAGATGAGCTATATCGTATATCGGTTTTACTTTCCTGGATTTTAAACCAGATAGTATAAAACTGTATCACTTCGAGCTAAGATATTGGTGATGTTTCTCCCGGAGGCCAGATTTTACACATAAGGCTGTTTTGGACATGGTAGTTGGTACAGTTCGAAATTGCTGCCTAGCGAATCTACCCGTTTCCGCACTGGTACGAAATTTAGCACAAATGAAAAATATTAAGCGAACTTATTCTCGTACGGGTACGAAGTTTGGTACGATGTACGAAAAAAATAATATCTACAGAAATTTCGAAAGGCACCAGTACGGGTACGAAGTTCTCTACGAAATTATTCTGATGGTTCGAAGTACGATTAAAATTTCGTACAGTACCGTACTGCCACCCGTACTGAGCAGAAAACATATCAGTCCAATTGAAATCTATTCTGATGACAATTATTATGTCCCGAAAAGCGTTCAATAAAATAAAATCTTCTGTGATGATACTTAAAAAATGTAAAATGAATTGTTATGTTCACCTAAATACTCAAAACCGTAACAATCATATTGAACTAATCCGTTTCAAAACGACTTGGGATCCAAAACACTGCAATGCACACCTTTCAATTGGATATAACTAACTTTAACTTTTTTCCAATACAATTTGATATTGTATTTATTCAAATTTGTGATCTTTAACAGGAGGAATAAAATACTGAACACTAAGAAAACCAAATTTGATTAAGGTTTTTTGAACAGGGCAATAGACTTAATCCTTACGGATAAGGGTTCCTCCCAAATATTTCCATAATCTACAAAATGACCCAACATTTGAGTATCGAGTTACCATAGTTGGCCATTCCATTTTAATAAACAGATATTCTCATTGTGGCGTTAGAGGTCCAGTGGAGTGAGGAAAATGAGAATGGCTGCAAAATGTAATACCTGAGGAATGAAGATAATCACTTGTCTTTCTATTTCTTAAACCAATAATGAACTGAACATAGTTGTATGATATGCTTCCAATTGTCATTGAATATAGATAAAACGATATACATTTTACTTTCCCTTCGGGTGTCCAGAACCTTACCCAGTGCTAAAAATATTGACCAAACATATTTTGTTACTGATGGATCGCGTCAATAAGATGCGGTCCATCTGTGGTCCATGCTTGACAAAATAATATTTCTGATTGGTTCATGTTATTTTCATCGGATGCCCAAAGAAGCTTCAAATCCAAACGGTTTAAAGCAGATTTCACAAACGTCATTGCAAATTTCCAATAGGATAACGATGAACTACCTACAATAAATCACACAAGATAAAAAAAGAAACGAAAAAACAAGAAATCAAAACAAGCATGAACAAAAATATGGCAGGAGTCGCAGAACTAGTCGCAAAATCATTTCTTAAAATTATAAATTCCACAATCTGGTCGTTCCAGTAATTGTAATCTCATATGCCATAGTTAGATTTAAGAGTTTTATTATGTCCAGACCTTTTCAATCTACTGGGATCATGAGCAGAATAGTTGCTAATTTACTGAATTTTCTTTGGTGAAGTCAATTATTTGATTTAATGGCAATTAAATTTTTTGTCATATCAAAACTGTTACTGTCTGGTTGGAGACTAATTTTCTGATTATCGTTCATCACAACACATAAAAATCCATTTCCATCAATTCCAACTACAGTTGCTTTACTCAGACTTTGAATATCTGGTGTCTGTACATTAACTTCCTGGTTCATGTGTATCGAATACTTATAATACAATGTTAGAAATTCTTTAGGGCCATTCAATTGATAATCTTTTATAAAATACTCCAAACATGAAAATGTCCTTGCCAGAACTTTTTCGCATGTCAATGGTGGATACGAAATATTTGCCGCTTTCATAGCATCATTGATACATTTGGTTGGAAATTCATTGCTTACATTGACCCCTCAACCAATAGTCGCAATCATGTTGTTATTGAATAGAGTTGACTTCACCAAAACTCCACCTATCGTTGCAGATCTTCCAATATAAATATCATTTGGCCATTTTACTCGCAGATCCAAAAAACCCAGCTCCGCTATGGAACGTATCCCGTGGACGACGGCTACAGTGGTCAAATGTTGCAAAATGGATAAATGCTGGCCTAAGTTGGATTGTAATGGAATTGATATCACATGTGAAAACATGGCGGTTCACGGTGGACTCAGCCACTTATTACCACCCCTACCCCCGCCTTTTGTTTGTTGTTTTGCAATACATGTCAGAGTCACATCATTTCGGCGAAGAAATTTCCCCAACATGGGTTCCACAATATCCATAGTAGAAGTAACAACATCAGAATATATGACAGACTTCGCAAATGTTTCTGTTTCAAGATGATCCCGAAATTTCGTCCAGTCGAAGTTAACAAGTTGGTTTAAGGATGAATTGTTATAGCAAAGAAAAACCGGAACAATCCGTGCTTTATTATATTTATCTGAAACAACCATTTCATCTGTAATAGTTTCAACTAAAATAAATTTTAGTGATGTTGATTGACCTTTGAGGACACATGTGTGACGAATTCCAAAGCATTCAACAAAGTTTTCAATTTCTTCGTAATTTTCGCTCAATATCACACAAGGTGTTTCTTTAGAATTTTTTTCGAACCGGAGGAAATGTTGTTTATAATTTTCAAGTCATTGAGAATATAAGTAAGCGAAGCAAGTTTACCTTTACTATCTGATAAGTCTTTGCAGTGCTCAGCTGATGTACAACACGTCAACATAGGCAGAGCGACATGTAACACTTGACCACCATTAAGATTAAAATTTATTGCAACAGGTTTCATGGTCAAATCATCATGTTTCACAAACAATAGATTGTTGCTTGTAATTGAATCACATTCATCGGTTTGAAATGCTACGCCATGCCACATTGTCTCAACTATTGTGTCACAATATGCATTCACTAAAGTGGTATTACCGCCAGGCTTCAGAGAGCATATTTTTAAATTGAAATTTTTTGAAGTGCTGCTTTTCGGGTTCCCTCAAATATTCATTTAGTTTTTCTCATTTATTACCACTATAGTCATAGGGTAATGTAGTATAGACATCTTCAAATCAAAATGATTCCTAATTCCTAGAAAAACGTCTTAATCTTCTTTAAAAAACATTTCATGTGGAAGAGACCTTATTAGAGGTGATTTTAGTAAAAGTTTGTGTAATACAAACGTCTTCACAGTTCTTCAATTTCTTGGAACTTCAAATAAAATGTTTATAGATCTGATAAATTTGAACCAAACATCAGTTTTGATAGTTACTTAATCTTTGGATCAATCAGTCAATTATTAAATATATGCTAAACAATTTCCTGATTGATTTCAGTTAAGAACAATTGAAATTACTTCTTAAGATGTATTCCTCTTCTTACTACATACAGAATTGTGATTTTTTTCACTAAAAGCCCAAAAGGCAATAGTTTCACCAAAGTTCCGTGTTATCCTTCAAGAACTTAAACTTTCTTCAATTTCGTAAATTTTATTAGTGTTCTGAACCATTTTATGCATATACTATAATAAACAACAATAAGATACGAGCTTTTTTGTTCAAGCTTGGCATCATATTTTCATGATTTAATCTATAACCCATTTAAGGGCATGCATTGATGTTCAAGTCCATTTTTGTATTGCATTTCATTCAGTCTGTGTCCATCGTCCATTTAGTTTTAAAGGTAGCGAACTATCTACGGTTACATATATCTGTAATAATTATACTGCTAACTACAGGGTACTCTCGCTTTGTATCTTGAATTGCTTGGGAACATTAAAAATTAATTTGTATGATGCTGGCTGAAATTTCAAAATATACATAAATAGTTGTAGCAAAGACTGCTTTTGCATTTGTGTGCTCGACTTGCTGTACGTGTTGGATATTTTTGAAAAACTGTATCCGAGATACACGCAGATCATAATAGTGCAGTATCATACGCAATCCGGTGTGAATTTTTTGGGGGGGAATGTAAACTCAGCATTTTCTGATGCAGGTTTTCACATGGATTCTGAGGAGTCCTGTGAGCATTCCTGTAATTTGACACCTCGCCTGATATGACATCATAATGATCAAATATTACAAAATGATGTATCATCCAAGTTAATTTTCTTATGAATGTCACTTGAATGATATGAACTATTTTAACACAAATTGTTCAAAAACATAATAGACAAACAAAATGAAATTGTGTTTAAAATGGCATTTCTCAAAATAGGTAAAACGCTTATATGAATGATGGAATATATTTATATACAAATCGTTTACCAGAGTATCACTATTTTCACTTCCAGATAAATTATATTAATAGTGATTGTTACATGTGTAAAGTTTACACTTCTCCCAAATATTCACACAAATCTTATTTTTGTGGCACATTAGACTGTACTATATAGAGAGCAAATAACCTTCTATCCTGTACATTCTTTGCTGAAGATTAAACCCATGTCAGTGATTGGTCATTACATATTGTTTCAGGAGCCTTGAGCCAGGAGCCCTCAGTTTGTTCCTGAGATAATGGTACTTTATTTGGCAATGCACATTGCAACAAAAAGGCATAATTAAGATAGAAAGGCATCATGTTTAAAATCCACTATACAAATACTTGGAGTATATATCATTGTAAAAACAATACATCACAAAATCAAAATGGAGCTCTCTACAAGCCCAGGTGGTCAGAGTTAATGGAACATTCTTCATCCACTCGTATAAGTTAAATTAGAAGTTGATAATTTAATCATTCCAAAAACAATAAATAAGGCGCACTAGTTATACCAACCCTTGGTTATATCAACATATGCCATAATTTAACTAAGGAAAGGTTTCGTTATTCGAAAATTTTATTTCACCAAGCATGAGCCACTGATGGGTCGTGTTTATCAGGGACTCATACTTGGCAAAACTTGTATGGACAAAACTTTTTTGTTTGGGTTCATTCTGTCCAAGGTTTCATTTTGCTATGTGTTTATTGTTATTGGGAAAGTTCTGATAATAGTTTCATAATAATTGGATAAATAAATTGTCTATAAATAAATTTAAAAAAACTAAATTGAGATAAATGCATTGCAAAAATAAATATATATCTTAAAAGGAAGTAAAAACTATGTAGTGCATACTTCAAGTCTGAAGTAGGTACATTTTTAATAAAAAATGTTATGTGTAAGTCTCGACACTTTTCAATATGAACAGTTATATGGGAAGCAATCAAGGGTAATGTATAAGTACGCAATCCTGAGTGCATTTTTTGGGGGGGGATGTAAACTCAGCGTTTTCTGATGCAGTTTTTCACATCGATTCTGAGGAGTCCTGTGAGCATTCCTGTAATTTGACACTTCGCCTGATATGACATCATAATGATCAAATATTACAAAATGATGTATCATGCAAGGTAATTTTCTTGTGACTGTCACTTGAATGATATGAACTATTTCAACACAAATTGTTCAAAAACACAATAGACAAACAAAATGAAATTGCGTTTAAAATGGCCTTTTCTCAAAATAGGTAAAACGCTTATATGAATAATGGAATATATTTATATATAAATCGTTTACCAGAGTAACACTATTTTCACTTTCTGATAAATTATATTAATAGTGATTATATGAATAATGGAATATATTTATACACAAATCGTTTACCAGAGTATCACTATTTTCACTTTCAGATAAATTATATTAATAGTGATTGTTACATGTGTAAAGTTTACACTTCTCCCAAATATTCACACAAATCCTATTTTTGTGGCACATTAGACTGTACTATATAGAGAGCAAATAACCTTCTATCCTGTACATTCTTTGCTGAAGATTAAACCCATGCCAGTGATTAGTCATTACATATTGTTTCAGGAGCCTTGAGCCAGGAGCCCTCAGTTTGTTCCTGAGATAATGGTACTTTATTTGGCAATGCACATTGCAACAAAAAGGCATAATTAAGATAGAAAGGCATCATGGTTAAAATCCACTATACAAATACTTAGAGTATATATCATTGTAAAAACAAAACATTACAAAATCAAAATGGAGCTCTCTACGAGCCCAGGCGGTCAGAGTTAATGGAACATTCTTCATCCACTCATATAAGTTAAATTCGAAGTTGATAATTTAATCATTCCAAAAACAATAAATAAGGTGCACTAGTTATACCAACCCTTGGTTATATCAACATTTAATTTAATTTACCTAAGGAAAGGTTTCGCTATTCGAAAATTTTATTTCACCAAGCATGAGCCACTGATGGATCGTGTTCATCAGGGACTCATACTTGGCAAAACTTGTATGGACAAAACTTTTTTGTTTGGGTTCATTCTGTCCAAAGTTCCATTTTGCTGTGTGTTTATTGTTATTGAGAAAGTTCTGATAATAGTTTCATAATAATTGGATTAATAAATTGTCTACAAATAAATTAAAAAAAAATTAAATTGAGATAAATGCATTGCAACAATAAATTAATATGTAAAAAGAAAGTAAAAACTATGTAGTGCATACTTCAAGTCTGAAGTAGGTACATTTTTAATAATTAATGTTATGTGTAAGTCTCGACACTTTTCAATATGAACAGTTATATGGGAAGCAATCAAGGGTAATGTATAAATACGCAATCCTGTGTGCATTTTTTTGGGGGGAATGTAAACTCAGCGTTTTCTGATGCAGTTTTTCACATCGATTCTGAGGAGTCCTGTCAGCATTCCTGTAATTTGACACTTCGCCTGATATGACATCATAATGATCAAATATTACAAAATGATGTATCATGCAAGTTAATTTTCAGGTGACTGTCACTTGAATGATATGAACTATTTTAACACAAATTGTTCAAAAACACAATAGACAAACAAAATGAAATTGCGTTAAAAATGGCCTTTTCTCAAAATAGGTAAAACGCTTAAATGAATAATGGAATATATTTATAGACAAATCGTTTACCAGCGTATCACTATTTTCATTTTCAGACAAATTATATTTATAGTGATTGTTACATGTGTAAAGTTTACACTTCTCCCAAATATTCACACAAATCTTATTTTGGTGGCACATTAGACTGTACTATATAGAGAGCAAATAACCTTCTATCCTGTACATTCTTTGCTGAAGATTAAACCCATGTCAGTGATTAGTCATTACATATTGTTTCAGGAGCCTTGAGCCAGGAGCCCTCAGTTTGTTCCTGAGATAATGGTACTTTATTTGGCAATGCACATTGCAACAAAAAGGCATAATTAAAATAGAAAGGCATCATGTTTAAAATCCACTATACAAATACTTTGAGTATATATCATTGTAAAAACAAAACATTACAAAATCAAAATGGAGCTCTCTACGAGCCCCAGTTGGTCAGAGTTAATGGAACATTCTTCATCCACTCATATAAGTTAAATTAGAAGTTGATAATTTGATCATTCCAAAAACAATAAATAAGGTGCACTAGTTATACCAACCCTTGATAATATCAACATATGCCATAATTTACCTAAGGAAAGGTTTCGCTATTCGAAAATTTTATTTCACCAAGCATGAGCCACTGATGGATCGTGTTCATCAGTGACTCATACTTGGGCAAAACTTGTATGGACAAAACTTTTTTGTTTGGGTTCATTCTGTCCAAGGTTCCATTTTGCTGTGTGTTTATTGTTATTGGGGAAGTTCTGATAATAGTTTCATAATAATTGGATAAATATATTTCTATAAATAAATTTAAAAAAATTAAATTGAGATAAATGCATTGCAACAATAAATTAATATGTAAAAAGGAAGTAAAAACTATGTAGTGCATACTTCAAGTCTGAAGTAGGTACATTTTTAATAAAAAATGTTATGTGTAAGTCTCGACACTTTTCAATATGAACAGTTATATGGGAAGCAATCAAGGGTAATGTATAAATACGCAATCCAGTGTGCATTTTTTGGAGGGGAATGTAAACTCAGCGTTTTCTGATGCAGTTTTTCACATCGATTCTGAGGAGTCCTGTGAGCATTCCTGTAATTTGACACTTCGCCTGATATGACATCATAAATGATCAAATATTACAAAATGATGTATCATCCAACTTAATTTTCTCGTGACTGTCACTTGAATGATATGAACTGTTTTAACACAAATTGTTCAAAAACACAATAGACAAACAAAATGAAATTGCGTTTAAAATGGTCTTTTCTCAAAATAGGTAAAACGCTTATATGAATAATGGAATATATTTATATACAAATCGTTTATCAGAGTATCACTATTTTCACTTTCAGATAAATTATATTAATAGTGATTGTTACATGTGTAAAGTTTACACTTCTCCCAAATATTCACACAAATCCTATTTTTGTGGCACATTAGACTGTACTATATAGAGAGCAAATAACCTTCTATCCTGTACATTCTTTATTGAAGATTAAACCCATGTCAGTGATTAGTCATTACATATTGTTTCAGGAGCCTTTAGCCAGGAGCCCTCAATTTGTTCCTGAGATAATGGTACTTTATTTGGCAATGCACATTGCAACAAAAAGGCATAATTAAAATAGAAAGGCATCATGTTTAAAATCCACTATACAAATACTTGGAGTATATATCATTGTAAAAACAAAACATTACAAAATCAAAATGGAGCTCTCTACGAGCCCCAGTTGGTCAGAGTTAATGGAACATTCTTCATTCACTCATATAAGTTAAATTCGAAGTTGATAATTTAATCATTCCAAAAACAATAAATAAGGTGCACTAGTTATACCAACCCTTGGTTATATCAACATTTAATTTAATTTACCTAAGGAAAGGTTTCGTTATTCGAAAATTTTATTTCACCAAGCATGAGCCACTGATGGATCGTGTTCATCAGTGACTCATACTTGGCAAAACTTGTATGGACAAAACTTTTTTGTTTGGGTTCATTCTGTCCAAGGTTCTATTTTGCTGTGTGTTTATTGTTATTGGGGAAGTTCTGATAATAGTTTCATAATAATTGGATAAATAAATTGTTTATAAATAAATTAAAAAAAATTAAATTGAGATAAATGCATTGCAACAATAAATTAATATGTTAAAAGGAAGTAAAAACTATGTAGTGCATACTTCAAGTCTGAAGTAGGTACATGTCTGTATATGCAGGAACATCCAGAAAATTCAATTTTTTAATTGAAACTTTATTTTAATCAACTTTTTGCCAGTGATAAACAACCACTTGGCGATGCAATGGAATTAGTGCAATGTATGGGCGCTGTGACCTGGTGGTTAAACATGTTGGCATCGCAAGCTTAGATGCGTGAATCCATCCCCGCCACTCAATCCAAGTTGTTATAACTTGGGTAGGCTAAGCCGAACATGGAAAAGATGATATCTTCCCAGCAATTATAACCCTGTCCGTCTACCAGTGGACTACTTGTTCAGGATGATCCACTCCAAGCGGCTATAATAAAAAATTGAACGATTTAATTCATAATTTGTGCATCAGAGCGTCAGAGAAAGAGAGCAAAAATGTGATGGATGTGTCAATTTATGCACTAAAACATCAAACTTCATTTGCCACTATTCTGAAAAATATTTAAAATCAAAATTTTTTCGATATCAGATATGTTTCTTTTTCAAACATCAGATCCAGTATGAACATTCCTGTATGGAACTCCCAATTCAGCAGCATATTCCTTTGGTATTTCGGTCTAGAGGCAAGTCAAATTTGCCTCATATTCAGACAAACATTCATCTTGGATAAAATTGACTAATTCTAAATCTACAACAAGCGGAAGATGATCCGATGGAAGATCTTTGTTTGGTAAGGCTGTATGACGAGTTATATCCTCGTGAGAAGGAAGAGGTTCAATTTTGTAAACGCAGAGATAGGCTGGGTCTATAAAGATAAAATCAATGCATTGCCGGAACTCTGGAACAAAACAGGTATAAGTTGGATAACCGAAGGCACTCTGATATTTAATGTCATTATGAAGAACGATACCTGGCTGAAATTCATCCTTACCCATAGCAAACCAATCAGAATGATTCGAAGGCACTTGACCTTTAGTCATAAGTTCTACAGCAGCTGAGTATGGATCGCTATTAAAGTCGCCAGCAACAATACGTGCTATTCCCTTTCTAGATGATCCCATTTCATGGTTCCACTTTTGTAAGAAATGATCTATTTCTCGGAGGATCAGTTGTGCTTGTATAGCTCTGATGTGTCCGCCTCTATCACTCCAAAACAGGTGAACATTGCAGACACAAACATGATCATGATTTGCAGTTTGTAATAAAGTAATCGCTATGGCACTTCCCCGTGAAATCACAGTTTGCAATAGTTTACTGTTTTCTTTGATTTTATTATAAATATCAGAATTATGATCAAGTACTAATGCATCTTTGAGAAATAATGTTTTGGAAGCAACAAGTGTGAATTTATTTTTGCGGTAGAACGTTGCACATCCTTCCGGAATGTCAAACTTCCTAGCATATAATCCTGAAAATCCCATTTTGAAAATCTTTGGTACAAAAATTGAATTATAAGCATCTTCATCCACCTCTTGCAGACATATAACATCAGCATCATACTCAAATAACTGCTTAAGAACCTGCTTTCGCCTAAAGTCAGAATCAAGGACTTCCTCCGTGCAATAGGGGTAATCGAATGAGCGAGCTCTATCCGTCCCTGCATGATATTCAGCAAGAATATTGTAACAGACCATTCGAAACTTCTGTCCATTTATCTTTTCATTCATATTTACTTTGTGTTTGTTTCAATTCTTTTAAAATAGTCGAGGGGTGATACAGAAGAATATAAAAATTAAACTGTTAAGACATAAAACTAATGATAATATTATAAAGCTACATAATTTTGGTCAGTTATTAAATAAAACACAATACTGTTAAAATCAACAACCATGATTAAGTAGAAAAATAATATACATTATATGCGATGTGTTTGGAGAGGCAATACCTAGCCCTGCAGGTGCATACTCAAGGATCACTCTCAAGATATTTCCTGCATGTTGCAAAAGGATACTAAAAGGAAACAAGGAACTAGCAGATCGTTTCACCATCAACCCTGACAGAGACTTTAAATAAAAATGAAGAAAATTTTGTAATTTTATAAAGAGTAAGACTACAAAACTGCGACAACAAAGTATTTTATTTGTGGTATTCTGTATTGCAGTATCCATTCATCTTCATCGTGTAACAAAGGAAGGAGAAGGCTCAGTCATGTGGTAGATCAGGACCTCTCGCATTGATGCCAGTCCAAGTCGGGGTGGATGTTCCGACTGAACTGTTTATTTGGGTGTATTTTGCTGAACAAACTTTGTGATGTCAGAAACAAACATAACCAGACCTTGCAGCTTTGATGTTAGAGCCAAATGATATATGGCAACAGCACTCGCACAGACCATGTGGCCATGAAGCTTGTCCTGTAAAAGCCTTATGTATTTCATTATCATCACTTTCAGTACTGCATTTTGATCAAAAAATCAAAGATCCCTGAACAAAGAGACTTTAAAGTCTACATTAAAAATATAAAACAAAGAGTTTCCATCCACACAGACCTTTTAGCTATGATTTTAGATCTCTAGATCTTGTAGATTTGATACCAGAGCCATCTAGCATAATAATGAATAATAATGATAAGAAAAAAAACGTAGAATTTCAATAGGACTTTCGCTGTAGCGAAAGCCTTAAATATTTTTATAATCTACAAAATGACCCAACATATGAGTATCGAGTTATCATAGTTGGCCATTCCATTTTTATAAACAGATATTCTCATTGTGGCATTAGAGGTCCAGTGGAGTGAGGAAAATGAGAATGACTGCAAAATGTAATACTCGAGGAATGAAGATAATTACTTGTCTTTCTATTTCTTAAACCAATAATGAACTGAACATAGTTGTATGATATGCAACCAATTGTCATTGAATATAGGTAAAACGATATACATTTTACTTTCCCTCCGGGTGTCCAGAACCTTACCCAGTGCTAAAAATATTCCCAAACATATTTTGTTACTGATGGATCGTGTCAATAAGATGCGGTCCATCTGTGGTCCATGCTTGACAAAATAATATTTTTGATTGGTTCATGTTATTTTCCTCGTATGCCCAAATAAGCTTCAAATCCAAACAGTTTGAAGCAGATTTCACATAGCCATTGCAAATTTTCAATAGGATAAGGATGAACTTCCTACAATAAATCACACAAGATAAAAAAAGGAAAAAACAAGAATCGAAATGAGCAAGAAAAATAATATGCACCGGTAACTGTAATTTCATACACCATAGCTAGTTTAAGAGTTTTATTATGTCCAGATCGTTTCAATCTACTGGGATCATGAGCAGGATAGTTGCTAATGTACTGAATTTTCTTTGGTGAAGTCATTTATTTGATTTAATGGCAATTAGATTTTTCATCATATCAAAACTGTTGCTGTCTGGTTGGAGACTAATTTTCTGATTATCATCCATTACAACACATAAAAACCCACTTCCATCAATTCCAACTACAGTTGCTTTACTCAGACTTTGAATATCTGATGTCTGTAAATTAACTTTCTGGTTCATGTGTATCCAATACTTATAATACAATGTTAGAAATTCTTTAGGGCCATTCAATTGATAATCTTTTATAAGATACTCCAAACATGAAAATGTCCTTGCCAGAACTTCTTCGCATGTCAATGGTGGATACGAAATATTTGCCGCTTTCATAGCATCATTGATACATTTGGTTGGAAATTCATTGCTTACATTGACCCCACAACCAATAGTCGCAATCATGTTGTTATTGAATAGAGTTGACTTCACCAAAACTCCACCTATCTTTACAGATCTTCCAATATAAATATCATTCGGCCATTTTACTCGCAGATCCAAAAAAGCCAGCTCCGCTATAGAACGTATCCCGTGGACAACGGCTACAGTGGTCAAATGTTGCAAAATGGATAAATGCTGGCCTAAGTTGGAATGTAATGGAATTGATATAACATGTGAAAACATGGCGGTTCCCGGTGGACTCAGCCATTTATTACCACCCCTACCCCTGCCTTTAGTTTGTTGTTTTGCAATACATGTCAGAGTCACATCATTTTGGCGAAGAAATTTCCCCAACATGGGTTCCACTATATCCATAGTAGAAGTAACAACATCAGAATATATGATAGACTTCGCAAATGTTTCTGTTTCAAGATGATCCCAAAATTTCGTCCAGTCGAAGTTAACAATTTGGTTTAAGGATGAATTGTTATAGCAAAGAAAAACCGGAACAATTCCTGCTTTATTATATTTATCTGAAACAACCATTTCATCTGTAATAGTTTCAACTAAAATAAATTTTAGTGATGTTGATTGACCTTTGAGGACACATGTGTGACGAATTCCAAAGCATTCAACAAAGTTTTCAATTTCTTTGTAATTTTCGCTTAATATCACACAAGGTGTTTCTTTAGAATTTTTTGTTGAATCGGAGGAAATGTTGTTTGTAATTTTCAACTCATTGAGAATATAAGTAAGCAAAGCAAGTTTACCTTTATTATCTGAAAAGTCTTTGCAGTGCTCAGCTGATGTACAACATGTCAACATAGGCAGAGCAACATGTAACACTTGACCACCATTAAGATTAAAATTTATTGCAACAGGTTTCATGGTCAAATCATCATGTTTCACAAACAATAGATTGTTGCTTGTAATTGAATCACATTCATCGGTTTGAAATGCTACGCCATGCCACATTGTCTCATTTATCTCAACTACTGTGTTACAATATGCATTCACTAAAGTGGTATTACCGCCAGGGTTCAGAGAGCATATTTTTAAATTGAAATGCTTTGCAAAGTTTACAGAAAAATTAAGAATCTTGCCACCAACTAAGAGAAAATTCTTCAATAGATCAACTTCAGTAGAGTCAAAAACAATAGATTCGTCTGAATCTGGAATTACCAATAATTTGCAGTTGTCCATCCATGGATCACTAAGAGCTTCTTCATATCTCAGGCGATATACAACAAATTTATCAACAGGAAGGCATTTTTCAACCACACCTGCAAGACAATTTTCTGAACAATCAGAAATGTTTTTCGCTTGATATACTAATATATTTGGAGGTTTCATGGCCATGCTTGCAAACTTATGTGAAGGACCAAAGGTTGGTAAAATGTAGCTTTGGCGTAATTGTAAACGTCTCAGCAGCAAGTTACAATTGACAACGAAATTCGCCATCCAATACAATGAAAAAATATCATGGATTTGGTTCAGTAATTCCCACAGAATTGAAACGCCTGATTAGAACTTCCTTCTCTTTCCTACAAGATGCCAAAGTATGTTCTTTATCAGTCAGAAAAAATAGATTGCTGTTTTCTTGTTTCTTATAAACTTTCCCATCCGTTTTCATGCTTTGCAGTTCTCCTTCCAATATGTCCAAACATTGCATGCGCTGTCTTTTTTCACTATCAGCAATTTCAAAACTGCTGGATTGATCAGACATTTCAGATAAACTGTAATGCAAAATATAGGTAAAGGTCAAATTATAGACATAGTTCTGAGTTTGTTTCGACACAAAAGGCGATACAAATAAAGATATAACATTAGAGTTATCAGGAAAGCCAACAACATCATGACATAGAAACCTAACAGAAAGTTTAAAAACAAACATCATTATGCTGTATGGGTGCTGCAGGCGAAAAAATACCTCCTACACAGTTAAAATGGCAAATTTGTCCTGCAATTTACGTGCAGCAAGGAAAATTAGCGAAAACTGTTTTTCCTGTGTAAAAATAGGTTTCTCATTGCATATCAGTATAAAATAGCCTTAAAATCTCATTGATGGCAAGTCAGTTAGTCAAATATGGTGCGTGGCCTATGAAAAGTACGTTAAGCAGGACAAATTAGCCAAAACTGTTTTCCCTGTGCAAAAATAGATTTCCCGTTGCATATCACTTTCTCACGCATTCTCCTTAGGGGAATCCCCGACTCGAGACCAAAATTCAAGAATTAGTTCGCGCGAATCCTCCACGCGATAAAAGTGATCCCGTTCAATATTACGTCACTTCAATCAATTGATTTATTTCCGCCTTCCAAAAACAGGAATAAATCACAATAAATGCAATACAATCATAGAAACTCCATCCCATATTGTCATGGGACTCTTGACACCACTGTCATCCTGGCAGAATTCTAGCAGAATTTCAGTGTTCCCAATCGAAAATAGGTTTTCGAGTTTTGGATTGTGGAAAGAGGCACAATGGCGAATGTCAAATAGGATTTTAAAAGTGTTCCTGTCGGGAGGCCAAATATATCAATATGTGCTTGGAAAGGAAATGTAGTTTGGAATATAATGGAATTAATATTTTTGGGAACAAAAGTTTGTAAAGATTCGAAATCTTAAATTCGAAAACATCATTTTTTGTCATGGAGAATGTGCAAGAAAGGCATGACAAATCGGATTTTAAAGGTGTTCCGGTCAAGAGGGGCCCATATATCAATATGTTTATAGAATAGAAATCTAATTTGGAATCCAACAAAATCAAATTTTTTGGGAACAAAACTTTCAAAAGATTCGAAACTACTGGTTCGATAACGATATATTTCATAATTTGGAGATATGCGCCAAAGAGGCTTAATTGTTAATTTGAAATCAGAATTTTACAAGTGTTCCGGTCAGGAAGGCCCATATATCTATATATGTATAGAAGAGAAATGTAATTTGAAATCTGACAAAATCAAAATTTTTGGGAACAAAACTTTCGAAAGATTCGAAACTTCTGATTCGAAAACATCATATTTCATAATTTGGAGATATGCGCCAAAAAGGCGTAATTGTTAATTTGAAATTGGAATTTGACAAGTGTTCCGGCCAGGAGGGCACATATATCAATATGTTTATAGAAAGAAAATCTAATTTGGAATCAAACAAAATAGAAATTTTGGGGAACAAAACTTTTGAACTATTCGAAACTTTTGATTCAAAAACGTCATAATTCATAATTGGATACATGCGTCAAAGAGGCTTAATTGCAGAATTAAAATCGGATTTTAACTAGTGTTCCGGTCAGGAGGGCCCATATATCAATACATGTATGAAAAGGAAATGTAATTTGAAATCTGACAAAATCAAAATTTTTGGGGACAAAGCTTTCGAAAGATTCAAAACTTCTGATTCGAAAACGTCATATTTCATAATTTGGAGATATGCGCCAAAAAGGCTTAATTGCAAATTTGAAATAGGAATTTTACAAGTGTTCCGGTGAGAAGGGCCCATATATCAATATGTTTATAGAAAGGAAATCTAATTTGGAATCTAACAAAATCAAAATTTTTGGGAACAAAACTTTTGAACGATTCGAAACTTCTGATTCGAAAACGTCATATTTCATAATTTGGAGATATGCGCCAAAAAGGCTTAATTGCGAATTTGAAATCGGAATTTTACAAGTGTTCCGGTCAAGAGGGCCCATATATCAATATGTTTATAAAAAGGAAATCTAATTTGGAATCTAACAAAATCGAAACTTTTGGGAACAAAACATTTAAGAGATTCGAAACTTCTGATTCGAAAACGTCATATTTCATAATTTGGATACATGCGTCAGTCAGGCTCAATTGCATATTTAAAATCGGATTTTTACAAGTGTTCGGTCAGGAGGACTTACATATCAATATATGTATGAAAAGGAAATGTAATTTTAAATCTGACAAACTCAAAATTTTTGGGAACAAAACTTTCGAAAGATTCGAAACTTCTGATTCGAAAACGTCATATTTCATAATTTGGAGATATGCGCCACAAAGGCTTAATTGCAAAATTTGAAATCGGAATTCTACAAGTGTTCCGGTCAAGAAGGCCAATATATCAATATGTTTATAGGAAGGGAAAATAATTTGGAATCTAACAAAATCAAAATTTTTGGGAACAAAACTTTCGAAAGATTCGATACTTCTGATTCAAAAAGGTCATATTTCATAATTTGGAGATATGCGTCAAACAGGCTTTAATGCAGATTTCAAATCGCACTTTACAAGTGTTCGGTCAGGGGGGCTCACACATCAATATGTTTCTAGAAGGGAAATCTAATTTTAAATCTAACAAAATCAAAATTTTTGGGAACAAAACTTTCGAAAGATTCGAAACTTCTGATTCAAAAACGTCATATTTCATAATTTGGAGATATGCGCCAAAAAGGCTTAATAGCGAATTTGAAATCGGAATTTTACAAGAGTTCCGGTCAGGAGGGCCCATATATCTATATGTTTATGAAAAGAAAATCTAATTTGGAGTCCAAGAAAATAAAATCTTTTGGAACAAAACTTTCGAAAGATTCAAAACTTCTGATTCGAAAACGTCATATTTAATAATTTTGAGATAGGCGCCAAAAAGGCTTAATTGCAAATTTAAAATCGGAATTTTATAAGTGTTCCGGCGAGGAGGGCCCATATATCTATATGTTTATAGAAAGGAAATATAGTTTGAAATCTAACAAAATCAAAATTTTTGGGAACAAAACTTTCGAAAAAATCGAAACTTCTGATTCAAAAACGGCATATTTCATAATTTGGAGATATGCGCCAAAAAGGCTTAATTGCGAATTTGAAATCGGAATTTTACAAGGGTTCCGGTCAGGAGGGCCCATATATCTATATGTTTATGAAAAGGAAATCTAATTTAGAATCCAAGAAAATAAAATTTTTGGGAACAAAACTTTCGAAAGATTCAAAACTTCTGATTCGAAAACGTCATATTTAATAATTTTGTGATATGCGCCAAAAAGGCTTAATTTCGAATTTGAAATCGGAATTTTACAAGAGTTCCGGTGAGAAGGGCCAATATATCAATATGTTTATAGAAAGAAAATCTAATTTGAAATCTAACAAAGTCGAAATTTTTGGGAACAAAACTTTCGAAAGATTCGAAACTTCTGATTCGAAAACGTCATATTTCATAATTTGGAGATATGCGCCAAAAAGGCTTAATTGCAAATTTAAAATCGGAATTTTACAAGTGTTCCGGACAGGAGGGCCCATATATCAATATGTTTATAAGAAGGAAATCTAATTTGAATTCTAACAAAATCAAAATTTTTGGGAACAAAACTTTCAAAAGATTCGAAACTTCTGATTCGAAAACGTCATATTTCATAATTTGGAGATATGCGCCAAAAAACCACTGTCATCCTGGCAGAATTCTAGCAGAATTTCAGTGTTCCCAATCGAAAATAGGTTTTCGAGTTTTGAATTGTGGAAAGAGGCACAATGCCGAATGTCAAATAGGATTTTAAAAGTGTTCCAGTCGGGAGGCCAAATATATCAATATGTGCTTGGAAAGGAAATGTAGTTTGGAATATAATGGAATTAATATTTTTGGGAACAAAAGTTTGTAAAGATTCGAAATCTTAAATTCGAAAACATCATTTTTTGTCATGGAGAATGTGCAAGAAAGGCATGACAAATCGGATTTTAAAGGTGTTCCGGTCAAGAGGGGCCCATATATCAATATGTTTATAGAATGGAAATCTAATTTGGAATCCAACAAAATCAAATTTTTGGGAACAAAACATTCAAAAGATGCGAAACTACTGGTTCGATAACGATATATTTCATAATTTGGAGATATGCGCCAAAGAGGCTTAATTGTTAATTTGAAATCAGAATTTTACAAGTGTTCCGGTCAGGAAGGCCCATATATCTATATATGTATAGAAGAGAAATGTAATTTGAAATCTGACAAAATCAAAATTTTTGGGAACAAAACTTTCGAAAGATTCGAAACTTCTGATTCGAAAACATCATATTTCATAATTTGGAGATATGCGCCAAAAAGGCTTAATTGTTAATTTGAAATTGGAATTTGACAAGTGTTCCGGCGAGGAGGGCACATATATCAATATGTTTATAGAAAGAAAATCTAATTTGGAATCAAACAAAATCGAAATTTTGGGGAACAAAACTTTTGAACTATTCGAAACTTTTGATTCGAAAACGTCATGTCGTTTTCGAATCAGAAGTTTCAAAACTTTCGAAAGTTTTGTTCCCAAAAATTTTGATTTCGTTAGATTTCAAATTAGATTTCCTTTCTATAAACATATTGATATACTGGCCCTTCTCATCGGAACAGTTGTAAAATTCCTATTTCAAATTCGCAATTAAACCCATTTGGCGCATATCTCCTAAATATGACGTTAACGAATCAGTAGTTTCGAATATTTCGGAAGTTTTGTTCTCAAAAATTTTAATTTTGTTAGATTTCAAATTAGATTTACTTTTTTTAAATATATTGATATATGGGCCCTCCTGGCCGGAACACTTGTAAAATTCCGATTTCAAATTTGCAATTGAGCCTTTTTGGCGCATATCTCCAAATTATGAAATATGACGCTTTCGAGTCAGAACTTTCGAATCTTTCGAGAGTATTATTCCCAAAAATATAAATTTTGTTAGATTCCAAATTAGATTTCCTTTCTATGAACACATTGAATACTTGTAAATCCGATTTAAATTCCGCAATTAAGCCTTCGAAATTCTAAATCTAATTTGCGTGTAGAGGCTATGACTTTTTTGTGACATATTTCAGAACGAAGTTACGAGTCTTCGGAACAGGTATTTCGATTCCTTAGAAACTGTTGTATTCGAAGTTTTGAGAACAAAACTATATTCTAACTGAAATATATTTGAAAATTGTGCTACTTTGATATAAATCAATTAAATATACGTTATCGATTTTGGCTGGGAACACTAAAATTTATTTTTATTCTGCCAGGATGACAGTGGTCTCTTGACTGTAACAAAGAAAAATACAAAAGCCAGGAATGCAAGCACAATTTAGAACACACAGATTCACAAACACCCAATGCTCGAGATTTGGGCATGGGCCTAAATATAGGAATCACAACCTCTCGTACAGACGCCAGCTCCGAATCAGGGGGCAATGTTTCGGTCTCACAGTTGCCATTTTTCATGTACAGTGTAAATGGACAGATCTTTTTTAAATTGCTTTCACGGCAGTATATGGAAGTGACAGGATAAATGAATGTCTTTGCTACCAACGGAAAGTTGTTCATGGGAAAGCATCACGTACACGTATACGTACGTACTTATGTTGAATTCCACCAGTAAGCTACAATATCGTTTGTAGGCTATGACCAAGTCAACTAACAAGTTAACAACACATGGAAGCTGAGAAAAGGGGAACGGGGCAATGATAAGAAAAAGAGTGGTAAAATGCAATATTAAACATGAAACCGATACAAACCCCGCAAATAAATTCATTGCAAAAATAGCGGTTGCGAGTTCAAGCAAAACTTCTCAATCTGGGGTATCGCTAATATATTCTTGAAAGTCCCATTTTCTGTAAACTTCCTCAGATTCATTAGTCGGGCTTTGGATACGAAAGCAAACGCGTTTCACCAAACGTTCAAGTGACGGGCAGATCGATAGTGTCGCGCTTGAGCCATCGCACTGGAGTTTTATCCCTGCAAATTAGAAAATAGCTGGTGCGTAAAACTTCTCAATCTAGGCTATTGCGAATATATTGGAGCTTAAAATATCATTTACGGTGTACTTCACGGTTGATATATGTTGATCATCGATAATATTATTTCAGACCAGTAGTCAAGCCGCATGCATGTGGCATTGAATTAGACAAAACTCCCGTATGATCGCTCAAGGTAGACACTTTCGATTGATACGGTATTGTGTGGTGAACGTCTGGTGAAACGCGCTTTCCTTCGCATCAAGAGCTCATGTGTCTTGTGAACGCGATCCATCAGTCAACTCATGCTTAACGACAGATGTCTTGACAAAAGCGAAAAATAATAAATCTGATATATGCTCACATCCAGTTGGAGACGAATGTCTGGAAACATGGTTTCTCACACAAATATTGCTTAAATTAAATTCACTGTCTGGAAGTTGGAGTTTAGTGAGTGATTCCATACTGAACTTGCACGTCATTCGAGAATCTTGGGTGTAATCCTGCGTAAACTCGGAGCGGTTTAAACTCCAATGAGAAGTTGAAATTCTCTATGAGCGAATTGAGAATATTTTTGTACAATGTGAATACTTTGAATTCGTTGTATAAGAAAAAAACGAGATTTTTTTGTTTCGGCCAGGCTAGATTTTGACCTTACCTGTAACATATGTGCCCTTTTGAATCGTATTTTCTTTCAAAAACAAATATGCGTCTATGTATCATTGTGCTTTCTCACATGGTCAACCGCCGTAAACCTATGTGTTTTAGGTTACCGCTACCCAATCTTTCTTTCCAATATCTCTCCGTGTATATATATTTATAGAGACGAATTCATTCACCAACTGTGCAGGAGACTTGTCATTCAGGCAGTATGTGAATAAATATACATGGGGTGCCCGGTTAGCTCAATAGGTAAAAGCGTTGGGAATACGCTTCGAGCTCGAGGTTCGACATATATTTAATCTGTATTCTCGGCTTCCTCCCTCGCAGGATAAGATTGATATCCTATCCTAAATTGTTGACAAGTTTTTCATGAACTTTTTTGAAAGGTGGTAAAACAATCTGGTGCTGTTTTCATAGTCGCCACAGGAGATATGTTAGGACCAATAAGATGCTTATCAAATGAGGTCGTCCTATATAGTAGTCTCAGTGATATTGAATTTTATAGGAGATAACTGGAAATCTTCGTGAATATATTCAAAGACACATTGCCTCCAAACCCAAAAGACTTTGAACTGATATACTGCAAGAAAGTTTGGGGTTCGCCATATCTTCTGCTTTCCCCTCCTGAAGGATAAAATTGAAATATTACCCTTTTTCTAAGTTCGTTGCTACACGTGAATTAGGGACCACGTGAATCAGGGACCACGTTCACGACAGACAAAGTCCATCAAATAATAATCCTGTCGGAAAGCTCTAAATTTTCCATGAAAGGGCGACACTCAACAATTGGTCAGTTATTACTATTACGTTAAAGAATTTTAAGAAACAAGAGTCAACTCAAACATATCAAACAAAATTTTGATCTAACCTGGCCAGAAAAATTTTGTTAAACTTGAGGCACTGATGAATCATGCCACAGAGGGGCATGATTTCTCAGTGTCTTTTGCCTAACAAATGAACCGAAGTACCGCGCGTTTAAAAAAAATTCAGGGCTCCCGAAGATCTCTATCTTACCATATACAGATAAGAGATCACCATACACAGATGAGAAACATGCTGTATAATTCATGAAAAATGACTACATGATTAGACATATTTCATGGACTGCAATACAAAGCAGGTTGTCAATCAGATACCTGTTCTCAACTAAACACAGATAATGCATAGGGGAAATTGGTATAGAATCAGATAAAGAACAAAAATGCCAGACATATTCCTCTCCAACCCACCACTGCACGGCGGCGAAATATTAGGTCCATCATTGGAACCATTTATGAACAAAAACAAACACTTATCACTTTTCTTTTTATTTGTGAGAAATACAACCAAAAACTAAAAAAATCTTCCAAGTGTGCAATGCCAACAACGTGGCCTTGGGTGCTGGGTTAAAAAATTCAACTGTCCGTATCACTGTGAACAGAGCGCTAATGATCATTAATAGCTGGTATCTTGGAATGACATCTATTAGCTTAATTACCATTTGCCCACATTCAAAGGGGAATGCAATTCTCCACAACTGACATATCATTTTTTGGCAAATGTGACTCGCATAGCATGAGTGGGTGATATTTTGAAACCTTCCAATGAATCTTTAGCAGTAGCAGATTGCGCCTCATTTTCAAACTCCACAAACGCAATGTCATGTCTTCCAGGTACCATACGGATTTCTTTGAAACCAGGAAATCTAATAAAGAAGGAATTCTGGTTAGCAGGGGGGCATAAGCAATCACACAAGCACATCCTCATCTAATTGAAACAGCAAGTCCCCTAAACGTAATTATAACAAATTTCTCGGGTCACAGGAACTAGATTGAATAATTATTGACAATCGATATTTTAATTAGCAAAACTATCATAGCTAATAAAACCATAGCACAAAGCTTCTTGAACTTTTTGTTGTTGCAATGCACTTAGAAAATTTTGCTTGGCATTTCTAGGCACCAATGTATAGGAATTATTAAGGAAATCGCAATATTTGCTATGGGGTTTTTCCTCCTCATTCTACATTACAAATTTATGGCCATAAATGAATACCGTTATACTTGGGAGATCTCTTCTTGAGTCAATTATCTTTAATCCCAAATTTTCGGTGTTATGAGAATAGTTCAGCCTATGGTGACATAACAATGAGATCAAGCTTGGATAGGCTCTCAGTCTAATGCGTTAAAAAGACATTTCATTTTTTCTAGGCTCTTTTTTAGTTCTTTTTTTTTTGTATCCGAGTAAAAACATAATTGAACAACGCCTTTGGTAAATCAAAACAACAGACTAGGGAGCAGTACCAAGCATAGAAAAAGCTTCTTTCCACTAATAAAAAAACACCATATATGATATTCTTCATACACAAAAATTCTGGTGGCAAATGGGTGTAAAAGTTAGAAGTAGATATTTTAGCACATAATATTTCATTACCGTTCGCATAAAACCGTGAGCATTCCATCTTGTATTTCCTCTGGCAAATTATCCAAAAATAAGATATGATTAGGTGGATTGTTCCTACCATCGTCAGCTGGTTTCACCCCAGGCATTACTGTAAAAACAATTCCTGGTATTTACTATACTCTGTCGAATTTTTTTTTATCAATCATGAGCCACAGATGCTGATGAAACAATCTATCGGTGACTCATACTTAACAAACATGGATGGATGAAATATAGGTAAGACGATCGGAATGTGCAACAGATTATCAGAAGGGTTTAGAAAAATAAAATATCATAAACCAAAATGTAATTCCATAGGAACAACAAAATGATGCCCAATAATAAACCACTGGCCAACACTCTTGTTTTGAAAAAACGTTGATAAAGATGACTTAATACAAATATTCCTCCTTATTTATTTACGTAATATATAACAATGTTCTATATGTTTTGAATGGGATTCAATATTTTGGATCAGCTTCAAATAATTTAAAACAAATCCTGATAGCAAATCCTTTTGAGTCAACCATCCCTAGGGAAAGAATATGTGTTCCTTTGACTGTCTTAAATTTAATAATTACCAAACTTACTATCTTCTCTCAACTCAAACATTTTGACAGTGTCTGAACCTAAATATTCAGTTGAAATGATGTAATAAATACCACAAAAAGCACTTTCCTGATGTTAGGGAGTTAAAGCAAACACATAGCAACAAATGGAAAATTGTTTCATCAGAACAATTATTGTCTTACCAGGCATCACTCCAGTCATCATTGGTGCTGGTCCAGGACCATTAGCAGCTGTGGCTTTCTTTGTCTGGCAAAAAATATGATAAGTTTGTAGGCTTAGAAAAGGGTATGTTTAGCACAGCATAGTGTAATGTGTAAAGTATTAGTCAAAAATTGCCATACACAGAGGTGACTGAGAATACATCATTCAATTTTTCCACAAATAATCACCAACTGCAGTAATAATCCTATTCCTTTTTTAAAGTAAAGTGTTCTCTTCCAATAGGAAGAAATAACAAGTAAATATATTATGATTCAGTATGCCATGGCTCAAATACCTAGTTCGGCCACTAACCAGAATATGAAATTAATTGGACAGAAAAGTAAAAAATACTGAAAGTGTTTAAGCACATGTTTTGTCTTGTTCCATAATTCTAAAAACTTCTAATATCAGAGCTTAGGATAGACCAAGGGTTCTTAAACTTTTCAAACTGGAGCTCTCCAATTTGTGCCAAATTTCAATATTGAGCCAACAAAAACAGAGCAGCTTCTATTATTTCGTTAAAGAGAAGGGTGCACTTGTTCTATTTATTTAGAGTTTATAAGCAATACAGTATTCGGAGGCCTACAATGTGTAATGTGCAATCTGTGTAATTTTTAGCTTCTCTTCACGAATGCAGTAATCAAGATCAATCAATCAATGCCCTCCTTGAACTTTTTGCAACCCCACCTTACCTTCGTCTTAGCCTCCTTCTTCTTTTTCTTTTTCGGCCGTTCCTGGAAGGTTCCCTTCATTTTTGCAATGATGTCAGAGTCTTTTTTTGAATAGGCAATTCGCTATATATGATAATACAAACAAAGTTAAATATGATAAAAATGCTTGCATTCCCATACAATTCCAACATTTCCAAGTTTTCTGGCAACACAAATTCTGAGATTAAATCAACTGAGCTAATGATCAAATTCATGAAGTTAATTAGTAGAAAGTTTTAGCTAGGTAAAATATTAAGCATAGACTCAAAAAGTAAGAAATAAATATAAAAAAAAAGAAATAAATATACAATATCCATCACAGTGCTCCGGTGTTTACAGAGATCAGGCTGCTTTAAGCCTCGATTCTCATTCTGCACCATGCACAAAGGACTACGATGCAACAATATTTAAAATATAAAACCAATAAAACCACATTACCATAGGCTTGTCATAAAAAGGGAAGCCCTGCATTGAACGAATTGCATTAGTTGCACTTGATATTTCTTTGAATATTACAAAAGCTTGACCCCGCATCTTCAAAGTTTTTAAAGCAACAATGTCCAATATTTGCCCAAATTGTGAGAAAATTGCATAAAGCGACTTCTTTAACTCTGAAAATAAAAGTTTTTGTCATATATACCTAAAGCAATATCATAAAACTGCCGATTTGGAAGTAGGACAATTTAAGACAAGAATCGGCCTATCCAAAAGTTGCTTTTTGTCAACTGTCAAACACTAGCCACAAATGGACCACACCTACAGTGCCAGAAATTATATTTAGTCAAACTTAGCTACTAGTATATCGTGCCTAAGCAGTGAGACCCAACAATTTCTTTGAATATTGAAACAAAACGTCCAACTACAGAATACCAGCAAGAGACATAAAAAACGACTTTGGAAACAGATTAGTCAAAATTCAAGGCCGTAGATTTGGTCTCTGTACATTCATTTCTTATACGAGAAAATCACTAGTAACAGGCCTGAAATTGGAAATATACGGGAAAGTGCCTGAATCAGATACGTAAACCATAGATTCCGTCCCTATACATTTATTTTTTTATGCTAGAAATTCGCTAGGAAAGGCCTGAACAAATTTTCGGTCAGGTCAAATGAGAGATAGAGGTGGAATCTAATTTTACAACACGAGAATGAGTGAATTGTTTCTGACATCATTCAGCACCTCCTTTGGGTACTTTCTGGCATTTATCAGGAACGTGGATTGACTGGCAACCATCTCAAATATATTACCTGTAGTTGTTAGTACCAAAAAATGGCGCATACGGCAATGAATTCGTACCCTGATAGAATAAAAGACCCAAATTGACCAACCCCTGTTAGTAATTTAATTCTGGTAAGAATTGACGGCCACCCCCCATAGTACGTCCCAGTACGCTTCAAACTTTCATATAGGTTTCACTTGCCCTATCGATATTCTCATTTTAGTATTTATGTGTACGAGAAAGTCAAAATAAATATACTATACTATAAGTTACTGTACTAGCTAGGCTAATCAGAGGTCTGGGCCGCTTCAGTAACTTGTATAAAACATTTGTCAGACCAAAAGTGGAGTATTGCGAGGTGTGGAACCCAACGTGTAAACAACCAAAGATGGAAAAAGTACATAATAAAATGACAAGACTTTTTAAATTATGGTTAAATAATGTCCCCACAGGAACGAAATGAAGCATTTGGAATAACCAGTCATAAAGATAGACGAGAAGGAAAAGATATGATAAACATTTACAAGAATATAGACAATAGCAAATATTTTAAAAACCTGTTGAGTACACTCGATGTGACAATACTGAATAGTAAATGCATATTGAGGAATCGTGTGAATAGAACGATACGTTCACATTCATTTTCCATAAGAGGAATTGAGAACTGGAATAATCTACATGATGATTTTATAACTGTCAACTGTATCAATAATTTTAAATCCCAATATGATAAACATAACAGGAATGTAACAATGTTGCCCACTAATGAGTGTATCTCCCTAGGCCAATCGAATTTTCAAATCAGAATTTTCTGTTACACTATGGCAACTCCGATCTTCAATATGTTGTTTGCAGCAAGGTAATGCTCTGACCTATTCTATACGTTGTCGTGTCGTAAACCCATTTTTCGGGGGTGTCGCAACAACAAAAAATGGAGAAAACTGGGGTAAGTTAAAAAGTAGAAACACTGACCAATCATTGACAAAACAATTTACTAACTTTAGACATACCTTCTTTTTTAATTTTTTCATTGAGATTATTCACATAAACAGTATTGTTAGGTTTAATATCCATAATGCCGTGAAGTTGAATTCAGCAGACCCTGGCAAAACGACACACGCAACGCGAAACCTGAGCGGCGAAGAAGCTGAATGACAGAAGCTGTAAAAGCGCGTGTTGCACAAAGTCGGATTAAGTGACAGAACTAAACGTAAAACAATTCCACTCGTCATCAAGATTTTTACGAGGGGAACACTATTCAGTTTTTCATGATGACAACTACTCTGTATTGCTTATATTATAGACAGAGTTTATTTCGACACCTGTGTCGACACAAAAAGGAAAAAAAGATACCGATAAAGGTATATCATTACAGAGTTATGGGGAAAGCAAATAAAACCTAAAAGAAAGTTTAACGTGCAACGGAGTAAGCTTCAAGGAAACATTGAAAGATGGTAACACGCGTTTGCTTACCTCAAAAAAATATTTCAAATTTGACCGAACAAATCATACGGCACCCCATCCCTCACAAAACAAAACAAAAATAAAGGGGCGCCACACACACGCACACACACACACACACTCATACTATAGGTTAAAACACAAACGAAAAAGAAATTGGACTGTATTGGAGAAACTGTACACGAGAAAAAATACTTTAAAGCAACAAAAGAGAAAGAAATTAAAGTAAAACAAAAGATGGGTAAAATAGAAGTGAAAGTAAATAAAATGGCGTGGTTAAACTTGATAGGTGTATGTGGTTGATTAACGTCGAGCTGGCGGCGACAACTTCCTTGTCGTGAATTATCCAGGGTTTTCAACGAAGCAAGCGGCCGCCTGCGGAATTGTGCGCAGTTAGGCGTTCGTCTCACATCTGTTCTGGCTAATTTGTTGCCCTTTCAACTAGGCCCTATTCAACACAGAGAAATGTAAAGCGTTAATATGAAGCCAACCATTGAGGTAGGGTAATAACTGAATTTTAGCTTGTTCAGTGTTGCTGCATAGCCTAAGATAGGATGTCATTTTTATCTTTCGGGAGAGGAAAGCAAAGAATATGACTTAACGATATTGGTACCGGTAGCCAGTCGTTTCGTACAAGGATGTTTTCGGTGGGTTAATTCGTCCACGAAAAAATAGCTGATTGGTCAATTTGTACCCTGATGAAATTTTAACGTTTATGTATACTGATACATGACAAGTAGGCTAATTGTTTTTTTGCCATGTTAAAAACATTCTTCAAACCTTCGTTTCCTACAATTAACATTTAGATATACTTTTCTAATATGCTGTCAGGAATTTACGAGTAATGAGTAGGAAGCAATATTCCAAATTGGGGTTGAAGGTTCTTGGCCTAACCTTTCACGCATTTTTCCAGTGCATGGACATGTTGGTGGAGGAAGCTGTAAGCAACGCGTGCACCAGTGATGCATAGCGCAGACATCTCACATGCAATTATTCCTCAATGGAATTCGAACCCAGGATGTTAGGGATGCGCAGCTCGAAATGTAATCCCAACGCTTTACTGATTGAGCTAACCGGACACCCGTATGTTCAACTGTTTTTAAAAGAACCTTTGTAAGTTGTTAATTACACTTTTTCCTTCAGTCTCTACCGGAAGAAATATTAGAGAAAATTTTTTCCAATCTTTGTCCGTATAAAGAATATGACGAAGTTGCTTTGGTATGCAAACAATGGAGAAGAGTTATTACAGGTTAGTTACCAGTACTCAGTTTTATTTTGATTTTCAATTTTGGTTATTTGATACATTGTCCTAAAAATATTAATGCGTGCCAATTTTTATGTCATGAATTCGACATAAAACATGAATGCTAAAGAAATTTAGTAATTTTGATTTCGTAAAATTTTCAAGCCTTCCTAATAAACAATTACTTTTAAACTAAATGGGACCTGGTCATTGTTTCAGGTCTTCAATATCAAGAATCTTAATTTTGGATTTCTATGGGATCTTCCTTTTTGGCTGTGTTTATTAAGAAGATGTCTGAAACAAAATGTGTCCCACCCCTAATATAAAACTGTTCAACATAAATATTGATTGTTCCGAATTTTTTTTCAGGTGTTGCCAATCAATTTCAAAAACGTTTTGAAGAAGCTTTCGAGAAAAAAGGTTTAATATGGACAGAAGCCTGCTTAAATTTGTAAGTGCTTCAATTTATTCAAGTTGAAGAACTTTGACGATAGATGTGTGGTAAATTGGTATTGCCAAAAAAAGGAAAATAAAGATTCATACTTAGACAGTAACATATTTTGTTCTAGATCTCAACATCCCTCGAACTCTTGCTTAATGTCACCAAGATTACTACATTCAATGTGTTACAATGATGAAACAAGATCAGTTTTTGTGTTTGGGGGACGATCGGTTGGATCACAATCAGCTGGTTTCAATGACTTGTGGCGTCTTAACATGCATACAAAGCAATGGGAAAGACCTATTATATATGGTAGGGAAATGGTCAATATTTATTTTTCCACATCTTCTTACTAATCACTACCCAACAAAATATAAGATATATTTCACTTCTTTAGGATTTGGTTTGAAATATGTATTTTGAGAAGTGGTAAAAAGCACTAGCAGTGGTAATAAAATGTAAATAAACTATAGTGCCTTTTCTGCTAATGAATTGACTTATAATTGTTAAAATTTTAACTTAGAAATGGTTTGGAATGCTGATATTATATATGAAGTGGATTCAAATTTAATATATATATTCACATAGGACATTGTTATTACATTTTTAATGAATTTGTCTTACATGGTAGGTGATTTCCCTCGTCCGAAGTTTGGTTGTTCCCTGGAAAGCCACAAGAACCACCTGATATTATATGGAGGAAGATCGATGCCTCGTTCAGCACCATTTGTTTTATATCAGCCTGATTATTGTAGCGATGAACTTCACATATTTGATACATGCATGGTATGATATAATTTGTGCTCAAAATTTCATCCCAAATGAGCTCAGGAATTGAGTTCTGTTGGTGCCAGATTCACCTTTGGCCATATTGATGACAAGGTAGGCAAAATTTTTTGTGGTAAAATTAAATTCATAGCGGTAATAGGAGGATTTAACGATTATTGTTAGAAGACGACCACCATATAATGTGGTTAAAAAACATGGTGAATATTGTTAGTAGAGGTTTTAAAAAAATGTTGATATAGACCTGTTTAGAATTTGCTTTTCCTCTTCATTGTACAATTCCATTTTGTTTGTGAAATCAGAGCAAATGGAAGTTGAAACAAACCGTGCAAGATGCTCCACCTGCTCTATATCTTCATGGTAGTTGTATTGTTACGAACCAATCTGAGGATGGCGATGAATGCATGTTGGTATTCGGTGGAATCAAAGAGCGGGGCGGTGGTGATAGCTCTGAAATATGGTGTTTAGATTTGCCAACGTTCAATTGGTGGAAGCCAACCATCATTGGAGCATTACCGGAAGCACGGTTAGAAACTATGGTAGTACTAATGGAGATTGAACAACAGCGTTCTATTGGTTCACCAATATAATTATGATCATACGCAACAAAATGCAGATTGACAAATGTTCAAGCACTTCATCAAATAATATGTCGCTCACAGTTGCATAAATTATTTAAATGTCTGAAAGTTTTGATAGCATTTTGTGACACCACTGGACTATCAAGAGTCTCCAACTAGATTTGTCGTGTCTCAACGTGTAATTAATCTGGCAACATTCTTACTTGTACGAGCCTCGAGATACTTATAATTTTGAGCCCTAATCTTTGAAAAATACTGAAGGATTTGGTTAACTAATTCTATGCACTGGTAGAAAATTTGACCTTAAACGTTTACAGGCACATGCACACACAAGCTGCTTTTAAGAGTGAATTTACCTTTTCAAGTGCAGTATTGATAGTTGGAGGATGCACCACTGAGAATAGAATTTTAACAGATGCATGGATTTTAATTCGTTCTGGATTCAGAGAATGGACAAGCACTTCTTTATCTATCCTCCCTGGACCGAAGTCCTTTTTACCGCAGATCAGTGTATTTAAAAGAAGTGGCGTAAAGGTATGATTGTTTCAATACAGGATCTCGCTGGCAAGGCAATGTTGATTTGTCAACAAACATGTGATATTTTATCCTTTTTTTCAACTCCATCAAATCAAATATGAATATTCAATTAATAAGTGCCTAGCGGTATCTGCAATTTATCTACTCCCAAAAAATAATCTGACCCTTCGTACTCTTTGAATGTGACCTTGGTCATTGCTCATAAACATTAAACATGCTTTTCCAGGTTGGTCAAAACTTGATATTCTTTGGTGCCTCTCCACCAAACAAAATAATCACGGAAAGAAAAACAATCCGGCGATATTATCCATATGAAGATGAAGGTAACTGATTTTACTTTATTCCGGTTTAGACAAACCACCTTGAATGGAACTTTCCCAGAGCCATTACAATTCTCAAGTTTCGACTCTTGAAGATCATAGACCTCTTGTTACCAAGTTTGAGTTTTAAAAGGGTGAACACTAGACATAGCTTTTGAGCTTATATCAATTCCTAACCGAACAATCATATCTTTTACACAAGGTACAACATTCATCATCTGCTCTTCCCAACAATGACCACATATTTATAAACAGTCTTGAGTTAGATTTATATTACAATCATCATTCAACCACATTTCATGACAAGTCTTCCATCTACCTTTTCTGTTATCGATATATTAAGATTTCATCTGGCACATTACCCTTACAATGGCTGCACACTCGTATTACCAACCCATCCATTGTCAAAAATAATTCATTCATTTGTCATTGCAGGAATACAGACGGTTTTGAATGGGGAATACAATAATATTATGAATCGCCACCGGAACCCACTTTGTACATACATCTTGGACTTGAGCAGAACAATTTCAGACAATATTCTTACATGGAGAACATGTCTGTCTGACAATGAAGAAATTGTGGATATCAATATGCTGGGCCCGGATAAGCCCAACTACCATCTCGCAGTTGTTGCTAGAGGAGAAATTGTCGTTCATGGAGATTTCCCTCTAGAAAATTCGCAAGTCATTGAAAGAACGTTCAGACAGTCCCATAATATTTTAAATGGAATGGGAGGTAATAAATGGACACCATTGTATTTTTTATCTGCAAATGTGACATAACTTGCTAAAACATTATTGAACTCTTTTATCGTTTTTATATAGTGGTAACTATTTTTATCCTGCTTATTTTATGGAACAATAATTTGAAAATGACAGCTACGTAGGTGTGCGTTTTCTTTATTGATGATAGGTCATCTCAAGTATTCCAGAAAATTGATATCTAAAGTTTTTTTTAATGTAGGATGAGAAATTTGATCGCCAAATTGCTCTAAGGAAAGGATTTTTGTATGTGGGTACGCTATATCAGTTTGGTTTTGAACATGTTAGTGGTATTATGAAATAAATTTAAACAATTTCATAAAAAAGTAATTCACTACTGTTCTTGATGGTGATGAGCTCCACAACAAACTCTGTTTATTTGAGGCCCTGTAAACAGGATTGCCCCTGACATTATTTATCCCTACGAACGAAGGACTCCATTCTATTTTCAAGCCTGAAACACTTGTGTGCCAACAGTATACACCGGTTGTAGATTTTAAAAAAATGTCATTATTGGATGCAAGCTGGATAATAGAATAAATATCAGAAAAAAAACTGGAGAATGTAATTTACTTCACCTCTTTAGCGACCATATTTTTTGCTTGTTGAAAGGCTGCCACAAGTGCAGTTGTTTGGATTTTTTCACTTGCGCCGGAAGCCAATCTATATTCAATATCAGCCATTTTATCAAGAATATGAATCTTAACGATAGTTGGAAAGTCTATCCTGTGCACAAAGGCGTGCACTTCCGTTAAAATATCTTGCAATGCTATTCCTTTTTCTTTCTTGAGGACTGATAAGTTTCGATAAGCCACAGAAAACTCTTTATTCAGCATCCATTCCAACATGTCTTCGATATCGCTTCGCTTTGGCTGCCCAGTACATGTGTAAATAGTGTCTTCTGAAACAATTTCATGTGCCATTGATGTGCTTTGAAGTATATTCAATGCCCTTCGCATATCACCGAAGGATAATGCTAAAAGAGCTTTCATACCATCTTCAGTAATTTCCAAATTTTCTGCTTCGGCGACATGCTTCACCCGAGGTACCATTTGCTCAGATGTCAATGGTCCAAAACGAAATCTTGTACATCTAGACTGCAATGCTGGGATAATCTATAAAGAATTTTGCCATATTGCATTCAATGGTACCAAAAATTAGTTTAGAGGCAGTTTCGACTATCACAGAATCTTGGAAATCATTTTGTGACCGAGTCGAAGCCGAGTTTCAGAAAAGAAAAATGTTTGAATTACCAAAACAGATCTTTAGGAAACAAGCAAACTTCAGCTTTCTCAAAAGCCTTCCAAAAGGTTGCTCTAATATTATTTTAAAGTATTTATTTCACCATGCACAAATTAATTTTTCTGCATTTGAATACAAAAACTTTACTTTACAAAACGCTTTACTGTGCGATATATTCTCCACTTGAATTAGGTAGTAAAGCTTTTCTAGTAAAAAACATAAGGAGTGTGAGAAGTCACAATTTTATGTAACCAGATCTGATCATGTTCCTATACCAAGTGCATGAGAACAAAAATGTTCCCGAGTGTAAATTCGATATAATCACACAAAACACACGTTGAAAATAAATGCACCTTAGTCAAATAGTTACAAATAAGACAGAATCTGGTGTTGGCAGTAAATTTTTCCATCACTCTTCTTAAAGCATTTTGAGCATCTTTTGTCATGGCATCAGCTTCATCGAGTATGATTAATTTGAATCCTTTGTTGAATATAGTCCTTGTGCTTGCAAAATTCAGTACCTTTGAAAGAAGGTTTAAATTTTTTTATGGAAGTTCGCTCAAAGTGTGGTGGTGTGTTTAAGGGTGCAAGTTTCCAATATATATCTTTTATTTTCAGATTCGATTTAAGTAAACAATTTGGGTGCCAGGTTAACTCAATCGGTAAGGTGTCGAGAATTCGAGCTACGCATCTTTCACCACCTGAATTGAGTCTTTTTCAATATATTCCTTTTTTGGGAAAAATAATTGAAAAATAAAAATAAAGCTGCAATGTTCACACCAAAATATCACATTTGTTGTTCTGAACTCAGCAACATGGAACAAGAAGTAAAGGTTTTCATTTATGTCCCAATATTAAACATCTTACTTTTTCCCTCACAACTCCGATGCCTCTATCATCAGAAGCATTCAGCTCTAAAACCATGGAATTGAATTCTTTTTTCGAGTATAGTTGTTTAGCACACGCCAATATTGTAGACGTCTTTCCCGTTCCTGGGGGACCATAAAATAAAAGATGTGGCAGGCGGTTTTCATCCATGAATTTTCCAATAGTTTTTAAAATGTCTTCGTGAGATATCAACTCCTCCAGACGCTGAGGTCGGTACTTTTCTACCCATGGCAGATTAGGTGTTGGTGGAGTTGTGCCAGTTTCTACCCCCATCTTGCAGCGGAACGCACGAAACAGCAAAGCAAAACGTGAAAACAAGGAATGGGTTCAGGGATTTCTCCCGCTGCTCACGTGATCATATCTTCGGCTGATGCATCATCGGCGACGACATTAGTTCTTGAATAGCGTATTTTTGTATAGACTGTGATGAACTTCATTGCTAAAATAACTTCTCATTTAACTTAAAAAAAATTTAAATTTTATAAGTTGAGATATTATTGATTTATCACATTATTCAAAACAGCTGTGTTCACTCGTCCATAACTTGTGTCAAAGGTCAAGCGATTCTTTGTTTTGGTTCCTGATTGTTTTGATCCTTTTTTGTGTGTTGTTTTTCGGTACTGGTGATTTGGATTACTTTCTTGTTCCCATGCGGCATGGATCTTCCGCAAGAAAATAATAATGCGGCAAATGTTACGACAGAAAAAATTTTACCTCGTGTTATGAAAGTTGAGGAGACTTGTTGTTCAATTTGTAGACGAATTCGAAAATGCTATTGTTGCCGGCAATGTGGAGAGGAAGGTCACATAAGTTTCTTAACCCAAGAAATGCCAGCTGAACCGAATGGAAAAGAAAAGCATTTTCCCGGTTTTATATCGGGGTTAGTGGGCTATATAGTCTGTCTTATATCTGAACCAGGGTTGTAGACTTGAACTCGTGATTTTTTTCTAACTAAAAAGACATGTGAGATCAGTTCAATAATTTCCGTATGGCACCATATTGTTGAACCTCCATGCACTGAATTGATAATTGATCCAGTGCTAATTTTACCAACAGGTGACATTGAATAGTCGCTGTTTTTTCTGTTGTTTTAAAAGCATCAAAATCAGAAAATTGACTTGAATTGTTTGTGAAACTTTGTTGCTGGTGAATTTCTGTAATCATGCAATTTAATCCACATGGTTTTTCCAAATATCTCTCTGCACCCAAACTTAAATTTGTGAAAAAGTCAATTAAGCAATTAATTACGCGCAAACCTAGCTGTCTAGTATCTGCATATTTATTCACTTTTTCACTTATCTGGGAAAAATTGTTTTGAATTTCAGATTTGCAAAATTTCAAGTTTCTGAATTGAAATTGAAACAATCAATGTTGAAAGAAGAAGAAATAAGGTGAATATGAAACTAGCATGCTCGGAGTAAATTAATCGTTCATTGTTATTTAGTACGCAAAAAAATACTTTTGCCTAATTTGTCATTCTACGCCAAACTTTCTTACAAATCATTTGCCATATTTGACTATTTTATCATCTTACATCAAATATTACTAGCTGATATAGCTGATAAGTGGCTTTTAATAAACCTATTGTTTTTCAAAATTGTCTATCATTTAGCCAAAGCTGATTTATAGTCAACTGTCAACCCAATTTGCAAAATTGACATTCAACATTGGGACTGTGCTGTAAAAGCATATGGGTTGAACACTATTTCTGTACTGGTATATATTTACTCCCTTTACAGCTTAAGTTGGTTCAAATGTTTTCTAAATGTAAATTTATTTAATTATCTTTATACCATATAATAGGCAACAAATTTAGCTCCCTTCTTGTAACTGGTAAAGGTCATATTTTAAGCTTCACTTTCCCTTAGAATAAAAAGACAATTCCCTCACCTATATGAAATTGTTTCATAAATATCAACTCTATTTTATATCATTGAATCAACAAACTAAACCTATCTTATTAATATTTTAGAATCAGAGAAGTCACGGGCATACTTCAGCAAAGACAAAAATTAGTTAGAAAATTTATATTTATTTTGTTGTTACTATTTTTTTACTATTGTTATTACTAAATTTCATTGAATAATAAATTGTTCAACAAATATATATAAAGCGAGTATGTTGGCTAGTACTTGAATTTAAAAGTATCTTTTTATGCCCTTTCGAATATTTTATACCATTTCCACATATTTCTGTTTGTCAAAAGCAGATTTTTAAACTAGTGCAAGCTGTAGTATCCAAAATAACCTCTGAATATTATATGTTATTTTATGTTCTGAGTAGTTTATTGATGTTTTCAGTGGAAAAAAAATGAGTCTAGAACAGATTACGAAGTCAATATCATATGCAGAGCTCGACCGATATATCGGTCCAATTTTTTTGTTTACCGATATATTGGCAGATCACAAAAGTGGCCGAAAATATCACATATATACGGTGATGCAAAATTCTTTTAGAATGATGCGTTTTTTTATTTGAATGGCAAAAATTTTTAACGAATAGTTACTTGCTATACTCTACACAGAGAACAGAAATTATTGAAACCAAAAAGCGAATCGAGGCTTTGAAGAAAATGCGTAGCATTCAGATTGAAGGAATGAATAAATTAAAACATGAAAAAAAGATGACACAATCAGCAATAGAACAACTTCAGAGAAGATCACATAGAATTCAACTGAAAAAGGCAAAAATAACTGATTACATGAATACGAAAAAAGTAAGATTTTTATTCATAATTTTTATCACGTTACTTAAGTAATTAAGTTACAATAATCCTATTCCCTAAAAACTATTTTATGTCAAAAAGTTTTTGATCCAATCTTTTCGTGTACATTGCTGACTTATGTACTGACACTGCAGTATGTAGGTTTTGTTTAAAAAAGTTGTTATTGGGGATGGCAGGATCTACTAATCTAACCAACAAAATAGTTATATATTAATTTCTATAATGGTACAAATTAGCCAGAATAGTTGAAAATAACGAAAAATTAGAAAAATCATATAATTTTTGCTGTTGCTAGGTTTCGCTTGAAACCCAAAATTTCAAAGCTCTGGACTGCGTCAAATCTTTTTCAAATGAGCTCAAATTTTTTGCTCCTTATTTCAGCAGCTATGTTTTTCAAAAAATTCAATTTTCTATTAAAAATGAAGATATTTAGAGACACGGAACTACAAATTTATATCGGTAACAATATGGTAGCGGTTGGTTCCATAGTCTGATTTTATGTTGAAAAAACTTCTGACAGATTATGTACTACTACTAATTACTTAATGAAACTATTCACTTGTTTCGAAGTATGTTGTCGAAAAGGCTCAGTCATCCCTGGATAAACAAAGTGAAGAACTAGAAGTAATAAGAAAACAACAAGTTGGAGAACTCATAACTCACATATTTCCAATTGTTGGAATATCGCAAGATGAAACATTTGACAGGTATGTTATAACGGTTCAACTCCTTGAGATATTTATCACCCTAAAAAAATTCAAAAAAATTAGCAAATGGGCAATATTTCATGATATGGATGTGGCTAAAACATTTAAATGTTTCTTTTCGAGTGTGTAGCAAACAAACTCTGGATGAAAGTTCAAAATAAACCATCCTGCTAGGAAATAGCAGTGTTGATGGTTTTAAATCTTTTTCGGAAATAAAACTTAGATACTGCTACCTGTTTGCGTGCATTCAAAAGATTGGCTTTATTTGTTGTCCTTATTCTGATGTGAATACTCAGTGGATTAATATTAAAGTATTTATATTTTAGTGATAAGTCATCTGATAATGAAAATGATGCCGAAAATTCAATGAATTTACTGGAAGAAGAGTTAGCTGAAGCCAGAAGACTTTCTTTTGTACATGGTAGATGGATATATGACCAGGTTAAAAACATGTTTATTAGTCAACCAAAATATCTAATTATATTGAAATATTCGTAAGTTCTCTTAGAATGGATGATGGATAATAAAATCTTGCTCATAAGACTTTGTTCCTTTTAACTAAGTAGGTTTACGGTTGTGATATATTATCTGAGATAGTTTATCTGGTCAACTGTCTACCATTTCCTATTTATATCAGTAGAATTAAACAAATTCAAACAAAGCTACTTTGTTACTCATGCATCAGAAGAAAATAACTTTCATTGAAAAGAAATTGTCAAAAGTCCCATCATTTTCAACTTGCAGAATGATTTAATTGTATCATAAATTGGTCATCGATTTCATACATATTCGTAGCAGTAACTTTGAGGAATTTCGGTTCAGCTTTAGAAAAATAAATTGCTATAATAGTGTTATGACAACCATATCCATTAATTTCCCAAAAATATAATGTATCGATTGTATATGCAGGGCTAATTGTCAACTTTATTTATATTGTGACACAGAGAGAGGGACCCGATCTTGTTCGTTTATCCATTGCATCTAGCAGAGTTCATGCACCTGCAGATGGGAATTATACCGCATGTGAAGCATGGTTGAAATCTATGCTATTATCTGCATCCGGTAAGCTGTCAATGATATTTTTGCATTATTTTAATTTTTATATTGCATAGAAATTTTATATTTCAGTGATGTAAGATGTTATATTATTTAAATATTCTTGTCCTGAATCACTTGAGAACCTTATCTTTGCTTGCTGTACTAGTAAGTCTAAATTGCTTGATTGGTTACCCTTCAATTTTTTGTATGTCTTGTTCTCTGATTTAATTGTTCGAAGTATGACTCAATTTTTAGATTTTAATGAAGTATGAAGTAAAACTTATTTTTTAATACTTAGGCCTCATTTTTTTCGTATTATCCAACCATCACACTGAAAGACACATTGTCAAGACAGGCTTTATCAAGGATGAATCCTGCCACAGATGTGTGTCAATATTAGGTTTTTGATTGAGCTGTGAAATATGTGTATATAACATTATACATCCATTAGTTTCTTCTCTATGTTTATTTTCAGTTACGTCAGAATCTATTGAATCCTCTACAATGTCACCATCCATTCATCATCCTGAACCTCATTGTTCATCAGGTGCCAGTATATACGCTGCATTATATCATGCAACACATTTTATGTATACAATTCGAAAGATTTTAAGCCTTCATATGCCATACAAGTTACATTACAGGTGTGTTGTAAATTTCAATCATTTCAGTTTTTTCTCATAGGCTTTAGGCAGCATTTTTATTGTGTGTGATTTCAGCAGACGTTAGTTCCTTGAATATGCAAAATTATAGGATAGCAGGTACCAGAACAGGCTAAATTTTTCTTGTTACTGTGCAATGTACAGGGCCCGAAAATTTTTTGTTGTTCATGCTGATCTAAAATTTCACTTTCAACTTCACTAAAACTGAATACTACCCTCTTCGTGGAATTGAACTGCATCTCCGTGGAGCGATCCATTAGTGACTCAAAATTGGTATTTTTGACCACAAAGTTTCTTTTCAATGTGCTATTATTTTATTTATAAAACATTTTCCCCTAATATATCATTATAAAGAAAAGAATTTAAATTTAGTTTTCAAATATAACCTGATCTTATGAATCTTATTCTTCCTAATAAGATGTCTCAAACAGTTTCTTACCTGTCTAAAAGCAGGCTGTGGTATCCCAGGCAGAAAATGTTAATTTAATGTAATTTGTCAAGTGTGTCACTGGTGGAATGCACTGACAAGGTACGGTCCATCTTTAGTACATGCTTGACAAAATAATAATCTGATTGGGATTTTACCTACTGTATCTTCGAGTTGACAAAATGCCAATAATATTAAGGCTACACAATCTTTGCTAATACTATTTATTTTTTCTTTATCCAGACAACTCAGCATGCCCGATATGACTGTTCAAGCTTTTCTGTGGAACGTACATAAGTTGAATGGAAATGTTCTGGCTTTCTGTCTACGATATGGAGTTCAACCTCAACTAATTCATCCTCTACATACACTGCCTAATATTCAGAATGCTGTACAAATGTTTTTACATAATGGAGCGAGGTTTGAGTTATTATTTATTGTATCCTGTATTGTTATCCAGTAAAATTTCAGTCAGAAATATTTTGTGCACTTATTCTTTTGTTAAGCTTGAGTTACTGATAAATCATGCTCCGAAGCACAGTCTATCTGTGCCTCATGCTTGACGCCTCATGCTTGACGAAATAAAATTGTTTTGAGCTGTATATTAACTATTTGATTCGTACATTTTTTCCTAATCTATTCGAATCTTGAATTTGAAAGTGTCATTCCTATCAGAAACATTTTAACTGATTTATAATTTGCTTCTGAACAGAGAAAGAAAATATAATAGTACTCATAAATAGTAATAAAACCTCAATGATTTTGATGTCCTTTGAATGTTATGAAAAAACTGAAAAGAATATTTTTGGACATCAAAAAAGGTGTTATAGGATCCAATGTTCATTCATTTTTATCCAATTCTTTGCTCTTTGTTTGTATTCAGCACTCCTCTATCGGTATTGACTCCTGAATTAATCTCATCATTAGAAGAAGCTCTCGAAGAGAGTAGTGATCCTCTACCTGAGGATGATGAAGATAGGATGGAGGATTCATTATCTGAGTGGGAAAACTCACTTTCTGAAGATTGGGAATCATTAACACCGAAGCAGTGAGTTAATACATTTTATTTGATCTGTTAAATACTTTAATCAAACCAGAAAACTCTGAAGAATATTGTTGGATAAATTATTTAAAAAAAAAATGGTTCCACTATCTTCTGTTTTAGTTGCCAAATCCACCAAGGCTGTCATTGTATAACAATATTGTTGGTTTTGAAACTACATTCAGATGCTATTCACGAATTTCCAAATGAATTCTGGCAAAGTATTAGTGCTACTATAGTTCTATTTACGCTCTGCCGATCTTTGAAATTTGAATATTATTATAATAATGGCATACCTCGCTTAATGAGAATACAAAATGATTGGGTTTCTAAAATAAAATTTCAACCCATCAAAGTGATCCAAGTGTTTCAAGCACATGAAAGAAAACAAAAATATCAATTAGAAATGTTGTTTCCAATCTAATTTTAATTCATTTTTGTATTTACTTAAACAATATTTCTTTTCAAAAATTTCAGATCCGAGCCAGTCCATTACCAATATACATCTGCAGCACCGTTCCAATCTCAAGCACAACAAGATGATCTTGCAGAATCACAGGGACTCGTATCAAGCGCAGTAGCTTGGGTTACTAAGGGATGGTGGAATAGATAGCATCTTGCTTTTGTAGTTTTTTCCTTTATACACACTTTCATTAAATTAGGGTGACATTCTTTTTGATTGTCCGAAATGTTGATACCATTTCTTCGGATGGAAAAAAAGCTTAAAAATAAACACTGCTATTTCATAGCAGTATTGGGGATTTTGAACTCTTCCTACAGTTCGGTTTCTACCAGACAGTCAAGAGAAATTTTTGTCCCCTAAGAGGAGATATATTATATAATTATGCCCGTTTGCTTAAATATATCTTTGATCGAACCAATTTTCTTTGGGTGTCTAAGTAGTTGACATTCTGCCAGTCTGTATTCATTCAGTTATTTTTAGTGAAATGTATTTTATTAGTAGAAGTCAATGACCTAATTAATAGACCTTTCGGGTCGCCATACATATGTCTGGCACTTCGATATCTTGGGATCGTTGCCCAATCACAAATTTTATTTTGTCAAGTATGAGCCGCATATGATCTGCCCCTCGTCGGAGCAGACCATCAGTACTCATCCTAACAAAACATATTTAAGCATGCTTGGGTGTGATCATTGTACAAGTCAAATAATTTTATGATTATTAAATATGATTTATCAAAAAATTTTATGATTATATATCTATGGGGCTTTTTAACACACAAGGGTCTTCATGTCTAGTGACTGAGCATTGTCATGGTGCTTCGTGAATTCAAACTTAACTGTGGAATCAACTAAATGTATTGTACTGTTCGATTTTTTTTTTCTATCTATATTGTCAATTATTAAATTTATATCAAGGTGTGGTTTAATTCTGTTACCGCAATCCATGCGCAGACTACAGATTTCTGAAAGAGGTTGTTTATTTTAATACATTTTATACAATTTTTAAATTTTAACATTAACAGGTAGGAAGTATTGATCACACAGATCTTCAATTGATGATTAATTGGAGTGATAATATCGTTCTTTTCTGCAATAATTTTATAACAATTACACTAATTTAAATTGCAACATGTTCCTGCGTAAGTGGTACCTTATCTCATTATTATTAGAGATATATCTGAGAGTTACTGCTTTGGCTCTCTTGCCAAAACTATCAGAAAATCATTTCATATTTAAATTTTCCTATTCCAGCTCCCTTCAAAATGCTTCACTGTGAGGCATAATCATTTGAACCCTTTTAACTGCTGTGTACTGTTCCATGTGGGTCTTCAGCTCTTATTTTTGACTTGGTATTCAAGTCAAATGCTGTTTTCAAAGCGCTAGAATTTTGAAGTACCATATCCATATTGCTTGGTGATTTTATATCCATAAGCTGTGTACTTTTGTTAACTGTGTTATTAAAACCAAAACATGTTTACTGTTAAATCACTGTATCAATATTTCTTTTGTGTAATCTGAAAGTCGTTGTTTATGGCTCAAGGGAATGCAAAGTCTCAATTCTTAATCCCAGTCAGAAAATTATTGGCAGAACATTGTTTGTTAAATATGAGTCACTGATGGATCGCGCCGCCGAAGTGCGGTCCATCTGTGGCTCATGCTTGATAAAACTAAATTTCTATTGGGCCGCTAATGACGGATCGACGGAAATATTTCTTTTTAGTTTGGTTTTATACAATAAACATATTTTTCATCAATTTTAATTAAAATTTAAAAGTTTTGTATAGTATGGGTCACCTACAATTGCAAAATTATTTGTACTTGTACTCGACAACAACAACAAAATAATAGAGATGTTTACTTAATTTATCACTTCGGATAAAGTTTGGCAGTTGGGTGGTCAGCATGACTTCGAACTGCCTTTAAAGAATCTCAATTTTGCGCCTTGGAACAATCCTTGCAGGTTAATGAATAATGTGTTCTAGCAAGAGCAGTACTTTCTGATGGTATTATTGTTATCACAAATGCTGAGATTATTATATTTCTACTGGTAAATACTTTATTAAATAAGAAATATAATTATCATACTGAAATTACAATGCTGATCATTCATTATGGAGGTTTTTGGACGACGTACAACTTCCCAGATCCACTGGTGTTCGTGAGCATAGAAGAATTTTAACGAAGTGCGGACATGATTCGATAAATCAGAATTTCTTCAGTAAATCATTTTTATAGAAATTTTTATGAGCCTGGAAGTCAAAGATTGTCATTCGATTGATCCCAACCAGAAAAATGTTAATAAAATGTGATTTGTTGAACGTGGGTCCATCTACAACTCGTTCCTCACAAACTAACTGATTGGGATCGGAGCCATTGTGATACACCCATATTAGACTCCTAATTCACTTGTGTAAAATATGTCTGCAATTAACCTACCCATCCCTAAGGAGTAGTTCACTACTACTGTGGATCACAAATAATGTTGCAAACGCGTTTTATTTTCATCTATTCACAATAATTAATTTCCAGTTTTATCCATGCACATGTGTGCAAAAAATATGTAGGGTATATAAATAAAAAAGGACAATGCTGATGTAAAAACATTCACCATGACCTTGTCGTTTATTTATTTATCTTGAGACGCGCAATGAATTGAGCACAGAAATAATGGAGGCGAGAACAATTTACTTTGGAAATAACACGCAATCGGACTTGCCAAGTTTAATGGCAAAATTTGATATTAAACCATTTAATTTCAACCCGATATTCATATTACTGAAGATCACACGTTGGCAAACTTCTGTATCGTCTTTGGGTAGGAAATAACATTAAATTAGAGACGATCGCTAGGTTAGTCATTAGCAAGAAATCCTTGTAATTTAAGCGAGAAATTGTGTCGGTATTTGGTGGCCACCGCTACGTAGATATACTAGGGAGATTCTGTGTATTCCGAAACTAGACCTGTCAAAATATTCCCGATAATAAGCACACAACAATACACATACATAATTAATGTAAAGGGCGCTTGTACTACGCCAGCAGGAAAATACTGGAATGCGAAAAAAAATTGGTTCTCTCGCTGTCGTCAACTTGTCGTGGTTTTCGTAGGATCGATGAGAGTGGGAGAGGCAAATTAGAAATACCACCGGATAATAAAGAAACAAGTGAATGCAATTTCACAGGAAAAAATGCATGTTCGTCAATGCATTCCCAACAGCGAGACAAGGAATTACTAATTCACGTTTGGCATCAAGTATATCAAAATCACAAAGAGCTAGTTATTACTAGTCAAAGCCTGGTAATTTGCGATATTTTATGTGATTCGATGGCGGTGTAACACGATTGATAGATACCATGGTTAACTGAAAAAACATTAATGAGTCGGGTACCTAGTTCGGGTAAAAACGTGAATACAGCTCTTGTTGATCATGCTAGGATTACCAATCAACGAGGAAGTATAGGAAGAAAAGCTATGCCAGTTCCTGTTCCGAGAACGATACACGGAGATAATCCAGCAATTCGCGTCCCCGCACCCAGACGACATCGGCGCTTTCCTACATCCTTCTGCAGCACGTTGCGACGTAATCCACCCGCGATTCCACCGTCTCTCCTCCGTTTTGTTTCAGAACTTGAGCCTGGTAAATCCAACAACTACTCCCAAAATGGTCTACAACAAGCAAAAAAGAAAGATAATGTGGGACCGGGAAGGGTGAGTAAAATTTTGATACTGTCTTATTGAGGCTGCTTGTGAAATGGTTCACGAATTTGACTGCATACGAAAAATTCTTTGATTAATTACGATTTGTCGAATATGAGTCACTGGTTCCCATCACGGCCCATGCTCAGCAAAAACAAAATATAATAAGTTTAATACACGTGACGCTCATGTATATATCTCAGTCAGAAAATCTTGGTCGCAGCAAGTTCTTTTAAGTATCGGTCACTGATGGATCGCGCCGTGACTTTACGACGACATAATCGATTTTCCCATGTTGTGTTTATTCAGATTTAATTAGGTACTTTAATAAACAAACAATTGGTAGTGGATCAAGGCTTCATTTGAATATGTCAAATTTCAAACACTCATTTGACAACGGTAACATTTTAGACATTATTATTCGTCGCCACGGATGTCTGCAAAAAAGTCTATCCACTCCGTTGTCTAGAAATTATAGGGCGATATTTGGTGAAAACATTTTAATTCTCTGAGTTATGTTACAAACAAACAGGAAATAATTTAATTTACACACTAATGATTTGCTAATAAATATTCTAGTAAATATATTTTGCAATTGAATATTGACACTGAGGCACTTGTTTCAATTTTGTGCGTTTGGCGTCGTAAAATACCATAAAACAAATTGGTTTTTCGTCGTAAAATTTATTAGCGTCCAAAATACACTTTCGCTAATTATGCTATTGGGAATTGGCTATTCAAGATCAACAAGAGTGGTCATAAAAGACATCTCGACAAAATATGGGGTGAAGATTAAAGTCAGTCGTAGCCTATGTGCAAGCTTCATTTCTACAACAGTTGGTTTATTGCTCTCATCTGATATCTTTACAATAAAATTATTCCATTTTCCCACATTGGAACAGGACTGTTGAGAAAATTAAGTTCGAACAAGTATATTTTTAATAAAATATTTCATATAATCAAAATTACGACTTTTGGCATATTCACCTAATTGTATGCTACTTACAAATTACGGTTCTTGTCAAATTTTACGATCTAAAATTTGACACATGTGATATTTTGCTGTATGAGTCGAATGGAAAAATGGAATCGCATTGCAAAACCTTGTTATCCCCGAAAATAGAATGTAGCTTTTCATATAATATGAAAAGTTCTGTAATGAATTTGCATAATAGCCTTTGCATGAAGTTTCTGAAGAAGTATTTCATCTTCTTAGATTTATCATTCTCAATGTTAAGCTTACACGCCCCTGTACTGCAATTCACTTTTCACGGTCACGTATCCAGTTTCTACGACATATGGCAAGCGCACCTTCGTCATACGCACATAAAATATGAATAGCCAATTGTTTTTGCTTTCGCATGCATTCGCGTTACATCTCTCGAATTAATTTCAATTTGGAAATTGTTTTAGTCTTATCACGGTATAGCTGCACATAATCTCTGAACAAATTTACTATATTCGGACATTTAATATCATGTGAAAAGTGTATAGAACTGTGCTGTTAGGATTGTGAAAATATAACCCTAGTCATGATTTGCAAAAATCAAAGGATTTTCGAACTCCGAATGCAACAGTTTGTGTATATGGTACACGAATTACATACTCAATCAAAACATAGGCCACTGGTGGATCTTGACCATGACCATTGCACGAGATTTCCTTAATTAGAAAATGTTTCTGTCATACGTCAGGCAATAAACGTTTCCACAAGAATGCTTCGACTGACTATTAATATTTAACGAAAGCTTATTATTTCTGTAGAATGAGGAGCATGATATTTTTGCAATAATATTTACTTTCGTAAAGGTAGCATAGCGCTGATTAAGATATCGATTCATAGTCCGCCTCAGTACACAATTTCAACGTGTATTGCATATAAATCAGTTGGCATATGCTGATATGCTGCGTCTTATCTATATTACATGCCTTTCTATTGTTTTTATATAACTTGTCAGGAGGATTGAAGGGCTTGGTTTTATTGAATTAGGCGTCTATCAGAAAATTCTGGTTTATGAGAATTTGTGATGTGATAGTTTTCCAACCCTCACATTTACCATTTCTCACCGATACAAACAAAGTTAATCGAAGATCTGCTGCGAACTGCCTCTAGGAGATAATGCTGCAATACAACAACTTTGCCACAAATAATATTACCATAGCACTTTTTTCGGGTTTGTATGAATCAACTAAAAAAATCTACTTTCCTTAGGTCAAAGTTCTCCTACGAGTTTGCCCACAGAACATCTTAAACTACAAATATGACCAAAAATCAAAATATTTTCCGGAAGATCAAGAGAGCATTTTGCGTGTCGAAGGAAACCGTAAACACGTGACAATATTTGACTCGGAGAGTGGTCTTCAATCAGCACAAAAGAGGGTCGGTGTGTCGGCACCAAAATTGTACGCATTCGATGCTGTTTTTCCTGAAAACTCTCCGCAGGTATTCAAACTTCACTGCATAAATAGAATGGTGCTTCGATATTCCAGATAAACGAACTTGATATTTAAGTATATGAGGTATTATATTTTTCCTTGGATCTCGCATTGAAATCTGAATCTGCCTCAAATATATCATTATCCACGTTCAAATTTTGTTGAATTAAATATTCCCTTCTTAGAAAGTTCCTGTTGAAAAGGTAATTAGCGCAAGGTTATAGGAAAGATGCAATCGCTTCATTAGATACCGAAGTTGGATAGTTTTTTCGTCTTGATTTGCTCCTGCAATCATTTTTACTTGTTTGCAAAAAGACGATGATAACCTAAACAAGTTGAATCGAGAACATTTTAGTTCACTATCATAGCGCCGTATAGTAGAGTATATGTTAACAAAATGTATATAACTTTTCAATATCATTTTGTCAGGCGCTACTTATATTTCTGTATGATTGATAATAATGTCTAATTTAGATCGAGGTATGTTCTACAAGTCTTACTGACGTCATCCAAGCTGTTGTGCAGGGTGCGGACGGGGCTGTGTTCTGCTATGGACATTCTGGGCTAGGTAAGATCTGTTTGGGTTCAGTGTCGGAAAAGGTTTGACAAGACATATTTTGTTAAGTATGTGTCACTGATGGAACGCGTTGACGAGACGCGGTCCTTCTGTGGCGCATGCTTGACAAAATAAAAATTCTGTTCGGGCTAGGATTGTCACTCTCAGACACGTTTATTTTCGAATCGAACTAACATAATCCAAGTTTTACTCATCATCTTTGTCGAAATATTCTGTAAAGGACGGAAATGAATCTTCGAAGTATCCAAATCCATTCGAATTTCAAGGCGATATTTTTCTGATGCTGGCATTTCAATCTTTTACAAAGTTGATTACATATGGTCTAAATTGATCAGCCAGGCGTGATTTATTTTCAAATCGGAAAACACGAGAAGAGGTATCGCAAATTTGAGCCCCCTTTCTCTCAAAAATAAAACTTTAATTATTTCTTAAATGTTTCATCAATGGATATTTTGTAACCAAATGCTCACAAATTTACTTTTGAAATAAGGCAATTTTAATGTATTCGACAAAATATAGATACTTCGTTAGAAAAACCACAAAATATCCTTTGTTGAATCGACTCCCCAAGTGAATTGTTGTTTATGGGATTATAGAGATAGGCACTAGCTTCAATTGTGTCCTCAGTTTGCAAAAATATCCTCGCATAAGTCTAAGATAGTGGTTGTTTACTTTCTCAATTAAATTGATTTTTCGTGTTCAGCGATATATTTTGTGGGCCACAAATATATTCGAAGCACTTCGAAATAACCAAGTGTTAAAAAATAATCAAGCACCCAAATATGACGAAAAACTACCGAAATTTAATGGGAAGGCGCTAGAGATAGATTAAATATTTTAAGAGTTCAATTCAATTTTTCCTAAAATTACAATGCAGGCAAAACATACACTCTGATCGGTTCTGATGCCCATGAATACGAAGCTGGATTAATACCATGTGGAATAAGTTGGTTGTATCGTGCAATTGGTGCAATGAAAGAAAAGACCAAAGGAAGATATTCAGTTCGTGTATCAGCCATAGAAATTCACGGAAGAAATGAAGAATTGAAAGATTTATTGAAAGATTTTTCTAAAGGTGATTATCATCGTATAGTCTCGTCCTATGTTTTATAAAATTTATACAATATATACGCTTTTATAAATCATTTAACAACCTCTCATAATATTCTATAAATCGTTCAACACTATTTTTATATGAAAATTTCAAATTACCATGTCATATGCTCTCGTATATTGTTGGATAGGCTTGTTTTAAAAGTTAAGTTAAAAAGGCATTCGAAAGTATTTCAATATTTCAGATAAATAAAATTGCTGATAAATCATCCTATTTTGCAGCAAATTCGAGGATTTCTGTAAAACGTCAATTCGGCATGTAACATGATATCACTACAAAATAATTCAACATTTAATAATGATTGAAAAAAGAAATTACTTTTAATCAGGATTCCAGAATATTCGACTTTTCGGATAAGTAGCTCGGGTATCGCCTGTAGAAACTATAAACATTGAAAATATACAAGGGGTGAACAAAAATTTCCTTCCGCGTCCGTACGCGCTATATTCGTTTATTTTAACAGACAGTACGCACACGCGCGAACTGACAGCTTTGAGAGATACATGTTAGAGTATGTTAACAAGGCGAATAATAACCAATTTAGTATTACCGTAAAATTTCTTTGTGTTAACACGAGCGGATAATTTGCAGTTTGTCGCGGTTCATCTGTTTCATTACTGAACTAATGTAATAGACACAACGAAAACTGAATAAATTGGAATGTATCTTGTTACCTGAATATACATACACAATCAGAAATTTATTTTGTCGAGCATGAGACACAGACGGACCGCGCCTCGTCGGCGCGATCCATCACTGACTCAAACTCAACAAAAAGACTTGTGGGAAAAATATTTTTGATTGGGTGCAGTATGTGTTTCAAAAACCAACTCCGGATTCACTCTTACCCGATCCGATTTAATCATGATCATCAAAATTCGTTATCGCACCATGGTTACTTTCGATTGTTTCTGGCAGAACGGGTGTGATCCAAATAAAACTTTCATAGTAGATACTTTCATTTCACGCATACTTATGAAGACGGAGGACCTGTGAACGACTTATGTGTGCGGGAGGACCCGCTATTTGGTACCCAGGTATTTATTGTTGCAATTTTTAAAGGTCTGTTTTTCCTTGCAGGCATAAAATAAATACTTATATACTGAAATGTTGTGCCTGTTGTTGCGTGATACAAGTTTTAGGAATGTGGTGACAGTTTCTCTATTCCTGACATTTTAGTTTGTTCTCTCTTCATGAGAGCAAAAATCAAGCAATTTAATCAATGCCGCTCCACTGAGTTTTTTGCTTTTGCCATTCAATCCTCAATACAAACAGGTGTACTTTCCCAATCAACTAATTATCATTGGATCCGGCCATCCTAATCCACAGCTAAATCCAAATCAACAAAAAAAAAATTAATTTTGTCACCTTGAAGGTGTTGCTCTTAAAATTCAACAAACAGACAAACACAAAAAGCAAATTGGCATGATCGACTGAGATTATAGGTAATGCCTTCCCCTTGAGTGGAAGAATTTTTGATTATTTGGATAATCCTTCCCCTGTAGGGCATCTAGGGAATAAGATTAGTCTCTAATTTCGCATTCTTTCACGTCGGTATCTTTGATTATTCAGGAATTACTTTGTTTTTATGTAAAACACACATCTGTCACTTTACGCGCCACATGTGAAAAACATTGATCGAGCAACTATATCCCAATCAAGATTTTCAACCCTTTTTGTCGGCAATTCAAATATTTCTTACCAAAATATCTTATGTCAAGCATGGATCGCGCCGGGAAGGCGCGGTTCATTTTTGACTCGTGTTTGACCAAAGTAAATTTTTATTTAGGTTAAGCATAAATAATTTTCTGCTTTGATTTAGAATTGTTTATTTTTCATTGTGATTACATATCCAAAAACTATTACAATTTACATCCCACATTTTAAAAATGTTTTTCGAATCTTTGCCTAGAAACACTTGCCCGATATTGGTCTAAACGTATTTCTCAAGATTTTGCAAAAAATATCGTTTTATCGGGCCTGACCGAAAGTTGGGCCGGGTTCTGTCGTAACAAATTTAAACATCGAAAATATCATAGATTGATGTTGTGCACATAACTGAAATATTTTATTTGTTGATTTCTAATTATTGTTAAATTGAAAACTGATGATAAAAATTTTCACTTATTCATTCAGTGTCGCCATGTCAATTTCACTTTCTCTCTCTGATCATTTTCGCTTTTATATTTCACTAAATCCAATTATTTTGATGTTTTTCTGCCAATTTGTGGTATAAGACAATTATGTGAAAATTCAATCCAACGGACCAATAAAAATTTGTTCCTTTTCAGAGATTTTATGCCTTCGACGTTTTGGTCGGGTAACTCATCCATTTAACTGGATTTGAATTTTGGTTTTAAGGAATTTTCGAACAAAATTTAATCATGGTCGATTATCTGACTACACACAGTATACACTAATTGACACACAGTGCCAAATAATATGAACTCATAAAGCCGAATTTGCAATGAGGGTATTTATTTTCATACAGAATAAAATAAAAAATGACGTGGTTTTAAATTCTCTTGCTTTTCGTGTTACATCTAATTTTAAAATTCAATATGTTGTTCTTTTTTAAGCGTTCCCACCAACACCAAATGCAAAATACCTTTCCATAGGGTCCAGCAATAGTTGCTAGGAGTAGAATATTATTATTCCTGGTCAGAGTTTGTAGAATATATATTGTGTGCGAATGAATTTGTTGGGCGTGATGACCAGATAGTTATCACGTTAGACTCGGGTTCGAGTCCCGATAACGATAAGTCTGCTTGGGTAATCCATGCCGGCCAAACAAACCAGGGTATAATAACTTGTTAATACTTGGCAAAACTGGTACGCGTGTGTCATTACAACAACGCTAACCCTGTTCAGCTATAAGTTTTAACAAATTTAGACATCTATTTGCTTTTGTTACTTATTATTTTCTATTCAATATTCAGCTACAAAATCAATGTGAAATCCGGGCCTCGTCAGCAGAAAAAGCTGCGTATCTATTGGACGCTGCGTTGGCGACAAGATCTAGTTCTGGCAGTCGGTCAACAGAGGAAGCCCGTAGACATTCTCACATGGTTTACACTCTGCATGTTTACCAGTACAGACTGGATAAAACTGGAAACGCTGGCGGTTAGTTGGTAGATGTATTTGCATTAATATTAACATTCTTGCGATAAAATATATAGCATATAATTTAATGCATGTTAGCGTCTTTTCGCAACTTTTTTACACACTCTATGCGAATGTACAAAAATGTCTTATATTCCCTCATATAGTCAATTTTAATTCACTCCATATGACGCGATTAATTCATTTCCTTCTAGTTTCTGGCGGAAGAAGTCGTCTCCACTTCATCGATCTCGGAAGTTGCGAGAGAACTTTGGTTAAAACTCCTAATTCTCTCACATTATCACTTAATTCTCTGGGCCACGTGATTATGGCGATCATCAACAATTCAAAACATGTCCCGTTCAAGTAAGTGTTTCTCGATAATAGTTACGATTTACAATGACAATTGGCGATGACAATAACTCTCTCATGAAACCAGTTAGCACAGATTTGCGCCGAAAAATTTTTCAACCAATAGAATATCCTGATTGTGGAAATAGCTGAACAACGCAAAATGTATGTGATATGCAGTTTTATTTACGCAATGTATTCGAGACCTTGGACCCAATAACAAATAGGATAGGACAGGGTTTCATTTCCATTCTGCGGGAGAGGAAAGCCGAGAATACAGCTTAACCATATGGCGAACCACGACGTCTTGTGCAGACACCAGTTCCAAATCGGAGAAGATGGTTTGCGGCATAGCATTTTACCCATTTTCCTGTGCATGCACATGATTGGTGGAGAAAGCTGTAAGCAGCGACTACTTGAATCCGGCACCGGCGAGGCGTCTAGCAGACCTCTCGCATATAATAATTCTTGAACCCAGGACGTGAGTGATGGGGTAGCTCGAAGCGTATTCCCAACGCTTTTCCATTAGAGGTAACCGGACACTCGGTTGTTAATAATTTGCTACATGATAATTAGTATAATAACGATTGCTTGATCTACCTAAGGTAGCCAGTTCGTCATCGAACTGACAATTTATAATATTTGGATCCACCCATTGCAGCTGAGCCTTAGTCTAATACTATTTAAAATCAAACATGACAAATCGTACCCCGACGTTCGACTAAAACTCGATAGTGCAATCAATTATGTCTACAAGAAAATCCCACAAATTACAAACGTGATTTCGCACATTTGGCACCTTACCAACACTTCTTTCTCACACTTCGAACAAGCATTGGCCACGGATACCGTCAACCGTGGCTAATGCTTGACCGAATCACTAGCAACGTTATAATAACATATCGAACATGTATTTGGTGATGATAAGGTTTCGTTCGACAGATGTACAGACGCACAGACGCACGACAGACGCACATTTGGCACCTTACCAACACTTCTTTCTACACTGCATTGGCCAGGATACCGTCAAAAATGCTTGACCGAATCACTAGCAACGTTATAATAACATATCGAACATGTATTTGGTGATGATAAGGTTTCGTTCGACAGATGTACGATTTATTGAGATTTGTTATGAGAGAAAACAAATACTCGTTCCATCGATCTAAAGTGAGGATTGTAATTTTCAACCGGCTGACTAATTAACGCAAAGAACTTATTCGTGATTGCGGACAGTGATCGATTAGATAGACAAATATACTGTAATTGTTTATCCAAGATCAACGTGAGTGAAATACACGGTTTTCAAAGAACATTCAGGCTATGCTGCGGAATAGTTCGGGACAAAACTATTGTAAAAGGAACTTGCTCTCCAGCAATCTTTTTTGCAATCCGGTAAATTAGTGGATTCCATATAAAAGACTTGGGTCATTTTGGACCTCTTTGGGCCTAATTTACGCAACGGATGGAGAGGTTCCTTTCCCGGTGAAAAGATATTTCTAGCAATACAGAGCGTGAATAACTCCAATCTAATTTGGTTGATTTTACTCAAGAAAAGACTTAGTCTCCATGCTATACATAAAGTGAAGGGATCCCGTATCGGATAATGTACCCACTGGTTTTTTAATATCTAGCCCAAAATGAAAACTTTTTGCGCGCCTTCGGGCTCACTAGAAAACAAAATATCAATACATAAATACTTCTACTGTGATCGATGTACTTTTTCGATTAAATTAATTTTTTTTTGTATGTTAACCAAATCTACACCCAAAGTAGTGCTTTAGGACAAAATTCGGTCATACTTTTTAGCTATCTATTTATAGCTCATTCCTAAACCAAAACAAAGGGTACAGTCAACCTTTGTATATTGTGATTCATTGCAAGTTGATGGATAAAACACTTCAAATTTCAACGCCTTTGTGGATCACAGGAATTTCCCAAATTACGATCAATATAATCCATGTTTTTTGTAGATAAATCGAAAATATACATTAGAGATTTCGTGCCCAGGGAGCTGCGATCGATATTGAGATTAAAAAGTTGTTCGGACGGGTTATCACATTATTAAATTCTGAGTCATCACACAATACTGTTATTTTAAAATCATTTTTATATTGCGTTTCCATATTTAATTATAGTGAATTCAGCGAGTACATGCCTCAGATGGACAAATATGTTTGGTTAAGTATGAGTTACTGATGGATCGTGTCGTCAAGGCGCGGTCTATCTGGGACCTTTTCTTGATAAATTAAGATTGTTTGAAATAGAAAATGCTTCAAAGGTCAACTTGTTGAGTATTACCATTGCATACGAAGCTCTGCGGTTTTTTTCAAAAATAAATGCAGCACATAAATAATATATAATCGGAATAAAAATAGAAAAGCATTTTGAAGATGAATAGGTGTTTTCAATCTTACAAATTAATCTAGGCGCCAGAAAACACCTCGATACGAGGGATTATTCATGAAATTAAAATATTTCTAAGGAAGATAGTGCATGATTATGAGGCGCGGGCTTTAAAATCGGCTCTATATATAAGAAAAATGTTCATATATTAAATATAAATTTAACATTCCATTCACGAGCTTCGAATTGTAGTCCATTGGAATTCTATTAATCTAATTAAAACGGATATTTCCAACTGATCTACCAGGTTCGATTCTGGCGAGGGGCGGCTGATGGATTTATAAAAAATATTACGTTCTCAACAACCAACGGAACACTTTGGCCCTTTTTCATTGTGCCTTGAAATCATAAAATAAAGCAAATAAATCCTACAGAGAGGGAAGGAAACAATAGGCACAGGGACGTTAAAATTAAAATGTTTTGAAAATATTTTGGGTCACCAATTACGATTTAAACTGCATTATACTTGTAAAACCTTTTTTATTCGCCATTTGTACTTTTTTAGAGAAAGCAAGTTGACTTTAGTCTTACAAGAATTATTGGGAAATTTCAATTGTCGTGCTGTGATGCTTGCTCACGTTGCCAAATCTTCCAATCATTATGCCGACACACTATCTACTATACAAATGGCTTCCAGAATTCACAGAGTACTTATGAAGAAGAAAACCAAGGTAGGCGAAATACTTAAAGTTGGTGAGAACAATATGACGTGACGAGAAGCAAGGAGGACACTATAAAAACGTTGAAAAAAAAATAAAATTGAAATAAATGTGACATCAGCGTCATAAATAACGTCTATATTTTATGCTAAAGATAATAAATTCATCCCGTGTTTTACAGTCTTCATCAACAGCATCGGTAAGAGGTATTGGTAGCAATTGTCATCTGCCGAAATCCATGAAATCTCACAAAAGAGGAACTGACGAAGAGAGTATTGGAACAAGGTAGGTTCAATAGAAAGTATGTGTCGCATATAGACCGCGTTCTGAGTCAGGCTGGACAAAACCAAATCGTATGTAATTCGTATCTGATTCGGATAATTTTTTGGAATCGGATCGTATCACTTGATCCACAAAATAACAAATATCCCGATTCTATCATAACTTGTATCCATTACGGAAATAAAAAACATATAGATACGAATTACTAATACTAGCACGAGAAACCCTTGTATTGCCACTTCACGATTCGTGTCTAAGGGCAGAACATTTTATTATTTTTATATTAAAATGCAAACGATTTTGTTCAAATTCGACCAAAGTCGGTTGCATTTTATGGTTAAAGCATGAAAATTGTCCCATCCTATAGCAAGCTCTTGTTCCTATAGACTATTTAAATTCCTGTGGGTTGATTTGAATACTCTATGCTTTTAATCAATTCGAATCGCCGAATTGAATTATCAGGTCATTGTTCTTGGCTATAACCTTCTTTATTTGGATTGAGGGTTGACCACTTCTTGATATGCTCTATACGCATATAGCTTCATCTTTTTTTAAGGGAACTCTCTTTTTTCAAAATATATTGGTTTTATGTTCTCATTATAAGATTAGCTGAAAATCCAATCCAGTTTTTATTAGAAAAACACCTTATAATATGCATATTTAAATGTGGATATTTGATTTGGAATAGACAGGCCCATGCTAGGTTACAACTTCTTTATGAAGTCCGTGCTTGATTCGTCCCAAAACGTGAAGTTGGCATTCAGTAACAAAGCTTTTTTAATTTAAATATATATATGAAATAGCATTGTAAAGCTATATTTCCCATTAGGTAAACTTGATACGCTAAAATTTGTAAATAGATAGTGAACAGATGAAAATCTCTTATGAAGCGTCCTTAAACGAAGATCCAGTTGTTATAGCCTCGAACACTGATTACAAATTATTTTGTTTTCTTATTCTTATTTTAACTTATTTTGTTTAAAGACCAGGATATTTCTCAAAGTTAGCGTTGTAACATTGACATGACTTTTAATTTTATTGCAAAATGGGACTAAACTGCTAAAAAAACATTAATGTCATCATTTGAAATCTTGGAAAATTATTTTTTATATTGTTCAATTTCAAATGTGGTTTATATAGAATTTGTCAAGCTTGAGATATAGAGGGATCACGCCTCGACGGCGCAATCCATCAGTGACTCACACTTAACAAAACAAGTTTATTCAGCATTTTTCTTAGTGGAACGTTTCATATTAAATTGTTTTAGCTCTGGAGTTGGGGAAACATCTGGCAGTGAAGTATCATGTGACACCGTCATTTATGTTCGGCCTAATGGTGTTCCATACAGTGACAGAGAATTAACTGACAACGAAGGTCCACCACCCTCTGTACCGATCAGAACTCCGCCTCAAGTTTCAAAATCACTCGCTAAAATTGCTGAAACTGCTGTTGGTAGTAAAATAGAAGAAAGGGAAAAGCAAAAGTCAAGAAATCGTGGAAATATACCAGTTTCTAAGCTCAGACAGCCACATAAAAGTCCCCATCCAAAATCACAAGTTTTGAATACAAATACACAAATGGTTCATTCCACATCTAATACACAATTAAAATTGGAAAATCACGCGAAATTAGTAAAGAGTCTTTGTGAAAATAACAATTTTAATAAATCCAGGATTCCTACCAAGCATATCAAAACGGCAAAGAAAAGCAACCAAAATATTCATCCTCAATCTAAATCCAAAGTTCCCGCTTCTCATTCAAATAACTCAGCGTCTACCAGCAAAACTAAAGAATGCCATGTTAACAAAGATAAATCTAAGAAAAGTCGAATACCACCACCTCCCCCACCGCGTCTCCCAACCACACGATTGAGACATAAAAGTTCGGATGCTCTATCCGCTTCACGTGAGGATAGTGCTCGTAGCAACGATCACACAAATCATCATCCAACATATGAAACATTACATGCATCCTACTGTTCAGAAGACGACAGCGAAAATTATTTGGGTTCTGGAAATGACACTGATTTATCTTTAGAACTTGGAGAAGATCATCAGCGAGTGCATGCGTGGGGCGACGAAACGTTGATAGGAGAAAATGTTGAGGAGGGTATAATGTATGACGATATAGAACTAACAGCTGACAGAGAAGACCAGGAAGGTCGCGAAAATTCACAAGCAACACATCGACGACATCGCTATGGGAATGCAATTCAAAATATATCCTATGAAAACGTAACTTTGTCCGACTCTTTGATTTCTAATCCAGATTTGTCTAAATGTTTCCAAGATTTTGAAAACGTTCTGAGTTCTGTTGAAGGAAGCGGAATACAAAAACGAAAAACTAGTAGGTTGATACCTACAAATGATCTCAGGCCTGAGAGCATGTTCGTTAACGTCAACGATGACGAATGGAATTCTGATGACGATGAAGACACTTATACTAGCGACAATGACGTAAGTGAAGATGGTGATGTAATAGATGTAAATTTTTATTGTCTCAGTTTTACCACGAAAAACCCTCTCATACCTCTGTCCAAGCGTTCCTTTGTCAAAGAAGTAAGTTTAAGGAAGCGTTTGAGTACTGAGGGACATGGGAGTGATGAAGCTACCACTGGAGAAGATTCGGAAAGAAGTGGAATCATCAAAGAGCAGTGGGCAGAAAAAGTAAATAGAACGTTTCCTCCAGAAAAATGCATGTCTGATGACGCATACCAAAATAATGAAAACGTGGACAAAACTAACTCTAGCTTGAGACGAAGCATTACTTTTGATGCAAACTCTGGAACACCTATGGAATTATTGCCTGATTGCAATGATGATTTTGTAAATCATCAAGACAGTGCGGTGTCTGGTTCGGATGAGAAATCTCCGGAGGAATCTAGTATTGGTCAAAATTCAAATATGTCTTCTCCTTCTCAAGTACTTTTATACGATTCGTCCAGCCTCGAAATCAACTATGTAAAACCTAAATCATTTAATGAAACTAAATCTATGAAGCGAAGTAAAGAGCAGACAGAGGCAAGCGATTCTAATCGAACTTTAACTAAAGCAATACCGCCGAAAACAACTGGAATGGTCAGAAACAAACAAGTAACGGGAAGCAAAGAAATTCTTGTTACAGGGGCTGGTGATGCTCATGGAACACATCTTTCATTAGTTAAGCGAACTGGTGGTTCTACCGGACTTGAACTAGTAATAACGTCGGAAAACTGTTTACTTAATGAAGAATGTGCAATGCCTAAGGAAGAAAAAGTACGACATTCTAAAAAAATCAATTCGTCGAGAAAATTAAACCAAAAATCTCAGTCTTCGAAATGCAATGATTCAAAGCAAAGTCCTTCAAAAAGATTAAAATGGGGTGGACTGAAAAGGTTGGGAAGCAGAAAAGGAAAAGATGAAGAAAAGTTAAAGTCCCCTGCACGCAAGACCAACAACAATAAAAATTCTCCAGCAAAATCAAAAATTGAAAATGAAACTGTGAGAAATATCAAATCAGCTTCTTCGCCAAGTACTAGTTTCGTCAGTAAACTTCTGTCGCCAAAATTACGTAGGAGTCAAAAATCTCCATGTAGCACTTCAACTGCAAGCAACGATTTTCGTTACAGATCACCGAACCTTATCTCCCAGATAAGACCTGATGTTGTCAGAACAAACTCATTCTCAAGTACAGAGCAATTGAAAAATACTCAACTCGAAAACGGAAGGTGAGTAAAAATGAATTTATTGTTCTGAATTTTGTTCCAGTCGAATACATAAATCTATGCCGTATTCTTCGCTCAGATGATAGAATAGAATGCTTCAATTTCGTTTGCTAACGTGTTTTCCAGGTTTCAAAATTTTTTAAGCCTTTGGAATATTAGTGTGATAACATTGATAATTTTCTCCAGAAGTTGCTCAAAATAAGATGTCGAAGGCTTCCCAGGAAACTCCAATCTTAGCAAAAACATCCCAAGTAAAAAATGTCCAATACAAATATATTTTTAAACACTGTTTTCGTCCCGTGTTTTAGTGTTCTATTATCGGTATTTTGCCAGAAAGAACAGAATTTTTTATCAAATTTTCAGATTAAGTGATTCTCCAACAGGAACAAAGACATCGAACAGAGAGGAAACTCAGGACAACATTGACGGACCTTTATTCCGGCCTGAAAGGAACAGACGTAATCTTTCGAACCATACACTACAACCATCGCCTAGAAGCCGTTTTGGGTTCGCGAGAAAAGTAAAATCTTGACACAATGATTTCAGAACAAGTTCCAAGGCTTTTTTACTGCTTTTTGTTTTCGTCATTTTTCGCGATTGTGTTTCCTTTACTTTTTGTACTTTTTTGTTGTTTTATACCATTTATAAACTTAAAAGAAATCAGATACTGCTGTATCAAGAATACAGACCGTAAAACAATGAATAAAGGCAACTATTCTTTTTTTTAAAAAATTCACGGAACGGTGTCAACCCTTGAAGGAAATATATGGTAAAGAGAAGAAAAAGAGGAAATTTAGTGTAAAGTTAGGGCGATTCCGAAAACCCGCAACTACATGGACATCGCGTGCGCTTGAAAGAATAAAATAACGCCTGTGAACACACGTCCGCAACATTGTAGGTATAGAAATATAGAAAATGTGAAAGGAGACGACAGGATTTAATTTTCATCTTGCGGGAGAGGGAAGCCGATGCGGCGAACTACTACCTCTAGTGTTTTCTCAACCGTTAACAGAATTTTCCTGTACATGGTTTGGTGGAGCAAGCCGTAACCATCGGTTACGTGAACCACCGGCGAGGTGTCCAGCAAATGTCACGGACGTTGTGGAACATAAATCGAATATTTTGATAGGATCGTGTAAAAACTCCGATTTCTTGCAGGGAACGATGTATACAAGGTAAGTTCATTGTTTTGATAAAATCAATTTTAGACTGGGACTTTTAGACTCTCAAAAAAAGAAGACGAGAAAGGACCACAGCTTGGGGTAAAATTTTCAGACCCGAGTAAGATTTTTAATAGCCTATGTCGTTCACCCCACGTCGTGCTATTTAAAAGAATAAGGATAAGTGCACAGGTGGACCAGTTAGCTTCCAACATTCTCTTATGATGGCGGAGTCTAATCTTATTCCTTGATTAAATATGTCTATTACACAAGCTTTTGAAGTCATTGTTTGGGGCTCTATCATATTTCACTGATGGAGCTAAACAATGACATCGTGAAAGTTTGAAATGGGGATAGTCCGTCACGTTACCATTAAGATGACTATAACTGCAACTAGTATAACCATATTGTCGATGCTTTTACATACTAATTGCATCACAGATAAAGAGAAAAAATAATGAATATGAATGTAATAACATTTCTGTCGATCATCATATATATTGGTTTGCTCTCTGAAGCGCATAATGTTGACACGACAAGGCTGATATTTGCCAAAATCTGAATATTTTTTGTAATTCGACAATTCAAAAAGGTTACGGAAAGGTGAATCAGTCAACAGAGGCCATTTTAGGAGTAGGCCCACTAGGCGAAATGGGACTGACAGATCAGACAGATGTTACAGGCCCGATAGCTCCCGGAAGATCGCTCAGAATTCTGGAGAATGTGCCCTCACACATGTCTCAAGACCCTTTTTCAAGAAAGGGTCGGTACATCGCTGGCGTCCCTTTTGCATCTGAGTATTTTCAATGTATGTCAAATTAACCAAAAATAATTCAGTTTCAAAAGTTCGCTATTTATGAGATTTTGGCTATTTTTACGCCCGAGAAAAACACAATGTTCAAATATTTCGTCCTAAAAATGGCTATCGAGTGCCATTTGTACGATATGCAAAGGTCTACATGATTTAAAATTTCCAAGATTTTAGTTAAGTGCTCTCAAATAAACTTAGTCACTGCCAGCACTTAAGTGAAATTGAAGAGAGAATTGCTATGGCGGACGGCAAAATAGACAAACATGAGCATTATTTGCAAAGAAAACAGAAGACCAAAAGGTATTTGAATCTCATGCACGTAGTCTACAATATTTTTTTAATGGAATATTTCAACCATTTACGATGTGTTTTTTTTTTTTGAATATTTAGGTTTGATCAAGGCCGTGATATTTTGTTGATTTTGGATCGCACGTGGCGCGACAACCACCTGTTTCGCCATCAAGGTCAGAAATTCGTAGTTTAACTCGTGTACCTGATTTACCGAATTTATTTCAAAATACTTTTACTTAGTTTCCTGTCTGTTTTATCGAGTAAATCTACGAGGTATGGTATGTAAGATAACCCGATTTTAAACTAACTAGATAGCCAGCAAATTTATCTAGGTACATGGTTCAAGAAACTTGGCCGTCCGATATATGAAATTAGGTACGGTATTTTAAAAACAAAAAATGTCCTAAATGTAGAAAATACTACCCAGTTTTGAACGGGGAACTAGGTTGCCCAGTGGTACTTTACATTATTTCAGTGTTTGTGCTGAAAAGTAGAAACATGTCCATAAAGTATGTCTATATCAAAGCTTGATAGAATATTAATCTCTTTGAATGCATTTTAGATTGTGGCGTTGAATATCGAGAAAATGTTTCAAAATTCCAAGAGATTTACGCAGAAAACAAAACGTTATTTTTGAGCACTAAATTGGGCTGAAAGCCTGCAAATATATATTCAATGAAGCATTATACCGCAGTTGCAACTTATTTGAGATCGAAGATACCAAGAGAATCGTATTCCGCAAGTTTGGCTTGGAACGGGGAGAAATCAAACGGTCAGTATAATTCGTATACATTCAATGTAGAAATTACGAGACAGCGACAGGGAAAGAACTATTCTAAAATAGCTGACGCGAAGTGCCCTTAAAATGGGCGCTGAGCGAGAGCCAGATTTGAAAGTGTATCACTTCATCATTACAACATAATTTTACGAGTTTAGGTCATATTTGTTCTTATCTTTGAAGTTCATGGAAATACATGACAACCGAAGTTAACGACTAACAGTCTACACAAACTTCGAAGTATAATCCCATTTCGATCGGAAAAAATAATTTCATAAGATGTTAGTAGAACCAGTACGAGTCACAGATAAATCGCGCCACTCAGACGCGATCCATCTGTGGCCCGCATTTCACAAAGCAAATTCTCCAATTAGGATTGACTCGATAGTGGGAAAAAGTTTTGCACACCTTTATTTGTATCTCGCAGACGAAGATTGTTTATTTGTGCAACCCGGGACCGTTGCATCTAGGCTACCGTGGTATGTTAGACACCAGTCATCCAAATCCGGATATGAAAATGTGAACTTCAAGGAACTTATTTACCTACTATTAACACAGAAGAAGCACTCAGCGAATTATAGTCATTGGCATTATTAGAACTGTTCTACATATAAAAACATGTACGGTAATTACATTCAACTGTTTTTATATGTCATCCATATGTTGTTATAATGATAGGATATCGACTTTATTTTATGGGAAGAGAAAGTCCAGAATATATTTTATTCGCAATTCTGAGTTTACACTGCCACTAGCCTTTGATGGCACGTCCATTTAGTCTGTTTAAATTATAACACAAGGTCATATCACATAGTTGTATGATGGAAATGTGACTTTGCTGTTTTGTTAAAAATTTCAAGCCCTTTGAAGTTAGCCCGGATACTCGGTGTTGGCATATTTTTGCTTTAGTGTGTGCGACTGTGACTGAGAGAGTGTGTCTGCAGTGGTGGATTTAGAACCTTGAGAAAGGGAGAAATACCAAAAATCACGCTGAAGGCGCAAAAGCTTTTCGGAGAAGGGGAATTTCAGAGCCCGAAATAGGCTTAAATATATGTATGAGTTTTTGAAATTTCCTACGTTTAAAAGCCCCTAAAAGGTCATTTTGGGATTTTTTTCTGCAGAACGAATTGTTTCCTTTATTGCATAGGACATTAAAGCATTTGTATATTCGTGCCAGGCGTGCGAAAATTAAAAAAAATTGGACTTTTACGTCCCAACGTAACAATCATCAGCTTTTAAGCAGGCCATTCTGCGTTTTTTGTGTATAGCGTTTAAAATATGGGAATAGGTAACTGTGGAAACACAAGAAAACCCTCAGCATAGAACCCAAGAATAAAATTCAAACAAGCTTTACTACCTGCTACTGTACCGTTTCTATTTCTACTAATAAGAAAATTTGAACAAATGAATTTTTCAACAAGACAACTATCGATAACAATAGAACAGTTCATAAAAATGTAATTCATGAGAAACCATTATAACTTCCAAACTGCCTCTAGTATTAACACAAAAGAATTCTATTTTAATAAATCTTCTCATAGGCACAAAATTTTTTCGATTGGGTGATATTTAATTTTCAGTCCACCAGCCCTCACAATACGGTGCTCAAGCACTGTGTAAATAAAAAAGGGTTTACCATACCATAATTAATATTGTTTGGGACAATAATCCAAGCACAACTTATGGTTAATTGCTGTCCAGCAACTGTGTGGTGTAACGCTTATTGAATTAAATTTGTCATTCAATATGCACATAAAAACAAACACAAAAATAGTAACCTATGAGAATCATCTGAACACAGGATTTTTTTAACAGCAAATGTTAATTATAAATTAATGTCAGCAGAATTTCATAATACCAACAACACAAAACTATGTTATATCCTGCTATGATTGTAACCCGGTAGCCAACATAACAAGTTACCTCATACATACTCACGCCTACTCATATAAGATAACGTATTACTATTCCGACGGCTAATACAAAGAAAATTGACATATTATTGTTACTTTATTAGCATATTTTTAAGGTACTAAATTCTTCAAATTTTTGCTGGCTGTAACAGGTTACTGAATATGAAACATTGGTTGGTTAAATCAGACATGCCCAATAGTAAACTTCAGTTTGGTACATATATGACACAGATTGAACAGGCCTCATGTGATTGAGATAATACTATTATCACGTATCCCTATTTTAGGCAAATGTTACATGTCGACACATGTCTGCAGAAACCCGAAGAAAATGAGTTCTATCAGAGGAAATTTGAGCAAATGGGCAGCTTTTCAATATATATCGCTTGCTAGAGGAATAAAATGTCTCTTTTCGAGTTTCTGGTAGCAACCAAAAAGACGAAAAAATCAAAATGGTTTTGAAGCTTTTTGGACATCCAAAGAAAACGACATGAACATTTCAGACACCAGACAAAAACAAAATTCTGCCACCCTGCACGATTCATGGTCAAATATAAGCGTTGGATGTTGCAACAAATTTCAACAATTTTTATACTCCAAGAGATGTGCAAATTACAAATGATTGTGTTTCCCCGCTATTTCAAATGCCCATTCAGATAATTAATCAGGGCAGTAAAAAACGTAATAATAGTTCTAACACGTCACAAAAAATAGGTAACAACATCATCCCAATATCCTACGTCGAAAAAAGATAAAAGCACTTATCAAATATTTGATATATATAACTATGGTAAACAACTAAGAAAATAGAGAAAGGTTGGCAGCACCCAACACTGAAGACAATAAATCTCCAACAGAAATTAGATTGTGTCAAGCAAATGTTACAGAAAATGCCAGTCGAGCCCTTTCGGAAATTTTTTTTTGTCAAGCATAAGTCACAGACGGAGCACATTGCTGAGGTGTGTGTGACTCATACTTAACAAAAGATGTTTAGACTAACTTTCTTGGACTGGGAGGCGATGTGATGCATCAAAAACCCACACTTTTCATTGGAGAACAAGAAGGCTATCAAGTATCATGCATAAATTTTATGGAGGGATGCAAATATGGACTAACAAAGCAAGACTGTAAGATACGTAGCACTATTGGTGCTTTCAACTGCTTTGATTTGCTATATAGAGAAAAACATTTGTCACTGATAAAATAAACAACAAATAAAAAAAATAAACATTTAAATAACAACAGTACAAATAGAAAAATCGCATTATTGAAACCAGACGATGCTATATTAAAAAAAAAACTTGTGTGTTAAAATACCTACTGGTATAAACAGTCCCAGTACTGATTTAAGAAATGGAGTAAATGGCCTAGTTCCTGGGACAGAAAAAGCTTTGTAATTAGTCGCCACTCGATATTGTACAAATTTATTTTAGATATTCATCTTATTATTATATTAATGATTTATCTTTATTTACTCTGATATTGAAGATGGGAGATTATGCATGCTTTCTTCTTTAAATACCTTAAATTAATATCTTGAGTGTACATTAGAAATTAGAAAAAAAAAACATCAAAACTGAAAATAACAACAAAAATAATCACTGAATATTGGCATAGGAAACATAAAAATTTGAAAAAAATGAAGAACAACAGGTCTTTATAGTCACAGTGAAAAACGTGGGTATGTATGTTTTCAAGTTCCATCTTAAATCAGGAATTTTATTTTGTCATGCATGTGCCTTGTGCCACAGAATGACCGATCCATCAGTGACGCATACCTAACAAATTTGTTTTCACAAGATTTTTACGATTGGGCACCAGAAAATAACATGTTTTTCAGAAACCTGATAATCAATAAGCTCTCTCTAAAATTTATTACAGACCAAAATATTATAGCGTTGGTACGGACGAAGTTGAAGAAAAATAAGTTATTTGAGAAATATAATCAAGACTGTTCTCATTATACTGCAAGTCCACAACACCATGTTACAAGGTGCATAAAATTTAATTGGTCAAAAATGTCATTACAACTTGTCCCTGGTAATAATTCAGACCAACAAACAAAACATGCTCAAGTGTTAGAAGATTCTGCTGCATAATACATCCACTCCCACCTAAAAACACATCTTTTGGCAATATTTTTCTGACTGTGAAGATGAACATCCGTGACTAATCTAATGTTTGGCAAAACTAAAGTTTCTAAATATGCAATATATTTACATCAGTAATCACCTTCATCTCTTGGGGTAACTTTTATTTCGTTCACATCAAGTGGAACAGACAGAGATTCTGAGGTCCTAAATTAAAAAAAGAACTGAACAAAACATCTCAAAACCATAGACCTAAGGTGTTAATTCTTTAGTCAGAATGACAGTTATAGTTACTTATAACAATAACATATATAAAAATAACAAAAAGGAATATAGACTTAAAATATTTCAATGAAAGCATACTAATTATTCATCAATTACTTTATCTGAAACAGATTTTTGTTCATAGTTGCATGCAAATATATACATTCTGAAAAATAAGGTCTACTTTAGTTTTAAATTCCAAACAACTAATGATCTTGCTTGGTGTTTTTTGTTATGGCCGTGTATACATAATGAATTAATGAGATGAATAATGGGATGAATTTGTGGTTTTAAAAAACTATTTTGACAATCCTAATAATTGATCAAAATTTTGACATAATATAATGAAATACACCATTTTCGATTACAAGTCGTTTGGCGCTTACTGAAGTATTCATCTCCCGCTTTACTTAAAAATTCATTACAAGATTAGCATAATCTTATGTGTATAAATCGAACATTCTCATCTTGAACTCACCCATAACTTGTTGGTTTTGGAGGGTTTGTTTGAAGTTTCGATTCAGAGGTTTTGACAATTTCTAATTCAGCTTCCCTTTCTTCCTTTTCCAGTTCTTCTTGCTCCTTTTCTTCCTCTTGCATTCTTTGTAACTCATCGAGAGCATACTGATACCTGGGTGATGTTATTCCGAAAAACCATGCCAGCTTTTCGCCAAGGTAATCACATACTGTAACATTATAAATAATTGAGACAACTTTAGAAAATTTTAAAAGTAAACATTTTTTTGACAAACATACGGTAACTAACAATCAAGTATCATACGTGAGCATGACGGCCTAGTGGTTATCATGTTGTAATCGCAGGTTGAAGACTTGGGTAGACTAGGCCAACAAAATAGATCATATCTGACCACCAACACTAACCCAGTCTATCTATAATGGCCGCTAGTACAGGGCCTAAGTCAGAGTGATACAAAAAAATAGTGGCCATAAAAAAAAAAACTTGAAATAAATCTCCAACCAAAGCTGATCAATCTAATAATTGAATTTGAAACATTGTAAACTAGAATTGGTTGTTAAGTGATTATACCTGCTAAACTTTTGAAAGCTGACTTAGTAGTCCAATACCACACATAAGGTCCCCATTTCAGTGTACTCTAAAAACAATAACATATATTGAGTTTGAATGAAACTTTCGAAAATATATTCAATAAAAAAAAAAGACAAAGCGAGGTAATGGATGAGTAGACTAGACACAATGCGAATGTAAACCAGGGACAATCTGCATTGGTTCTGTTATTTAAGGATGTAATTTAAGGTGACACTAGTATTTATCTAATATTTGATTGAACATGATACACACATGACACACTCAACCAAACATATTCGGTTATTTTTTATGTTGTGAATTATATGTCAGTGATGCAATAAAGTATGGAAAAAATTGTAATATTCCAGTATTCGATCTAATGGGTTAAATAAATAGTCTCTTGAACCTATGTCTTGTTTCATTAATGTTGAACTTGAATTTTATCTTTATTCAAAATTCGCTCAGAACAAGGCTGCAAGAGACAAGTCTCCTGAAACCATGAGTGTGCAAAGGGCTACATGGAATGCAGCAGTGCTGGGAAGTCTGAAGTCAACATTTATTGAACGGTTTGGCCAAAATAGCGGATGTGTCGGGTAAAAGAATCCTCAGAATCAATGATTGAATACAGTCGGGACCGAAAAGTCAATTCAATTAACGTGTTGATTCAAAACGCTTAAAACATTGATTTGAGTGGTGTGGTTGGTATAATAATAAATGATTTACTGGATCAACAACAGGTTGTAACTCTGCTTCATCTTCTTCCTCATCGGTGCTATATTCTTCATAAACACCATCACTACAGTGCAACACTCTCCTTGGTACCTGTTATATAGTAATAAGGTTAAGAAAGCCTTTCTGAAAAATTCGATATGATCAAATTATTCGTATTAGGCATTCCTGAAAGACAGACATGCGGGAAAAGATGAGATTTGACAAAGAAAAAGAAAGAATTTCGATGACTTTAAAAGAATGTTTAGGAAATATATCAATAATGAGAAAATTTTTTCACAAATTCAAATACATCGATTCACAGATATATTGATTAGACTCTACTTTAAATTTTCCGTAATATGCATCTAACTTACCTTCACTTTTCCAGCCTTGTTAATTTTAAAATGACCTTCTTTCGTAACATCCAATATAGCAGGGTTTTCTTCGATTGATTCCAAACCACTGTGATCGAATGCTTGATTCTGAAAATCAAATACAAATGATGAGATATTCCCACAAATATCTGACTTACTAGCCTACTCAACAAGTGTAAAAGGTTGGCTAAAACCTTAGATCTTATATGTTGGACAATAAAAGTGAGATGATCATCATATTGCCCACTCACTGAACCGCTTCTCAATTGTGTCGACAAAAAAACTTTTTTTTTGGATTTGAATAATGGATACTGAAACGTTATACAAATCTCCAAAATTAAGATTTACAGTATTGAAGGCTTGATTCGAATCACTTCCCCTAATTCATCAGGAGTCAGACATAGGCAGTACTACACTACAGTGGAATTGTCTTGTATGTCACAGCGAGACTATCAGTGCAACTCAAACAAACGGCCAAGTAATCTCATGTGTCATTTGAACAGTCAGGAAACAGGTCAGGAAATGACATGACAAAAATAAACATATTTGCGCTACTGTATGCATATGTAGCTTCCTCTGTTTATTCTTAAGAATAATTCAAGTATAGAATACAAAATCGGTCATTTTTGAGGGATCATCATTAAAAAAATACAACAGAGGATTGTCAACTGCCTCATGATAGAGCGAAATTTTTACTCCACTACTAAAACATGGGTGAGCTTCCAAATCACACTAGACATGTCTCTATGAGAATGCCCGTTAATTCTTTAGACCTTACTTTGGGAGAACTTATCATGGAAAGTCCTTCAGTATGTCTAAAACAGTAATAACATCAATAAAACGCTTCAAAATCATGAACGCTGAAAAGAATATGCCGATTATCAGGGTTTGAGGCTTACTTTTTGTCTGAATAAAATGAGAAGAGTCTCAGGCATACGATAAACAAGATTCTGTCACCCTGTTCTGAAAGTTACTAGGAGGTTTTATCGTGAAATGCACTTCCTGGGAGAAGCCAAATCAATTAGGAATAGTAAAAAAGAAAAACATTTGAAGATTTTTTGTTAAAAAAACATTGAAAAATTTACTGAGCTTCAACAATGAAAACTCATAGCATATATCATTTTGTTCAAAAATTTGTTCACACACTAAGAAGAGACATAACCAGGAAAAGAATTAAAAAAAATCTGCTTTTTTCCATTGTCTTAAAAAAATTCAAAACTCACCTCTACTCCAGACATTATAACAATTCTTCCAAAATAACAAGAAACTAAAATTAGGTATTAATTACACTAGAAATATGGAAACAGATCTAGTTCAAACACATCAAAATAGTTTGCATAATCAATCATGACTGGTTGTTCTAGCGCACAAGTCATTACTACTGGATTAGTAACAAAATCAAGATTCAACTCCAGGGATAACACTTCCCAAATTACAGGATATAAATTCAAAATCAATAATTTCAAATTTTTAGGAAGTGATTGACGAAAAGAAACCAGAGGCAAATTTATTGAGATTCAGTTTATACTCAAGGCGCAGAAAACCAAACATTTTATTTGACCAACAAGCACCCTATACAAAATTAGAAGATATAAATACATGATAAAATTAAATGCGAGCTGTACTACATTTATATAGTACTACTTCTCTCATAACTAGGGCATGACCTATGAGACTTTGGGGACACCAATTAGAGGTCTGATACTTCAGTCTCTAATCCATATTTAGCCTATATTATTTGATAACTTCTGCCCCATTGTAATTGGGGAAAACAGTGGTTTTGAACTAACAATAAAACACTTGTAACAAAGGTCCAAGCCATATGCTTAGTAATGTATCAAAACATGAAATAGAGTAGATATTTTTACATTAGGTAACAAACGGTTTTATGAAAATTGAAATTGGGTTGAATTCTTGAACATCCTTTAATCAGATGAGCACTTGCATTATTTTTGGATTCAATCAATATTCAGAGTGAATTTATTTATCTGGTATTATAAAATAAGGTCAATAAGTATCGGCTCATTTTGGTCGATACTGATATTCATAAAATGCTCGAAAATTAGGCTGGTACGGTATCGGTCGAACCCTAAACAAAACAATAAACCAAAATAGAGAGAAGGTGAAATAGGCTGAAAACAAATTATAACTAACAGAAAATGATGGGATTTTAAACACTTCAAGATCTACAAAATTTCCAATATATCATTGAAATAAAAAAATTTTTACTTGAATTATTTTAAGCCCAGAGTTCTTTGTATTCGAATTGTATTTGTGAAGGTTTTGAAAAATCGTGCAAAAAGTCAGATAGATGTCCGACCTCCACGGTAACAAACAATGAATGTAGAAGTAGTAGCATATGGCATGCGACGTCTATATTAAGAAAAAATATATAAGCTCGGTTTCGTTATGACCTTGCCCAACCAGCTTGTGTGTCCCACCAGTAACTTATGAATTTGCATCAATCTTCAATTACCATCAATGAGTTTATTTTGTCAAATAATATAAACATGATGAGCATCGACACAGTTGCAGTTCCTATCAATCTTTATATATATGATTTTTCTTTCCATGAACTTGCAAAATGACAACTTCATTCCAAGTCATAAACATATTTCTTAGTAGGATACGCTTCTGCAAACTTGCCAAGAATATTCGGATCAGTGTGACATTTGGCTACTACTTCATCCCTTTTCATAGATTCTAACCACCTCAAAAGGTTGGGGAAACTTCCAGGCGAAATCGCATCATCAATGCAATGTGAACTAAAATATCGCATCCATGGCCATATCATATAGTCAGCATAACCAAGGATGTCACCAGCAAAAAAGTTTCTTTTCTCCTAGAATTTTTTCAACTTCACCAAAATTTTTATAAAAATCTGCCTTCCATGTGTCTTCTTTACGAAGTCGCTGATACACAGCACTGATTACTTTTGGGAAGAAATTTGAGATAAGCATTCTTGTGCTTGCTTTCTCATATGGATCACTTGGTACTGATTGCTCACCAGGTTTGGAATAAACTTCATCAATATACTCAGCAATCACCAACGACTCACCCAAAAGTTTCTCATCCAATTCTATTACAGGAACAGTTCCAGAAGGAATTTTTTTTTAAAAACCAGTCAGGTTTATTAAGTAGGTTGATATTGATAGTTTCAAAATCGACTCCTTTCAATTCAAGCATCAATCGAGCTCGTAGAGCATAAGGACAATACTGCATGTTGTAGAGTCTCAATTTTCCTTTGGTCTTTTCAGGGAATGGATCGTCCCTTGTCATATGATGAGGAGGAGACATATTCTCATCACAATATTTTCATTGCAATTACGATAAATGAGGCAGCTGAACTGTTGAAGACAAGATAGCATTTGATTGATATATTTATCCACTCCAGCAAATGCACATCAAAAATCACACTTTTTCTCCATCAAAAATCACACAATAACAATAACCTTGCCTCACAAAAACAACACCCAAGAAGTGCTTTGATTAAGAAAAAGAAGGAAATAGTCAACAGATCTGCAGATAGATTTTTTGTATTTGACAAGGGCACATACAGTATAACTTATAAGTTGAGTTTAAGAAAAGTTGACAAAACAAAAATCAAGGAAAATAATTCCAGTTGAATCCTAGTGGACAGACTATGTGACACATCAGATTGATCATAAATCTTGAAACATAATACATATTTGTTGTTTCAAAGTTACCTAATCGATAAATGCCTCAGTTTTAATTACCAGTACCCGTAATCCAATGGCAGTGGCAAAAAAAAAATGAAAGTGGAAAGAAATGATTATATCCGAGTACTTACATACTAGTACTAAATCATAATGGTCTACTGTGTCTCCACAGGGCTAATTGTACATTCTAGTCTATATCACATTGCTATATTCCGTATTTTACTGTTCAGTCTTTCTTTATCCCTAAATGTATTTTTATAGATTGAGGACATTGATATGAAATAAGATTTTTTTGTTTGAAAACATGGTTACAAGGAGCACCATGTTTTTTTACCACGGAAGTGGTTGAAATTACATAAGAATAGATTATAACAAATACATTTAAAACGATTCATTATATTATAATTGATGTAATTTATTATAAATAAGATTTAGCGTTGTTGTATAATCCAATTTCCATTAATAAGTATTTTATCAATTTTGTTTCCAATTTAAATCACTATATACTGTAATGTATACAGTATATATATATATATATATATATATGATATCGTTGTCTAATATTTGTTTAAATAAGAAAGAGAGGAAGAAAACAGAATTTCATTCAATTTCTTCTACATAAGGACATCTATTTCGATATTTTTCGATGTCAAATCTGCTGGTAAAATATCTCTTAATTTGTGATATTACAGAAGAAACATTTGGGATATGATTTTGGAAAATACCTGCATTTCCATGTAACCTTAATTTATATCAACTTGTACATAATAAAAAACAGAAAACATCGAGTTGTTCTCCATTGAAAAAGTGAAAATTCAGGACCAGATAAATTTACCACAAACACAAGTTCTATAATTTGGACTAAAATGACACTGATTCATTTCATAACTATTCGGGGAATCAAATCAAAAATGTATTGTAAATGTACAATTCGACGCCATGTTTTTAGTTTCTGGAAAACTTATGATACATAATACTGATTTTTATTTTTTTGTTTTGCATCCACCTCAAACGAGTGGGATATAAATTGTAGAAGATGCTGATAAAATAGAAAATAAAATAGTGGTATAGACGTATCCAATCCAGATATTCAGGTCCATATTTCCATATTACGATTCCAAGTATACCCAGTTTATTTTGTGTAATGCAAAGTTTCGTCAGTTTAAGAGTTGTTTCGTAGTGCATTTTTTATCATTTACATATACATATATACCATTATTTTATTCACCATATTAGTTCTACCATGCAAAACAAAAATATAATCATTAATAACTAAACAGTCTATTATTTAGGTAATATTATATAAATTATATCAAAAAATTTAAAAAAAAATAAATAAAATTATATATTTATAACACTATCGCACGAAAGTTGTAACTCATTTGTATACAGTTTGTTTTTAAGGACTTTTTCTATTCTAATTCTACTGAATAAATATTTCTTAATCTGTTCAATTCAGAATTACACTGCTCACATTTGGCTGTTTACATTGAAATAACATTACACACTGCACAATAATAGTACAATGGCATTTTGTTGTTCTCTGTTAATAAATATATATTCTGGTCCACTCAAATCAATAAAAATACATGTTCTATAATTGACAAGAAATTGGGGACTCATCAAGTTATAATTATATATTATTATTATATATTATATAAAAAAAATTAAAAAAAAAAAAACAGAATAAAATTATATATTTATAACACTATCGCAGTAAAGTTGTAACTCATTTGTATACAGTTTGTTTTTAAGGACTTTTTCTATATTAATTCTACTGAATAAATATTTCTTAATCTGTTCAATTCAGAATTACACTGCTCACATTTGGCTGTTTACATTGAAATAACATTACACACTGCACAATAATAGTACAATGGCATTTTGTTGTTCTCTGTTAATAAATATTTATTTATTCTGGTCCGCTCACATCAATAAAAATATATGTTCTATTATTGGCAAGAAATTGGGGTCTCATGAAGTTTAGTACCATATATCCGATTAGCCTATCATAAAAATTTCCCATGTTACAAGCGACTCATCCTAACCCGGGAGACAATGCCAGATGGAAATTGGACGTTACACATTTTAAATATTACTTTATATAAATAAGTTAATTATAAACGTTCTGTGTGAATGTGCACTGAAAAAACAAATGACTTACGGACTCAGATTCAGTATTATCACTTTATGGCAGGCTTGACTTTCAATGGTAATAAATCCCATAATACTTTAAAATTAAAAGATTTGATATGATCAGTAATTAGGCACTCGCGCGAAGCCAGCAAAAGCGGCAAAATAAATTTTATGAATTATATAGCAGTGTTCCCCTTTTTAAAAACGAAAAGGGTAAGTGTGACAATTGTCGCAAAAACCCAAGAAGAATATTGAAAGATGTTATTGAGGCACAATTACCTGTCTTAAATTCAATCATTCAAAATAAATGAAAAAAGCGAAATACAAGAACAATAATCATCACTTATCCTACACAATCTAAACTTCCTGTTGTGTTTTGAAGAAAGTCTCGCAGCAAAACGTATTTTCCCCATGTATGGAAAAATTTACATATATAAAAAAAAATTGTGCGAAAAGATGCAAGATACTTTCCAAAAGCCATGAGATGAAAATGTAAACGAATCTCAATTTTTCAGGATATCAGGAAATAGAACAAAAGGGCAAAAAAATGATTGATGGCATTTCGCACGGATTTTTAGAGTATTTCGCTCGTGTATCCTATTTTAGGGGGAAGGTTTTGGACAAATCAGTTGAAAGAGAATAAAAGTTAGTTTTCAGAAATTTGTTTAAAGCAATGCGTACCTATATTAGTTGTTAAAATATCAAACAAGGAAATTGGACTTAAAGCGCGAAATCAGGAATTATGGCATTTTTGAATTGAGTATTTGCTCATATTTCCGGTTTTAGGGGTCAATTTTTCAATAATTTAGTTGAAAAAAACACTTCTCAAAAATCAGTACCAAACAATGTGTACCAATATTAGATTTCGAAATATTGAGCTGGTAAAATGTGAAAAAATAGCGAAAAATCATTGCATGACTAATTTTTGTGTTCGCATTTTCAAGGTTTATTGCTCATATATATCCATTTTAGTGGTTGATATTTCGATCAATTATTGGAAAAAAACTAAAATTTACCTCTTAAAAATTATTTTTAAACAATGAGCAGCGGTATTTGTTTCCGAGATATGAGGCGGAGAAAATGGAACAAAAAAGCGAAAAAACCATTGCATGGCGCATTTTTTTGTTCAGATTTTCAATGTTTTTCGCTCATATATCCCATTTTAGGGGTCGACATTTCGATGATTTATTTAAAACAAAATAAAAATTTTTCTGAAAAATAAATTTAAAAGTAATGCTTATCCATATTAGTTTTCGAGATATGGAGCGGGGAAAGGGAACAAAAGAGCAAAAAATCATTGCATGACGCATTTATTTTGTTCGGATTTTCATAGTTTTTTGCTCATATATCCCATTTTAGGGGTCGATATTTCGATAATTTATTTTAAGATAAAATATTTCGTTACAAGAAAAAGAGTAGTTATATTAATACTTATGTTGATAAGCTCAAATAAAACAAAACATGCATTTTTTTCAGCCATATGTTTAAAATAACGCTCACGTAGTCTTTACTTGACGATATATAATTAATGCCATGTTTGTTGTTTATTACAGAAGCTTGCGTCAAGCAGCACAAACATGCTCCACGTCAAAGGCTTCAAATTTTGCCTGTACTCTGATGGAATTGCAATTTTTTTTTGGTAATATTTTATATAATAATATCTGTGGCATTTTGTCTCGTGGTGTCATAATATCGTTCTTCTATGCGTATCTCACTCTCAGACCGTGTTATCGTTTCTTCATTTTGGTGCCTGGTTAGCTCAATCGATTCGGAAATTGAATATGTTTTTTGTTGAAAAACATCAAATACATGGAAATATGCCAAAATATATCCATCAGGTTCTCTGTTTGTTTAAAAAGAAAAAAATATTGTTCCGTTGCGTTGGGATTACGCTTCGAGCTACGCATCTCTGATTATATGCGAGAGGTCTGCTGGACGCCTCGCCGGTGCACGGTGGTTCACTAAGCACTGCTTACGGCTTCCTCAGAAAAAATCAGAAATACGATAATCTAAAAACCTTCACCCCGATTCGGAAATGATATCTGCACGAGAGGTTCACCATATGTTTAAGCTGTATTCTCGGCTTTCCTCTCTCGTCGGATAAAAATGATATCCTATCCCATTCACAGCATGCAATTAGCAATGTTTGAAATTATACCTGGTTACAATAATTAGACCGTGTCTTGCTTTGCATCCAGTGTTAGGAACCGAAAATTAAAATAAAGCTAAGTTATCAATTGGGCTCCTGTTGTGTTCTTTTTTTATTTATTCGGTTAAGAGCGGTCAGGTTAGTGTTACTTACTAGACTCCGAACACTGCAAGGTCATATTTTCCCGCGAAACAAAAATTGGACGTGGTCGAGTTGATGAAATACGGAATGGGGCAGGAGCTCGGTGCTGTAAAAGTGGGCGGCTGTTACGGCTATTTCCGCCAATTTTGGTGAGATCAGATAGGTAGGTGTTTCCATTTTTGATACCGGTACAGGTAGCATTCGTTGCATGGTGAGAATTTAAAATCATTGCCTTCCGTATTTTTAGCTAACTCAGAACTTTGAACATGACTTGATCTGTGACTACTCTGTACTGAGGTTAGGAAGATTTCCCTTGTGGCTTCGTCCAATCACAGATCAAGTGCTATTATGCATGTATGGATTTCCAGTCAATTCGTACCAAAATTCAGGGCGGACTGGTGGACTCTTTCCAAAGAATAAATTTCTAACCTGGAAGAGCAGGCATTTTAGTACAAATTAAAAAAGGAATAGGCCTAGACCTATTTCGTCTCTGATCACCATTTCCACTTTTTGCCCAAGTTTTGGTACAAGAAAATAAACTTTTTCATGCCTCACATCCATTATTTTTAGCTTCCGCCTTCTATTACTGATTAATCAGGCTAGGTATATTGAGTATCTGCGTACGAGACTTTAATAATACAGAATACCAAGAGCATTTGTCTGTGAAATATGTTGAATTGAGAAGATGCTATACCGGTATATAACTTATGATAAGCTAAGTTGAGCAGATTCAAAATATTTTCATTTCAGGAAATTCAAAGCACGGAAAGCACTGAATCAGTATTGTTGAGTTTGAATTTATTATTTTTTTATCCAAAGTCACATGCCTTGTCTGTACCATGTGTTGTCTACAATACACGTGAAGTTGTTATAACAATGCACGGCGTTGTGTTTCTGGGAACAAAATAAAAACGGTGATACACCCCTGCATTGCGTTTCGTTAATCGTATTCACATGCCCACAAAGCACAAGCGCATGCAATGAAATGAGCACTTTCCGTTAGCTTGCATAACAAACCGTTCGGTTGTGTTGGAAAACATAAGGAACTGCATAGTGCATGCAGAGCATTGCGCTAGCGCAAAACGCAGGGGTGAAATGAAACATGCTCAGAATAATCACAACCTTCGCAAACATGTATTGCGGTCGTTACAGTTTGATTCTGCGCATTTTGAGTTTCCCATACTCAGTGCTCATAAACATACACTACAAAATAATGTACACACACATATTGATGAAAAACTCTGGAAGGCGTGTAAAACTTGCTACACTCAAACATATCAAACATAACAAATGAACAGACAATGCCAAGCTTTGGGCACCAACACGGCATCACAACTTTTCGGTTTGCGTTTTCTTGTACAATTAAAACGAGGACATTATAATTTGGCAGTTCGACCGTGCGTTGATTGAAAACAAAAGAAAAACAACCTGTGCTTTTGATAAAAATGAAAATCTAGGGCGTACGAAATATATACTTGAAATCTACCTATATGATACATAGGGGTGATCCACTCCAAGAAGTGGCTATAAAAAAAAAACTTCCTTTTTCTTCCAACAGTTAGCAGTCACCAACTATCATCGTACAAATATACAGTTTATAATACTGACATAGGTCCATATTCAGCCAGAATAATAGAACTTATTATCTTTTTATAGTTCTTGGTCTGCCCGTATCATTTGTGATCTTCGAAGCTTTATTTCTTTGGTGCTGAGAATTTTTACGGTGTCGATCAGTGTTCAGTCAATTTTGTCAAAAAGCGGTGCGAGATTCTTTATGTGTCGACCAGTGTCTGTATCCAGTCAATCTCTGGAAAAGCAGAGTAAGATTATTTACTGTGTCAATCAGAGTATGTGTCCATCAGTCCTGTGTAGAAAACCAAGCTTGGCGTTTTTTTTTTTGCAAGATTTTCCGGTGTGAAATTTCAGTGCGCCGTGTGACTATACAGATGCGTCATATGGCAGAAAGTTAACCTAAAAACAGTCTTGAATAAGAAAAATAATGCGATGTGGACCTGCGAATGTTTGGCACTTTATTTTGTAATTTGACACCTTTTTACATTAGAAAACTCTTTTTGAATGAATTTTTCGGATTCTTAAGGACATAAATTCTAAAACCTTACCTATAGTACAGATTTGTAACCAATAGTATTGTGTGAGTTCGATCTCTCATATTATTTTCGTGTGATATCTGGTTGATTTCAGGTGCCTGGTATATTTGTATCATTTTTGGAAATACAAAATGAGTACTGCTCAGTGTGATGTCAGGCATGCAGCAGCCATATATCCAATTGTTGCCATAATCACAAACTCGTTGACAACTGACACAGCCGATGATAATATCCTCACTTATTAATTTTTTATTTTTCTTCCGACCAACTGTAACAGCCGATGATAATATCCTCACTTATTAATTTTTTATTTTCTTCCGACCAACTGTAACAGCCGATAATAATATCCTCACTTATTAATTTTTTATTTTCTTCCGACCAACTGTAACAGCCGATAATAATATCCTCACTTATTAATATTTTTTTGTTTCGACCTGACTCATGAGAATTGACATACAGTGTATACAATTGTACAGTGAAAAGGTGTTATAATGCTCATTGTGATATAAAAGCTTGAGTGCTTCTACACTAATGGTAAGGCGATTTGCCAAAAAATATATGATGGAACTCTATTCAAATGTTTATTGATGAGTGATAAAACACAGAAACGCAGACATTTTTAATAGTTCTGGGTCTTATTGCGGCAAATGTATTTTTGATTGAACATTTTTTTTTGTATTGTTTTTTTTTCTCATGTACAGTTTCCTCTTGAATCTTTTTTTTTCGCTTGTTTTTACTATTAATCATAGTGTGAGTGGATGTGTGTTTGGGGCCCATTTGGTTTGTTTTTTGTGGGAGAGGGGGTCCTGTATAATGTGTGTGGCTGAATTTAGTAATATTTATTTAATATATATATTTGAGGTGAGCAAACATGTGTTACTCTCTTAGGTTTCTTTATAACTTATTCTCTGGCATGTTTTTAAACACTATTTTAGGTTTTGTTTGCTTTCCTGATAACTCTGTAGTGTGATATCTTTATTTGTATCGACAGAGGTGTCTATGTCTATTAAATAAACAGATTGTTAATTTGAACGTCTTGAAGCTTTAGAGTACAATTTCGGTTTATATAAATCAACTAGTTTCTGCAGTACATGAACTCGTGTTCGGCTTGTGTGTGTGCTCCGCATGATTTGATTACATACACAGCTGCAGTGAATGAACTTCAGAAATGATGTAATATGGTCAACCACTAAGATGATTGAATACACATTTTGTGCATCATTATATTGACTATAGACATTTATTTGCTCATCTCTAAGCTTTGATGTAAGCAGATCAATATTTTATGTTAAACATGAGCTACAGGATGACCATGTATGTACTTGAACACAATCCATTATTGACTCATAAGTATGGGTAATGTATAAAAAAAAAGTTTGATTGAATATGTTTGGCTCCAATGTCATTGTGACTATATCATAAATTTTTTATTCATTTATATTTGCAGAATCATACTTTTTGTTTTACAAGCTTGTGATCTAATGAGTCTGGCGTTTTGCCATGTCGAGTGAAGAAGAGAATGATGCATGTGATCTTGATCAGAGGTATATGGAACTATGTCTTGCCGTCAATATGGACAAACCTACAATGGAGCAAGCTCTTCAAGATTTTCAAAATACGAGCAAGAATTACACTTTAGAAGGTGATGGTCTTCATTGGCTAGTATGTGCTCTTTACGTGAAAAGCAGAGAGAGCATTGTTCCGACTGTGTCAGGGGTGAACAGCAAAGGCAATTTTGTTTCCCTCAACAAGTTATTGAAAGCTGCTGGTTTAAGTTTTGTTTGCTTCTTGCGAAAAATGGAAAAGTGGTTAGAAATGAATTCTGGAATCGCGTCTGATTTCCGTGAGCGAATAGCATCTTTAGAGAGAAGCTTTTGTGTAAATACACCAATCTTCAAAAAATTTCTTCCTTTGTTCCAAACTGTGTTTTTAGACCCATTTGATCCTCAGAATACCCCCACGAAACACAAAAGTAGAAGACACAGAAAAGTACTTTGCACCCCCAGTGATATCTTTAAGTTTTGTTGGACAACTTTTATTCATGCCAAAGCCACTCAATATAGAGCAATAACTGAAGACCTTGTGAGCTCTTTCCAGCTTCTACTCAGTGTAATAAATTTTTGTTTTGCAAATGCTCTACAATGTAGCCATAGAGTCAAGCTACTCAAACCAGATTTTGCTGGTTTACCAGATAACTGGGATAAAACAGATTTTAAACCACCTACAACACCACCAGATATCATTGGATTGTTGGTTGATAATGAATCTGAATCGGGATTGTCAAAGATACAAGCTGATAGTTTTTCATTAGCTGCACGAGTTATTAACAGACACCAGTTCACATCATATGTGCGATCGCTGCTGAACCCTGAAGGTGATGTCTTGCTCGGTGATGCTGAATCGTTATCGGATTTATTCTTACCCCAGAATTTTGAAAAGAACAAAAAAGCAATAGATATGTGTTATGAGGAATATATTTTGACTGAGGGAGATTTTGATGAGCGCATATTCCTATGCGATGATGTCGAGCAAGAGCTTGGGACACCGATCAAGCAAAGACAACCTAGGAGTGCACAGCTTACCGTAGCTGACAACATGTCACCCATTAAAATATCTATTCAAAGACCTGAGAACGATGCTCCTTTCAAACCTACTACACCTCTTACAAATAGGATGCTTCTTGCAGGTCGTGAATTGGGCAACACAACACCAGTTTCTAGGGCTGTTCAAAGTGTTGCCAAGTTGCAGCTATTGTTGCATGGTCATGGAATGAAATTTTCAGAACCCTTTTTTAAAGATATTCTTCATAATTCAACAGAAATGTCAACTTCTATTTCCAGTAGATTGGAAGAAATGGGTAAAAAATTTCTAGATGCTTATTGCTCCCCTTACAGAGATCAGCCAGGTGGAGCCAGAGATTTTGGTGAGACAAGACTTCAAATGGTTAAAACACTTTATTATAAGTCCTTAGAGAATATTATCTGGCAGGAGAAGAAGCGCATGGAGGGACGAAAGAATGGTGGAAGTTGCGAACAGCTCCTGACACGCGACGATTTCCACTTACTTATATTTGCCTGTTGTATTGAGGTTGTTCTATTTTCATATCATTCAACAAGAGTGTTTCCATGGGTGCTTGATGCCATTAACACCAAAGCCTATTATTTTTACAAAGTGATTGAACTGATGATTCGTGCAGAAGAGGGACTTTCAAGAGAAGTTGTCAAACATTTAAATCATATAGAAGAGCAAATTTTAGAGAGCATGGCATGGGAAAGTGATTCTCCGTTATGGGAAGCAATTCAAAATCTTTCTAATGTTCCATCATGCGAGGAAGTTAACTATCCCCATCAAGTTACATCTATTACGGGAATGTCTGGTACGATGAAGGTACATCCAAGGGTTCGTCAAGTTGCTGATCAAACTAATGCTTTTTCAAATTCAAATAAATCCGATGCCCACAATATATTGTCTAGTACTATGGTGCACGACAGATTCAGCTCACCTGTTCCTGGAAGTGTTAAAAGATGTTTATTCCAGTCTGGCAATGTGACCACTTTGACAAGTCCTCCTATTCAAAGTATGCCCTCTATACAGAATATAGACGTACAGAAACCTAAGCGAACCGGATCTCTCGCACTTTTTTTCAGGAAAGTGTATCACATGGCTGGCATCCGAGTAAAAGATTTATGTGACAAACTCAATATACCAGCAGGATTGCAAGCCAAGGTATGGACTACCTTCGAGCAATCGCTCGTCAAATGCATATATCTAATGCGAAATCGTCACATGGACCAGCTGATAATGTGTGCTGTGTATGTTCTTGCCAAAGTAACACAGCATGACCAATCCTTTCAAGAAATCATGAGATGTTACCGTAGTCAACCCCAAGCCAGCAGCCATGTTTATCGTAATGTTCTTATTCATGATGCAAGTACTAATGATATTACTGATTCTCAAATAGAGAGTGTTCGAGATGATTTAATTCAATTCTACAACAAAATATACGTTCCCGCTTTGAAGGACTTTGTAAAAAAATTCAGTACATCCTCTAGTGCCAATATGGAAGCCCCACCTTTGTCACCCATGCCAACTTCCCGTTGCGTGGTGAAGTCTCCCAGAAAAGTTGTTGGAAGTTATCAAATTTACATCTCACCTCATAAACTATCAAGTGAGTCAACATTGACGTCTACTAGTCCCGCATTGGAGTACAGTTTTCAGAGAAGTCCATCCACAAATCTTCGAGATTTCAATGCCATGATCAGTCGACATAAACCAATTCAGCGCAAGCGCACATTGGATTTTTCAAAAGTTGATGATTTTAATTCTGGAGCAAGCAGTCACGCTCTCGCATCCAAGCTACAAAAAGTTCATGATGACCGGACCAAGCTTAATTAAACTATTCAACAGATTTTTGTTTAACCATGTTTTGTTCACATGGCTAATCATGCCATCGACTGTGCAGAATTTCAACACAGTAAATTGACTCAAATCTTTCTCTACAAGTACTATGAAATAGTCTTTTTTTGTGGATTTTAATGAGCCCTAACGGCTTAGATCATGTTTTACAAAATTTTAATAGCATTCTAAACAGATGTACATATTTACTTTTTTTCCTATTTGATGCAACAATTTTATGACTTTTATGAATCTCTTAATTTGCTTTGTATATCCTTTCGAAAAAGATAACAGATTTGCATAGTTTGTTGTTATTATAAAGATACAAGGTTAATCTTCTTACCATCAGCATAGACGCAAGCCACGTCACTGATGTCACATCCAATAGCAGTCTCGTAGCAAAAACGTCCAAGTTTAGCCGTCACAACCTCAAAAAATAAGTTCTTGTATGCTACTATCGTATATGTCTTGTGTGCCTCCCAAACTAACCCGTTTCTTGGTCGATTTGACGTTGATGATCGCTAACATCTTTGTGCGTCACATAAAAGGTGTTTCTTTCATTCATATAATAAGTTTTTTTATGAAGCATTGAGCTTTTGATATGGAATGATTCTAAATCTAGTGGTACCTAAAGACATCTTGATTCCACCAATGGCATAGTGGTTTTCGTTGCCATGTCAACAAATAGGTGCGAGTATTCTAACAAATAGCCCAGGGTGCAATATATCCACACACTTTAAAATTTTATTAATTTTTTATACAGATGTTCATAAATTATTTAATTTTCTATATTTTTGTGCGCTCAGGCGTGCAATATTTATTACTTTCACTTAGCCACTTCCAAGCCCTCAAATCACAATTTGCTCCCCCCCCCTCAAGGTTCTAAATACCCCACAGTCAAGACCAATAAAGAAATATTGATATATTTAGAAAATCATTATCCTCCAAATGAACGGCCCAACATGCTACAGTAGTTTCGTCCGTGTGTTTTATGTTTTAGTCTTTGAATTGAGAATTTGTGCTTTCACAGACGTTAGTTACGTAAGACAGGATGCGCAAACTCGTGCGGGGGTGCCCGGTTAGCTCAGTCGGTAGAGCGTTCGGAATACAAAGCTACAAGTATAAACACATTAATATAGTATTTAATCAACGTATTGTAGTTCGCATAGACGGTAGAACCTCGACGACGTCACCTTGTTCAGTCTCTGGGCACGCAAGGTGCGTGGGTTTAGGAATCTCAAAGTCGACTCGTCCGCTACACCAGCCGACTTAATATCATTTAAACTAAGAATCAAAATACTAAAAAAGGGAAAAAAATTGTGTTAGAAAACGAGGCTGATGTTCTACGGGTGCAACTCTCTATCTGAAACGACGGATGTTAGTTGAAATATATAAACGAACTGAATATATATATTTTTTTATTAAAAATTCGCTCAGAGCAAGGCCACAGGAGACCTAAAATTCCCCTGAAGCCACTAAAGAGCTATATGAAATGCCACAGGAATAGGAAGTAAGAAAACCCCATCCCTAATAGATGGCTATTAACGGGTGTTTTAAAGCCTTGTAGATCAACACAACAGTAAAGCAGCGAGAAGGCAAGGAATTCCAAAGTTTAGATATTCTTGGATAAAAGCTTCTTGCATAAAACTGTTTGTGACATTGTGGACCTCCACAGTGAATAGGTGCGAATTGGTAGCCAATCGTGTTGACCGATTAAAAATTTCTTACGATGAACGAGAGCAGAAAGCTCCCTTGAACAAAGACGTATAACAGAGAAATATATCTGTAAAATAAACAGAGTGAGGCGACAGTGTGGCAAACTTTGCAGACCGGAAGAAAGTATAGGGTCAATCATATTGATTAAATACTTTCGAGCATGCTAATACCAGTGACAGCGGTACTGCCCCAAATGTGACAGCAAAACTCCAGTCTCCATGCAGGGTGATTTGTACAATGGAGAATGATTTCGGAGGTGAGACAATGGCGAGCTCCAGATAGAGAACCGAATTTTATTGAGGCTTGTTTGGCAATAGGCATTATTAAATTATTCATTCCAACTCATGTCCTTAGACAGCGTGAGTCCAACGAGACGAATGCATTCGTATTAGTGTAATGATTACTTGATAAAACTTTGTTACCCCAATTTGATACTGTGGCCAAATCACACGTAGCTACACGTAGTTCCGGGAGTTTTTGGTTGAGACAAGAATATAGAGTTGTATCGTCAGGGAAATCACATATTATCAGGCCATTAATATATATCAAGAACAAGGTTGGACCAAGCATCGAACCCTGAGGGACACCGGATGAAATGGAATAATTTCCTGAACGTTGTCCGTCCAAAATAACATTAATCTTGCGATTGGATAAGAAAGGTTCGGCAGTTGAAAAATCTTGACCAGAAATCCCATACGATTGAATTTTCTGCAACAGACATTGGTGCCAAATTTTTTCGAACGCTTTAGAAATGTCTAGAGCAACCGACTTCCCCTTCACACAACGATCAAGAGCACGAAATATTTGTTTGGTTATACTGTCAACAAGTCAGTAGTAGAGCGAGAGCGATGAAAACCATACTGCTTGTCAGTGAGGAGACAAAGCGACTCCAGGTGAGGAGACAAAGCGACTCCAGGTGTTCAGAAATTTTATGAATAATAATTGATTGAAAAATTTTACTGATAAGTGGTGAGACACAAATTGGACAATATTTATTGGGATCAGAGACAAATTGGACGATATTTATTGGGATCAGTTCGATCGCCACAGTTTTTAAATACCGGCACGATCGTTGCACATTTCGTGTATTGGGGAAGGTGCATTCATTGAGACATTTATCAAACAGTTTGGCTACAATAGCGGACAACTCAGGTGAAAGAATCTTCAGAATCACAGATGGATTGCAGTCCGGACCAGGGGAGGTGTTCGAAACGAGTTTGGTAATCATTCTAGAGACAAGTAGCGGAGTTACTGACATGTTTTCATGAGGGGCTTCACCTGAGAGTCTTCGATGAGGAATGAATTCATCAATTCCATGGCGTATCCACTATGCGATTTCCATCGCGCACTCATCAGCAAGAAAACATCACTCCACGGCACATCGCGAAGGAAGTCCCGAAAAAATCCAAGTCACCGCCCTTGTAATTATAAGAAGTGCGATGAAAAGGAGACTCATAGGAATCGGAGTTTTTGATCTCAGCTGTGAAATAACGTGGTCAGAAGTACCAGGGGAGGGAATGTATCACTTGGATCTGAGACAAAACAAAAATCCAGTCTGGAATGAGCGTGAGCCGGGTTGTCAGGGATCCTAGTCATAAATTTCATGATCTGTGTTAGTGACTCGGTAATGACGAAATTATGAGTTTTAATTCCGGCCAGGTCAGTTGCATGAAATCTCCCATTTTAAAGAATTTGGCAGATTGGTACGGATAGACTCAAAGGCAAACGCACGAGTTACAGGCAGATTGTACGAACGTAGACAGCAAGTCCGTGCATATGCCCTGGAGAATCTTTGCGTATGAGTGGCAAATAACCCTCAACCCTGAAATCAGAAGATGAGATTCCAGGATTGAGGTTGGTCTCGCAGAGTGCGAAGACGTCTGGACTATTTTTCGCAAAGAATGATTCCATCGAAACAAAGATTCCCCTCAACCCACGAACGTTAGAAAAACAAATTGAAAAATTGTTGACCGTCAGATTCTTAGCACCCCCTTCCCTAATATGAACGCATCATAATATGTGAAAAAAATTGAAACTCCACGCTGAGCAGGAAACATTCCAAAGGAACTGAACTGCAATCGTTGAATAGTGGTATCCACCTACGTAGTGGTATCTATCCTGAACGAGAGTATGAGGTCTCTACCACTTCTTGAGATTAGGATTGCGTTTGGTTTACCTTCTGTCTGTAAAACTTCCTGATAAGGGTGACCCTGCCAGGAGAGAATATCTCCAATCAGTATACCGCTACAGATTACACGGGTAATAAGTCCACCCACCACGACAAGGCAGTAATACCATGAATGGGTAAGCTAAAAGACGGGCGAAAAGAGGAGCGAGTACAAACAAAGATTACAGAAAGATTGTAAATCCATGCTTAACGCATCAAATTTCATTTGGGGCAATTTCATTCCTAAGATATTCTGCTGAGGGCTGGGTCGCACAGGGTTGACTATTCAACCAGGTGTTCAGACGGCTGATTGTTAGGTCTGCTTCTACACGCTCAACTTTCTAAAAAATAGAATATTTTGCGATTTTTTATGTAGAATATCCTTTTTAACCTACTAGAATTAAAGTTTTTTATTTCTATGAATTTAGATATTCGCATTCAATATCCCTACTCAAAAGTTTATTTCCAAAATTTCACTAAATAGTAAGTAGAAAGACCAAAGAGAGATTTTACAAATATATAGTATAAATACGAGCAAATCAAACAGTCAATGCCGTAGACACATAGGCGTACGAACATTTTATAACCAAGAGGCTGAATGTTTTGTGACGTCACAAATTGATGTAGTCATAATGGTGATGCCGTTTTATTTGGGGAATTTTTTTCACGAAATTACCTCATTTATGAAATCAGATATAGTTGCGTGCCGTAGCGTAGGTGCGCACTTTTGAAAAACAATCAGGTCTAAAATACGCTTTTACGGGGCATGTTAGACTTAGTTTAAATCACTGATGAATTGCGCCGTATAATTAAGCGCTGTATCTGTGGCTTGTGAAGGCATTTCGTATATGTAATGGACTTATGTTGTGCTTACTTCTTAATGCTGAATACTGGGATGGGGGTCCAACGATCTTTAAATACGCAAAAATATATTTAATACTTTATAAAGACATTTTTCTCATATTTACCCTTTTGGACAAAAACGACAGCCTTGGAAGTTTCAAGTTCAAATTAAAAGATAGAGTAAACTTCAATCAAATACGTTGTGGGGCCGCTTTTGTGAAACGTGACTGAATTTGAAATGAGTTGAATACTTTTCAATGAGGGCAGAGATTCATTTTTTAATCGACGACAAAGTATACATACAAATGCACACCTTAAACAACATTGATTTTAACGGTATTGATTTGGAGGAGCAATGCGACCATCACATAGTCATCGAAGTCAGCTCCCCTTCTCTTCCTTCCCGGTTCCTATGTCGTCTCCAGTGGAGAAGTGAACTGCCTGTCCCTAATTGTTCATTATCATCGCAAACCACATTAAAATATTTTATCAATAATGTTTCTTACTTTCTTTCATTGTTTTTTTCTTAAAAACGGCGACTTTATGAAGGTAGTAATTCGATTCGGGAAGTAATTCGATTATTGTATCAAAGTCGAAGTGCTGGCTCCAAATTTCACACAAGACAATTGAAATCAGTAGCTCTTCAAGCGCAATTGAAAATCTACTATTCAGACATTTGAGAAATAGAGGAGACTTAGAAAAAATTTAACGACCAAATGATGTCATACTGAAAGTAGTAATTCATTGGATATAACTTTTATTTTTATGAAATGAAAAATGTTTTAAGATGGATTTCCTTTATAAAAATTTTCGTATTAATTCTCATTCTGTTTACAATAGCTGGTTGATGGTTTCTTCAAAACGATCCATAGCTAATTACAAAGGTTGGCAATATAAAATATATATATATATATGCCAGCTCAACCTAGTCGTGTGATCAAACCAGACCGTATTGCTCTGATTAAGCACTCATCTTATCAGCCAGCCGTTCTGTGCGAGTAATATATTTTTCGAATCGAATCTTTCCAAATCTGATTCTGTTTTAGAAATTTATGGATAAATTTAAACAGTCAAATTGGCGTAAAGTGTTGAAAGTAAATTTTCATCATATCTGATTAAATTTCTGCTCAAAACAATCGTTAAATGATAACGAATCGCAGAAATATGTATTCGAATCATCTGAATCGAATATGTATCCTATCGATTAAAATATTACATTTAAAAACAACATCCTTGCGCGAGACAGCCTTCTGAAACCAGACGGCTGAGACAACCAGTTGCGTGCGTGCCAGCCGTATACGCAATGTTTGGCTACCGACGACTTTTTTACCAGTTTATGTCAAAATTCATTGCTATAAACAAAATCATTGCGGTTGGCTGTCACTGCATAATATAATACAAATAATAGCACACTTATATACAGACCGGCGTTATATAACAATCATTGAATGGGGGCGGAGCTATGTTGTTATGGTTTGAGAATTAGTTTTGTTTAACAAATAATCTTGGTGTTTAAACAGCATAAGGTCTGCAGAATCGTTAATAAGAGTAATGTTAGGATACCGGTAATTTATTTTCTTAACTTTCTTAAATTAGGCTAGTTCATTTTGTAATGAAATATGATAAACAATTTTACTGTACCAAATTAAAGGTGGATCATGACTTTGCTGCAAAATGTGGTTAAATATCAGCATGATTAATGTTGCAGCATTACGGTAGGCCTAGTAAATTTCAAAACTGTTTCGACTATCCAATATACTCAACAGCTACAACACTGATTACAACTTTTACATTCTATATCTTCTCTTTCTTTAAAACATGTTCATGCACCTTTTAAACTTTACCTTAGGTTTTTTGTTTGCTTAGTTGGTAACTCTTTAATATGATTTAATCAGGAATTATATGTATCACCTTTTTGTGTCGAAATAGAGTAGCTGTAATTCGTACCAGTATCGAATTTCATTAGAAGTGATTAGTAAATATGTACCCTTGTTAAAAGTTCGTGAAAATCTCTAGTGATCTCGTGAAAGTCTCCAAGTGGCTATGATTGCGGTCAAGGTTTTCTGTTTTTGACTTTCAAAATGAAAGAATCTACGTAGGTTTTTTGGTACGATGTACCCAAGCGAATAATCAGCATGCAAATTTTCAATCTTATCCGAATAATACAGAATACAAGCATAACAGTTTCCGCTATGATAAAGGGCATTGAGTGGTATTTGCTTAATAGTGGAAACACCGAACTTATCACTTCAAGGTTTTATGTTAGCAGCAATGTCACACATCAGGCGTGAATGGTCTGGTCTGCATTTGGTTTACTCGTCAATTCTGCTCTGGATAATTAATTGTATAGTTGGTTCTTTTTAGGCACTGCTTGCAGCCTCTTTTAGAAGTGAATTTCTATAAAAAATCTCATCTTTGATTAACCACGATAAAAATATCGGTTACAACTAGGAGTGGCCAAAATTAAATACCTTTTGAAATGAGAATCTAATAATATTTGTGATTCGAATAGAGGTATTATAATAAACAAAGACATTTTTTTTAGAATATTATTTAATGTAAGCATGAGACTATGTGAATGGTTTGGTTAGAATTTATAGTTTATTAGTCAATTCTGCTCTGAATAAATTAATAGATGCAATCTTTTCATAATCTGAAATGTTAATTAATTAGTTACTCGTTCTTGATTAACCATGATCAAAATATCGAGTACAAGTACAACTGGGAGTAGCCAAAATTGAATATCTGTTGAATTGAGAATCGAACAATATTTGCGAATGGAATAAAAAGTATTATAATAAGCAGACTATTCTCTAGTATATTATTAAATGCACCAAAAGTACATATATAAAAATAGTTAACTATATAATAAATAAATAATACATGATTATGCGAATGCAATATTTTGGATACCTAGCTCTCGTTACAAGTTACGAACTTGCTCTCATCACAAACTTAGCCAAATTTGCGAATTATTTGCTAATAAAAAAAAATAATAATTATTTTACTTGCAGTTCAAACATACAGCATAGTATATCATCCAGAGTTGATATTATCCTTCTCATCATTGCATCTGTCTGAAAAATGACAAATGAACATAACAATGTTCCGGAACCTGACCAAACCAAAAAGGATAAACCGGAACAACCTGTTGTAAATCAAGTGGTGGAACTTTATGCATCTGGCAGTGAAAATGACTCTGAAGATGAGGCATATAATACAGATGTCCATGGGTAAAATCTCTTTAATGCACAATCTTAATTTTAAAGCAACATCTTCTAGTTGGGTATTCCTAATTTTTCTACTGTGCAAATGGCTTTGAAATTATCCGTGGTTACTGCTGCTTCAAGACTACCCATTCCTATGACACAAATTCTCTGCTATTAAAAACATGTCAAACCACTGCTGGGGAAACTTAGTCTAGGCAGATGGTCAAGCATATTATGGGTATCGTTTTGCTTTGAAGTATACTGTATGTATCATTGACGAAAGTCATATGAAACAATAGTCAAATGGTGTCTTGATTGTCAAAGGATTTCAATCATTACGGCAGTATAATGCAGATGTAAAATAGAATCTAAATTCTAAAAATAAGAATTTTTTCTTCATAGATATCAACCACTCACTTTGTCAGAAAATGATGATGGAATATCAGAGTTTCATGCCGAGCAGATGGATTCTTCAGATGATGAAAGTGTGGAAGGAATAGCAGAACAACAAATTCAGGAAAAGAGAGAGATGGCAATAAACACAGGTTATATTTGCTGATTTAACTTTTGCATAAGATCTGACATTTCTAAACAAATGCACCTGAAGGTACTAAATGAAAAGATTGCAATGCATTTTAATGCATGCAATGAAATGCAATGCATTTTAAGGAGACTTATGAAGTATGCCCTAATAAGCGGGTTATTGTTTCATGAATATGAAATAGTCAAATGAGGCATATAAGCTGCTGTGAGCCAAACGCCCGTTTCTTTGTTGTCACTTGGTGCTATATGGTATCAAGCTGTAGCTGTTTTGACAGTTTCGCAAAAGAAATCCTGGTGTCATGGCAAACAGACATTGGAAAGATCAAGATACCTTATTTTTGAAAACTCAATACCGGTATTTACCAGTGATACCAACGTGCCGGCCAGCTCTACATACCGGTAATACGTAATAAATTATGCCAATTCAGTCCATAATGGCATTTAAAAATCAGACTAGCTTGGAATAAATGCCACCCACTCATTAAATCATGCCATGGTTTTTAACATCGATCTCCAACGTCCGAAATTGTTAAACTCTTTATAATATGCCAAATTTGGCCCACGATGGCGTTTAACACTACAACAGCACTTTGGCCTTGCTTATTTCGCAGTGTTGCCTACAAAACATGCTAAAATTGGCCCATGAAGGCATTAATTCACCTCAGTAATTGTTATGAATATCGAACTTCAACAGTAGTAAATCCCTGATGTCCAATATCGGGAAAAATAGCATCTGGAATCAGGGGTCTGCAAAGCTTGTTGCAACGTCGTAACGTTGCCTCACTTTGTTTATTGTATCGATATTATAATAGCCTTTGTTCGAAAGAGCTTACTGCTCTCCTTCCTCCGAACAAAATTTTTAACCGGTCAACTCGATTACCTACCCATTCACTGTGGGAGTTCCACAGTGTCACAGACATTTTTCTTTCCACGAACTTGTATGATTTGAAATTCATTGTCCTTCACACTGCTTTCCCAGTCAAAGCTTTCAAAACTCTAGTTAATAAGTGCGTTTTGGGAATGAAGGTTCCTCAGCCTTTATTTCTGCTCTCATGTAGCTCTTTGCACAACAGTGTTTTTAGATGTCTCTTAAAACCCTACTGTAAGTGAATTCAAATAAAAAACAATTAAATGTAGAATCAGTATTGTAATTTGGCCGTCTCTGACAATAAATCAAGTAATGCATGTAAGAATTTGCCACTCTCATGCAAACCAGCGGGATTACAGGTTTCTAGAATCCCACAAAGCCATTCTGAAATTTCAAAATATTGGTTTTAAGGATGAGAGGTTGATTCCTTGAGGTTCCTTTTGCTCATTTCCTGTGTAATCCAGCATAAATTCCATCTAATCTGCCATATTTTGAGTGTGAGTGTATGTGTGTTTGAAGCGCCTTCATTTTATTCGTGGGGGCGGATGATGTATATAGCCGAATTTAGTAATATATATATTTTTTTGAGGTAAGCAAACACAGTACTCTCTATGAAGAATTTTTTTTTGAAACTTATTACCTGGCACGTTTGTTTTGTTTGCTTTCCTGATAATTTTATTTTATCAACTTTATTTTTATCGCCTTTTGTGTCTAAATAGATTACTCTGCCGCTGACTCCTAGGTCCTGTCAAAGGAAAATGTAGCGAATGGTTAATATTTCTTGATATATCTTGCTATATGTTTAAAATGTCTCTGGTAGAAAGCGAGCTGTAGAAAGATTCAAAATAATCAATACTGCTATTTGATAACAGTAAGTGAGAGTGTGGAAGAAATGGCAGAACAACAAATTCAGGAAAAGTGGAAGATGGCAATAAACACATACCAGTATTGACGGTTTTGAATCTTATTCTACAGCTCTATTACTACCAGAGACAATTTGAATATATATTTTTTTCATGTATGAAGATTTTTGGTTTTGGTGTCGTAAATAATCACTAATTCTTACAGATCTTGTTCTCAACACAATGAGGGGTGTATCACTTCCGAGTACTAACATTCCAGCCTGGGCCGACAAGCTTTCAGAGAATGAATGGAATAGCATGATTCAAAGGACTATTACGGGGAACAAATCAGTTAATGAAAATTCTGGAAAAGATAACTGTGACAGATGATGGTTGAAATATCAATACTTACAAGTCGTCTATGCCAACATTGTGCAATAACAAAGTAAATACTACATTGCAGTTCAAGTCTGTCAGTGATCAAACAGGAAGGATTCAAACAAGTTTTTCAAAAAATACTTTATAATATAGTAAAACACATGGTTTGTAAAAAAAGAAACTACAAAAAACTGTGTGGCATAAAAATGGAACAATTCAAAGAACAGTGGAACATAGACATATGTGAGAATAAGAATATAAAAGTGTTTGTGTACAGTGGTACCATAGAAAGAATATGTGCAAAAGTTTTTCAAAAATCTCATTCCGACTTGGATAAAACAAAACCCCTCTTGAACTTTTTTGTTGCTAAAGTCTCAATCTTCCTGAAGGCAATTATGCAATGCAAATTCCTTCCTTTCTTTTTTGTCTTCCTCTCTTGCATTCCGCGATAAGTATGTCGAATATCGAAATAGTATGGGGATTCAGCATGGAGATCTTGTAGTATATCACTCCATCTGAATAAATAAATAGATAATGAACCATACGATGATGCACTTATCTGTTGGTAGTATTTTATTGGTTTAAAATTACGAGGAGCCCAATGGGAATATTTTATCTGATCAGTTGAAGTTCAATTTTTTGAGTATTGTATGAAAGAAGCCAGAGAGGCAGAATATATGTTTTCGACCCTTTTTATTCAGTTTTCTTACCACCAGACACCTGAATCTTCTTTGGATGTAACCATTTTTGAGGGTGCTTGAGTAGCAAGGTGGCAGACATTTTACTGAATTTTACGATATTTTATTTGAATGGTAAAGGTATTCTAATTAAATTAGATTATCATCTGAAAGAATTAACTAGTGTAGTGACCACGATATGAAAATGCAGAAAATGCATGGGTAATGAGCAAGGTAGTGTCAATTTTTTGCAGACTACCACATTTTTTTTTTATATTTTTCACCATGGAGATAATTTAGCGCCCTTTGTTGGTAAAGTAAATATCAGTTATTGCTCATCGGTGGCAAATGTCGGTCGGATCTCCAGTCATAGTTATGCATGATATTGAAATCCAAACTCGCATATATTTTTTTAGAGTTCATGAAAAATCGCGGTTCGAGTCCAGAGTCCTGGCAATAAGATGGTGAAATCGAGAAAGCGTTTTCATTGATGCACTATGTTCTTGGTGATGATTCGAAAACAACAAAATCTAGTGTGAATTTTGATTTGCATGACGAATTTTTAGAAAGATCTTTCTTTGTTTCCTTATTATATTCCATCGGACTCTCGTAGAATTACTTGTTTTGATTTTGGCTAGTCCCAAATGTGCATAGCAAACCTGGCAAATTTTACTAGTAAGAATGTTATAACGACTATTTTAATTCACAATAACATACTTTTTGCAATGAATTGGTGGATGACATCTGCTAGGCTCTCCTATCAAAAACCAAGTTGTGAATGGTGAGGTGATGCGAAATGATTCTGTGCTTGTACTTTCCAGATGACTAGATGCAATAGCATGAATAGAAAAATATGCCTCTGTAGGGTTCTGAAAAAATAAGTTATTGACTACGATAAGTAGCAAGATCTTCTCTATGTAAGAAGCAGTATTTTTGTTTTTGGTTTGACAGAAATAATTCACAAGATGTGGTACCAGCAACTGCACAGGTGGAAAACATTCCAAACTGTACTGGTAAGTAAAGTGTAGTAAGTGGTATCTGCACTCCTTACCATGGGTGTGTCTTCAAATCCAATAGGGCAGAAGTAGTGGTTTAAACAATGATAAATGAATCCTGTTTGTTCATCCACAAGACCGTTTTTCAGTTGCATGAGTGCACTTTCATCACTCATTGTACGGGTCTGCAAGCGTCCTGCAATAATGTTGTAAGATGGATCATTCAGGGCATACTATGATAGTTTGCTGCATCTACTTTCTGTTCCTGGCATATCTTTATTATTTTTAACTGATGTAAGTTTTTGATTTGGAAATGAAATATTTTTACCTGAACTGTATCTGTGGATAAAGCATACATTTTTATCAATACAAATAGAAAGAAATATAAATATGTGTTCAAATCCTTCCTATTTATAGGGCTTATTAGTAACAAGTCATTCATACGAAAACCCTCTTTGGCCCTACCATATCAATTTTCTATTCTAAACATCTTTAAATCATTTGGCATCCCTACTTTTCCCTGACAGGATTTTCAGGCTTTAGATATATACACATAAAATAAGCTCAACCAGTGAAAGTAAAATTATGCATTTAGAACGATTAAAACATAACCGATAGCTTTTTTTATTATTAAATATCCTGCTATATTGTTTCGATAATTCTGCTACCTTTTGGCTTATATAAGTAATATGCACGTCCATGAACACCATAATGTTCATTCAAACGACGGAACCATCTCATTAATGTTGCATTGCCAGTAAAAGGTCCAAAACGTATTTCTTCGAAAGGTGGTTTAAATCCGAGGCAATGCAAAGCTTCTTCCTAAAACAAAATATCGAGTTGACTTGAATGCTTTTTCACTTCAGTCTTTCATTGGCACTGTTTTGAATAGTAGGGCTATCGAGCACAAACTGTACAAATAATTCTGTTCAAGTTTGTAATTTCTTAAAATCTCAAATAAAATATAGTTACATAAAAAGTAGAAGATTCATGCATGGAACATGCATGCATAGTTCAAGTGCTAAAAATGATAGTTAATTAACTTAGCTTGAACATCAAACACTTGAATGGCAGAGCTGAGTCCGCAGCTTTGGTTTAGGGCGTAGGACTAATTAACGCAGGATGCTGGAGCAATATAGGAAAGCAATCAAGAAACGAAATTTATGAAAAGTTTACTTGCGAAATTGGTGGTAACGAGCCTGTTCCTAAAGTACTGAACAGGTAATTCCAAACTGATACTACTGAAGAGAGGCCACATGATTTTTTATATTGGGGTCTGGATATGCAATGCCATCTTCTCAAGTCAAGAACTTTCCTTTCTGCTAGAGTTTCATTTGTTAATCCAACCAGATCTGGACTCTGAGACCTGGAAAAGACACAAAAAGCTTTGCAGAAAATTATTCGAAGAAAATTCAAGTATATGTATATATATGAGCCATACTTTTCATGTCTCATTCTTGCTGACTTGCTCTTAAGTTTCACACTGAATCTTTCAGGAACAGGCTTCGTTTCACTACCTTAAGTCTATTTCCCATGCTGTTGAATTTGGTGAATTGGTAAGAGCATCTCCACCTGCAGGATTTGAAAGGAATGTGCTGAGTTGATTGGATAAACTAGGTTTAGCAATGCTACCACCATTCTTTGAGCAAATTAATTTTTCACGTTTTTTTTTCATAAAAAGTTTTTTCTTTGCACCTAGAGTTTTTAGTGTACTGTCCGATTCTTCTGTACTTGATGTGGAAACTTCATCTTCCATCAATGATCCCTCTATAATGGAGAAAGTCTGTTCTGATGTACCAGCAGTTTCAACCTTCATCTTTGAAGCATTGTAATGATATCTGATTTTAGGTTTCACAAATTCTTGACCTTGATTGATAAGAGCAGAAGACCAAGAAATATCCTTTTTTGGTACATTGGATGAAAAATTTTGGTTAGCACTATCTTCCACACAACTTTCATATTCAGAGTCACTTCCACTCTCTCCAATAGGGGTATGGTTGATATGGTGGATGTCTGGCAAAGCATCACTTATTTTAGGTCGAAGGAAACTGAATAAATTTCCCATTTTGTATTCACAAGAAGGTTTGGAGGTTACCCATAAATATAGGCCTAAGTAATTACAGTTATCTGGCATAATGGAAGAAAGCACGGTATCAGAACAATATGGTTTATCAATTGATAAATAAAACTTTGTAGCGTGGTCGGTGGTTTTTGACATATGTTTCTTGAAATTTAAGCTGTGGGCTGAGAATTGATATATTCGGTATATATCAAGTCTATATTTGACAAAAATGATTTTATTTAACATTAGGCAGATAATATGGGTTATTTTAAATTACGCATGTAACTACACAGTTCTTATCAAAATCTGAAATACCTTCTATTCTTAGAGAGTTGCCTCAATATTTTGTTTGTCGATAATGTTAAAAGTTGGTATAGGAACGACAAAATATCAACCTCAGCAGTCCGTATGCTATCCCTTAAAGTTAGTGTCACTGATCATGTTTTAGGAAGTGGTAGAGGGTTTTACCATCGCCTAGAGCAGATACCACTTACTTTTCTTTATCACAATAGTTCACTTCAGTTTTGGATGTTGTCAGATTAGAGTGCAGTTGCTGGTACATTTTTCAGTAGCTCATTGGTACTAAGTAGCGTTTATTTGGGTCCTTCTGGGGGGAAGTACTAAAATGGCGTCGGGGGCTAAGGGAAGGCGTCGGAGGCTAAGGGAAAGCGTCGGGGGCTAAGGGAAGGCGTCGGGGGCTAAGGGAAGGCGTCGGGGGCTAAGGGAAAGCGTCGGAGGCTAAGGGAAAGCGTCGGGGGCTAAGGGAAAGCGTCGGAGGCTAAGGGAAAGCGTCGGGGGCTTAGGGAAGGCGTCGGTGGCTAAGGGAAAGCGTCGGGAGCTAAGGGAAAGCGTCGGGAGCTAAGGGAAAGCGCCGGGGGCTAAGGGAAAGCGTCGGAGGCTAAGGGAAAGCGTCGGATGCTAAGGGAAAGCGTCGGAGGCTAAGGGAAAGCGTCGGGGGCTAAGGGAAAGCGTCGGAGGCTAAGACAAAGCGTCGGGGGCTAAGGGAAAGCGTCGAAGGCTAAGGGAAAGCGTAGGTGGCTTAGGGAAGGCGTAGGGGGGCTTAGGGAAGGCGTCGGGGGCTAAGGGAAAGCGTCGGGAGCTAAGGGAAAGCGTCGGGGGCTAAGGGAAAGCGTCGGGGGCTAAGGGAAAGCGTCGGGGGCTAAGGGAAAAGCGTCGGGGGCTAAGGAAAAGCGTCGGGGGCTAAGGGAAAGCGTCGGAGGCTAAGGAAATGCGTTGGAGGCTAAGGGAAAGCGTCGGAGGCTAAGAGAAAGCGTCGGGGGCTCAGGGAAAGCGTCAGAGGCTAAGGGAAAGCGTCGGGGGCTAAGGGAAAGCGTCGGAGGCTAAGGGAAAGCGTCGGGGGCTTAGGGAAGGCGTCGGGGGCTAAGGGAAAGCGTCGGGAGCTAAGGGAAAGCGTCGGGGGCTAAGGGAAAGCGCCGGGGGATAAGGGAAAGGCGTCGGGGCTAAGGGAAAGCGTCGGAGGCTAAGGGAAAGCGTCGGGGGCTAAGGGAAAGCGTCGGAGGCTAAGGGAAAGCGTCGGGGGCTTAGGGAAGGCGTCGGGGGCTAAGGGAAAGCGTCGGGAGCTAAGGGAAAGCGTCGGGGGCTAAGGGAAAGCGCCGGGGGCTAAAGGAAAGCGTCGGGGGCTAAGGGAAAGCGTCGGAGGCTAAGGGAAAGCGTCGGGGGCTAAGGGAAAGCGTCGGGGGCTAAGGGGAAAGCGTCGGAGGCTAAGACAAAGCGTCGGGGGCTAAGGGAAAGCGTCGGAGGCTAAGGGAAAGCGTAGGGGGCTTAGGGAAGGCGTATGGGGCTTAGGGAAGGCGTCGGGGGCTAAGGGAAAGCGTCGGGAGCTAAGGGAAAGCGTCGGGGGCTAAGGGAAAGCGTCGGGGGCTAAGGGAAAAGCGTCGGGGGCTAAGGGAAAGCGTCGGAGGCTAAGGAAATGCGTTGGAGGCTAAGGGAAAGCGTCGGAGGCTAAGAGAAAGCGTCGGGGGCTAAGGGAAAGCGTCGGGGGCTAAGGGAAAGCGTCGGGGGCTAAGGAAAAGCGTCGGGGGCTAAGGGAAAGCGTCGGAGGCTAAGGAAATGCGTTGGAGGCTAAGGGAAAGCGTCGGAGGCTAAGAGAAAACGTCGGAGGCTAAGGGAAAGCGTCGGGGGCTAAGGGAAAGCGTCGGAGGCTAAGGGAAAGCGTCGGGGGCTTAGGGAAGGCGTCGGGGGCTAAGGGAAAGCGTCGGGAGCTAAGGGAAAGCGTCGGGGGGCTAAGGGAAAGCGCCGGGGGCTAAGGGAAAGCGTCGGGGGCTAAGGGAAAGCGTCGGAGGCTAAGGGAAAGCGTCGGGGGCTAAGGGAAAGCGTCGGGGGCTAAGGGAAAGCGTCGGAGGCTAAGACAAAGCGTCGGGGGCTAAGGGAAAGCGTCGGAGGCTAAGGGAAAGCGTAGGGGGCTTAGGGAAGGCGTAGGGGGCTTAGGGAAGGCGTCGGGGGCTAAGGTAAAGCGTCGGGAGCTAAGGGAAAGCGTCGGGGGCTAAGGGAAAGCGTCGGGGGCTAAGGGAAAGCGTCGGGGGCTAAGGAAAAGCGTCGGGGGCTAAGGGAAAGCGTCGGAGGCTAAGGAAATGCGTTGGAGGCTAAGGGAAAGCGTCGGAGGCTAAGAGAAAGCGTCGGGGGCTCAGGGAAAGCGTCGGTGGCTATGGGAAAGCGTCGGGGGCTAAGGGAAAGCGTCGAAGGCTATCGGAAAGCGTCGGGGGCTAAGGGAAAGCTCCAGGGACTAAGGGAAAGCGTCGGGGGCTAAATGAAAGCGTCGAAGGCTATCGGAAAGCGTCGGAGGCTAATGGAAAGCGTCGGGGGCTAAGGGAAAGCGTCGGGGGATAAGGGAAAGCGTCGGAGGCTAAGGGAAAGCGTCGGGGGCTAAGGGAAAGCGTCGGAGGGTAAGGGAAAGCGTCGGGAGAGTGAAGATGAAGCCTCATTTGACTTACGATCTAGAGAACTTCTGAAAATATTACAAAATAAGTGTCAAATCGCAACACGGTACGTTGAAAATAGAGAATTTTACCCCTTGTTAAAGATCAAGGTTTGGAAACATTTGAGTCTCTCGGGAGGCCCTTGGACCAATAACAACAACGAGTCTCTCAATCATTCTTTGAAAAGTATGACAGATTGGAAACAGTTGAAAGTTCCGAACCTCCTGAATCAACTGGATAAATTGGTTAAACTCGCAATACGAAGATGTCAAGAAAGCGATGATTGGGAATGGGCCATACGGGCTTGCATTAAACTTTAAAAAATTTGCCGTAGAGCCGTATCAGTGGAAGAGCTGGACCCCAAAACAAAAAGAGAAGCAACTGGAACGTTTTTTAAGCATCGGATTTGTACTATAAAAAAAACAGAACTTTCAAGCGACGGAAAATTTGTTGGCACGAACAATTCCAAGCACTTCGGGAAAAAAGTTGGTCAGAGGAAAAGAGGACTGAACGAAAGATCTTCGTGTAAACGTAAATAGGGATAGAATGACGTTTCCACCTTACGGGAGAGGGAAGCCGAGAGTACAGCTTAACCGCATGACAAATCACGATCTCTCGTGCAGTTACTAGCTCCGGATAGTGCCGGTACTTAATTTCCATTGCATGGATGTGGTTGGTCGAGGAAGCCGTAACCATCGGTTACGTGAACCACCTTGCGCCCGCGAGGCGCCCAGCAATCCTCTCGCACATAGCTATTCCCCGCGGGATTCAAACCCTCGACCGGCGAAGGACAGCCAGCATGCGTATAGCTCAAAGGGCATGGCGCTTCACCGAGTGAGCTAACCAGGCTAGCAATAGTAGTGATGTTGTTGTCGAATTTTTTGGTTTGTTTAGGTTGGCTTTCTTGAGTATACTTCATCCTTGTTTATTGTAAAAAATGTTAACTAGTTTCGTACTAAATTATTGTTCATACATGAGTATGAAAGGACTAAGCTGCCGGCTCCATGTTATTTGACTCTGAATACGTTGAATCTGAGATAGCACACTTTATGTCAAATTTTCCTTCCTCAAATAATTTCTTTATCATAATAAAAGTATGGTATTTCATTGACATGTGTTCTTACACGATACACGTCCCGCTAGCTTTCAAATGGGGAAGTACAAAATGTTCAGTTCAAGGCATTTGGTGTACCCTAATTTGAAGATTCGGAAACACTTATTATGTGTTGTGTGTGTTTTTTCGAATTTCCGTTCAAGCCGTGAATTGGTGTGTTTGGAATGATTTTAAGGTAGTTTTGAGCCCTTTTCTGTGTTTTCTGACACAAAAATCTATTTTAATATACTTGAACGTTTTTCCTGTACTCTTTAAGGTTTAAGGTTTTTTTTGAAATTTCGCCCGAGTCTCTGATACTTCAAGGCTGTTCTTTTAGGTATCAAGAGAGGTATTCTTATTTAACATTAGTATAATATTTGCACTATCTCTGAACCTATGCCAAGTCTTTAATATAGAAATCAATCTTGTCCCGTAGTGTCAAATCGTCCCCGTAGTGCTACGCATCAAGATTCGCAATTTCTCATATTTTCAGCGAGTTTTTCAAATTCTTGTTAAAAAATTTTTTTGTCATATGCCATGCTGAATTTGACCATATCTAGTGCAGTAATTCTACTCAAAACACATGCTCTATTATTCAGTTCAGCACTCATTGCATTTTTCAATCAACGACCCATATTTCCTTCCCTGTCAAGACAACATGATCACATGCGATGCTTCTTACCTCGTCGAGAGCCACAGTAAATAATATTCAGGCCGACTGTGGAACACTGACTGCATATGCTCATGGCAATTGCTTTAAATCGGAGAAGAGATTAATGTTGAATGAATGAATTTATTTCGTCTCATAGGTATATATAAATATATATATCGCATGCATGTTGTAAAAAGATAAGGTTGTCGTGAAAATTATGGTGACTTGTGGGCCGAATTGTTACTAGTGGCCAGCCTCATGTGACACCGATATTTCTTATTTACGATTACATCCCTGTGTAGTACAAAAGGCCCAGATATATGTGTCATGTGCGGATAGAATCATTTATTTATCAGTCGTCTCTCAGCAGCAATTGGATTCGAATTATTGCCTTTGGATGGAGAGCATACCCGCTCTTCAGTTTTGCGTAATGACGACAACGTCTTATTGTTTCGCATAGATTAAATTAAAAAGTACCACTAAACCCAATTTGGTTGCAATAAGTTAATAAAAAGCTGTAAGTTCTGTAGACTTACTTTACCATGTGATAAACCTGGTTTGTTACGAGTAACTTTTTATAGCTCAGTGGCAAACGTACATATATTAATCTTCTCACTATTTTTCAAACTTATTATAAAAGTAGGGTATGTTTTTTATATTTAATAAGCTTTCACACTTTACACAGATTTGCATTCTCTATTGTATAAATCACGGTTCCAATCATGCTCTGTTATGCATTATTTGCTAAATTAATAAAAATATTTCAAATTGTCTGCTCATTCTAGTTCATTACAATGGTAATAAAAATCGTAGTTACCCTAATTTCGTTCAGAGTTCATATGACAACACATGCTTCGCGTGACATTATCCCAAAAAATTCATGAGGAAAAACTGATGTAAATGCACACATTTCAATGATATGTAAAATATTGGTAATATATGCTCAAAACATCCTAAAAACTGAAGAAGAGAAGCCAGTAGTAGCAGTAGAGTTTATTTACCAACATGCGAAAAACAATAAACACAATCTAACAATACCAAAATAACAAATTGTAAAATCGCATATTCAATAACAAGTGGAGGAGGCACAGAGAAAGGCTAAGGGAAAGCGTCGGGGGCTAAGGGAAAGCGCCGGGGGCTAAGGGAAAGCGTCGGGGGCTAAGGGAAAGCGTCGGAGGCTAAGGGAAAGCGTCGGGGGCTAAGGGAAAGCGTCGGGGGCTAAGGGAAAGCGTCGGAGGCTAAGACAAAGCGTCGGGGGCTAAGGGAAAAGCGTCGGAGGCTAAGGGAAAGCGTAGGGGGCTTAGGGAAGGGCGTAGGGGGCTTAGGGAAGGCGTCGGGGGCTAAGGTAAAGCGTCGGGAGCTAAGGGAAAGCGTCGGGGGCTAAGGGAAAGCGTCGGGGGCTAAGGGAAAGCGTCGGGGGCTAAGGAAAAGCGTCGGGGGCTAAGGGAAAGCGTCGGAGGCTAAGGAAATGCGTTGGAGGCTAAGGGAAAGCGTCGGAGGCTAAGAGAAAGCGTCGGGGGCTCAGGGAAAGCGTCGGTGGCTATGGGAAAGCGTCGGGGCTAAGGGAAAGCGTCGAAGGCTATCGGAAAGCGTCGGGGGGCTAAGGGAAAAGCTCCAGGGACTAAGGGAAAGCGTCGGGGGGCTAAATGAAAGCGTCGAAGGCTATCGGAAAGCGTCGGAGGCTAATGGAAAGCGTCGGGGGCTAAGGGAAAGCGTCGGGGGATAAGGGAAAGCGTCGGAGGGTAAGGGAAAGCGTCGGGGGCTAAGGGAAAGCGTCGGAGGGTAAGGGAAAGCGTCGGGAGAGTGAAGATGAAGCCTCATTTGACTTACGATCTAGAGAACTTCTGAAAATATTACAAAATAAGTGTCAAATCGCAACACGGTACGTTGAAAATAGAATTTTACCCTTGTTAAAGATCAAGGTTTGGAAACATTTGAGTCTCTCGGGAGGCCCTTGGACCAATAACAACAACGAGTCTCTCAATCATTCTTTGAAAAGTATGACAGATTGGAAACAGTTGAAAGTTCCGAACCTCCTGAATCAACTGGATAAATTGGTTAACTCGCAATACGAAGATGTCAAGAAAGCGATGATTGGGAATGGGCCATACGGGCTTGCATTAAACTTTAAAAAATTTGCCGTAGAGCCGTATCAGTGGAAGAGCTGGACCCCAAAACAAAAAGAGAAGCAACTGGAACGTTTTTTTAAGCATCGGATTTGTACTATAAAAAAAACAGAACTTTCAAGCGACGGAAAATTGTTGGCACGAACAATTCCAAGCACTTCGGGAAAAAAGTTGGTCAGAGGAAAAGAGGACTGAACGAAAGATCTTCGTGTAAACGTAAATAGGGATAGAATGACATTTCCACCTTACGGGAGAGGGAAGCCGAGAGTACAGCTTAACCGCATGACAAATCACGATCTCTCGTGCAGTTACTAGCTCCGGATAGTGCCGGTACTTAATTTCCATTGCATGGATGTGGTTGGTCGAGGAAGCCGTAACCATCGGTTACGTGAACCACCTTGCGCCCGCGAGGCGCCCAGCAATCCTCTCGCACATAGCTATTCCCCGCGGGATTCAAACCCTCGACCGGCGAAGGACAGCCAGCATGCGTATAGCTCAAAGGGCATGGCGCTTCACCGAGTGAGCTAACCAGGCTAGCAATAGTAGTGATGTTGTTGTCGAATTTTTTGGTTTGTTTAGGTTGGCTTTCTTGAGTATACTTCATCCTTGTTTATTGTAAAAAATGTTAACTAGTTTCGTACTAAATTATTGTTCATACATGAGTATGAAAGGACTAAGCTGCCGGCTCCATGTTATTTGACTCTGAATACGTTGAATCTGAGATAGCACACTTTATGTCAAATTTTCCTTCCTCAAATAATTTCTTTATCATAATAAAAGTATGGTATTTCATTGACATGTGTTCTTACACGATACACGTCCCGCTAGCTTTCAAATGGGGAAGTACAAAATGTTCAGTTCAAGGCATTTGGTGTACCCTAATTTGAAGATTCGGAAACACTTATTATGTGTGTGTGTTTCGAATTTCCGTTCAAGCCGTGAATTGGTGTGTTTGGAATGATTTTAAGGTAGTTTTGAGCCCTTTTCTGTGTTTTCTGACACAAAAATCTATTTTAATATACTTGAACGTTTTTCCTGTACTCTTTAAGGTTTAAGGTTTTTTTTGAAATTTCGCCCGAGTCTCTGATACTTCAAGGCTGTTCTTTTAGGTAGCAAGAGAGGTATTCTTATTTAACATTAGTATAATATTTGCACTATCTCTGAACCTATGCCAAGTCTTTAATATAGAAATCAATCTTGTCCCGTAGTGTCAAATCGTCCCCGTAGTGCTACGCATCAAGATTCGCAATTTCTCATATTTTCAGCGAGTTTTTCAAATTCTTGTTAAAAAATTTTTGTCATATGCCATGCTGAATTTGACCATATCTAGTGCAGTAATTCTACTCAAAACACATGCTCTATTATTCAGTTCAGCACTCATTGCATTTTTCAATCAACGACCCATATTTCCTTCCCTGTCAAGACAACATGATCACATGCGATGCTTCTTACCTCGTCGAGAGCCACAGTAAATAATATTCAGGCCGACTGTGGAACACTGACTGCATATGCTCATGGCAATTGCTTTAAATCGGAGAAGAGATTAATGTTGAATGAATGAATTTATTTCGTCTCATAGGTATATATAAATATATATATCGCATGCATGTTGTAAAAGATAAGGTTGTCGTGAAAATTTATGGTGACTTGTGGGCCGAATTGTTACTAGTGGCCAGCCTCATGTGACACCGATATTCTTATTTACGATTACATCCCTGTGTAGTACAAAAGGCCCAGATATATGTGTCATGTGCGGATAGAATCATTTATTTATCAGTCGTCTCTCAGCAGCAATTGGATTCGAATTATTGCCTTTGGATGGAGAGCATACCCGCTCTTCAGTTTTGCGTAATGACGACAACGTCTTATTGTTTCGCATAGATTAAATTAAAAAGTACCACTAAACCCAATTTGGTTGCAATAAGTTAATAAAAAGCTGTAAGTTCTGTAGACTTACTTTACCATGTGATAAACCTGGTTTGTTACGAGTAACTTTTTATAGCTCAGTGGCAAACGTACATATATTAATCTTCTCACTATTTTTCAAACTTATTATAAAAGTAGGGTATGTTTTTATATTTAATAAGCTTTCACACTTTACACAGATTTGCATTCTCTATTGTATAAATCACGGTTCCAATCATGCTCTGTTATGCATTATTTGCTAAATTAATAAAAATATTTCAAATTGTCTGCTCATTCTAGTTCATTACAATGGTAATAAAAATCGTAGTTACCCTAATTTCGTTCAGAGTTCATATGACAACACATACTTCGCGTGACATTATCCCAAAAAATTCATGAGGAAAAACTGATGTAAATGCACACATTTCAATGATATGTAAAATATTGGTAATATATGCTCAAAACATCCTAAAAACTGAAGAAGAGAAGCCAGTAGTAGCAGTAGAGTTTATTTACCAACATGCGAAAAACAATAAACACAATCTAACAATACCAAAATAACAAATTGTAAAATCGCATATTCAATAACAAGTGGAGGAGGCACAGAGAAAGGCTTATCTAGCTGCGACACCTTTGAATGGCTCGATACTATAAGGGAGTTTTGACAAAAGATATTTTCGTTTTCAAAAAACAAAAAGTGTTGAGAAAAAAAATAATAAAAAGTCTTTAAGAGGTGCGGAAAATATGCTTTAGACTTATCGGAAAATAGTGTCGAAAACCAATGACTTACCGTGGATTTTTATGTTGAGATAGAGATGAGATATAATATGAAATACTACCAATGTGGTAGGAAAATTGCATCCAGTGGTGTCACAGAAGTTCAGGAGTAATTTCACAAGACCAAAATTTTTTTCCACTCAAAAGTTTCGCAGGATGTTACTGTGATCAATTAGGAAAACAGGTAAAAAAAAGGTTTCAATCTAAAAGTTTCGGAAATTATCAAATGTCAGTAAAAATGACTCGCAGTGTCAGTGGGAATGACTTTTAGCAACCAATCTCCCCACTACCCCGCGGCGCTTTTCATTAGACCTCCATCTGGCCCTCGGGTCCTCCACGATAGTCCTTAGGTCATCCACGCTTCCGCGTAGACCACCACGTTTCCCCTAGCATTCCCCGCTTCCTCTTATCCCTTTAAGCCTTCCTTTAGACCCCCACGCCTTCCCCTTATCCCTTGACGATTTTCTTTAACTCACTAGGCTTTTTCTTATACCACGACGCTTCGCTTTAGTCCCCGAAGCTTCCTTATGCCGCCGAAGGTATCCTTTAGCCCCCAACGCTTCTCCCTCAGCCTCCTGTTAGGCCCCGACGCTTTCCCTTAGCCTCCGACGCTTTCCCTTAGCCCCCGACGCTTTCCCTTAGCCCCCGACACTTTCCCTTAGCCCCCGACGCTTTCCCTTAGCCCCCGACGCTTTCCCTTAGCCTCCGACGCTTTCCCTTAGCATCCGACGCTTTCCCTTAGCCTCCGACGCTTTCCCTTAGCCCCCGACGCTTTCCCTTAGCCTCCGACGCTTTTCCCTTAGCCCCCGACGCTTTCCCTTAGCCCCCGACGCTTTCCCCTTAGCCCCCGACGCTTTCCCTTAGCCCCCGACGCTTTCCCTTAGCCCCCGACGCTTTCCCTTAGCCCCCGACGCTTTCCCTTAGCCCCCGACGCTTTCCCTTAGCTCCCGACGCTTTCCCTTAGCCCCCGACGCCTTCCCTAAGCCCCCTACGCCTTCCCTAAGCCCCTACGCTTTCCCTTAGCCTCCGACGCTTTCCCTTAGCCCCCGACGCTCTGTCTTAGCCTCCGACGCTTTCCCTTAGCCCCCGACGCTTTCCCTTAGCCTCCGACGCTTTCCCTTAGCATCCGACGCTTTCCCTTAGCCTCCGACGCTTTCCCTTAGCCCCCGACGTTTTCCCTTAGCCTCCGACGCTTTCCCTTAGCCCCCGACGCTTTCCCTTAGCCCCCGACGCTTTCCCTTAGCCCCCGACGCTTTCCCTTAGCTTCCGACGCTTTCCCTTAGCCCCCGACGATTTCCCTTAGCCTCCGACGCTTTCCCTTAGCCCCCGACGCTTTCCCTTAGCCCCCGACGCTTTCCCTTAGCCCCCGACGCTTTCCCTTAGCCCCCGACGCTTTCCCTTAGCCTCCGACGCTTTCCCTTAGCCCCCGACGCTTTCCCTTAGCCCTCCACGCGCCCGACGCCCTCCACGCGCCCGACGACAATTTAGTACCACCGCCTTCTGGGCACTGCTTCCCGTCTTGCTGAGAGTGAATTTCAGTAAAAAAAAACTCAGCATGGATCGAGGAATGGGTTTCATACTCTTTACTGGTTACCGGTAGTTGAAAACTTAAATTATAACTTCTCCGCTATATTATTTCCTCTCCTGCAGGATAAAAATGATACCGTATCTTCAATCAACCAATTTCTTTTCAAGAGAATGCAGCAAAACGGCAGTAACAATTATGGGTCAGAGGCGAGTCTCTAAAATTTTGAAGGGGTACCTACCGGTAATTTTCATCTGGTTGTTTTTCGTTTAAAATATTTCTAGGCTACCCTTTCGGTACTGTGTCATGAGTTTATATTTTTGTTTGTCCATGTTTTGGTAAAAAGCTTGATAGAATCGCAACCCACACTGTACACAGGCACAAAAGAAGAGAACAAATTACAGACCGAACCGCAAGTCAATAACAGTCGTATTTCCGGCTTCCCTCTATTAACAGAAAATATATAGGCATGTAGTTGTAGGTATACTCTGTACTCTATGTGATTAGAGGTGCTGAATAAACCTCATTTCTATTGATCACGCAAAAAAGTCTATCGATAAAAATCACCAGCGCGTAACCTCAATATCAACCAATCATGTCCGTGCGCGCTGCTCTTTGAACGAATTATCCACAGAGTCGGGAGTTGTTTATACCTTTATGGTTATGGGTTCAGGGATTTTGCGATTTCTATCCTGAGTTTGAGACATTAAGTTATAGGCCGTGATTTCTTTGTCCTATATACCGTGTTGTCTGGTTGTATAGTCGATTAAGCATTGTCATCTCAGATCTGGACATGCCACCTATCAATTTGAGGACGTTGAAACGGAGCGAATTGCAGAAGTTAGCTAAAGAACATGGAGTCAAAGCAAATATAAAGGTAAAGTTACGGTAATTTTTTTTTTTTTGCTAAACGGTAAATTTTTGCCCAATACTAATATTTTCTCTTTTCTATAGGCACTAAGCCCCTACTCTGTACTTGTAAACAAAAAATGACCTTAATGAATTGTGAACGCTTTTTTACTTTCGAAAGTACACAGTCAGCAGTACTGAGTAGCCTACAGGGATGTCTGAATACCGTACAGAATATGATATATTTTCATTGTATACACTGTACAGTATAGGTGGTGGTCAAATTGTACCTGTACAGAGTATAAAACTCTATTAAGAGTGATTGTTCAATTCGAACTCTTACTGAATGTTTTCAGAAACTTAGCCTATACTCAGTACCGTACTGGTGTAACGTTACTTGTTAACAAATTTTGGGTCTCATGAAGTTTATGAGATTTGGGCGTTGGCAGGGCATATCTCATTGTGGTACCGGTACAGCATAGTTAAGCTAAAGATAACTTACATTTAATTCCCTTTTCGCCAGTCTTTAAAAGCTTCGTATACTTCATGCTCGAAGAATACTCCAGACTAGTAATGATGATTGGAATGACTGCATGGTTTCACCAGATAGGTTAGCATCGCATAACTAACATTGTGGCTGATATTGGGAGTTTTTTCTTCCTTGGGTCATGAATAAAAGGTATAAAATATTTACCCACAATGCTGAATGTTTAAATATCTGGTTATTTGAAAAAATATGTCCCGTATAACATATTTGAAAAAATTGGGGAAGGTGTCCAGTGATAAAAACTCAATACAATAGTGACATCATGAAGGCCCTTAACAACATTGTCATGTGACATCCATTATCAGATTAATTAGTGTAATGTCACAAGTTAAGTTTATGTGACCTCTTATTTCTCCAGTTTTGACTTCATTTTCGAATGTTGGTAGTAATGATATTTGGAATATTGAATAGTATTCGAAAATTGCTGTATAAATGAAACAATGGTTTAACAGTCAAGATAAACAAAATTGCTCATATTTAACAATATTTTGCAGCAGAGAAATGATTGGCATATAATGCTATACAGCAAAATAGATCAGTTTGAAAAATAAACAAAAAAGTTAAAATTACTTTGAATCAGAACTGAATTTTAGAACACCTCGCTATTTGAATAAGGATATATATGCAGGGTGCCACATTCCCCCTCTTGTTGTCCTAAAACTTTTGGTTTAACTTATAATGATGTACAATAAAAACTTTATTTAAAAAAAAATTCTGCCCGCCCATTATTATGGCATAATAAGACTACAGAAATTTTTCAAACAATGCTATAATTTGTACGGTAAAGGAAAAAAGAGTGATTTGTTAAACAGTATTTGTATTGTCATTTGTCCTGTGACGTGTCTTACTGTCCCATACAACCTAATCTATTTTTTGTTTATACATTCCCATAGTGACAGAATAAGTACCTTTTTTAGAGTAGTCTTGAACATAAATTTCTGTTCTATTTCCTGCCACCAACAAAATTGGAATATACACAGATTGTCAAATTAGACGGATTTAAATTTTGGAAATCTCCCGAAAAAATCGTATTCCACAAGTGTGTGCCCTGTATGACATGATTCATTTTCAGGGAAAATGAAATCCCGCCGGTCCAAGGAAAAACCAAACATATAAGTTTGTTTTTTACACTATTAACATCCCTTATGATGGTATGTTTAAAAAAAACCTGCGACTGTATCATATTAGAAATTTCAAGAAGTTTGTTTCTGGATGTCCCATACGATAGTCATGGATTCGCCCAGTGGTAAATAATTATGTTCTGTGTTGTATAATAGGTTACATCGTTTCTTAAACGATTCTATTGAGTAGAAAATTCTATGCAAGATTTTTGTGTGCTTTGTACGTCTAACGTAGTCCTGATAGGCACGATTTTTGAGTATAAATATATGCAGGTAGTATATTGTAGCTCATGCATGGAATAACATGGCTGTACGTACACATTAATAAGTGATTACATGATGTATTGCTAATCTAATCCATTTTACAGAATGATGGAATAATTTCTGCATTGGAATCAATATTTAGTGTAGAGAAAGAAAATAAGAAAACTCCAAATACTTCATTTTCAGCACCAACAGAAACGCCAGTTGATGAGGTATGAAAATACAATGATATTTTTTTATAATCCATCATGTGAGTGAATAACCCTGAACAAGGCCGCGTAGCAGCAGCCACTCATAGGCGAACAAGATTAGTAAAATTGCAAAGTTATGAACTTCCCAATGGGGCCAAGCGTACCTAAGTTATTACACCCTGGGTTGAGTGGTGTACAATAATTAATGAGTCGGACTTGAACTTGAAATATTCAGCCTATGATGCTAACATATATCGAGAGCAAGTGGATTGGATAATTTTACTAGTTCTAATTCCAACTGAAAAAATTTTTCATCAGAAGAAAATTATTATATATATATATACATCACACAGGTGATGCATCACAAACAAAGAGATAAAATATGTGAGTGTTCAATTAAATTTCAAATTGTTAGAGAATACATGGTCAAAAAATCATAATTTTGCACAAAGTTTTCTCATAAGACTTATTCATTTCAGTTCCCAACCCCCCCAATTGACAGTTCTAATGATTTGATGTCAATCAAACCACCCTGGAATAACAGTGATTTGATGGGCTTTGTGAGTATATTATCTTTTATTCTGTTGCTTGAAAAGAAACCAGCATGCATTAACAACAGCATGCATTAACAAAATATCTTGACTCTATCTCAGCCACTTCAAGTAGGAATGGATAACTCAGAATACTTCACTATTTCAAAATCATTCCGGAATACCAGAATTGAATCCAGAATATTGATTCCTATTTTAAATTCACAATAACACAGTAAAATATTGCATTAAAATGTGCAATGGGCAATAAAATCTTGCTCAACATAAAACACTTGAAATAATGCACGAAATTCGACCCCAGTAATACGATTATACATTCATAAAAACTGCAAAATGCATTGTATCCAATTTCTCAGCTAACGCAATTCAGCAGCCCAACTTAAGACCAAAATACTGCTTATGAAAGCATCTATAAATTTCACAAAAACAAAGGAATGCTATTTCAAGTGTAGATCATGCTTGGTCTAAATTTTTTATGAACAATTCAAAGGATTCAACCCCTGAGCAAGATGGTGTAAATGATGAGTCTATGGGAAAAGAATCTGAAACTGAAGGAAGAACAAGGGGTTCATCTGGAAATACGGTAAATCTCTTCATCCTTGTATGCAAGGGTGGCAGTACGGTATGGTACGGTACGAATTTTTTATCGTATTTCAAACCAGCAAAATAATTTCGTACTGAACTTCGTACCATACCTTTGGCATGAAGCAATATTTAGCATATTAGCAGCATTGTGTCGCCACAAGAAATTCTCTCTCGACAAAAGAATGTTTGCTGTGCACCACACATGGTTTTGTGCGGTCTCATTCGAAGGCATGGTTATAAGAACATTATCATTATGTATTTTCGCATCTGGTATTTCCGGTGCAGTTAAAGTTCTCTTCACATTACTGAATAATGCTATTTATTTTTTCATACCACACAGACGTATTCCCGACATGCCTCATTGTCTATATCGTACTTGGGCTGTTTTTTTTTTACAAAATATATCTCCTAATTGAGATGAGTTTCATGCGACTGCGGTAAAACCGATATACGACATAGGTCATATAATCAGCTCAAGTGAATCAGTTGCATTTTTATTACCATACCTGCGTCGCTTTTAATCATTTTAAAATTGCCCTTTAGTTTTAAAATTCTTTGATAGACACAATTTATATCATTAGCGCCCCGTTATGAAATGTCATAGATGTTAAATGAATTTTTTTTTTTTTTTTGAATTCTTTATAGAAGAATCAAGTGTACTGCGAAGGTACGAAAAAGAGTATGGTACGAAATAAATACCGAACTTCGTATCATACTATCGTACCGGAAAATTCAATCGTACCGTACCGAACTTCATACCGTATCGTACTACCAGCCCTGCTTGTATGTCCTTACATACAGCGCAGTTATATATATCTCTTGATTGTATGTTGCAAAGCTTGCGTACACAATTTTATGGAACTAGATGGAAATGTCACTATATGAAAGATCTATTATTCTGCAATTAGTTAGTAATTGAATTTTATTTACTTTCCCATATTTTCTGAATTGAAGTTTATTGTGAAACTTGTGGTATGTTATAAATGGCAGGATTTTGTTGCAATATAAAACAACCTGTAATAAAAACCGGTAATTTTTATTAACTAAAATCTCAAAACATAATTGTATCAAATTCTAGTGATTGTGAATGGAGTAAATTTGAACATTTTGAATTCAATTTTTTTCTTTTTTCCTAAAACACTTCATCATCTTTTCCTGCTGCATTATACAATGTTTTTTTTTTGCATCCTTCCTGTTGAAAATGTTGGTCACTAATTCTTTTTTCCCTTGATACCAACATTACTTTTAGTCTGTCTCACCAAAATAAAATTTGGTTGTTTTTACCGTAGTATTGAGTGAATCAAAATTCTTGTTGCAGACCCCTCAGATGAAAAATAATTTCGGAAAAACAGCAGCAAAAAAACTTTCAGCATTGAAAAAGTGAAAACAAAACCAAGAAGAGGTCGCCCAAGAAAACGTTCGTCTGCAGAAAAAAATACAGCCAAAGCTGCGAAGAGACGTTCAACTAATGCTAATGAAATCATTCAGGTTATTTCTATTCTCTATTCGTATTGTCCGGAAGACCAGTGATGCAATTCTTGGCTATTTCACTACTGACATTGCCCAGCTGGATACTTAACAAATAGCTGTAACATACAATGCACACACAGCCGTTAGAAAGGTCAGCGCCTCGTGTTGGTTGTGAGCCCCCTGATTGGTTCATAGATGAGCAATAGCAAATAATTTTAAAACCTCCAAAATGGTTCAAGACATTCCACTTGTCTTAAGTTGTGCAGAATAATAATCAGCACGAACACCAAAAGATCAAAAACTAGTTTAGTTATCTTGAGGAAATGAAATATCTTTTTATTTTGCATTGCTCAGTAAATGATCTAAACCCAAATATTTTGTTATAAGATTTATGAATGGATAAAATATACTCAACTCAAGGAACAATACCATCCTGTTGGTATGTCCAGTTTAAATCTTTTATCCACGATCATATCCAACGATACAGACTAAAAAGTTACGCCGAAGTAGTTCAACAACCAAACAAGAATCTGATGACGAGAAAAATGACACAATTGATGAAAATATGCAGAAAGAAATTATGGAAGAAATCAGGAAGAAAATCGAAGCGACAGGTTTATACTTACTTTGCATTTGCTCTGAAGTAAAAATATTTGCTATTTGGAAACCGAATTTTAGTACATCTCCAATGCGCTTTGGAATTGCTGTCATATTGCATTTCACTGTCTACTAGTGAAAATAATGAATGCCTTGTTGCACACTTACATAAATTTTCTTTTTCTAAATGGTTGTGATTTGAATGTGAGCTTACTTAAAATATCTTTTCTTGCATTTTATTTTGCTAAAATTCACTCCCAAGGTTGCATAACACCAGAGGAGTTATAAACTAGCAACCACAATGGCAAAACTATATGCCTCTTTTAGCAGTCTCCTAAGGAATGTGGGAATTTACGTTATGGGCCTATTTAAAGTCTTTATCTATCCTAGGGCGTTACATTAAGGGGTTTCAAAAAAATGAAATTTTAGAAAAGATATTATCTAGTACTCTGTGAAAAGGAGCTGTTAGGTTAAAAACAGCACACAGAAAATGTCAGCTCATATGAAAAAGATGTTGAGCAGGTCGGTTGTTTGAAATTTTGTGTTTCAAGTTAAATCCAGCAACGGCGAAAGATCTTAGATTTAAATTAGTAATTTAAATATTTTATCTGTTTTGTACAGAAATAAATAAACAACAATGCAATTTTGCCAGGCATTATTCACTGGTGGATAGTGCCACCAGACTGGCAGAATGTCAGCTACTCAGACACCCAAAGAAAAAAATGTTCTGGCAGAAGAAATTTGAGCGAATGGGCATTTCAGAATATATCATCTCTTGATAGAAGATAAAAATCTCTCTTTTTGAGTTATCTGTCTAGTAGCGCTCAAACTAGAAAAGGGTTCATAATATCATTCGTTAAATGACAGTGTTAAATGGGAATAGTTTTGAAGACTTCTGTCCATCTGGGGTAAAATAATAAAAAACATTTAAGATACTTGAAGAAAAACTAGCTTCTGTCTTCCTGGTGCACTGAGGTTAGATGCTTGACACAATAAATTTTCAACTTCCATCCAGGTGAGAAAAAAACAAGGAAGTCAAGTGAAATTGACTCTTTCGCCAGTAGAATCCCTAGATTCACAGCATCTGGTGTCATAATTGGAACAAGTAAGGCAGTCACACCGGGAAATAAAGACTGGAACAAACTTCATAACAAGTAAATATCAGTTTGATATGGTTATTTTTTAGCTAGGAATATCTTTTATGAAAAAAGAGAATGGTATGCCTATGGAAATAAGTTTTAATTTGGTACTCAAAATTAATTCTTTTTGTGAATAAACACTTGGCAGATTTTATTCGTAACGTTGATCATGCATGATGATTTTTCTGCACAATACCTAAATATGCTCACAAAATAGATCGATGTATCTGAAATCAAGGATTCTGCATATCAGATTTTCAATATCCATTCACGCAAAATTCTTGTAACATACCTCAATTATGGCTATGCTCATCGTGACTGTTCGACATTTTCCAGAAAGTTTGAAAAACTCGAATCAATTGATGATTATGAACGTCGGAAGAGAGAGAGAGCAGAGAGATTGCTTGGCTCGAACAAGAAAAATAACATAACTCTCAGTAGGTTGGCTCAACCGATGAAAAGGGTAAGACTTGATTCTTTAGAATAGAATTACAAAATGGTGTCTAATTATAGATTATTTTTAAAAAGTGTAGGCTCTCAGGTATAATCCAGTTAACAGTATGTGGGTAATTGTGAACAACCTTTGCAATATTACAGCAATTTAAAATGTAAACCTATGCTGATTGAGATTAATGAAGAACATCCCATTGGAATATATTTAAGTGTACACCACTAGAAGTACGTGAAGTGTTTGGATCAATATTAATTTAATTGAAAAACACAAACACAATCAAAACTAAAGAAATGGAAACCAAATTAATATCAAAAATAAAGATTATTGGTAAAATTTTATACTCCCAGTATCACAAATCCAGTGAACAAAAACCCCTTTTCTCTGCTTTGTGGATTCAAAATAGTTGTAAAAAATGATTAAAAAGAGATTATGTAGATCTTCATTTTGGTTGTTCACATAGTGTTCCATTTATGTACTCACTGCATAGACTCTTGTACTGTTCACCAGCGTTGTGGCAGAACCTTGTTAGACACACAACTGAGTGATTCAAAAAGATTCACAATCATCAATATTGCTGTTGATTTGCAGTGTTGATGATATTGAGGCGTTGATGGATGATATTGAAATATGACACATGAAAGTCAATATTTTCTTCTGATGTCAGCTGTATTTTCCTAGGGTTTTGAGTAGGGCTAGACAATTCGATTCTTTGGGTCGAATCGATTCGAAGTAAAAATTATTCGAATCAATCGTGAATCGTTCATAGGAACAAAAACTTGCTAAACGAACTAGAATTTTCTTTTTTTAACAACAAAATGCAATCAATTTTGGTCAAGTTTGTAATACTAAAAATGGGATTTTTATTATTTACATAGAAGTTATGCATCGATATGATTCGAAAAAATTATCCGAATATCGAATCAGATTCGAATTCTAAATGATTCAGTTCTAAGTGCATCAGGTGGTATCTGCATGGCTAAAACCACTACCACTTCTTCTTTTTAGAGTGGACCGAAAATTCTCAAACCTGTTGTCAGGAAAGGTCGCCCAAAACCTACATTTATGTCACCTGCTGTAGAAAGAGGAATTCGGCCTGCTCTAAAAACACCAAGATCAATAATGAAAGATTCAAAAACTGAAAATAAAACCGGGAGTCAACTGAAGACACCAAAAGTTTGTATATTTTAGACTAACCTTATGGCATTGTTGATACCAAAGTGATAGATACCCTATTACTTTTTGGGGAGCGGGGTCGATCGAAACGCTTCAAAACCACCAACAGTGCTATTTCATAACAGTATAGAAGATTTTTAAAGCTTTTTTTTCGTGAATTGTCTGTCTAGTAGCAACCAAACTATAGGAAAAGGTTAATAATAGTATTCATGAAATTACAGTGTTGAATGTGGATGGTTTTGAAGCTTTTTGTCCATCTTGGGCGTAAGTGAACAAAACATTTAAGATAGCCAAAGAAAAACTAGATTTTGTCTTCCCGGTGCACTGAACTTTTTACTAGACAGACACACAAAGTTTGGAGATATCTTAAAAGTCAGCTAATGACAAAATATAGACATTTGATGCAATATTGCATCAAACTTGAAAGTTTTATGCAATATGACACGAAATGCATCACTAAAGGTGTCACAGGAAACCCACATTGCAAAGATTAATGCGATATGGTATTTTGGAAAATCGATACCAGAATATAAAGTCATAGCGACTTGCTGCTTAGCTCTAACATATCCTGGCGTTCGAGGGATAATGAAGACAAGCTAAATAACAAAATTTCCGTTTTCCTAAAACAGTTGGAGGTGCAGTTACTTTTTTAATTAAATTTTACATCAGATTTACAGTAAGCTACAATTTTGAATTAGCAAAATTTGGAGCAGCAACTGAGAAGAACTATGTTACCTATTGATCACCGATATACAAAGAGTGACATCTGTTAAAAATCTCTGTATCTCTAACAGGAGACATTCTTTATATAATGGACCTATCATTGCATCTCTAGCATGCGAGATTTGAAGATGACAAAAAGCGCCTGCTAGTCAATCATATGTCCAAAATAGCTTGAGCCCCAATTAAATATGCCTGATTTCACACATCTACGCACCATGAAAATTAGTCAATTCATTTTTGTAGCAGAATTTCAATGTCTTTGCAATAAATATTTTGAAAATGAATTTGAATACGAGGCATCAAGATCAAATACGATTGAATTAATGAATATACTATTCATTAAAAATATGCTTCATTCACTGGAAAATTTGAAACAACTATACTATTCAGAGATAAGAAATTTCTGCAAATTTGTGTCAATTTATAAGCCATCAGGGCTGTGAAGTTAAGTCTTTTGGAAATCTTTTAGTCAAATTTGTTGGTAGCATGTTTCCGACTTTGACTTGCCTTCATAGGTACTCTTCTTTATGTCATTTTTATTTTCTAGAGAAACAACACCTCCATCTTTAAACCAACCGTTACTTCGACAAACAAAATGAATTTAAATTTTGCAGAGAAATCCGCTAAAGTTGCAACACCCAAGAGAGTTACAATTGTTTCAGGTACAGACACCACAACACCAGGAATATTTTTTATGATATTTCCATAAAAAATATGTTGTATATCGATGTATCGCAGTCAGAATAACTGTTTTAATGTGACCCTCTGATCTTGGAATTTCTTCATTTTCCTCAGCGTCATTGTATTTATCACCTTGGTTGTACTTTTAGAAGATGGATACTAGATATGTTAATAGAATAATCTGTTCTAGTTGTAGAATTTTACTAAAAATTTCAGGAGAATCAAAATGTCTCTTTTTGATGCATCAGAAATAAATATGTCAAAAGCATGCATTATGGTCCAAATGGCACACCCAGCAGAAAGGTGGTAAGGGATAACACAATAAATGTATTTTGATGAAACAAGATGTCTCTTCCCTATGATGCTGTAAAGATGATTGCTCTTTATTGCAACTATTTGATATTTATTTCATTATAAACGATTTTGGAGATTTTGATGCTTACATATTTTTATTCAAGTTTGCTTGAAGTAAGCGCTTTGATGTACTAAAATTGAGTGTTTTGCAATCCTGACAGATATAGTCTGTTCATAGGATTTAAAACAACAAATGTGCGCTGATTGACAATGACGAATTCTGTGGTGCATATTTTAAGCATTATTAAGGCCGCACGCAATGCACATTTTTTCCAGGTTTATTTTATTTTACGCTTTCGTTTTAGGCATTTGTTCTTCATAGGTATGTGAATACGATTAACACAAAGTAATGCAGGCATATATTGTCTTTTTTATTTTGTACCCAAAACGAAACACAATACATCGGTAAGGCAGCTTCACGTTTATTGTGGCATTTATGGTGAGAACTTCTAATGCTAACAAAAGGCTGAACAAGTGCATATTTATAATTCCTAAATATAGTTTGTTATACAGATCAAGGTGATAAGAAGCAAATATACGTCAAAACACCTGCAGCAGTTTCAAGAACAAAATCAGTTATCACGCCTGGAGAAAAACGTAAATCTTTAATAGGAACTCCTGCAAATGTTTTATCAACCTCAATCAACAATTTGAACACTCCTAGCATTAAAAAGAACCCATTTGACCTAAAGGTTAGTTTATTAGGGATTGTTTTGTTTTGCATGAAAAATGATTTTTAGGAACAAATCCAGTTTCCAATTTCTGTGCAACATTATTTATGGAGCATGGTACCCAGATATATGAATTTGTACTGTATACTTCATTATGAACGTTTCGATGACCTTGGTCAATTTTGTGTCAATCATTCTGTTGTTTGACCCGACATGACTTTGTGATGATAATAATATGCACCTATGTCTGGAACTGGAAGTATATACCTAACCATACCTTTTTTCATAACAGCAAAGTCTGAAGAAACCATTGACATGGGTCCCACACAAGGGTCCACTGCTTCCATTTGATGATACAACCAAAAAACCAAGCTTTCAAGATAGAATGAAAGATATAAAGAAACCAAACATTGGGACGAGGTAGCATAACCTAAATAAAATAAATGCAAATACTGAGTCCATTCTTTCAATGTGGAAAAATTGCGGACGGTGGCTCTGGGTTTTAGAATTGAAATCTCTTGCTGGAGCTTTTCATCCATCCTGTAATGTAGGAAAGATGTTGAAAAAATTGTTTAATATGTAATTTCAAATTTTTTTATGACAAAAATATCCCAAATGGGGTTATATCCAACTGAAAATGTTACGTTATCTTCCTTTCTTTGCGTTCTGATAATTCGGTATTGTTTAAGGTTCCAGGGATCCCGAATTCATTCTATATAAATAAAAGCTGAATCAAGAGCTATGGGTAACACATTAAAAAAAAGTTTGGTCATAAAAAATAAATTATTACCTTTATATACCAACTCACAATAATAATTCAGTACTTTTTTATACAATTGAAATGGCACTAAGCTGTAACATGTGCGAATGTCAAACAAGCAGTATTCTCCTGGTTTTGCAGTAACCAATGAAAATTTTCACAGGGATAAAAGAAAACGAAAAGCAATTGCTGATAAGAAGCAAGTGAAAGATAAGAGAATGATGATGCGACGTGGAATCAAATAAATATCATTTTGGAAATAGTTTTTTTGTTCATAAGCTCTTTTCCGAAGCTTACACTGCGGAATATTCAATGTCTCAAATCCTGCCTGTTTTATAGCCTTTTAAATTTTATTTAAATTTGCTTGTAAAGTTAGAAAATTTGTTTTACTGTTGCGGGTTAGTTTATTGTTAATGCTGCCGATGGGCATGAATATTAATTCATAACAATCGAAGAATATATGTTATTATGCCGGTCAAGGGGCTTTCCCAATATTTATTTTAGTATAATACTAATCTCATGATTTAGCAGTTTGATTCGAAGTGTATTTTGCTCTAGTTTTGAAATACCTTGACCATGAAATGCAATCTATGGGTTACGTTGACTAAATGTGCCCTTCACCAATAGTCTGTCATTTTATTGCTCGTAATTTTTTATATTCCAATTGTTCGTCCTGTAAACTGAGAAAATACTATTGTGGCAACTACCTTTTCTTAAATGCTTTTATTGTGCTTGAACCAATGTCGGACCATGTCAAACATTGTTTTTTTTTGAATTTGAAATAGCTTTTGCCTAAAATAGATATCTTGAGCTTCCAGAGTAAAGAGATTCTATCCATTTGCTCTGTATCTGCCAGTAAACTCTTCTTTGTATAATTTCATTCTTTTTGCCTGATATCACCCTGTTTTCAGTTTCTTCATCTTCAAACATTTCGCTAGTATTTTCCAAACCTGAAAGTTTTGAAAGATTTTGTACAAATCAATTTTATTCCATTGTAAAAATATTGTTATATACGGTTTTCTTACAAATATGTGATTTTTTGTGCTATGCCAATGAAAAGCAGGGAATAATAGGGGTTATTAGGTGTTGAATCTTAAAAAAAAATTGAAACGTGTCTTTTACTTTAGCAGGTTTTCAAGATTGCCAATGATAAACTAATCTCTTTTGTGACTTTGTAATGAAGTTCGGGCTAGTAGGCAACACTGTTGGATTGATGATTCACAAAAGAAAAGTTAAATTCTTTTATAAATCGAGTCTTGACATCTGACGATCGTACAATTGCTCAAAATCTATCAAAACTTTTCTGAACCCATCTTGAGATTTTGTTAATGCAGCAGTGGCTCTCATTTCAACCAAGTGTTCGGCCATTTCCCAGAAAATCCCAAGTTTTTATATAGCTAGGTATTGGAGTGGATCACCCTGACAAAGGCCACTTTTAGGCATGGATCAACGAGCCGGGACTCTAACCCGAGATGTTCAAACTGTCATACTAACATGTTAACCACTAGGTAATGACGCCCGCAAGAGTTCAATTGTGCTCGTCTTCTGCGGAACGTTCGGAAAACCTTTTCTTTGGAACTGGAGAGGTTGTGGTTCATCATATGGTTGAGCCGTATTCTCGATTTTCCTCTCCCGCAGGATAAAAATAAATTCCTATACATTTTTCCAGAGCTGGCAGAAGATCTGTATCTTTGGAATGTGGGTACGACTTGCGCAAAAAATTTACGCGGTATTTTGAAAAACACGTCAAAATTTTAGTTAAGATCATGTCCTAATAGTATGGGTATGTTTTGGTCGTAAAGCACCGTAAAATGAAGACGAACCAGAGGCGCGCGAAAATGAGGCTTTTTGCAGCCCAGCTTTCGCCGCTGGGTGTTATTCCTGCTAGCTTCGGGAACAGAATGCCGTCTTCTGTTCCCGAAGCTAGCAGGTTCGTCTTGATTTTACGGTGCTTTACGACCAAAGCATACCCATACTATTAGGACATGATCTTAACTAAAATTTTGACGTGTTTTTCAAAATACCGCGTAAATTTTTTGCGCAAGTCGTACCCACATTCCAAAGATACAGCAATAATTCATTCCGTCTATTCGTAGACGGGTCCTCGTCGAGCATGCACCACAGATGGATTGAGTCTCGTCGACGTGGCCCATACTTAACAAAAGATGCTTTTTTGACAAAGTTCTTTATGATTGGGATGTAACATGGCAACCCTAACCATGGCCCATGCAAAATCAATTTGGTCTTGATAAAAATTGTCGGTGTTTTTGTAACCCTATTTACTTATGTTATGGTCACATGTGCTGGGCGGGTTGATTGTTCTGTTTCGTAAATTCTCTCGCAAGTCAGGAAGTTATTCTCATTTCGTGTCGCGTTACTGGATTAAGTTGCACCAGCGTGTTTTATAGTCTTATACTTAGCATTTCACCATCACGAACTGCAAACGGGAAATTATGTGATAGTTTGGGGATGCTAAAACAATGTCGAATGATTTATTATCGGACATGGGAGCATACGGCGACTGTGCAGACAAGCGCACCAAGGGTTCAGAATGTATTCTGCCAAGTGGAAATGTAATTATTACGGCGAACGAACAAGAAAATATCCCCGAAGATACACTCAAAGAAATTTTGAAAGTTGACGAGGTAGATCTAAATTTGGACTTGGAACGTTCTTATATTCCGTATTTAACTGATTGAATATTTTGTCAAAAAAGCAGGAAAAATTCTAAAAAAAGAGGCTAAATTGACCAGAATAAAAAGTCCAGGTGCAGATTTATGCAATTGCTTCATCAGTCTATGTAGGTTATACCCTGATAATGTTAGCAGCATAAATAAACTCAAAATTAGCTGTGCAGTCAAAATTGGTTTTGAAACTGGCTTTTTAGACCAACAACCTGAGCTTGCGTTACAGTTAAAAATGTTAGATTGTTTTACTATTGCCCAAGGCAGTTACTACTCACTGCGCTTTATTGTAGTGGTTAAGCTTTGGGAGGTTTTCGCTGTTAAACGACCAAACTATTAAGTTTAGGCTCATTTCCTGAAAATGTATACTTTTTTGCATGTGTTGATTTCGAATCACTGGGAAAATCGAATAATTTAGGCTTTGCAAATCATGAATAAAACCCAATATTTTGAAGAGCCTTAGCAATGACATAAGCAAAATTTTGTTATGGGCTATCCAGTTATTAAAAAAGTGACATGCATAATTGTGGATTGAGAATCTTTTATATGATATCAAAATCAACAAGCTCTTCTAGTTTTGTTTAATATAGGTAGATAAAAAAGATTGTGGCATAAAAAATTTGTTCACTAGTGTACAACTAAAGAAGCGAAATACACAGTTAGGCCAGTGAATTTTACCGAAATTTGGGGGAATGACTAGTATCAAGCTCTTTTCTAAAAGAGGGGGCACATGAATATCGTTGTTAAGTCAATGAAGCAAAAGGTAATTATAATTCAAATTGCATCGGAATCTGCCATCGTGAAGCCTCACATTTTTTTATCATGTTGTTGACCTTGCTGTATTAATATTGGTATTTACTGTAATCTTTCCTCATTATTATCAAGACTATGATCATGAAGCATTGAATGCCACAGATGGATCGGAGCCTAAAACATCTCCAATTGCACCCACACCTACTATTATTAATATTCTAAGCAAATTTAATTTTAGGGTATTTTTTTAATCACTTTCATCAGCTAAAGTACCGAGAAAGAGAAATTGGTAATCCTGTGTAGACTGCTCATTTGGTGTTACACATTTAGCATAAAAAAGTCATTGTGATCCAAACACAATCTTCAGAGGAAGTGCTGCTAGCTTTCTGTCCAGTGGTTTTTAATAATTATGGGCCACTAATGGATCGTGCCATGAAGTTTTCGACCATAGGTGCCTTATGCTTTGACAAAATAAAATTACGGTTTAGTTAAAGTTACTAAAAAAATTACTGCTTTTATCATGATTGCTCCTGCTAAAATCAATACAATAAGGCACATTGAATACTAGCAGAAGAAACTAACTTCTTAGTTTTTTTTATCTAATATATCAGGTTTCACTAGACTGGTCTTGAATATTTACTAGGTTTTATTGCATATTTATTCTATGCCAAATTTTGTTATTTATTTTCAGGACAGAAATGTATCAAACAACTTTGCATCCTTCCCGCCTAGTAATATGACTCCCAGAGAAAAACAATTGTCACATAATATGAGTAATAATAATAGCAGGACAACATGTAAATCACAGTCAACGCATTCAACAGATCCTGTAATATTCCTCAGTACTGTATCTGAGAATAAGCCGATGTCCAATCCAGCTGCAACGTATACTTTGGATAATGTAAGTAATATATTAGATTCTTTGCATATCTTTTATTTGAAGTCTGTGATTATATAAAGTAGCCCAGTCAGAAATATTTTGTCAAACCAAATTTTGACAAGTATGGTTTATTGATGGATCTAATGCAAAGTGAAGTTTTTGATTGGAAGTTTTTGTCAAATATTAAAGGCAGGCTGGGACAAAGCTACAACTGGTCCAGCTTCAACTATGAGACATAATCTATGGCATAGATTCTATGCTGTCGTTAATCACTTCAGTTCGTCAATTGCAGCACTTGAAGAAGAAGAAACTGAAGAATTCTTTTTAGTTTAGTTTTGTTTTTATAGATCTTATATATCCTTGATATGGAACTTCACGTTTTCACACATCATGGCCAAACTTGTGTACCCTCGCAAACCACACACTAAATCTGATTTCCAATGTACACAGATATCATGCATTTGCAAAGCTTTGAAGCAGAAGGAAGATTTTCATAAACTAGAACATTTCTTGAAAGCACTTCCACCTGATGACTATAATTCTGACACTGAAAATATTGTGATGGCAAGAGCATATATTGCCTTCTATAGGTAGGTTGATAAACTATATGTGTACAGGTAGCACAATGCCAAAGTTACAGAAAATCATTTTTTAGACAAAACATTTTTTTAATTTTTTCTTAACTTCAAGTTTTTTAATTCAGACTAATCGAATGACTTCGAGACCCATCAATACTGCTATTGCTTAGCGGTGTTGGTGACTTTGAAGCTGTTTGTATGATATTTTGGCTACCAAATGCCTCGAGACGCTTTAAATGTCTAGCTAGCAGAAAAATATTTTTTTGGGTTGTCTTAGTAGAGAAGTTGCTGTAATTATGCGTGTTAGCACACTGTACATTTATGTTTCGATCATATTGTCATGTTCAACAATAAAAATTGAAATTGTCTGGCCAATGACTGTTGCTCTATCAGAAATCTAGATTTCCTGGTATTGGATTTTTTCTTGCACCAGAGGTATTTCACATTTATGGGATTTTCAATCTTTACAATTTGTATTAAATGCATTCAATGTTTATATTATAATGTTTCAATGATAGAATTTATAGAAAAATTTAAAAACAAACTTGTATCTCATAAAATTTAAAAATATATATCAAGGACTTATTGCAAAGACGACAGAGAGAATTAGGTCGCTGTATCTGTTTCGCAAGAACGAGAGCTTGGGCATGTCGGTAACATGTCATATGGCATCGTATTGGAACCTTATGTATAAAACTTTAAAATTTCATTCAGGAATAATTATAAAGAAATGTTTTCGCTATTAGAAAGTCGTACTTTCTCATCTTGCAATCATAAATCACTTCAAAACATTTGGTACATGGCACATTATGCCGAAGCTGAGAAGGTAATTATAAATTTTGTGTTAATAGGTTTATATTGCCAAGCTAGATCTTGGGCGAATTTATTTCAGTTCACTCGATTACATTTCAAAATTTCAAACAATATAACTTTCTGGTTTTTGCTGCCTGCCTTTGGATATGGACTTATTATGTCTGGAGTAAGTAGTATTAGTATGCTTTTTATTTCCATATCAATACCACAAGTAACAAAGACTAAGTAGTGTCAGTAATGAAATGAAATCAAAATATATATAATTGTTCATATTGTTAATGGGCATGATGGGGGAGTCGTTGCAATTATATCGAGTTCTGGTTTTGTCATTCAGTTCGTGACCAAGGTTGCAGTATCTTACAAACTTATCCTTTTTGACATTCTATAGTTTAAATGTTTTCATGCAATTTGGATGGATAATTTTTCAATTGTCTGGGTTAGGTTGCAGTTTGTGTTTTTCATTCTATGTACAGTTATTCGCCACATCAGTGCCTATATGCCCCTTCTGAATTCACCGCTTTTATATAGATTAGAGGAAGATCACTGGGTGCTGTTGATAAATACAGAATAAGAAGAAAATATCCTCTACCTATGACAATATGGGATGGAGAAGAAATGGTCTATTGTTTCAAAGAAAAGTCTAGAAAAGCATTGAAGGTATATGTAGTTTTGATCATCTGATACTGAAAACCGAAGTGAAATTAAACTGATGGTATTGTGTATTTTTTTTGTAGGGCTCTCATCAAATCGAATATTTTTATTCAGAATCTTATAGAATAAATATATTATACATGTATACTCGTTCTTTTGAAAATATTTTACGCTCTTGAAAACGATGATTTCATATCTAGCTGGAAAAATAATTAATAGAATAGTTTGAGCAGCCTCTGTTTAGAATATTTTCAATAGGCTATGCTTGTTGTATCATAATATAAAAAGCTTGGCATTCTTGGAATCTCAAAGAAAACTCCTGTTAATTATGAGATTACTTATATCCTGGTTTCGGCATATTGGTAATCCAAATTAATATTGGTAAATAATTTTTTAGCAACAACAGGTATTCATATCAAAGTTTACGACACAAACTATTTGTACATCCCAAATATTATGTCACATACACTTAACCAGAGACTTGAATCCTTCTAAAATTCAGGACTGTTACAAAACCAATCGCTATCCAACACCTGATGAAAAACGAGAACTCGCTAAAATGACAGGATTGAGTGTGATACAAGTCAGTAACTGGTTCAAAAATAGAAGGCAGAGAGATAGATCACCTCAACCATCACCTAATTCAAGGTTTGATAAATTTTTCTTCCTTTGGTTAACATGCATGTTCATTTGAAGGAGGAGTTACATCCAGGAAATATTTGCTTTGTTGCATCATAGACTGGCAGTTTAGCTAACTGTATCTAAAAGATAGATATCTGTACTTGATAACAGTTGAATATAGTAGTTGCAAGTTGCAACTATTATATTTAACTGCCATTAAGTACTGATATCTACTTTTTGTATATCAAAAATGCCTGTCAGTTTTTGTAATTCATCTTTTGTATCTCTATAGCATATGATATTATGCTCATATGATTATTCTCAAAAATTACACTGGCGAAAAAATAGTGTGAAGAATAACACGAAAAGGTGTTTTGCTTATAAATCATTATGAGACTTATCAAGTTTATGTATTCTAAGCTGGAAAAGGCTAGGTAAATTGTCTTTTTATATCTTCTCTTTACAAAAGTCTGATGAGAAAATTTATGACGATCCTTATTTTTGTATTTAAAGTGTTTATTATTATGTTTCACTATATATACAGAAAAGAGCAATATGACTTGAATGATAACATCTGCAATCAAAGATTAAGTATCGGTAAAATGACGCCTGGTGAAATATCTATGGATTTGCATGGAAGGTTGGTTGAAGTCAAATTACTTTTTGCTCAATTTTTATCTGCTCTAATGTAAATTGTTTTCATTCAATAAATTTTAATGTGCCATTGGAAACCAATGTTATATTTCGTGATTCAACATCAATCCTGATTTTTAAAATTGTCTGAAAAATTTTGTTGATGCATCTGGAAAAGTTTTTTTTTAATACAAAACTGGACTGACTCATGAATTCTAAAAAATGCTGACATTTTGCGGTCTCCAGTAATATTTCTGCATAATCAACAGGCTTGCAAAGGCGATCCGTGAGATTCTAAAAAATTTCATTGCCTAATAAGAAGCCTCCTGTAGTAGATTGGGAGGAATTCGAACTGAACTGTATAGATAACAAGAACAGGGAATCTATCTATTATAACATATTAACATTTCAGTATGGCATGAGATTTTGGAAACCCGTAATCCCATGAATTGCAAACTTGGGATCTCTAAACTGTGATGCTAACATAATTTGACGCAATGTAAAAAAAAACACAGATACGTAATACAGAAAAATACCTTAACCTTGATATTCGCGTTTAGAATATTCTAACCCATATATTTTTCTCAGAATCCCAGTATGTGATCCGACAAAAAATATTCTTGGTGAAGGTGGTAATTTTTTAAAGAATTCATCAGATTTCAAATCATATTCCCCGGAATTCCTACAAGCAACATTCGATCAAAGTCATAATATGGAGTTGAAAACGGTGAGTAATTGTTTGGAACTAGCCTGTCAATTTCAAAACTGCACAAGGCTGAAATATTCAGGAAGCAACTTTGTTGCACATGTTCATGTTGCATCATCATTTGGTCGTGGCAAGGGGGCATTAATGTAAATTTACTGACTTAAAATCTTACATAATCCTTATTGTTTCATTTTTTCATCTTTTTGCTAAATAAGTCTATCATTTATACAATAATTAATGGTTAACGATACTGGTACTGTTGTAACACAAATGAACACAATATTTGTTTCACTATTTATTGATTTTTTTATTGTTTGTTTACCCATATCCAATTTATTGCCCTTCCCATCCAAAACACAGTACAAAAATTCCTTTTTTTAACCTGGTTGTAGATACATTTTTTATGCTGATAAACGAGAAATTGGGACACTGGCTTATTTATGATTGAAGAATTGAAATTTTATTATGCATCCAGAGTAGTTATTCAATTTTTATATGGAATATCGTTTGAAGGTTTTTAGGTTTTACCGGTCATTCGACACCTAGACTGTAACGCAAACCTGCCTCAACTAGTGTGTGGCAGTAAAATTACACTAACTAATCATCTCACATTGCTTACTTCAAACTTTCCTGTAAGATGACACCTATAATAATGTTATTTGTTCGAGTTACTGGTGAAAATAGCCAATTGGAAACAACGTACATTATATCTCTACCCGGATGCACCATGAAATACGTTGGTTAAAAGATTATTCACTAAAGAATCAATATTTCAAAATCTGTCGCTTTTGAACAAAATGAGAAATAGTTGCTTTGGTTGTCTAGAATAGAGTTGTTTATATTTTGTGTACAAGGGCTTAAAATTATCAAGTTTGCTATATTGAGGGTGTTTAAAGCCTTATTTTTGCGAAAACATGTTATAAAATATTTTTTCCTGTTTGACATTATCAACCAATAGTAAAAACACTTTTTTTTCTTTATAGACATCGTCATCACAAACAAAATCAAACATGCAGCAAATTAATGCCAGCAACTCTAATATTCCATCAAGTATGGATGATAGTCAGCTAATTGCATTGGATGCTTTACAACATTTACATGTTAGTTTTAAACTTTTCAATATCAACATTGTTCACAGATGAACGATGCTTTTAGTGTTGTGTAACCTAGTCAGAAAAAATTTAAGCCTATACGTTTTTTAAACCTTGGGTCAATGAGATGTGGTCCAACTGAATCTTGACATTGTATTCAATAGATGAACCTTACATGTTACTGTGAGAAAAATGTTATCGGTGTTAATTGGCAGGCTTTACTTAGTCATATCAGTTCTAGGTAGAGTTAATCAAAATTTTTCATTTTGAACCCTTGTTCATGTGCACCATCGCACATTTTGAATTATTGTTTTGAATTGAATTATTTGATAGAAGGTATATATTTTTCATGACTAGACGATTTGTATTTCTTCTCAAAACTGCAATTCATGTCTTCATATTCCAGGTTCCACAACTAACAAATACTTCCAATAAAGTTCAATCTGCTCCTTATGGCAATCATAACTACAACATGTCATCATTGGGCCTTCACTGCACAACTCCACCATCGAAAGTTTCATCATCATCCACAGAGAGATTAAATTTTGATCTCTCCACCTTGTCAACGAACAATTTCAACTCTTCTCACACTGGATACGTAAATCCAAAGAAGCGTCAACGTTGTTTGAGTGATCCAACAGATAGTCTTTTAAAACAACCCATTAAAACATTTACTGGTACTTTTCACACAATGCCGTATCGTCCACAATCATTGCATTTGAGTCAACCAAGTGTACAAGAAACATCTCAATATTCTAATAAGATAGTAACTAGCAACTTTGGTGCGTTGAATGGTGGTCAACATGACATAAGAGCAGGCAAGACAACCAACGTCAGCAGTTGTGAAATGCGCAATAAGATATATTCTGGTTTTCCAGATGTGATGACATGTTCAAATTTTTCACCGATAAAGTATCCATTTCAGACAAGTAATAGTAAGTGTTTATAGTAACTTATGTTTATTCAAACTATCTACACCCTTGTTTATTTTTAGTCATATCTTACAACACTCATGAAATATACTAAAGTAGTTCTCAAGAAGCATGTACAGAGCTAAAATATGACAGACAAGCAAATATTTATTATTTCATGGTTTCACCAGAACAGCAGATGAAATTGTCTTTTCCATGGGGTTTGACTAAGTTATACTTTAAACTGAATTAAAATTTTAAAAAGATGATGAAAAAATGAAAGATTTCCTTCAATAAAAAAGAAAAAAATTGGGGTGCTTACGTTTTGTCAAGCTGAGATCAATTGGATACTGGTACATATCTTTTACTGATTGCAGCGTACAAAATGCTTTTTGTACCAATAGATCAGTTTACAATACCAAATTATGCTGAGATTCGTTTTATTTTTATTCAAGGTGGCCTATCTTCTGCAGAACACATGATGTATGGTCCATCTATTGTGTCCACTACACCACAAGTACCACTAGTCAACCTACATTCAACTTCAGTCAATATGAACTTAGTTAGTAGCATGTTATCTGGTCCTCTCACTTCGACACATGAGCAAATTATGTCAGGCACACCACCTTTATCTAGACCTGAGATATTTCAAGGATGGAAAGGTGGTTTGCCTCGTTGGTCCCCAAATTTTCAATATGGATTACAGCACCAACCTACGCTTTCAAATGGTTACAACATGAACGGAGGAAACATAAACTGCAACAATAATAACAACAATGCAAAACAATCTGGAACTAATGCACAGAGTATGCTTGTTGCTTCCAATTTATTACCATTTATGGTTGGATCACTGGTTGTGAATGGTGCAAATCCAGACATAGCTTTTGCAACTGCTGCAGCCACCTTGCATGGTCTCGGTGGCAGTAAAATTCCGAATGCTACACAAAGCGCTTCAACTGCGTCACCGCTTCTGCCTACAAAACAACCAGCGGACATGGATAAATCATTTGATAATTATGGACTGGATTTATCACGTACTAGTAGCAAAGTGCCAACGTAATAAAACATGTTTTTTCATTTCTTCAGAATATGTCAGCCTTTGAGTAACCTAATCAGCAATTTTATTTTGTCAATGACTATCCAAATTTGGATTTGTCAGTAGCTCGTACTCAACAAAAGATTACTTTAATGAAATTTTCCGACTGGAAGGACCAAAACAACCTTAGGTAAATAGGGTCATTTGAAAAGAAACATTCTTTTCTGTCTGGCTGTGGTGCCTGCCCATGTTATTACATTCTGATTTGAATGGCTGGTATCAATTTAAGCCCAGACTATTTTGATCCGAATAATCCAAATTTCTGCATTTTGTAAAATGGATAAATAACCATTTTCAAAATAATGATATTGGATCAAAATGTGTTGATCTTTTACAGCATAGATAAATTGTTGCAAGTGGATAACACATAAACGTCCATTTTATCTCAAAATATATTATATTATTCTAATGATGAGTTCAATATCACATAAAACTATTGGTGAGTACAAATCTCACAAAAAAAATTCAGTGATTATCTAGGATAGTCTGGCAACAATTTTGACACTTTTCAGCGATCACCATTACTACTTTAAATCTTGATTTACTTTTTGTTCCCGACTGCCAAACTAGAGATTTTTTTCTGTATTTTTACTTTAATCTATTGCAATTTTTTGTTGACATTTTTGTACATATTTTTGTCATCATGAGCCAAGTACTCTTCAATCATTTTACCAACAGCTGTTTAATTATTATTTGGTGCTTTTGAACTTTGAACCAAAAAGATATTTTTCTATGAAAAAAGATTCTTCACTGAACTGCCAACTTCATTACTATTCTACTTTTTGTTTACACAGAAATGACCAATCCCTATTCCTTTCTTTTTTTGTTATTTTTTTGTTATGCCTTTATTAATCTTTCTTCGTCCCAATCAGAAGTTTACTTTTTTTCAAGTACGAGTCACAGATGGACCATCATATCATGGTGGCGTGGTCCATCAGTGACCAATTTTTGACAATTGCCAACATCTTTTTGGTTTATGTTTAGGATTGTGTGTTTGTTGGTTTGTGCCAATGTCCATTATTGTCCATGCTTGACAATTAATAACATCCTTTTTGATTAGGATTGTGTGTACGTCGTATGTGTGTGTGCCAACATTTAATTACCATACTCATCTTCAAGTTTGTATCTGTTTTTTTTCTGTGCCGCTATGTCCTTTTTTATAAGCACAATGTCGATAAGTTTTTTCATATCATCGAGGTGATGTTTGCAATTTTCTTAACTTTTAAAATTTGGCTATCTATATAATTAAGTGTATATTTGTTCTAGTGATATTTGGAATCAAGATTCGAATGATTTAAAAAATATCTGATACTTCTTTATCAGATTTGCAAGTATATTTAAAAATAATTCACGAATATATTATAAAAGTTGGCTCCTGTTTAAAATTTGAAATAGAATCTGATTTTAAATTAAATCATTCTACTCATACATTCATGTACTCTGTGAAAAAAAATTCGCAAATATTTTGAAAAAGTTGACTCTTTAAAATTTGTAAATAGAATCGAATTTTAAAACGAATAGTTCTACTCAGAAATTCTTGTACTCTGTGAGTGCCGGAGTTTTTATAATGGTTGACAGAATATTTCATATTTTGCACTAGGTGTCAAAACTTGCACAGTTTATTACCATAGCATATTTTGCACTGGTGGTATAAATATTCTGGATTTGCAGCAATGGATTACCAAACCTTATATTGTTATTAGTTATGCCATTTCTTTTTCTAGGAATTAATAACAGCCTGGCACATCAGAGCAATAGTATGTAGTTCATAAAATAACTTCGCTCATTCAAGTTAATTTTGTGTTCTATTCATGTTGAAATACTGGTAAATAGAAAATATGTAATGTTTTTTTCAGTTATTGTACTATAACAATCATTCAGACTCATTTTCCATATTTCGAACTACATATTTGTTGTATTTGTTTTGTATTGAACGTACTTCTTGTAATTTGACCACTGTATCCTGTTTAAAATTTTACTTTGCAAGGAATGAGCTATAGATCATTTGTGTTGGTTTCACACAGTGATGTGGCCCGTGTGCAACAGATGCTTTCAACACATGGAACTTTGTGATGACTTTATACGGTATCAAAGGCTTTGATAGAACGGTCAATGTTTTCTATCCAATCCACTGTCATTCAAATTTCGTTTTTTCAATTCCAATTAAAATTTGTTCACTGTCAGTAAAATGACAAAATTTGTTTTAATTTCAACTATAGGGATGATCTTATTTGAATTGTCCAGAGTCAATCTCGTTTTTCAAATATTTCAAATAAATAATGATATGCCGAATTTTTAATATAAAAGAATGACTTGCTGAATGCTCATTTTCTGTGATTCAGCAATGGTTTTGCCTAAAATTTTGGCTATTTAGCCAAAAAAATTTTTTTTTGCCAAACATGATCAACTGATTGGTCACGTCTAGTGGTGGTCAAAATTTTGGATAACTCTAGCTACTCATAGACAGTGCAATCACTCAGTAGCTGAATCACTAAAGCATATTTTCTCTCTGGAAACATATATTACGTGGCCACCTTATAAATTTTAATATTAATAATTTTTGTGGTAGATTCTAATTCAAAAAGTTCAAGAGGCTATATTGGATTCAAAAATAAATGCGAAGTAAACCTGAAAGTGACAACCCTATCCTCTATTAAATGAATGTCGGATCGTGATAAAAACCGATTATCACTTTTGTTACTCATGTATGGAAAGTTTTACCTTGTTTTCTTGTTATTGTTTTTCTCAATCATGTCTTATTTCCAGGGTGTGTGCTTTACTGAATTACATTCAAACCTTGGTATACCGTTGAGTTTTAAATTCTAGTATTTTTTGTTTTGTCACCTTCGAGTGAGTAAATTTAGGTTTTAGGATTGGAAGATTGAATTGGTTAAAGGTTTTTATTTGAACTTGTTCAGGTAATTGTAATTTCAGGCCAATTTTATTAGAAGAGCATTGATGTATTTTAAACATATTGAAATAGTCACCCAAATGTGTTACTCTAGCCTTCTGCACATAGCTGTTGTATTATGAAATAGTGAGGCGCCGCTAAACATGTGATATTATGTTCGGTTTCGACGAAATTGGATGCGAGCTTAGAAACTTGATACTGATCACATTTGTGTTATTTCTTTCCAGTTTCCAGCTTTCTTTTTTTCAATCACGCTCCCATACGAAAACCATTTGCTACAATGATATCGAATTTTTGCCGAGTGCCTGCACACCGATGGATCCCGAAGTGTCTGGGCAATTCGTCGTTCTCGACTGTGTATAATTTTTTATCGCTTTCCCCAACTTAATCCATGAAAATGATTAGGATCTTCTAGTAAAATTTATAGCACTATAACATTAATCATTCAACCAGTACATCCGTCATACGAGCGAGCAATAATTCAGTTACAATTAGCAATTGACTCTCTTCCTCTTTTGACTTGTCGTCCGCGTTTCGCAATGTTGATCGATGTTAGGAATCGGGGAACATCCATTGTCCTGTCGCTCAAATAGAGTAATCGGCGATACAGACTTTTCCTCATTTTCATCGTTAGTGGGTCTTGTGTAATTGTATGCATGCCGAGTAGAGAAATCTGTTTTCCGGTCTTCGACATGTCTTTGTTTAGTAACATGATCAACTGCGTATCGGATTCACTTTAAAAAGATATCCTCGGCCGTGGTGTTTTGATCTCACCGTTGAATTGGATTCACCATTCCGAAAAACATTGCATATTCCAGTATAGTGTGACGCATCAACGTTTTATTTTTTGCATATTTATGGTGAAAATCCATTTTTTTTTTCAAAAAAATTGAACCATAGTTATCTAAATATATGATTCGCCTTCGCTCTCGAAGACTCTTAATAGTGCTAATTTCTCGTCTTCGGGTAAGGCATGGTTGCGCACTGATGCACTGCGCCACAACATGGGCACTAGAACGGACATGAGATATTTCGGTCATTCATATTTCTCCAGATATAGAATGTTTTGCCGATAGAAGGCTTTAGTGATACCTATATTTGGAAATGAACCTCCATATTCAACCAACATCATAGTAGATTATTTAATTTCCCATACTATATTTTGATAAATGTGTACAGATGACATCTAAATGTCTGGATTCCGCGCATCTGTGTTCCATAGTTCAAGCACATCTAATTTCGTGTGGATAAATGTTCAAATGTTCAAGAGAAACTCAACTTAGCATCACCAAAATTTCATTTGTAATTCTGTGCAATAAGAATTTGCGCGCCTTCGGAGTACGGATAAGTAGGTATAAGAATGCATACTTTGTACATTATGAACACAAACTGGCCCCTTTTGAACGACTTAAATGATCACCTTAGAATTTCATCCAGCAAGATCGTACTCAATAAGGTTGCACAGCCGAATGGTGGGCACCTGGAGCGAAAGATCGTATAGTTTTTGCATAGGTCTGAAATACCTAGTTAGTTAAACGAAAAACGCGTTATTATTGCACTGGAACTGTGTACACAGTACTACGAAGGCTTTCCCTGGCAATGATAATCACTGGCTCTTCGAAGAGTACTCATGCACGATCTGAATACATAGACGTCAGGACCAAAATTCTAGCCGACAAACAAAGTTATAAAAAAAAGTTCACCTGTCATGATGTTAAATCAGGCATTGCATACTACTGCTATAATTCATAGAAATCATACACCACGTAATGTATCAAATCAGTCTCAAACTTATCTTTACACACCTTTGATCAAATCAATGACATGTACGTGCATGGAATAGGCAGGATGTGATGTATTGAAATTATGAATGAAGCAGTCATTTCAGGATTGTGTTTAATCAATCCAAACCACACATATGAACGCTTTTTATTGTATCAATGATGTATGCGTGGGTCATGTAAGTTACAAACAAGATGTGGAGGTCTCAACTAACACTTGGATCTTTTATGTCAAGCATATGTCGAATCGATTTGATCAAATTAAGGATATATGCATGGGTCATGCAGGGGGACAAATATGATATGGAGACTTGAAATTTTAATTGGTTCATTTATATATCAGCACTATGTCAAATCAGTCTCACAGCATATATTTACACTTGATCTATCTATCCAATGTTTATGTATAGGGGAGGCATGGGCCACACATGATGTGAAGCCTCGAAATTGTGGTCATATTTTTTATGCCAGGACTATGTCTAATCAGTTCCCAATATTAAATGAACTGGACAGACAGCGCTGTGGCTTACGACTTTCTCCACCAACAAGGTTCATGTACGAAAAATGCTAAGCCAAAACCTCCACCCCTCATTCGGCATTCATCCCGCCGGTTAAAAATAAAATTCCAGTATGTGGAAACTTTTGCTCGTGATGTATGTTCCTGCAGAACACCCGAGACTTGAACTGAATAACAAACGGTTGCCTTCACTTCAGAATATTGACTTAAAATATTAGAAGTTTTTAATGAAATAAATTTGATTTTAACCAAAGGAAAATTCTGTGCCATTTTCACCAAATAAATGAAAAAAGTTATATTTGATCCTAAAATTACTTTGGTGATAATTCTACGACCCTTTTGGATGTTGCCCAGCGGGGGTTGCCCATCCCACATTGCAAGCTTATTCGACTACTATTTCATGGGGGAATTTGGCATAAACACATAAAATTTGGTTCGATTCGGCCATATTGTGAAGCAACGTTTTTTTTTTTGTTTCATTCATTTTTGTACATTTTTGCAAATTATTTTTTTAAAAAAGTTTTTTTCTTGTTTTCGAAAACCTGCTTTTTGAAAGGTCCGGCTAAATTCTTATCAAGTCACGAGTTACTTCGCGTCTGCATGTTATGAAGTCGAGTTCGAGTCGAGTCGTTTTGTTTTTATTTTCGTGGGGGGCCATATTATTGCAACGATGTGTATTTTTGACAATAGTCCGATATATCCTATATGCTTATTCCTCCCCAATTTTGTTTCCCACATCCCTATTAAATTAAACACATCACATGAAATAGGCAAACACATAAAACGCGTGACTCAAAAACGGCCATCCTATTTATTTAATTTTCGATAGAGGTTTTTACAAAATTAGAATTTTATAAGAAAAAGAGTCATTAATAAATTTTACGTCCAAACTTTCTATTTGGAAAGCTAAAAAAGTAGATAATATTAAATAAGAGATAATCTTACAAGAAATAGAAAAAATACAGACTTGTGTACGGAATGGGAGTGAAATTCAGATACTTTAGGCAAATAAGTGCGATCGCATTCCCCGTGCGCATTAATTGCTTTCAATTAAATGTTCTAAAAACTTGCACGGCTGCAGTGTCTCCTTTTCTGATTGATTCATCTAATATTTTTGTGTTAGTTTCGCGATTTTTACATTCAGTGTTTCCACAATTCTGCACTCCAGCCAGACAACAATAATCCACATATCTCTCCACTAGATCGAATTACAAAAATAAAAAATTATTCAGTCGTGCGAAAGCCAACCTTGATGCCAGCAAAAACGAACATAGCCAGCCTATGAAGTAAAAGTTTTGAAAAATGGTGTACGTTCGAAAAAGAGTACCATTCGGGAAAATGGTTCTATAAAAGGCACCCGTTATTTTGTTTTACATCAGTTTTTGGTAAGTTATCTAAATATTTAGGTATTTTTAAAATATCCAAAATCGGAAGATGTCTTCGAACTTGGCCTCATCGGGTTGCAGTAGTTTTTTCATATGACAACGGGTATAGAACGATTCACAAAAATCAAAAAAGAAAATTTCTTCAACCATAATTATTATTTGAAACTTGACATTATATAAACATGTACCGCCTGAATCAATATGACGAAATGCAGGATGTAGAATTGAGTTTTCTTTAAATATTTCATCACATGTTAGTCTCACCAACATACAGCATTGCAATTTTTCATGGAAGAAATAGGAAAAAATTGAAATATTGTAAAAGAAGTATGTAACGCACAAGATTTGTCGGTTGTTGATTTCCCTAAACCTTAAGTAGCAAACAGTCTTCATATATAATTGAATATATTGTAGATATACGTTGAATGTAACAACGGAAAGTAGAGTAGAAACAAGATAGAACATTACGAAGAAGTAGAAACAGAGTTAGTAGGTAAAACAGTAGAAATTGCTTTCACGGCGTTGGCTTGGTTAAAAGAACAATCGACTGAAAATTTTGAATAAAAAGCGGATATATTTACTCGAGTAATGGTGTGATGTAGCAATTATCACTGCACCGGTTACATAATGTGTCCAGTGTGAAGTCCTTGACATAAAAACGTTAAACTTCGGCGCTGTAAGGAATGTTCTTAGACCCAATCAGGACGACTTTGTCCATACGCCATATTCCCTGGAACATTACACTGGTTTTGTAAATCCTCTTCCTGACCCGGAACTGTCATTTGTAAGCTTGAACGTTGCACTCTCCATAAAGCCTTATACTTTCAGGACTTCTTACAACTTCCGAAATTTGCAAATGCGTGAAAAAGCTTTCCTATTTTTTGATTAACTTCTTCGATTCGAAATCCATATATGATTGGAATAATTATTGTGTGAACTAAGACAAGAACAAGAATATAAACATTAGAAGGTTTGATTTGACAAGCATTCACATTCTGACAAACTAATAAAGTTGTAGGCCACGGAACACAACTTGTAAGAAAGGCAGCTACAAACATGACCAATGTAATAGTCAGTTTTCGGTTTTGTTTCTGTCTTTCACTCAGCTGGAATGATCCAATTGAAAGTCGAGATCTAGACGACAAGGTGCGGGAAACGGTGTTGAGATTTTCTGAGCGAAATTGTGACCGTCTCCTCTCTGCCTCTTTATTAATACCTGAAAATATAAGTGCGAAGAATCTGTGAAAATTTTATCACGTAACATTCACACATTTTTGCCCAGAAATTAAATACTTGTTACAAAAATATAAATGAAAAGGTCTTGATCATCTAAAAATTATTAGTTATTTCGAAGGTATAGATGAAACCTAACACATATACATATTTTCAACAAAGGCCACGCTTAGCAGTTTTTGGTTATTAACACCCGAAAGATGCAAGTACATGTAATATCAAGTAATTCGCAAGAATAAAAGAATTTCACGATTTCAGTTAACCATTTGTTTGGACTAATATCTTGGTAACTTTGCAGAGAAATACTATAGCATGTGCGATTTATCAAAGGAAAATGTGACGTAGGGTGGACGAAAAAGGGCTGAAAAAATTATTTTGTTAAATTATACATCGACATGGGTCGCAAAAGTTGCCTTTCTGTCATGTTAATCAGACTGACAAACTTGTACCTAATTTCGACAAATTTCCAAGGCAAAGAGCGCCGATAATATCCGGCCTCCGTCGGTAATGCTGTCGTGGGAAACCAGGTAGCTTGCGTTTAATCGAGTTTTAGGCCTAGTACGAATTGAAATGCAATGGGTTTAGACGCCTATTTTGGGTAATTTTAGTTCGATGATGCACAGCTTATCAAACCTGGCACTGTTATAGTGCCAGCATTGTATATATGGTTAATTTATACAAAAAGCGTCGAAAATTGCAAATTTTCAAGAAAACGAAGTCCTTCGGGGTCGGTCTAAAACTAGTTCAATAATCTAATTTTTTTGACTACACGACATGTGGTGCAAAAGACAACTTTTCTGCACCCTGCCAATGAAAAGAAAAATTTTGTCGATTTTTGCTCCATCCTGATGTGCAGCAAGCAAAAACTATAAAAATGGATCCATACTTATATTCGAAATTATAAGATTTTCAACTTTTACTTTCGTTGATCAAATACACGTCATCAACTTACCTTTATTGATAGTCACCCAGGCTGATGCTATGATCGCTACATTCAATCCGATCATCAACGCAGCTGCAGTAACACATAATATCGCCAACAAAAATGTTAACGCAGAATGTCCCTTTCTCCTGTCCCACCATAACATCATGGCAACTCCTGCAAAAGCAATCAGCGAAGTGAAAATCCAGATGACAATGCTGATGATTCTAACCCTCCTCGTCGTGACCCAAGAAGTATACCAAAGAGGGCACCGAACTGCGATGAAGGTATCAATTGTGGCTACCAGAACGAAGAAGTAAGACGCCAATAGTGAGGATGTAAACAGTGTTTGCACGAGGTAGGTTTCCCAAAAGAAACTTCGTTCACACCTGTGAAAATTAGAAACATACAATACATATTCCAGCAATCCTATGTTAATCTAAGAACATTTTCATACGAGTGCAATATTAGAGCAATTTGTCATGTTGAAGGGTTTTATACAAAATCCATCTCATTGATTTAGTAGTATCTAATCAATTAATTTGTAGCTCGTTTCCACCATCTAGGCCCCGTAAATTTCGATACTATATTTCATAATATTACTGAATGACTCAGCCCATTCGACTATCAACATTTACATTTCGAATAGTTAATTTAGTTTATATTGCAACATCACAAAAATAAAAGTAAATTCAATATGAAGCGGGAGTTAGGAAGGATGAAAACGTCATCGAGTAAACAACGCCAAAAATGTATGTATTTTACCATCTATATCCACTTTTTAATCCATAATTCATTAGGCTGTTTGGATGTGAGCCGGTGACCTTCAAATTTGTGTTAAAACTTCGCCAAATATCATTGGAATCAGATTAATGGAAACTCCTCGGGGAAATGAGGAAGAGAAGAGAAAAAAGTTTGGACAAAGTGGACAGTCAACTTAATATGTTTGTGTAGCGTCCGAGTAAAGTATGATCTAACCAGCCTGGTACATATTTTTGCCATTAGAACAGTTGATTCACTATGATAAATTTAAACAATAGGCCAATATTTCTAACCAGCTAATACTTCGTAATATTCGTACTGAATCGCGCTTCATTGGTGAGGAATGGCGACGTATTTTCAATACTAATTTGTATTGGGACACGAATTCTATTATTAACAATTTTCTTAGAAGTAAACATAAGATGAACTCACGTATAAATTTTCGGACAAACAGATATCGTTCGACAATTGTAAAGAACATAGTTGAACGCAAGAAGAGCATCAGCGAGAGAAAAATGCCACAAGAAACTCAACATTTTGCACTTAGTTCCCAATTTCAGCGAAGCAACAATAAAAAGTAAAAGTAGATTTTCGACGAGAGCGACTATACCCAATGTTATAATTGAATATGAAATCCTGAATTGTCTTCTATCGCATGTATTACTACATCTTGTTGCATATGTTGTACTTGTGGAGAAAGACAATTCAATGGTTGTAACTTCCTGCCAGGAAAAAATAAATAATAGTTAACATTAAAACAAACGAATTAGATCATTTCATTAAACTATGTCACTATGTATTATAATTTTTCAGAGATATGCGATATATTGGCGTAAACTTCGCTGATAATGCCTCAAATAAGAAGTTGAAAAATTTAAACAAATAAAATTTAAGATTTTTTATCTTCCTGGACCTAGACAAACGATTTTTACAAAATATCCTTTACAAAACAGTGAACACGCGATTTTTAGAACATTAAAATGAATCAAATTCTGTGTCCGTCGACGTGCATTATAATGCTATTTCTCATCTCCTCACCGACCAAAAAAAATGCAGAATGACTTTCTAAGTGCTTTGAAACGAAATGATTCATATAAATTTTCTTCCCGCATTATCAGTTCCAAGCCTTCAAATCTCTTCTTTAGCAAAAATTTTCTAATTCCGGCGCAAATTTTGGATAGTTTTCTATTGATGAAATGCTAGTCTTTCATTAATTTTTATACTGCTTGTTATGCCCAATGCGATGTCATAATTTGTTCCCTAATATTTTTAAATTTTTTGTTTCTTTCCCAATTTAAGGATGAAGATAATGAATGTTAAAAGTGTCCCAATCAACTTTGAAAAATCCTTCACATGCTTCATTGGTATATTATGCTGTATGTACCAAAATCAAAGAAACATTACCTCAATCACTGGCACAAACATAGTGGATAATCCCAGATTATTTCCTCCCATTCCATCGATTACATACTCAGCCGATCCTTCGCTCGTCATATCAACTATGACTGGCATGATAGCAACATCAAGATTACAAGGAGGATAAGAAATTATTCTATCATAAAATATTTTTGTAAAAATTTTGATGAATTAAGAGTTAATATTCGTGAATTAAAAACAAATTATTGTTATTATTGTTAAATATATTTTCTTATTTTCTCATGCATGGCACATCTTCACGGATATAGGGAGGGAAGGTGAAAAGCTTTCAATACTAATTTCACTACTAAATGTGATTCCATTACTTATATATTCTATAAAATGCCCTTCTCCCTCCCATATTCTATATTTACTAGAAACTAAGATATATGAATAAAGTACATACATTAAATATTACTCAATTCTTGGTCAGTATATATATCCGATATCAGTTACTATCCCACCTTTGCATTGAAACTGTACTATCCTACATTGATCGTCACCCAATATTATTTTCAAATATTTTATACAAACTACTATAACAAGAAACTGAGCAGTGACCACGCGATTTAATAACTTCACGCCGCGGACGTAACTTTCAAAAGACTGCACGAAAAAAACTTTACATCTGGGCCATATAAATCCGTGAATGAGGCTAGCCATTATACCTGGCGGGAATGTATCCAATTCGCGTCCAACGAGCTTAATGAGTTTTTATGGGCTATATTAATTATTAGGTGTAAACAAAAAATCGACCGTGACATTTTTGATCTTTTGATACCAATGATAAAATTGTAAAATGTAAGTGAATCATTCTGTAATTCTATGTAAGGAATTCGAGTAGACATGGTATTGCCAAGTATGGGCTATAGATAGACCGCGTCGTTAAAGTGCGTTCTATCTTCAGCTCATGCTTGGCAAAGATATTTTTATTACGGGAAAATTTAAGCCACTTTTTGCAATCAAAAAGTGAAAATACAAACTATTCCCATATCTTTTTCTCTAATAGCAGGATACAGATAAAATTAATTGGAGAATTCCAAAAATTTGAACGCAAATGTTTGTTTGTTATAATAAGACCGTGGAATTCTGGGCGCGTTTGATGATGATTTTTCATCTTCTAATGAAATCCCATAAACGCATTGAATAATTTTCATTTTCCATTACCTTTTACCACATGGTTATTGCGGCGAGACTATCTAAAAGTGTCTGCAAAAATTCGTTGCAATTACCTTTGATCATGAGTACTCCTGAAATTCATTCTTCGAAGTGAAATATTATAGACAAGTTGATCCCAACTTATTTTTAACTCCCTTCTTTTGTGAAATATTAAAATGCTTTCATCATCACAAATAAACTTATCAAATACGAATATTTCTGCTAAAAAACACAATATATACTTAAATTCAGTAATATTCATTAATTTTTCGTTAATAAAATTGAGCAGTTCATCATTATAGTTTCCACAAATTAAACTGGCAACATTTTTGCGAGACTTAAATGATTGCGAGTTTCAAAATGAATAGTGCCGCAAAGAACCAATCCACCGGTAATTTCTTTGACCAGGAAATGTTCTTACTTCGGGTTAAAAAAAATGGAGAAATTAAGCAGTGTTTTCCTACTCGATGAGATTTCTTTTAAATATCGAAAATAGTTGCTTCAAAACAACAATTTCTATTGTCAAATTTTACGAAAAAATACTTTGTAAAACATTTGAATTCTCATTGGAAATTTTCCTTTTTCATCTCGGCACATAACGCTTTTATGTGTAACTTAGCGACTCGAATTACATATCACATCACAACAAAACAAACTTTTAATTTCACTAAAATAAGAAACAAAAAACCTTTATCAATCATGAGGTACATATGGACCACCGCTGTTATCCAACATCGAACCATATAAAATTTTAACAATCATTCCTGATAGATTGAATTTTCGTATATTTGACGTTTAGCGATATTTTTTTGTTGCTTTTCAGTCTAAATTCTATAACGGATTTATTCTTCTTATACAATCTTTCGCAAGCGAGAAGAAGAACGCGAGAAGCAGTTTTATTTACATAAAATATTCCAACCTGCTGCTAAAATGGGAATTCTTTAGCGTAACACAATCCGATGATAGGAATCATTCTCCTTTTGGTAAAGTAAACAGAGATGTGTATTTTTCGAACCATTAAATCATCAGATAAGTGAGATTAGGGCAAATGTGGAGAACCCGGATATTTAGTATAATTAACGATGAACATAATGACAACGTTGTAATCTTATTTACTCGTAATATGTAAAACATACACACAACAAATACAAGAACTAATAATTCTTGCTACCTGAATATGTATAAAGTAAATATGTATATATAAAAAAAACCAAAATATCATTTCGCGAAAAGACGACCAAGAGGATCGAATCCAAATCAAAATTATTGGGCATTTTGACAGCTTCCATTAGAACATACTTGAATCGGATTGCTCCTCAAAATTAAAATAACTGTAGTCGTTTGACCCTGGTTCCAATCCCCCCCAGTCCGGATCCCGCAAGGTTCACAATTTGAGGTTAAAAGTTCAAAACCAACAAGGTGCACTTAGGATCTGTAAAATTGTAACTTTTGACCATAGTCATCTACGTTGCTACAACGAAAATATGTATTTGTCGAACACAAGTCACAAATAGAACGCGCTCTATCTAGGCGGCGCGATTCAGCTGTGACTCATGCACGACAAATTGAAATCAATATAATGTCGTCATATTGATTTTTACAGGTACGAAAATTATGTTCGAAAAGGTTCTCACATAGCGATCCATCCACTTTATTAATTTTTGAAATGATCGCTGGAAGTTCACAAACTCTATCCGTATTACTTTAATTTTGCGACTCTTTGTGCATGCTTGATCAGAATGATATCACAAAACAGTTACACTGAATATAAACATGTTTTCATATTGAAACGGTTGTCGATCCAAAATATCTTCACAATTTCATATTACCCTTTCCATCACAATGGAGTATAATTACGATAGGTATATTGATCCTGGCCCCTGGGAGCATTTGGAGCACATAACCCAAATGAACCTATAGTCATTAGGTTATGCGACGACGCCACATACGTCTTTCTGGCATTATAAAAACTTAATATCGTTGAAAATACAAATCGTGAAAATTATTGCATTAGGAAAATTGTGTTTTGGACGAAATAAACATTAATAGATAAACATCTCGTGATAATTCGGTTCATCCTCGACATAACAATATATTTAAAAAAATCACTGCTTTCATTAATTATTATTTCCGCAACTCCCCTACCTTATAAAAAAATACAGTTTAAAAAAAATTATGACAGAATTTTGAAAACCGTTGTTTGCTGCAACAAATAATGAACTCGAGATGCTTGAACACGTTCAGCGTCTTGTAAATTGTCATCATCACCTTCTTCACATAAAATAGATTGATTAATTCAGACTGGAGAGTAGTGATTGCAATTCTATGTAAATGTACCTAGTATTACGTAGTATAATTAGTTTTCCGAGTTTATTTCCAAAGTACTTATACCTAGTTTCAAGAATATATAGCTTATCTAGTTTAACTTTCACCGATTTTCTGTTTGATATTTTACCTAGTGTGTTTACTGGGTATAATAATAATATAATAAAAAATTACCTATTTCGCAACTCGGTAATATCATACTTTTATCATAAAAAGACTTTCAAAAGAGACCATTTAAATATTTTAATCTTCAAATCTATCGAAAATGCCTCAACTGCAGCCAAACGGCAATGAACTAATGTAGCTGATTTATAATCTAGGTACTACCTGGTTCCGAAAGTGAATTCAGGTTACCTAGTAATACCTTGCCTAGTTTTGCGGTAATTTCATTTTACTCAACCTTGTTCAAAAAATGACTAGGTTGGCATCACTGCTGATGAGTCAATATGCGGTCGTTCGTCTGCTCCTTTTACATTCTATTTTAATAAAAATAAATAATAACAAGGAAGGATTTTTGGCCACAATTCCACAGTAACAGATCATTACATAGCAAAAACATTTGCCCACTTCCATTACAAATATAAATTTAAAATTTTGAAAATTCAATCCAATTTCCCATAAAATTTTGGTCTTTCCACGAAAACATTTTCTAGGTCCCACTCAGTTGACAACTAAACTGATTGAAGATCTTCTCCTACAATATTAATTTTTATATACTAGTCTTTCGCCTCATAAATATACGACGGTGTCCAAAAATATTCTTGAAAACATATCCATTGAAACCTATTTATTCAGTTTTCGGTCAAAAACGCACGTAATTTTGTTTTAAGTGAATATTGAACAAAACCAACAAATGCACATTTTCAATATTTTGTTTTGAGTGAACCACAGATGGAACGCCCTTGGCGGTGCGGTCCAAAAGTGGCTTGCCCAATCATTTATGGTTTAGGCGATACAATGATGGAACACCTTTTCCATTCAGCTAGAAATTGTCTAATCGACGCACAATAAACCGCAATCAGCATTCCCTAAAAACACTTCTACGTTACCAATTTGATATGACGTTTGATAGTGTCGCGGGTAACAGCTGATTTTTCGTCCTGAATGGATTTTATCAAAACCATCTTGTTATTGTTTCTATAAAACGAATTTTAATCGATGTAAAGCATCACTAATCACTTTCCAGCGACGATTAAGCTCATCACTCTCTCCCCCTGTAAAAACAGGGTTTCCTGTGATCTGATTTAAAGACACTATTTTTATCAATAAAATCAAATATTCATATTGAAATGACATTATTTTGTAATTCTCAAATTTACAATGAATAGTAAGTTTAGACAATGGTGATTTTAATTTTGTGATTGCCTGATTGGAATGTTCTCAAAACTATACTGATACCTTTTTGGGACATCTTGCCTTTTTTGTGCCGTATTACCTACTAAATATTTCTGCACCCTGCACCCAATTCTTACAACTGATATTTTTTTATAAAGACAGGTGTTTGTAATATAATCGGTCATGCATTCTCCAATTGCTCAAAATTGTTATGTAAGGTTCATGCCAGACTAGACAAGGAGAACTATGATCTCACGATTTTCGAAAGTATCTATCAGAGACTCCTAGTTGACAAAATGAAATTGTTCATAATGTTTCTGGTGGGATTACGACATGCAGGAAATATGTTAGGGCCGTTTTAAACACAGAACAAAAAGAATATTGATTTTATGACGTAATTGCACATTCCAGGGGGATTTTTTACGTATGATCTTTGACTACAAAAATTATGTCGTCTCGCAGGAAGATAATTGAAATCGAACGACATTTTCCGTTATATTGCCCTTTTGAAACGAGGCCCCATTTGGTCTCAGTCTCATATTTGAGTAAACATATATCAACTTGATTGCATGTTTAAGGATTTCAGTTTATATAACGTTTGTTCTTTAAGATACACATCCCAATGACATGCTGACTGAACCGAATGCGAAAACGATATTGTTACTTTAAAATTTCTTGCAGCTTCTTCGCTGATTTTTAATAGGGAACATTCTCGATAAAAATATTTTGTAGTCTTTTTGAAACTTTCTGCATTATATATTTTTGAACCCACTCGAAATAGAAATAGTTTTGGGATGAATGGAGTTACATGAAGGATCGTGCTTCACAAAATAATAGATTGGGATGAGCATCGCCATATACGCTTCGCTGTTTTTCGTGTTTCAACATAGTTGTCCTTCATGGTGAATTGGCTACAAAATTCAAGTAGAATTGATTCATATTTTTCATATTAAAACGTATACATAATTAATGATATTTAAACGAAGTTACAAAAAATTCGATGCGTGTCATTTATTTTGACAGTTTTGACAATTTAAGTCATGTGATTCACTTGATGCAAAAATATTTTTGCATGAGTGTTGACAATGGCAATGGATCGTACGGTGCAAAACATTGTGTCATAAAAATCTTTCAAAACTTATCATTTTTCTGTTTTTCGCCATCGCCAATCGCGACCTGTAACATAGTCCGTGTCTCTGCTACTTTTTGTCAAATCATCTTTTGTTGAGTATGAGTCATTGATGAATCGCGCCGTCGAGATGTGGACTATCTGTGACTTGTGCTTGAAAAAATTCATTTTCTGACTGGGATAGGTATCTGACAATGTGTATTGTGTTGCGGAACCTAACACCAAGCTGTGTGCGTGCTTTCATCAACTTTCTTTCATTCGGAAAGGTTTTGTTATTGTTTCAATATTTTTATTGGATGGCGTCACGGTAGTAATTCTGCCAAATCAAACCTTGTCTGAAGCTGATGGACTAGGAATATCCCAGAATACATCTGACATCAGGATGCCCGGTGGTGGAATCGAAGCGTTTATTCAGGTATGTTGTATTTTTTCTGGTAGTTCTTGTTATATGAAAACAAAAAATATGACAGGCTATAATTTGTTTGACCTTGATGGACTACGCCGTAAATATGCGCTATGAGCCGTGGCAAAAAAACATTTTTACTTATATAGTGAGATGGTTTCTACTCAGCGCTGTCATATATTGAAAGACAATGTGGAACAAGCGAGCAGTTGCGTATCTAACCGTGAAAGAGGATGGATATTTATGGTGATCAAAATACGATGGTGATAATATACGCCGCAGACAATTATTTGGTCGCCGTGAAAGAGGAAATAACGCACAAGAGGAATTGAAATCTTAAAGGCAACCGTGCACATCTCGAAGTACGCTAATACGCTAGTGCAAGTTTGATAATTTCAATGAATCTAATAATTTATTATAAGTATATAACTAGATTGACGTACACACATTTCAGACATAGCCTTAGGGACAAATACCCTCAACATTTAACACACACACTCTTACCTATTTTCTTTTTACGCTCATAAAAAGCCAAATACGTAGAAATTCGAGCTCTCATGCATCGATTTGAAGTGTACTCACGGCAACGACTCATTCCGAAATTGTTGTATCGCCTGCTTGATAGCTGAGTATTATTCTTAATTAGCGGTAAAGCTGCATTTTTGCTCCATTCAACGTCGTCATATATTATATTGACATACCCAACAACGAATTTAGGAAGAACACGCCTAAAGATACTAAATAATTCCAAGCAGGGTTTATTCAATTCGGTTAATAATTCGTACAAAAAGGTAAATATTTTTTTCCAAACCTCACATATCAACATGCTAGTTGTTATTTCGCGCAAAAATAAGATGAACAGACGGGAGTTGTGGTCGTTAAATCTGGCGTTTATTTGTGTTTCCCTTATAAAATATAAATAAGGTCCCATAACGGGCATATTTATATTACACTTATGTAAACTAATATCTCTCGCCTAATAAAATTGCTTATTGAAAGAAATAGTAATTATTTTCTCTTACCTTGCCTTTGCTTAGGTCATCCACCAACCTCAAGAAATATTGACTTACATCCGGCCGTTGGTGATACGAGTCATTAAGGGCCAATCAGAAATTGCATTCGTAATGCACGGGCCATAGATGAGCGGCGACTCATCAGTGACTCATGCGATACAAAATGTACTTTGTCGTATTTTTTCGTGTTAAGGTGCAAATACAATCCGAGGCCCATAATTGATTCGCAAGTGGATAAGGCTCTTTCTCTATTTCTTTTTTTGAAACATATTTACATAACTTATAACAATATGGTGTAAATATATAAAATATTATTAAATATCAGGCAAATTCTCTCTTTATTATTATATCAATGAGTTCTACAGATTTGCTAGATAACACTGTAGAATATATTCCGGAAATCACATACGAGAAATAAAAACATTTTGTCGAAGATATATGATAAGTAAAGGGATATGATATGTGGGCCCCTTTTCTGAACGCCCATAAATTAAACACAAATTTCATAATATAACTCTTGATCACAGAAAAAAACAGCAGCCATAAGAAAACCACTGCAGAACGATGCTTGTCGAATTGAACTATTGGCTATCGGATAAGAGAGTAATATAGGGTATTTCTCAATACATTAAAGGACATAATTCCTTGAAACTAGTTTTCTATAGTATTACACAGGCGAATAACGAGGCCAGTGACTAGATGTTTAATTTGTACTCAATCACTTGACCAAATTGTTGTTCGTTTATCTGCTGTACATGGCCGTTTATTATGTAGATGCTGATAGAATCGAGACGTGTGTGCCACATTAGTGTTGGCAGTTCTAGGTAAAGCTACTACTTTACAGACTTTATTTTCAAAGTACTTTCACCTAGTCTCCCGGATATCTGATTTTTTATTAAAATTTGCTCAGAGCATGGCCATAGGAGACGAATTATACTAGAAAATTCTCCTGAAACCACTAAAGTGCAGAGCTATATAAAAATGCAGGAATACTAACTAAAGAACCCCCATCCCTGATGGATGTCTTAAAGCGAGTTTTGAAGCCTTGTAGATCAACACGATCAGGAAAGCAGCGAGAAGGCTAGGAATTCCAAAGTTTAGAGATTCTTGAAATAAAGCTTCTTTCATAAAACTGTTTGTGACATTGTGGATCCTCCACAGTGAATAGGTGCAAATTGGTAGCCAATTTCTGACATGTTTTCCAATGTAACATCAGTGTGGTTTTGGTATTAAATGAAAAGTTATTATGTATTGGATCAAGGAAAACATTTTGGCACATAACTTCGCTTTGTTTCTAGAAGACCACAAAATTTAAGGGCCATTTGTTTGACTCGACCAAGATAATTAACTTGCCGATTGGAGTAATAAATCGGGATATATTCTGCATTGTAGTATGATTTGCTTTACAACTCTTAATGGACATTCACACGCCTATCAATTAATAAATCTTTTATCATGATTCTCAACAAATTTAAATTTTTATAGTCGAAAATCTACCCAACTGCTTCAATAAATGAGGCTGATCATGTAGTTCGAAGGGCATTGGCGATGTGCCGTCTGTGCTATGAGGAGATCGGCGATGGCATGGATCAGGTAAACCAAGCATTAGCAGATATTGTTAATCACGAATCACAGATAGTCTCCTGTTGTTAAATGATGTCACCTTTTTATGAAAAACATGTTTCGTTACGCTAATGTATAAATGATCATAAACGAAAATTTTCATAAAAAATTGGGCTTCTGTAATGATATGAAAGAGTTGCGTCGAAGGCACATGAAATTGAAATCCATCTATTTTGAAGTTGGTCGACTATTCTTTCTTCCAAAGAAATTCTTTTATGGGCCGCAATGACCTGGAAAACCTTTGTGCATTCAATCTAAAATCCTAGTTGTACTTCACATCTAATGACTCAATTATAATCTACCTATACATTTAAGATTAATGAAAAACTGAAAGAAAATGTTGGGCCAAATTGGAAAGAAGAATATGCCGCGAGAAATGCCGAAGAACCGAGGTTGGAAAAAACAAACATTAGAGCGAAAGCAAAATAACCATTTTGGAACGATTTATATTTATATTTTTGTTGTAACCCGATTGATGCAATAAACATGAAGTCGTATGATAATCGTTTTATGTTGCTATAGCATTATAGTCATAAAACGTTCAAAAAACAGTGAAGGATTTTTGACGCCGTGCCAAATTCTTTTTTTAGGGCTTTCACTCTGAAGCGCAAGTCTTGTGGAAATTCTCACCTTTTATTACTATTATTAAAGTATATAAAATCTTTGTCTAAAGGAGGTGTGTATATGAAAACTCTTTGTTCCTTATTTTCACTCCAAGTTTCTCTATTCCGAATTCCAAACTTTTCGTCCAAGTCATTTTTTCATTCATTTTTTCAATGCTGAAGGAATGCAGCCTGAAAGATTTATCAGTGTTCTTGGTGTCACGAAGGGTAGTCATTGAACCAATGAATAACTTAAGCCGCGCTCTTTTTGTAATTGGATCTCTGGGTGTGCGAGGAGTCAGATTTGGATTTGGGAAATTATTTGAAAAATTTCCTTATATCAGAATTTGAAAGACTTTCTTGATGTTTGCTGGTTTCAAAAATATTTTGGATATTTTTCATACTGAGCACCTCGTTTGTTCCATGTATGGCCCATACATACATCATTGGATAGATCAAAAAGCGTGTAGTGATGGACTTTCATGCGAATTTGACAGTCCTGAGAACAATAACCCAAAAACAATTCTAGAACACCATACCTTATCTGTTACATGTATGGCCCATACATATATCAGACGCAGTCCTAAGATGAATAACCCAAAAATAATTTCAACACATCATACCTTGTCAATTTCATACATGGCACATATATATATCATTGGATAGAACAAAAAGAGTGGGAGGATCGGCTTTGATACGGATTTTCCACAGTTCCAAGATGAATAATCCAAAAATAATTTCAAGACGCCATACCTGGTCTGTCCCATGCATGGCTCAGTCCACTGAAGTGACTGTTTATAATCAGTCGTTCCCGTCAAGCGTGAGCCATTTATGAGCCGCACTTCGTCGGCGCGATCCATCAGTATCATTCCCAATAGGTTTCGACAAAATTTTTCTGAATGGATACGACCGCGCTTAAATCGATTGTATCGTTGCAATGACGAAATGACCGTATAATTCAAACCGAATTCATCATTTTGATACATATCTGCACACGTTCAAACCTTTAGTAAAGTATAGACTATATGAAATATTTTGTTGGCACATGCTCGATCAGGCATGATCGAAAATATTGATAAAGAGTCCACCTGAGTCTGGACTTCAATTTTCCTTTAAAAGTCAGTGAATCTGATGGACATCTGAATGGGCAGTATACTTTTTCATTCCGTGGAGGGTAGATTTAGTTTCATTGCTTTGTTTCTACGACTTGCATAAGCGATGAATTTTTCTTCTGGTGATAATTTGACTAATGTGTAATCTCGAGCAAACGTGGACTGCTTTATCAGAAAGAAAAATCGTAAATGGTATTGCACTTACGTATCAATGGAGAATTGACTTTCATTCCCCAATAGGGAACAATTCAGTTTCCAATAAACACTTTTTGGGATCTGATTCTTGAAATTGTGTTGCTTTGTAATATATTATACTTTGTGCTTGAGATGAGAAAAAAGTGAACATAGAAATACACGCCAAAAGTTTTTAATAAAAATTATCCTCTCAAGGGATTGTCTCCACCTGGGATTTCCACCCTAAAGGATCCTCCGCCCAAGCGGCATTGCTCCTCGTCGGAATTTGCCAATGCGAGATTTTCCTCCCACGAAACTGTACCACCACGCAAGATTGTCCTCACGCAGATTGTCTCGCTGCGAGATTTGCCCACGCGCTCAGCTCAGCACTTTTTTACTAACTGAAACATAAAACGAATATCCGTGTGTAGAGATTTCGCGTTTGAGTCCCTCTCTTTATAAAGATGAGGTGATGCCGATCCCGCGCGATCCTCGGTATGGTCAATCCCGGTTGGAGACCATATCGTACGGCAACAGTTCCGTCTCGGATTAATTTTTCCGGGCGCAATTTGGTACAGATGCTATTATGTAGCATGGAGTCAATTTTACAATCCATTTGGGGGATAAATCCTTTTGAATATATGATAGGATTTCATTTTATTTTGCGGGAATAGAAGTCTAGTATAAGGCTTAAAATTATAGCGAACTACGGTCCCTCGAAGCCAAAGCGGTGCTTAGAGGAACAATCGTGTATCAGTGAGGCGTACAACAGACCTCGCGCATTGAATCATCATCCATCGTGGAATTCGAATTAATAGTCAAGACGATCAGAGATGCGTAACTCGAGGCGCATACCCACAATTTACCGATTGAGCTAACAGAAAGGGACAATTCCGTCTGGGGACAAAACAAAATAGTGATTCCGTACGGATGCAATCCTTCGCATAGGGGGGGGTGATGACTCATGTGCTCAATTTCAATCCAGTTGTGGGGCAGTCTTTCGTGAGGCTGATTCCATGTTGGTGCTATCCCATGCCGGAACATAGCAGTTCATCTCTCTGGGGACTGTGTCCTTGATAAAATTTAACTACATGATAAACAATTTTATTTAATATTAGAAAACATAAACAATTTAGTAAAAATTAGAGTTTTTCAGCCAATTTTGGCAAGTTTTACCAGTATTTTCATTTTGTCCACTAAGTGTCTCACTATAAAATGAACGGCAATTTGTTTCCACGCCACGAATTTTAAGCGCACATATATCTAATTCCATTGGGCTAGCCGTATCAAATTCAGAGGATTGATAGTTTTGTAGCTATTCTATTATAATCCTTTTCAAAATGCATCATATCCCTGTGTAAACTTGTCTGACAAGGGTTCAAAAAATGTTAACTGAATTTTTTTTACAACTTGGCTGAAAATCGAATAGTAAATGATAAATATTATGTTTTTAAAACTGATTCTGCAGTAAAAGCCTAATCATCTGATATATCACATGCCTCAACTTTTAAATAAACATAAATTTGGGTAATTTTGGAGATTTCCAGCATTTGCAAATTTTCAGACGTGCAGATACCAGTTCCGAATTGGGGGCGAAGGTTTTTTGGCGCATCGAATTTTACTCAATTTTTGCAAGGCTTGAACCTGGGTGGTGGAAACCGTAAACAGTTCTTATGCGAACCATCGTGCACCGGCGAAGTGTCCAACAGACCTCTCGCATATAAACTTCATCTCTCACGGAATTCGAACCTGCGTCGTGACGATCGGAGATGCGTAGCTCAAAGCGTACTCCCACCTGCGTCGTGACGATCGGTGATGTATTCGGAGCGTATTCCAAACGCTTTACCGATTGAGCAAATCGGGCACCTTGCACCGAATCCTGGTACGGAAAATAGAATAGACGGACAGGAACAGGCGAAGCTGTTGACCTTGAACTTTTTGATGAGATGTAAAGTACCGTACCAGTAGCATTTGATTTATTACAGAATATAGTCATGTCAGAGTGAATAATTTTTATAGGTCCTGCTGCCTGATAGATAATATTTTCAAAATAGCTACGGTAACGTTGAAATTCATCAATCAGGGCGAGACCTGATTTGCTACGGTATGCAATTCAGAACTGGAGCCCAGAGATAGGATAGGGTACCTAGATACCGTATAGCGTATCATTTCCTTATACGCACCGGTACTGGTACTGCAGAAGAGAAAAAGCCAAGAATACAGCTTAATCGTACGGCGAACCACCAACTCTCTTGCAGATACCAGTTCCGAATTGGGGTGAAGGTTTTTGGAATATCATATTTCTCATTTTTCCTATGCATGGCCTTGGTTGGTGGAGGAAGCCGTAAGCATGGGCTTATGTGAACCACCGTGCACCAATTGAGTAATCGGGCACCCTGAAAGAATTAGGGGGAAAATAATGAAGTAAACATTTTACTAATTGCTAGAGGTGGCCTAAATAGAATATTTTTTTAATTTAGAATCCAATCAAATTTTTATGAATCGGAAGTACTATAAAAGGCAAATCGTGAAGAAATCGTGTTAGAAAATTGGTAAATGACCAAACTTGAACTTTTATTTAATATAACCTCGTATATTTTGTGTACCCTGTCCTGTATTATATATATACTTATCATAATAGAGCTAACACTGAACATGAAGACTAACCAGTTTTGTTCCGATCTTATTGTATTTTTACCTAGTAGTGAGCGTTTATTGAACAAATAGCAGTTATAATTGCAAGCAATGCCGTCGGCGGAAGAATGCATTCGTTTGAGATTAACATTTACAAATCCACCACCTGAGATGCCATCCTCCTCAAAATATATGATTTTGATCAAACCATCCACTTGTAGTACTGTACATGATCTGGAGCAACTGATTATAAGAAAGTTTGGATTTCCAAAAGGGGTAACAATGTCTTTATCATTGGAAGGTTTTACTCTATTGTCAACTGAGGAAATAATGATTTTAAGGAATAATGACAATGTATGTGTTTCTGTACTTTATGATGTTAAAGCAAAAAAAATAAAACTCTGTTCAAAGGATGATACAACAAAATCGAAAATTGCTAAAATAGGAATAAAATGTACAGAAAAACATAGGAAAAAGAAATATGCCAATGATGAAGAATCAAAAACAAACAAAGCTGCAAGTAAAAGAAACATAAAGCAAAAAGTGTACTCTACAGGAGGTGAATCAAGTAGTGCTTGTGAGTCCAGCAGTAAAAGGGTAAAAACGACAATTGCTGATGGAAATCATAAAAGCGAGACTAAAATAGAATCCAAAAAAAATTTACCGAACATGAATGGGGCTGCAACCCTTACGCTTGAAAAGAAAGAAAAGACTGTTAAAATATCATCCAGTGACAATTCAAATAGTAGCGTCAGTGGTACAGACTCTTCGAATCATTCAAAAGAAAAAGCACAGTGTACTCAAATTAAAGAAACTTTTAATACGGATAATGGTATTGAAAGAGACAACAAATCCCTCAAGAGTAATGGTTTGCTACCGACTCCATTACAGCGTTGTAAAATTGCAAAAATCATAGGTAAAGGTCATGTAACATTCTCAAGCAGTTCAGATTCTGATATGGAAACAGAACTACAGGACAAAGAAGAAAAGTCTTTAAAGTCTTGGTTGAATTCTTCGAAAGTTAAATTGGATGAAGGTAGTGTTCAAGACGATAGCATATTTTTGAATGAATCAAGAAATCCTGGTGTATCCACTAATGTATCTGTAATATTTCAAAACCCTACTCCCACACCCAATAAAATGGAAATGCCAGTGAGAGACTATTCAAAACTTTTGCCATCAACATGGCCTCCTCGAATTGGAGATGTTATAGCTTATAAATTATTGGAAATGTCTGAAGATTACACCCCGGTTATATCACAATATAAGGAGGTGAAAATATTAGAAATATATACCCCTGATATATCACCAATTGGTGTGAGTTCTGTAAAAGCTGAATTTTTATGGCCAAAACTGCAAAAAAGTAAAAGGAAAACTGGAAGATTTGAAATGGATTTGTCAGAAGATGAATCAAACGACATAATAAACAATGAGCAAGTATTAGAATGGCAAACAATGTTGGAACCACTTTTGGTTTTGTGATTATGAGTGCCCTATGCAGTGTTTCTGTCATATCTTTATAACAGACTGATTGATACTGCTTCTTTCACCATTCATATATGATGAAAGTTGAATAAAAACTTCTATCCCTTCTATCTATATTTAGTTTGAGGATTAAGTGGACTTATGCTATAAAATGTGGTCTGAACCGTAAATTATGTTTATATCTATCTGTTACTTTCATCCCAAAATTCAAACTACAATCACCAGTATTCATCTATTTCCTTGATAATAAATTATATTGATCAATGAAGTACAAGTCCAAATTTTTCATACGTTTCTATACTTGCCTAATATTGATGAAATAATATAACAGTGAAAGGTAGAGATTGGTGTTGTAGAAAAGGTTTTAGGATTTAGAATGTTTTACTACATGCAATTCACAGTAATGGTAAAATTCTACTCTTGTTTCACAATAGTTCAAATCTAGTAATGGGGTACTTATCAATTTTACTCTTATTATTTCATTAAAGATTTCTCTTACAGAGCCAAAATTACTTCCAATGCTTGATGCTAGTGCTGCGTAAATGGGCTTCTGTGTCTGACTTGATGATCACCAACTCTGTGTATGTAGTGAGCCTCAGATAATCACAATAGTACTTATTAATAATCAACCCATATTTTCATGTGTATCTAACAATTATTCTGAAATAAATTCAGAATAGAGAATTATTTGGTATTACCCAACCCCAGAGAAAGATGTAAAGAGGGTGTAAATTATAAGCTGAAAGTATGGTTTAGCTCGGAAGACTGTCTTAGCATTGGGCTTTTGTGAGTTTTATCTACCCCACCCCCTCATGATTGTCAGTTTGATGCGTCTGAAGACACATTTCCAGTATGGTGGTGCTCAGATAGGGAAGAACTACGTTCCGTTTCATAAAACAACAAACGGCATTTGTACAATAGATTTTTGTACTTCAACTGAAGTATCATACTTCGCTATGTTCTCATACCAGTTCCTTACATTTCCTTGCAATTCTTTTTCAAGTACATTAGGATAAGAAAATGATACAACTTGATTATTATTTTGACTTAAGATTATTTTAATAACCGTCAGAGAGGTCATTGCAAGGCAGTTTCTATGACTTTCTTTAAAGAAGTATACTACAGGATATCCTAAAATGCATCCAAATATTGTACATAAGTTGGTGTTCTCATTGAATGTCACTGAGCAAACTTTTGTATCCAATTCAGTCATTAATTTTTTCCTAATATGTTGACATGATTTTTCTATCAACATCATATCACCATTGTTTGCAATTTTTGGTTTTGAGTTTGTGTAGCTGATGTCAACAAATATTGGTGACAATTTTGATAGATAAGTTGGTTGTTCATTAAGGTATTTCACAATTAGTTCCAGATGCGATATGCAGGCTTTTACATCCACAATAAAGTGGTTTTCATCCAACGACAATATACAAATCGATGAGCAATCATATTTGGGTTTTCCATTGATTGAAAGTTCATGCAGCAGTCCCTTTAGCACTTCCACATCTACAATGCTCTCTGAAATAAAGGCTGGTCTAATTTTGTTTATTGTCCAGTCAAGGTTTTTTAGGAAACATATAATTGATGCAATTTTATGATGTCTTGACCTTTTTCTTTTCAAATATTCTTGAACGAGGCTCACATTGGCTTCCATTATTGAAATATCATCGGAGAGGTATTAAATTTAGGTTTTTCACTGTGATCAAAGAGCATGGGAATAAACGGTTTTTCAGATTTATAGATAGTAGTAAAGCGTATAGCCCTGGGCATCCACATCCTATGATAGCATCCATAATTTTGTATGTACCAATAGGCTAATGCATTTGCAGATTTACTTTTAGAGTCTTTAACTGTTTAGTTTATCAAGTTAAGGCTTAATTTAAATAATCGCCAAAACACATTTCTGATTTCAAAACTGTACGGTAGGGTACCGGTACCTGCACTTAGGTAGTACTGAGTATGCACTTGCTGTACTTAATTAACAATTTTAACCTAATTTACCAGATTAGCGCAAAACAGTATTTATATTGCAACTCAATGGTTGAGGATAAAAATAAAGTCCTATCCTATCATACTAATTCAATCGAACTCAGAATCACGGCTTACGACGCTGAACGGAAGGGATAACTTTGTTTACATATGGTTCACGTGGCCGACTTATCACTTCTCATTTTACCTCTGCTTCTCGCATCTTTTCCGACAACATCTGCCAAGCTACTAAGTGCAAATTTTAGGTATTCGCGCGCAGAAAGCGAGGAATATGGAAGTAAAAAAACTGACATATGGCTACGATACGCCGTTTAAAAACTCATTTAAATTCTTTTCAATTGATTCTAGATCGATTCTGTATGTTCCGCATGGAAGACTATCGCAGGGTTAAACGAAAAAATCGATTGCAAGCTGAATTATCCAACATAACATTTGTTTGCCGACTGACGTCTTTTCTGCAAGGTCACTCCTGTTGCGTTGGCTGTGATTTGCTTCAGTGTGCGTTTTTATACTGATACGAAGGTCTAAGTTAACGATCAAGATGATTTTGTATATAGTGACTGGTATTTTGGCGGTTTTTGTGTATTTTAAATACATTCGTAAATCTCCTGAAGAGCATGAGATATTATCTCAGTTTTACGGGGACAGGTGTTGGACGGTAAAGGAGGAAGTTGTGGATACCTCTATCCGACCTTTCAAGATTGACATTCCTGATTCACAACTTGAAGATTTAAATAAAAGGCTTGATTCTGTTAGGTATGAACCTTTTCTACATCATATTTATTTTGGTATATTGAAAAAATATTCTAAAAACTTGTATTTATCAAAATACTAAGCTACGGAAGGTGCCCGGTTAACTCAATCGGTAAAGTGTTGGGACTACGCTTCGAGCTACGCATCTGATCGTCATGATGCAAGTTCGAATCCTGTGAGGGATGATTATTATATAAGAGAGGTCTGCTGAATGCCTTGCCGGTGCATGGTGATTCATGTAAGCATTGCTTACGGCTTCCTCCACCAACCAGGTCCATGCACAGGAAAAAGAGAGAAATATGATAAGCAAAAAATCCTTCACCCCATTCGCATGGTATCTGCACGAGAAAGTAGTGGTTGGCCTTAAGATTTGATTGAGCTTTTTTCTCGGCTTTCCTCTCCCGCGAAGATGAAAATGAAAATTTTTTTCTTCATTAATCAAATATTAAATCCTTGTAGTCTATAACTAAATAATAACGTATACAATAGGTAAGTATTTCAAAGCGAGTGCAGATTCTTTTCCAACGTTACTTACTGATAATGGTTTAACTTTGGTGTTTTATATAGATTCCCAACACCATCATTAAAAGATTCGAAGTTCTTATATGGTGTTAATCAAGAATTCATGCGAAAATTTGTTGATTATTGGAGAAATTCGTACTCATGGAGAGAACAAGAAAAACTGCTCAACAAATTTCCGCATTTCAAAACGAAAATAGAAGGACTGGATATCCATTTCATACATTTCAAACCTAAAACAATGTCGACTGCAAATCAGGTTGGTCACATAAATGCATAGTTATATACAGTAAAAGTCCAGTAATCCGGCATCCTTTAGTTCGGCACACCCTGTAATCTGGCGCAAAATGTTATCGTCAGTAATAACCCTGTGTATAAAATCCAAATTTTGTCTTACTGAATTTTGTTTAAAATCTAAAGTGTAGGCCTGCATTACAAATGTTTTTCAGAGCAGTTGGGTTCAAAAACCGTAGTGGATCCGGGACTGAACAAGGGTGAGCATGTGGAAAATTATTAAAGAGCTTTATTGTTACCTAATAAAACAGTTTATTTTCCATTTACTATCACATAAAGAAAGCTGATGCGCACATGCGTTGTAATAATGCCATTCAAAGTAAAAAGTACTCAGTATTGGTTCTGACATCAGTGATGAAAATTTTCCAATACCAGTACCAATACCGAAAAATCACCAATACTTGCGTACCGATACATCGGCCCATCTGTAATCTTTTCAAAAAATACCTTTTCCTCACCATACTGATCGGGAATGTAAATTTATACATACGTCGATACAAAATGTAAGTTTAAAAATGAAATTATTTATTCTCCCGTATACCCAACCCCACGCATGGCATAATATATATAATTGACAAGTCAATCGATCCCATTTGCATGTTGTGTCTGCCGGAAACATTTCTCGGGACTGGGCAGGTGACGACAAAATAAGTTTTGATTCAGAGCAACTCCAATTGGAATCATGGAATTCCATCAGCGGATCATGCATGGCAGAGATATATTTCTCTACAAATTCTCTGACAGTTGACTATGAGCACATTCACTAATTGTTTCACACCTTCTATAGTTATCTCGCATCGACAAGTACTGTATTATCGTTTACCAGCGCTAATGAACCGATGTAGGTCTAGTCAAAAGTACCGCCCGCTAATCCAGGCATGTGCCACAAATGGACTGAAAACTCCATACAAGCTTCAAAAGAAAATGAATATAGTAAATTTTTTTTAAATTTGTGTCACTGGTTTTATTTGTGGCACAAAACATACGTTCTTGTGTTTGAAGAAATACAATATCTGATGCAGTAATATAGAATAATTGGGCTAGGGGATTAACATTGATAAAAATGCCCATGAATAATTATGTTATATACAATTAATTTTTTTGCCGCAACACTGACAGGAAATTGCGTCTTTAGGAATTAGCTTGAGTAATGTTCAAAATTTGATTTCGGATAATCTAAATTAAAATTTGTTAAGTATATTTCACCAATTGTGTAGCAAGTTTCCAATTTTCCTTTTTTAGAAAGGGAATTTTAGTTGACTGCACAAGAGTTATATATAATTTTCTTCTAAATCCTGTTAATAGAAAAAGAATATACCGGTATAATTTTTGTTGAAAATATTTATTCTTGGGAATAAGGATGTATATACCTACTCATCACACTCTTTATAATATGTCGGGCCTTAATGAAAATCTTTTGAGATGGTACTTTTCTGTGAATGAAGATCACAATATCAAGAGATATATAACAAAAAGTATTAATATTATCAATTTCAGATTCTAGGTATTATTGGAAATTATATTTTGTCAAAATTTTGCATGAACTGCTTGCTTGCCATTGCCAAGTTCTTTCTATTGAAGATATCCCAAGCATGACTACTAAGGACTATTAGATATTTTTTCAATACATCAATACAACTTGCATATTTTACTATCTTCAGCCTAGACCATTGTTGCTGCTTCACGGATGGCCTGGATCATTTCTTGAGTTTTACAAAATGATCCCAATGTTAACTGATCCCACTTCTCATGGTGGAAATGAAACAGATTTATTTGAAGTCATCATTCCTTCAATACCTGGATTTGGTTTTTCAGAAGCTCCTGAGATTCAAGGTAATGTAGATTGTTGTTCTGTTATGTGCTACGTATGAATCTGATTACATTTTATTCCATCAATTCAAGGATTACGTTTTTTGTATGAATTAAGTTTGCAATCCAAAACAGAGGCACTGTGCAGGTGCTTTCTCTGAAGTTATTTTCTGCAAGAAATTGTTTAAAAAATTTTTGCTCGCACTTGGATCATCAAATTTTGCATCAACCCAATCTCTGATGACGTATGTGATTGAAATCACAGAGTGTATGTACAGACGCAAAACTAAAACAGATATATATTTGTTTGTGTACATGCACTTTGTGATATGCTACTACTGCATTTTGAAAAAGGAAGTTTATATATACCTAATATATATATATTTTATGATCTTTCCTGTTCAGCCTAGCCTACTCAAGATATCAAATCCTGGGTTTAGTGGTGGGAGTGGGTTAACAAGACAGACTCGCCGAGACTTGAACCACAGATATTCAACCTGCTGCCAACATGTTAACCACTAGACCATATCGCCCACTTGTCGCATTAAAGGCATTTCCATCAATTGGTTACCAAGTTACATTCTCGAACCATTGAAACGCACGAAAGTTTATTCGCGTATGCTCTAGATTATTAAAATCTCAGATTGGTTTGACTCGTCAAATTCAAGTATAAATATAATTTTTTGCAATGCTTAGTTTTGACTTGACGGGTTTGATCATTTGATATTTCTGTTCTCTAATAAATTGAATACCAGCAAAATCCAGATAAATCTTACTTTACAAATTATAAAATGTAGCATGAACTGTGGTGGTGCACTGCATATTAAAAATTTGAAATTATCCAAACAGCAGTTTCTCTACATTCAAAAGTAGTAATTCTCTCAACTGCGTTTATGTTTTCAAGACAAATCTAAGCAAAATTTTCTACTAGATTTTGAAACTATATTATGCTTTTATCAAGAATGAATAAAAAATTAATTTTATTTTTGATTCTGTATGTTGAAATATTATTCGTATTATCAAGGATTCAGTGCTGTGAATTGTGCGAGAGTATTCCACAAATTAATGTTGAGATTGGATCACAGGAAATATTATGTACAAGGAGGTGACTGGGGATCTGTTATTGGATGTCATTTGTCAATGCTTTACCCAAGGTATTTCTATTACTTATTATCATTGTTGAGATTTTTGAAAGTATGATATTATCTTTTGCATGATTTTTGCGCATGGCTCGAACTAACCTGACTGCAGTCTTTCTTTATCTAAAATTTTTTTGGGAATTTTAGAAACGGGGAAGTAAGTTGAGTATCATACTGTGTATAATTGCATAGCACACAAAGAAATATGTTTCATTCAAGAGTCTTGTGTGAATAGCTTGTAAAAATCTCCTAAGATCTGTATTAACACTTAGTGGATTGAAGTTTTTTTTGAATACCAGAAGAATATTTTTTGTGGGATGTGTGAGACAGACAACCATAATTATGAGCTACTGAATCTTTTTTTTTGTTTCAATTTAAAACTTAATTCGTTTATATTTTTATTTTGTATGCAGTGCCGTTAAAGGTTTTCATTTTAACATGATGAATAGTGGAAGAAGCCCATTAACATGGATTAAATTATTGATCGGGTCTCTTGCACCAAGTCTTTTGTTTGATAAAGAAGATGTCAGGGCACAATTTCCATTGAAAAGTGCTGTGATGAAATTATGGAGGGAATTCGGATATTTCCACCTCCAAGCTACCAAGCCTGATACGATTGGTGAGTATTTATCTTTTTTGTTTTTGGTATATAGTAACAGCAACAATTGTTTTGTTTTTCAAGTAGCTGTTACTCTTGTTCAAAGGTATTCTATAATGACACTCTGTTTTGAATTTCTGTCTCATATGTGCGATTGTGCATTATGTTTCAATGTTCCAAATATTTTTCAGGTATTCGGGGATTGAGTTTTATTATTCTGGATTTTATTTCAATATTCGTCTTATCGTCTTAAAGACTTGCGTCATTTTGGATAATAGCTATAGTACAGTATTTGGTTTCAACTTGGTTTTGTTCCAATTGTCTAAAGCTAAATAAATATACATTTTATTTTTAAATCTCAGGATTTGCTTTATCGGATTCTCCTGTGGGTCTTGCTGCTTACATTTTAGAAAAATTTGTTTTGTGGACTGCTGGCTGGTAAGTCAAAACTTTTTTACTGTTTTAAACTTTTTTTTGGAAGTAGTCGTCATCTTGCCTGTACCTGGTTGGAGCTTCAGAAATTTTTATGAATTCTCGAGTTATTCATTAAATATGATGTTATTATATCTGGCCCCATATGTGTAGACTGGTTATGTTATTTCGTAAGAAGAACTTCAGATTATATGGATTTGTTTTTGATCATGAAGAATTGAAAACCATTACGAAATTGTCCAATTAAAAAAAAATCAAAAAACGAAATTACTTTCAATTAAAATTCTAGAATACCTGTTTGTATATTCAATATCCTTTTCCCAATCTCTTTTTTGTGTTATTGTTTTTAGCCACCATATTATTGTGATCTCTTAATTACAGTGACAAAGGTGATGGTGATTTGCCAAAATGCTTCACCATCGATGAAATATTAAATAATATTATGATTTACTGGCTCTCTGGGAATATTACAGCAAGCATTAGATTTTATAAGGAGACACCTAAGGATGGAAGAATTACTAATAAGTATATATAGTTTTTACTTGTTAATGTTTTTTCAGACTAATACACTGTCGTATAAGATGCTAAGGTATTAAAATCCAATAACCCTCTGTTCCTAAGAGCATTGCGCCGCTCTATTGCATTATTTTGTTTTACCAAGGGCGTTATTGGGATTATGATGACTTGAAAGTTAATATTTAAAAGCTAATTTCTTTGATCTAAGATTATTGGCCCAAAAAGGGATCACGCAAGTACTATGATAATTATTTAGAGTCTAAGATTTTGCAAGAAATATTTAAAGAAAAATAAACTTTATTTCATGGTTTACAATTACATCTTGTACGAGATTTATCTTGTGTGTGGCTTGTGGAACCTGTAAGGTTATCGAGCATCGTCCCTCGGCAATAGTGCGATGTTATTAACTCCACCCAGACAGGCAGTAGAACAGAAACTTAAAGTTGTGTTGGGAAAATAATTTTTTTTTATCAGTGTGAAAGTGCGTGTTCCTGCTGGTTTTGCTGCCTTTCCTAATGAAGTGATTCTGCCATTAAAAAGTGACATCGAATACAAATATACAAGGATGCTGTCTTTCACACTAATGAAAGAGGGAGGTCACTTTGCTGCCATGGAAGTTCCCTATCTCTTGACTGAAGATTTTCGACAATTTGTTCGTCAAATTGAGGTATGGTATGCCGGTACGGGTTGTAAGTTTTCCAGTAAATGAATTAAAAAGAAAGATATTATGCAATTTCAACCATTGTTGATACTAAGTAAGAGTTGATAGAGTACTAATACCTTGACTAAATTCTTCATTACCCATACTCATTTCTTGGTAAATGACATACAAACAAATTCTAAATAAAATAATATGTTCATGTAAATAGGATTGTCATTATAGTTTAGTTCAAACAACATTGGAAATTCACTAATAACCTCCATTTTGAGATTCAAATTCGTGATTCTTTGGTATAGAGAGTGATTTTTCTTGCTGTCAAATTTACTATATGTATATCAGAATTTCTGATATGACAGGATTTGTTAGGTATGAGTCACTATAGGATTGCATGATCTTGATGCATTTGCAACTCATTCGTGACAGAACAAACTTTTGTGTATAGAGGGAAATGAACTAAATGTAAATGATTAACTATATATTGTACTCATTTAGAGAGTTGATCTGCGAGAAAAGATGGATGAATCTGAATTTGCCCAAGATTTCAAACAAACTCAGCTCGATAGATTTGAGAAGTAATCAATAATACACTCACCTGGAAAAATTCAGAGCAACATTTAACATTCTTTATGATTTGTAGCGTTATTTATTAATCGTATTTATGCAATTTAATTGAACTAATTAGGAACTCCAATAATGTTCAAGGCATTGTTGAGTGTTGTTGAGTTCATTGATTGACGTCATCCCGGACGATTGGTGAATTAATATGCCACTTATTTATTTCCTGTTAGCTACCTTTTTTATGCTTGGCAAGACTTATCCAAGGTCCACTTAAAGCATATTTTTGAGTGCCAGATGATTTTGACGTCGTACCACGATGTGATTTGAAGAAAACGCATGCCGATCTAACTACATAATTAAATAAATCATTTAGTGTGTTTGTTGATTCTTTTTTGAAACATGATGCAGTATCCTAGATTTTGTACTGATTGAAAGATCCCTTCGGTGCAAAATCACTGACGCTGAAGGCTTTTTTCAATATTTTTTGTATCTTTAATTAATTCTCATAGGTCTGCATTGGTATCTTTTCCTCGTACTGTGTCCTACCATTTCCAATTAATTTATTACCCAATAAACTTTTGAATCAATTGTAAGAAGATACTGTTTTTGTTTGTGCCAATATCCTGCGATGAGCGTTCTTATATTCGCTCCTGAAGTTGGGGACCCACTCACTTGCTAAAAGATTCGTTTGTCATTCCTGTTAGAAAAGCGCTTCGACCTACGCATCTTCAATGTCCTGAGTTTAATTTGAATCTGGCGTTGGTGGTTTTATGCAAAAGGTTTGCTGGAACCTCGTAGGCGGACAGCGGTTCATGTGACCGCTGTTTTGGCTTCTGCCACCAACATGTCCATGCGCAGGAAAAAGCGATGAACGGTGAATAAAAACCTGGAATCGGCCGTCCAAGAAGTAGCTTGTCGAATTCCAAACGCAGGTGGTAACGACACTTTAAAGTAGCCAATTTGGCAACTTTGAACTAATCCCCCATCAAATGCGTGTTACTTGACACGTAATCAATGACATCATAATTCGACCACCAAATATGTTGCCTCCCACGAATGAGTTTTGCCCCCTTTTATCGATTCAGTTGTCCGGATTAACACTAAAATGGCAGAAAACTTAGTCCTCAGATGAAATATGGCTGCAAATATGCTGTCGCGCGGAAAATTCATGTGAGTCGCTTGTAAACACGTTATGTTAAGTGCTTTCGACTATTCTAACCAATTTGTCTTGAAACAAGCATTTCTAATTAGTGTCACTAATGGATTTCACCGCTGAAAGGTGATCCACCTCGGGCTCGCAAACGAAATCTTACTCTCAGGAATGGTCTCAAAACACTCCGATCTCGAAACTTTGATACCATCTGGCTACTTCTTCAGATATTTGTAAAACACACGTCAGAAATAGTTATTTAACTTTATTTATTAGGTTTCTCTGCAACACAACGTTATTTTTACAATAAACGAAAACAAAATCAAGAAAACAAATAACTTCAAATTTGAAAAAAAAAGGGAAAACGCAATAAAGTAGAACCTTGTCAAAAATATTCACTGAATCTGTTAAAATGCCGAAATCATTAATAAACGGGCAAACGTAAAATCCAATATATAAATTCTTTTGTGCTTGAGCCTCCGATGGATCCGACCCAACAGCGGCCTATAACTCAAGCAAAATTTCGAACATAAAAAGCCTATATATCGAAACCAACCAACAAGCTTCTGGTTTTGCCATAGTTTGATATAGTAATAATAGGCCTACAACGCACTTGGTGGAGATCTGGAAAAATTTTGATACACAAAAACAAGTTGTGGTTTTAATCAATCCCAATCGAAAAAGGTTTGCCAAAAGATATTTTATTAAGCATGGGTCACTGACAAACGCGCCGCATAGGCGCGGTCCATATGTGACACATTCTTGACAAAACAAAAATCCTAACTGGGATCAGCGAGATATTCAAATTAAGTAGTACAGAAACAACGTAAATATCTTAGAACAAAAAATTATGAAAATTTGTTAGCCTTTGTCAATAAATTATAAATAAAAATGTGAACGGCATTGAAAAACTCCTTGAATTGATGCGATTTGACAATTTGAAAAAATTACAACCGAAATTGTTTTAACACAATGCAAAATACATTAGAAAATGATATAAGTATAAAAATAGGAGGAAATGGAATATGTTTAAAATGGCAAAAAAGTGTTCGACAAATGAATATATATTTTTTTTAAATTTGGTTTCCTCATCCAATCAGTTTCAAAATCTGCTTTTGCTGTTATTAGTAATATAGATTAGAGATTTCAATAAAATTTATTATAAAAAAACGTCGGTATCTTTTACCACAAAAACAGGTGATTTAGGATTTCTCCGGATGGTGATAATGGTGATGATAATGATGAAAATGTTGTTCACCATTTCCGTTAGGTGGCGCAATTGAAGAAGAATCGGCGACATTTTTCAACACAGGCGACGAGTCGGAGGAACAGATCGCCGCTAGAACTGACTGTCCTGAAATACCATGATGATAATGATGGTGATGATACACATTGGAAACAGACGACGAAGTCCCGTTAAGGCGGGAATAATCACACGCGGTTTCAGCAAATTTTCCTTTTAAAGTAGCTTCGATTTTGCAGTTTATATCAGGCTCGACTGAATTAAAAACGGCGTTTTTATTATTGGATTCAAGGTTGGATTTCAAATTATTTTCATTTTCGGAGTCGCTGCTACTGTCGTCGTCAGCCTCGTCACTGTCTCGAAGTCTACCAGTGGCCCGGCATATTTCGTGTGCACCTTGCCGCTGTAACTCTTTAAGTCTTAAATACATGGCTTCCTGAAAATGATGATCATATGGCGAAGCAAATCTAAGGTCCCTTTTTCTATTTTTATGCATTACGTTTCTTGATTCGTTTCCGTGACAGCGCAGACGACGTTCCTTGGCCTTCGAATTTGATTTTTCTGGTTCGACTTTAGGAAGTGTTCTGTGTCTTATCCCGTGAGGGCTTTTAATTGAACGAGATTTAGAGTTATCGGCTAAACTCTTGTTTTCGTGTATAAATCTTTGGTCTAAGCCTTCAAGTTTTGAGTAATGCTTTTTGCGTTCCAAGTTTTCCCCTGAGATAGTTTGTGGTTGGCTGTGATGTTCGCGGAATGATCTTTGTCTTGAAATGTGTTGATTAGTTTGATCCATCTTCAACCGAGTTGGTGACACGTCGCTTCGGTGTCGCCTGTAGAAAGACAAAGCGGTTTTATCAAACGATATTGCAAAATAAGGAGATTTATCTTTCAAATGTAGAACTTGCCAACTAATTTCCATAAATAAATCCTGTCCATACTATATCGGAAATATTCAGACCATATACGCGTTGTCAAGAATGGGACACTGATGGATCGCGCCGACTAGGCGCGGTCTAACTGTGGCACGTGCTTGAAAAAACAAAAAATTATGATTGGGTCTGATATTTCACTCCATCTGCGGTGAAAAAAATGCATGATCAATAAAACGCCATCCAAAAATTTACGTTTCACTTATTGAAATGTGTGTTAATTATTGTCGATGATATCACAGAGTGATGACGTCATAGCCCTGAACAGCGTGTCATCAAACAAACTATTGGAATACTTCTCCAAAGTCACAATCAATCTACACATGAAATACCTTATCTGTACATAGCTCCAAATATTGGAAAAGTAGAGGCTTAAGGAATGCATCGGTTTGACATTTTGATTGACGCGGAGCACGCGAGATAAAGGGTAATCGCTTCAAAAAAATAAGATTGATTGTCACCAACCACACGAACAAAAATCCGAGCCGTGTTTTAGAAAACTCGCTTAATTCGGGTATTTTTAGTGCAAAGTGAGTTTTTTAACAGTTTTATATAAAATGGATTATATATTATTTAGAAAATCGCTGTATTATAAAAATAATTCAGCCATTTTCCAATCGTCTACTTAATGATAATAAAACTACTGCTCAAAGGAATTTCGCAATATTCAGCGTCCAAAATAATATTTCGGATTAAGAACGAGGGGTGACCTACATCCTGGGCTAGCTTTGATAATATAAGTTTGGTGGGTCCGTGTGGATTATCCCAATTCGTGCGGAGGGGTTGTTATGCGATTTGGGGTAATTTACCGCTTCCATGCACTTCGATTTTCTACCCAGAAACTACACTATATGAAGCATGATCCGTCAACAAAACGCGCTATTCAAGCTCACTTTATCTGTGGGTCATGCATTTTCAGGTGTAATTAAGAGATAAAATGGCATAAACAAGGTAGTTTTTCTATTTTGACGCAAATATATCCCATTAGTGAATGACCAGGCGGCAAAAGAACGCTAATTACGTTGCCTTAAGTAATGCAATCCCGGGTTTTGGGTCAAAATTATAATCCGGGTTACGAATTCGGTAAAATAAGAATACCTTTCTTTAGATAACTCTTAATTTTACTAATATACAGTTTAGGTTTTCGAAAATACGTAAAAAAAAATAGTTCGATGTTTTTTGCTTGTTATGGTAAGATGAAAACTGATATTGTGTGAAAAAAAAACAATCAAGAAACATGTTAACCGCTTTGCCTTTTCTGCATAGAGATGATAAAAGAGATGATACGTGATAGAATTAATAATTCACATATCATAAAACTTTTTTTTCAGTTCCGGGTTTGGTGAATAATAAATATCGGTTTTACACTATTTTTGTCTACGTCATGCTTTTTTTTGAGTCGCTAGTTAAATTTTCGCTAGTTCAGTTTTCGTATTCCGGACTACAGGTGGTAAAACAAAAATTATTTGAATAGGAATTTATGTGTACTGTTTTGACACATTGGAACAGGAATCCGCAAAAATGACCTAAGCGTCGAAGCGGCAGTTTGTGTTGTAACACAACTTACAGCGTCAACTCCTTAAATGCGTTCAACCAGCGTGCAAGGCTATGTACACAAAAACTAATTCCCTGGTTAAACCGCTTTTGCGAAAATAAATAGAAGTAGAGTGAAAATTCTTTTTTTTTTATTTTTTCCGACCAAGTATAGTATGTAGATAGTGCGCATGTTAAAAAAGCGCCCTGAATCTACAGCCCAAACTTAATCCAATAAAAACTTAAGAATATGGATTTTATGCAAAGATATTCGATAAAGCGGTATTGCGCTCTAATGGGAAACGACGACCGCACTTCCGTTTACGGTACTTTTCTTTTGTTTTTACGTCAAAAATGTCATCGTCGTTGCATTATGCAAATTTTCACATATTGTTTTCAGTAGGATTTCTTCTAAATGATGGAGATTTTAAATTATCGAGCACATTCAGTTGGGAATATAGCGATGTTTCATGAAGGAATTTATAGAGTTAATATGGTGTGATGCTTCTCGATCAAAAGGATTTTGTCTAAAGGTTTTTGTTAGGTATGAGTTACTGATAGGTCGTGAAATCGTTAGAACGCCAAAAAAGCAAGTAATGCACTTATTGGCGTAATACCTATATTTTAGATTTATTACCAGCTTATGCCCTCAAATAAAACATCTCAAAGAGTGATGAACCGGTATAATTAAGTTCAGTGATGGGTATCTCCCCGGGCGATGGTAAAAATCTATTACTTCTTTATTTTCCTTTTTCAGTCGGCCCTTACGCCATGCTGGAATTACGTCATTGATGCTAGAAACTACTTTGAAGGTATTGTGAATTAGATAATATTTTTCTACTGTTGACTGTTCTTTTCAATGGCCTGAATTTCCCCCAGTTTGTATATAAATATAAATCATTTAACAATATACTTTTGAAGCCTAGGACAAGATCTTTTCATTAATGACAGTGGAATAATAATAAGTTACAAGAAATATGCATTCTCAAAAGGTCGTTGTTTGTCCGGTATGAATATTTTATGATCTTAGACTACAGAAGATCTAAGGGCTTTTTTATCATCGTGTATGTGGGTAAATTTCTTGCGGTTAAATGAAAAAGTGAATGAAATTAGTCGAATCCGATCACCGGTGGCGCGATCCAACAGTGACAAATACACTTATTCATTGAATTTTACTCTATGCAAGGCCGGAAGCAGCCGGACTCGCCGGGTCTCGAATCCGAGATCTTAGCTTGTATTTCGAGTTATCTCCAAGTTCCCTAACAAGAATCGACCGCTTTTACAATATAACTACGCTTTACTAAAGAAAACTCCAGAAAACACCGCACCACATAGCCGTAGTACCTCACAATTTTAGAAACGTGACCGGCGGTTCGAACTGTATAAACTATAATCTGACAAATACATTATTTTACTACAAATCTACATCAGAAGATTTGCCGACCTACTCGAAACATATAAATTTAATGAAATACACAGAATGCAAACCAGGATTTCAAATAACAGAATTAATATGTTTTTGTCAGGACTATGTGTGAAACGGTGATAATTAAGAGAAGAACATCAGAAATACATACCGAACAAGCCTGGGCGAATATAGATTTCGGTTGTAATAATCAAGGTCGAATATTATGTTTGATTAGTTTATCAATCGAGAAGGTCAAATATAGTCAAATATATAATAGTATTTTATAATCGTACATGCATGGACAATACATAAATTGCGCTAGTAAGCGTATTTTATGTATTATTTATGTGTGGAGAGTTATACAATATTATATTTCATATCAGCGTTTTCATATTTCTAGCATACACACGGTAGCTTTGAGTTGCCGATATTATTTATCTTTAAGAGGGGTCGGAATTTTAATAAACAGCGATTTTACTTTCTCATACGCTGTACATTTTCAAGTCTAGATGTGATATGGCGTCTACAAATATAAATTTTCTAAGCATCGACATGCTTTGTAATAATATGAAAACAAAAAATGAAATATAGAATATGACATGGTATGACCGGACGATTTCAAATGTATTTTTTTATGCTGGAAGCTAGTTTAGTATAATAGAAAATACGGTTTTAATATTGTTATGTAATTGACTATTTTTTGAAGCGAAGCTACATTTATTTTTGTAATATATAAACCAAAAATTTGCATATCTTGACTAGACTTGAAGATGGCACAGAGAAACCCACTTATTCCATTAATTTAATACAACGAAATATTGAAGAATGTATTAGCTAGAAACTAAGTCTAAATGAGTCTATTATGATACGAAATTAAAATATATATTAATATTTTTAACGAATCTAAGCTTTTTTAAACATAATTCATTTCATTAAGGATTTCAAAACTAATTCCGCATATCTAATGCGGAAAAAGTGACTTTAACATCGCTAACTTCCACTAAGCATGGAGCAAAGAAAAAAATGCGCAAGCGCAATTTATCCTCGTGTCATGCGTGGTAGAATAGTTCCCCAATGGGCGGTAGACCTCTTCCGTTCGCGGCAGCCTCTCTTGATCGTCGCGTTGACGTCTATTGGGAATATCAATCACTGGTGGCCAACGGTTTAGGCGCTCTCTTATACTCAAACACATTAATTTAATAAATTTATTAATAATGTAGGATATTTATAGCGCCGAGGGCTCGGGTTACGGCTTTAATAGGACCTAATAGACACCTATGGGGCGTAATCCTTGTACATTAAACGCATATTAAAGGCGTAAATTGATTTTTGCGAAGAATGAGTAATGTTAAAGTTTAAATTAAGTTTTGGTGTGGGAATCACGAAACGAAATTAGAATTTGAATCAAAATTTCTGAATCCCACGAGACTTGAAATCGAACGAGTGCTTCAAGAAGATGTTTTTATACTTTGAAGAATTTTGCAGACTAATATAAGAGACATTTGAGCAAAACTTATTTACTACGTGTATATAGGTGTTGGTGTCATTTTTAGATGTCCGCAAAGCACGTTGCTGAATATCAACATTTCATCATCTTGAAGTAACTGTTCGAATATAAAACCAACCACAAAAATTTATTTAAAAAAAAATGCAATCTTCTAAATGATTTTTCCAACTTAGGTCACGGCAGTAGGGTGAAATGGTTGTTACATGATTCGCCATGCAGAACAAAAAATCACAGCCTCGTTCAGAAAACAACTGCGCATAACCGATCAAACTCTTCAAATAGTTGATAATTGCCAATGAATATGGAATGTTAATGGCAGAGATTATGATATTCCGGATTAGAAACGAAGCTTAATTGTGGTATAACTACTGTTATATTGCTAACTGTATTAGTAGAGGACAATCCGAATTATTTGAACTATACTTATCCACGAGTAAGTGGGAAGCTTCTATATTTCAACACTGCTATATGTTTTTTATGTTAAATAAAGGTCCGCCTGCTGTCCCACAGGGATATATCCATTTCTACAAAAATAATTAATTTATAGTCCATATTTTAAGTATTTGATATATGGCTGTCGGAAAGAAATGTAAAAAATGGCGTTGAACGTTTCGGTTTACGCAAAACTGACAATGTTAAAGGGATATTAAATTATGTAGCTCCATCATAATTAACACATTGTCAATTTCATGTCGTATTTTTAGAATATTAATCTCAATGTTATGAAAAATATGGCAAATCTGCAGGGATTTAAATCTGCAACGCGAGAAAAACATTCTTCCATTGGTTACGTTATTAAAATAAAGCTTTTCAAGTGTCATGAGCAAGGCGTACGCAATCTACGAGTTCAAATTCAACCTAATGAGTTCTGATTTTTATTTACGTGGTTGATCGAAATCCAGGATGACTTTGTGAGCTCTAACGCCTTTCTGTGTATTACTTTACGATGTATTTTTCAAAATGTTCCGACGTATCTTTTAGTGTCAATTCTTTTTGGGGTATCGGTACGAATATTCAATATCCAAAATGCCTTGCGTATATTAGATTTATTTGAATGATATTCTAGCTGGTTAAAACAGAATCATTTGGAAATCGAATCTGATCCTAATATTGAATCGGATTGAATCGTTGATTAACAAATATCACATTTTTACTATTACTATTGTTTTCTCCCTTGTGATAATTAAGGAATTCAAATTTATACATTACGAATATAAGCATGAACTGACTTAACAGTGATGTATTTATTCTCTATTACGCTCCAGTCCAAGAGCAAAAATTATCATTTTAACGACAAAAATACAATCGACTTGTGTCAAATTTGACCAAAATCGATTGCATTTTGTCGTTAAAAATGAAAAATCCCACTTCATTTAACAAAGTTTTGTTCCTATGACAGATTCACGATTGATTCGAATAATTTGTACCTCGAATCCCCGAATCGATTTGCCCAGCCCAATCAACCATTTTTTGTCGAGCATTGGCCACAGATCCATCAGTGACTCACGCTTAACAAAAATAGGTTTATTACTGACTGAGAATATTCGCATATTATGTGATGAAAATACGAACATGCACTTTGACATATAATTAGCATGTTTTTTATCCGATGTTAAATACGGATTATTACACGATGATATAAAGTGGTTATAGCATTACTACCCTAGTCAGAAATATTTTGTCCCGCCATCTTTTTTAAGTATTAGTCACTGATGGATCACATCGGCAAGGTGTGTTCCATCTGTGGCTCATACTTAACAAAACAAAATTTTTGAATGGGATCGTATGCTATAGTTCAGTTACCTATTAAAAATTCGACAAGTCTATAATTTTACGCAAAAAAGCGTAAAAAATACCAAAGGGTGTATTTATTCACCCCGATTTCGGTCGAAAAAACAACAATGTCAAACTGTAAACTAAAACCGCATTCCTAAAATGTGTCGCATTAATATGGCTTTGGGCACAAACAACTTGTGTTTATTTTTTGTCAACACGGCTTAACGGACTTGGGCCACTAGGTTTGCCAAAAAGCGATTTCCGCGTCAATTTAGTTTTCATGTTTCCCAAGCGCGGGACCTATTAAGTTCATCAATGTCTCGCGTTTGGGCGCTCGTTAAATAACAATAGCAAAAAGCCACGATGAGTTCATCCACAAAAACAACGGATAATCTCATCAAAGACGAAATCCGGGCGGTCAGATGAGGCGAATCGCGACAACATTGATATAACCTATACTAATTATACTAATATATCATTTATTTTTAAATGAAGTACGTAATGACGTACTAGGGGCGGTTATCATGTTAATTTTTATATATGAACAGTAACTTTTCCGGTACGACATGCGGATAATTCAAATTTTTAAATATTCTTTAAATTCTTAATCGAATTTCTCTAATATAGTATCCAAACACAAAAAATACATACCGAACTCTAGAACCGTTAGAAATTCTTCTATTCGGAGGTTCGGTTTTAGGGCAGTCTTGACATCGGCAATCAGTTTTGGTCCTTTGTTGGTTCGATGGCGTTTGGTGTAATTTTGATTGAGTTCGCCGTTCAGGGGTAACAGACAATCTTACTCGGACTGTCTTCCTTCCTTGAGGAGATTCTCCAACTTTATTATCGACGGCGTCGTATATGGAAGACATTAATCGCACCATGTCCTGGAAATGATAATGGTTTTATTAGTATACCTTCGTTTGAATCTGGTGAGGAATTTTATTTTGTAAAGCATGAGTCACAGATGGATCGCGCCTCGGCGGCGCAATCCATCAGTGGCTCATTCTTTACAAAACAGGATTTTCTGGACGTTCAATCAATATCAAAATATTCAACAAAAACTTTATAATACACGTAGATGCAAAAACGAATCTTCGAATAAAATCTCCATTCCTCTCAGTCCTACCAGTTTTCTATAGTCAAAAACACAACAAACAAAACAATTGTATTTTCTCACAAAATAGAATCTTAACGTGAACGTTGGCCTACAACCTGTCCTTTCAAAGTTTCTAGCTTGGTTTAAAATTGCCTCTTATCAATATTCCTATGTTATGTCTATCACAATATTATATATGTATCAATAGAAGTTGTTTGTTTCAGCAACTTAGCGAAAAAGTCCGTCCGACTTGAAAAGATTCATTTACGTCCGTGTATATTGAAAATTAAATCAGATATAAAAAAAATTTTCAAGTAGGGCACCACAGACTAAAATAGTTTTGAGATGGAGACATCGAAAGTCCTTCAACAATATGTAATCGACTGATCTGAAAATTCGAATGAAATCACAACCCAGCCAGATGTACACTTGTGTATTCACTTTGAAATAAAACTGACTGTTTTATCTATATTGTGGTCGTTGTTCCCACATCAGGACATCGTTCGCTCTCTCTTGACAATCGCTTTGAAGTTTGACTTCATCAGTAAGAATATTTAAAAAGAATCACACATGGGCTATATAAGGCAGCGTTTGAAAAAATGACATAACGGGTAATTCAATTAGTGGCATTCAGTACAGTGTAACTATAGTTTTACGAAGCGGTAAAATGTTTTATTATAAAATCGATCTCAAGAAATGAGCTATACATATATTATTCGTTTTCTATTGCGGAATAGCCTAGCAACAAAAAAAACTGACTGCCCGACAGCCCAATGTATGTAATCATTTTGCCTCCTTTTTTGAGCAATCTGTTTATGTATAATAGTATCGTTTAAATCACCTACATCTTTTAAAAATTAAGATGATTACATGGAAAAGAGAGATATATACAGATGGCTACCATTTTCCCCGCAACGCCCGTTTCATCAAATAAATAAATAATTAATGCCAACCACTTCAAGGCAGCTTCCGCCACATGAAAAGAAGCCGAATTAGCTGTAACATCTTCCTGATGGGACTTTCACGTTGAACTGGGTATTTTAGGATATATTTATTCGAACATGCACTGGCAATAAATAAAGCATATTTTGAAAGAGCGATATATCCATACCAAATCAAAAACACCTTTTGTTAAGTATGAGCCCCTGATGGATCGGCCAACGAGGCACGAAATCTATTTTTTTTTACTCGGTAGTTAACGCTTGATCAGAATTGATCTCTCTTAAATTAAAAAAAATGGCCCGGAAGTATAAAAAAACATCAGCAGATCTTATTTTGAATCGCGGCGAGAAAATATATGGACCTGTAGTTAAACTTAAATCCGAAATCAAATTTTAAAATGGAATTACATTTTAAGCCAGTTTCATCGTGAGTCTTTGTCCATCTGCTGAATAGTACTTTCCATCAATCAAAATTTCACAAACAATTTAAATTGTTAATTTTAATCCAGAATGATTTGAGTTTTAAACGGTGTGTCTCAATGAAATGAAATAGCAAAAAAATATACAAAAAATGAAATACAAAAAAATACATAACATAAATATAAATATTTGGTAATTAAATAGAAAAACATGTTTTAAGTTATTGGGAATTCAATAATCTCAAATTTTGCAGAAAAGCTAATATTATTGAAAAGACACGAATTTTCCACCGTCGGCTTCACCGAAGTATTGCGTCTTGGGCAAGTTAATGAAAGTGGCTTTTTGAACCAGGTGTTCCATAAAATTGCAATCAGAACTGCAATGTCCACATTAATATCATTCCGGATCAGGAAAAGTTAGTTCTGTTCTGTTAAGTATGGGTCACTGATGAATCGTACCGCCTAAGCACGGTCCATCTTTAAAAATAAATTTCTGATTGGGTTATTTCATTAGGCATTAGATACAGGTAGGGCAAGGCCATTCGATTCCGTGATTCGAATCGATTCGAAGTACAGATTATTCGAATCAATCGTGAATCGTTCATAGGAACAATAAAACTCGCGAAATGGGATGGGAACTTTTCATTTTAACGACAAAATGCACCCGATTTTGGTCAAATTTGACCAAAATCAATTGTATTTTGTCGTTAAAATAAAATATTTTCGCTTTTGGACTTGAGTGTTATTGAAAATAGATCGAGTTTAATTTAATTTATGCTAATATATGTAATTCCTAACTGTAAATTACTTGATTATCATAATGGAGACATTAATAGTAAAAGTAAAAATAGGATAATTATTAATTTTATAAAATCAGAGATTAGATCCGATTCGAAAAAAATATTCGAATCAGATTAGAATTCCCAATGATTCGATTTTGCCATCCATAGATACAGGTGATACCCACCTCATTGGCGCGATCCAATAGTACTCGGCAAATATATTTTCTAAATTTCGCATTAGCAAAATACCAAAATTGTCATTTTCTATTTAATATCCTAACCTTCGAAACACGTCATTCATTCAACAATAAAAAAATCCCCCACTATAGGAATCGAGCCATATAAAACACAATAATAAACCCTTCATCGGCGGGTTAAATTCATGTGGTTAAAAGAAATCGGCTCCCAATGAAAATAATCAAATGGCACATGAAAGGACGCGCAGTGCGTGCGAACTACTCATTAAAGTCAGTTAATGTTTTTCCAAGAGCAATTTTATAATCACATATGGCCCATAAATAAACTGGATTTGAAAGACACAGTTTATCTACGGCCCTTAAGTAATATACTCAACCTAAGTTAAGTAAGCAAATGGAAGCACTTGGCTATTATAGCATAAATACAACAATCGGATGACAGATAAATCTCAAAATTGATATTATTTATTATTTAATATTTAATATTCAATAATATGAAGAGCGAAAAACGATTTATGAGTGTTATATTCGAATCGCATAAATAATTCCTACTAATACAAACCGATCGCGACACAAGGTATATAGACTTCAATCTTCTCATTAACCAATCAGAAAATTTTATTTTGTCAAGCATGAGTCTAAGATGAACCGCGCCTCATCGATGCGATTCATCAGTAACCCATACTTGACAAAAAATGTTTGCACGAAATCGGGTAATACTTTTGACAACTACGGTTGAGATTGTCGTAAATATAGGAAGACATACCATAGAATACGGAACATTTTTCACATTGTGCTTTCGTCTCTCTATTTTTTTTTTATTGAAAAATCAAAGAAATATGACAACAATATACTCATCTAGTTACACGTGTTTACTCAAAGCAAGGTTAGGAGAGCTGTTTGAAAAAAAATTCTTCAAACCGTTGAAGAGAAATAAGCTACATACATAGTGAAAGCTTCATTACTCATGATGAATACAAATACAACTCAGAAAGATAGCGATAAAGTTAAGTAGACAAATTGATTGCTATAATTTCGACTCAAATTGAGGCATTATATTCTAATCGATTGATAATTTTCATAATATAGGGGCATCAAATCCTGACCGAAAAAGTAAATAAATATTTTTCTCTAATCGCTACAGTTTAGATTACTTGAAAAAATAAACAAACTTCACAAAACGCTTGCAAAGTCATTGACATATACTATTTGTTTGAAACCGAGCTTTAAAAAAGAAGCAAAATCGTGGTACGTTAGGAATTAGCGCAATCGCGAAAAAGTCTTAGTCTCTTAGAATATTAAAAAAAACATCGTTTTGTCCGCTTTACTGAGGACGAACTACTGATACTTTTCAAGCAATTTTGAATCTTCAGATACGATAATAAAGTTTGTCTATGCACTAACTATAACATTGTCACATAGCACCCGCCATTATCGCGAAAAAAAGAACATATATCGTTGATAAATTTTTCACAACATAGGGGTGATTATTATAAACTCCTTTTGGAAATGTTTTTAATTTTTTCAGATGGTTCCCAAAAAAATAAATGGCTAAAACATAATGAAACTCTGAGAAATCCAACTTGATACAAGATGGATTGATTTATCTTAGCAAAACAAAAATTTCGGATTTCAGATTTCGAATTTTTTCCTATGATATTTTAAAATCAGGACGACTGAATTTTAAGTTTTAAAGAAAAAGTCAAAAAACTTTTAAAGCAAATATAAAAGCAACCGATCCAAGTCGTTAAACTAAGTAAGTGGCTAAATCTGCGCGTAATTTGCTTCAATCGGCCACCGATTAGGGAGCGAGATGAAATGAAGAGCCCTCGAAACGACGGGCCGACTACCGGATCCAAGATCACAATGGCGCGAAACGGATCCTTGAAAGTAAACGAGGTCAAGATGTTAAAAATTTATTCAGATTATTAAAATTAAATTAGGAGAAATTACTTAAGGCCTTTTAGCCTCGACTTGAATTGAAGACGCCATTGCTTTCTACTTCTAGCATGGCAGGATTACTCCGCCCATAGTATTATAAACATGAGTAAATACAAGAGTTTGCTATGGTGATTTCGACACGGTAGGTTAAGATTAAAAATTTTAAAAATCGTCGAGTGTTCAACAACGTCCGTAATATGCACTCGATGAGGTTAGCTTTTATTGTATATTTCTTTAATTTTGGTCTGTGACCTATTTAAAATCTTGAAGGGGTGCAAATTTGAAAAAAATTAAGCATATATTGTCGTCATAATGGCCGACAATAGCAAAAAAATTGATAAAACTATCATTTCTAATCTCTTATCAGGGTTAAGCGGACAAAAACCTTTTCAGCAATGACATTTTCATGGCTTTTTGAAATTTGCTGGATATTGAAAACAATTACTCTGCGCCTCGGACTTCTCACAATTGGTTCGTAATGAATCGCGTCGTTAAGGCGCGTTCCATCTGTAGTCCAATATCTACAAAATTATTTTCGTTTGATCTAGACTTAATATATTTCAACCAGTATTATAGTGAGTTAGGGGAAGGATGTATATCGACGGCTCATGTCTAAAACAAAATTCCAGCTTTAAAAGGAAGTAACCATGCCTCAATAACGTTCTAGCCAATTGGTGACCCTAAAATAAAAAGCGCGTAAATATGAAAGGCGCCCATAAGCAAACAATAAAAGTGGACTCTTATAATGGCCAGTGACTTACTAAGTGGATTAATGGAATTTTCGGCCTCATAATTTCCGCTTCTCTGACCATGCTATTCTTGTTGTAGTAATGTGAAAGAAGACATCAAATAGGATTTAAATACAGTATTAAAGCATATTTGAGGCAATTGGTGAATTTCAAAAATGTGCGTCAAATTTGTTGACAATTTAATAGTAATACATACAGTCAGTCTAAGATATAGATAAAATAGGACAGTCTAAAATATTACACTCGATTAGCGAATAATTAATGTTTCGAGTGATCCGAAATCAACAGATTCCGAAAAGTAAACATTTTCAAAAAATGGATGTAAATTGTGATGTATTCGACAACTTACTGAGAAAATATTTTTGTTGGTGGCTTTTGATTGGAATCGGGTCGTAAAAATTATGCGATTCGGTTCCAGATTCAACATTTATTCGATTTTGGCCACCACTAGAATACTATTTTCGAAAATTTATTTTAAGCATGAATAATTCAAAACGGATTCCTTTGGGCAACATATTAATTTTTATATTAATTTAAAGAGAGAAACAGCTAACAAAAAAAGACCTTAAAATCCTCAAAACCCAAGTGAAATATATTAAATACCGTGTATCCGATGGAGAGTGACATGACGTCATGACCTTTGACAAATTTGATATTGTTGCAACGGATTTACCATTACAAGTCAATGATATAAAACAGCGATTTCGGTATTTTCATTGTATTTTAAGTCGACAGGTGGGCAAAAATATCAACACGGCGCGCGCGCGAATAAAGGCCCGATTGTGCACGATATCACGAAAATCATTTTCAACAGACCGCGTGGCTTCAAAGTTTTTTCTGAAACAGGCAACAGTTCAACAAAATACCGATCGACAACGAAACGAACCATCAGTGACTCATGCTTGACAAAACAAGCCTGAAACAATCTGTTATGACTGTATACTAAGCAATAGACCAGAAAAATATTTTTGTTGCCGGCATAAGCATTGTCACGCCGATGAGCGTGAACAAAGAGATTTTTGCCGCCTACCAACTTGATAACGCAAGCCGAAGAGCAAACAACGCACTAATCCAGAAAACATGCTCCACTGTAAACAATGGGTTGTGTTGAACCCAGCATCACAAAAATGCCGTTTGGGATTACCGTAGCCGGCAATCGATGTATTGATGTATCTCGTTCGGTCAAGCCAGGTCTTTTACTGTCGTCCAAGCTTGGCCGAGATAGATTTGATAAGCGAATTCCGTTTTGGATTGAGGTAATGAAGTTACTCTCACTGCCCTAGACATATATTTTTTTTACCCACGCAACCAACGTAATATTATATTTCCGGCTTTAGATAGTGAATTTTTATAAAAGTATCATACCAATTAGACCGTTCATTCTTTGTAAAAAATGTAATACAAAATAAGTAAGATAGATACTCAATACTTTTACAATCATATTTTCAGAGTTCCACATACTCCAGGCGCATAACGTTTTTTTTAATACAATATAACATACTTAGAAAAATTGCATCTGTGACGTATATAGAATGGTGTTAACGCCAAACTCAGATTTTAGCTTGAATCTTATTACTACTCAATATCCCACCAGAGTGTAGGTAGGCTACGAAAACACCATAGCACCAACTTTTTAATTTCCATCACAACAATGTCCCAAGAATTATTAGGTTCAAAATTTTACTCCATTACGCGCTACTCTTGTCCGTGTAATTTGTGATAATAGGTGCTGGCGAATGGTCAGTACTTATGTCCATTAGAGAGTATTAGCTTTCCCATGATTGGACAACACCGTCTGATATTTGATAGTGTTGACCGGTAGATGGTATGGTCGTATGAACCGGATTAAGGATACTTCACACTATCAAACATACGCATTTTATAAATCGAACATAAAATGCTCGATTTATCAAATGTCCATGTTTGAAAACACTCACTTGAAATTTGACTCATGGGCACTAGATTGATGACTAGATACTGGGATCTTTCATACATGAAAACTGATATCAGATTTTGGTGGTTTCAGCCACCCACGGCGAACATAGGGCATAAGCCACTTTTATTGATACATATGGTAATATAAAATCCTTGGGCCTTGCATTTCACAACTTCCATGGGAGCCAAAATCAGAAATTTTATTTTGCCAAGCACGAGACACAGACGGACCGCGCCTATCAGCGCGATCCATCAGTTCCCCAAACTTAACAAAAACATTAAAATATTTTTAACTGGCATGGGAAACAATGGGGCTTTCGCCTTTTAGAATGTCGAATATTGTGCTAAATTATATGAATAACATTACTCAGTTAATATTTTGTTTCATTTTTGTGTTCTTAGGAGAGAAAATCAGTTCAAAGCTGTAACGAATCAAACATAACCACAATAATTTGCTAACAAACACATTTGTGGTCGATCGCAGGTGCGGGCTTATTTTTGTATTTTTTTTACTGAAAATCTATGATACTGTTTATATCGATGCACTACTGTTTATAAATATATCTGTGATTCTATTGTCTGTGTCGAGTTTGGAATTTATGTCTGATGAGTCGCAAAAAAAAAATATAAAAAAAATAAATAATTTCGCAAATAATGAAAATCAATACCGAACCGTAAAAAAGCAGTCCATTTGTGGCACATGCCCAAATGGCTAAAATATTAGTGCTGGTGTATGTAGAGAATTCACATTGCTATCATATGTTGTAAAACAAAGTCATGATTCGCTGAATTATCGCGCCGCCGAGGTCCGACTGTGGTTCATGCTAGGCAAAATTAATTTACTGTCTTAGGTGGCAATTATTTTGTATTCTACATACGATCACGAAATAAATAAAATTTGTTCCAAAATTGGTCCCTGCGGTAAACGATAACGCAATATACGCTACATGTTGACGCAGCACATTGATCATTATTCAAAACATTTTCCCTGCATACCCATTACGTTGAAAGGCCGTGAAATAATAATAGTTCAACAAATACAGAGAAAGTTTAGAACATGAAATTGCAGTTGACCATGCATTGCATAAAATTATGACAGGCATGACTGACGCAAAGATGGTATTATAAGAGATATGAATTATGATTTTATCTTTGACGTAGAAATATTGAAATCAACGAGTTTGTGGGCTATATTATGATACCAAAGGCATGAATTTGAGGGTTGAACGTCGTTTTTGTTTGACAAAAAATAGAACAATAATTATTAAATAAGTAAACCATAGAAAGTGCCTTTTTAATTTAAAAATGTTTATTCAAATCAGCGATTCATACGCTTCCTGGGAAACAGATACAACTGAGGTCTTCTGAACTAATATAATAAATAGACTTAATGTGAGTGAAATCGCGAGAACACTTAAACCGGCTTTAAGGGAACAAACATAAAAATATTTCATTTGAGTTGTTGGGATGTTGTCATGAAATAATAATAAATCAACACACAAGTCTAGTGTTATATGAGTTTACCCATGCTCTGCTATTTGCAAATTATCCTAACATTACATTTATACGTTAAATTAATATGAAGACTAATCAAAATTTGTACAATGGCCAATTGTGCACACAACTTTTTCACTTTTTAAACACCCATATTTACCCATAAGAAGATACAAAACTATATCGCCTCGGCGCAAGTCGGCATGTAATCCGTTGTGGTGGTGTGCAGGATAAACTTATAAATATATATTTGCATACGAAATACAATCAACCAACATACCTCACGTGGAACTCTTCCTGACATCTTATCGATTTCGTACAAAGTTATCGTCCACTCGTCTTCTTCTTTATCCTTATGACAAATAAATACAACGATATGAAGATTCTAATAATTGTGCACGAAGACAAGAATATATGTGAAATTTGAATAACAAAGAGATGGTGTTGCCAACGTGGTTTGTGGTTGGATAGATTTGTAATATGTATGACTGGCATGTTTATGATTAAAGTTCGTGGTATCTGTTCATGCCACAGTGAAACAAACTGTGGTACAAAAATTAAGGTGCTTTTAATCGAAAATACCTTGAAAACTCGAATATTACCACCCTTAGCAAGCAAGAAACACAAACTGTTGCTGCCAAATGTTTTATCATCAACAACTTGTTTTTAATCCCTACAAAAGCTCAAAGCGAAAGACAAGTTTTAAACAAAATGAGTTAAGCACAGTGCTAAACAAAATGGGTGCTATTGCAGATCCTGATACTTGTGGAAGCCTCGCGGAGGTAAATGCCAAGCATAGCTATAGATAGATCGTGTATTTCACATGCAGTCCATCTATTCCCCGTGTTAGACTTTTTAAAGTTTTAACAAACCGAAAAAAGTGAAGAACCATTATCGGAAAAAAAGATCTAAGCCAAAACACGCAAAATGAGGCGAACCAGGCATGGATTAGTCGAAAAGGTACACGCGCATTTTTTGAGATTTGTGGATAAATAGATTGAGTAGAATAAAAATTTATAAACAATACAATAAGAAAATAGGGATATAAGCCTACTGGTTTGCCCATTACGTCAATTTCTATCTATATTCAGTAAAACCAAGATCCGTAATGTTGTATTAAAGGTTAATTAGTTTGAGGCAGTGCTATTTGTGGACAAAGAAAGATAGTAATATGTACGCCCTATATAAAACCGCCAATAGGTGCTTGTTTCAAACGTGTAACTGTATAAATTACATTGTGCCACGCTGTCTGACTTAATTCATGAATACGAATATATTTTAGCGAATTGTATGAAGTTTTCAAATATAAACTATATATATTTGATATTATCAATTCGTGGGAAAATAACCCAATTTATTCTTCGTATTTACAATAAAAAAACAAAAAAACAAAAAAAAAAACGGGCTAGCAAATTTACTCTTTGATATTCAGGTTAAATCTTGATGAGGACAATTTTTAAATTCTTACCAATCAGAAATTTTACTTTGACAAGCACAATTATTTATTCTGACTGCATTATATGGCAATTTCCGTGCCAAATATGTAATAACATCATTCAATGTCGGTGATTCGACGCAGCCTCATATTCAAGTCGTTTGATCTTAACGCGCGGAAATATTATTATGCAATAAACGAGAAAACACAACAAAGGCTTGGGCGCTGTTATGCCCCACGCGTTACGAGCACTAATTGGCGCCGGAATGCGATGAGCTCCGATATCTATTCTGGTCCCGTGAGCATTCATACGCATCATTTTCCACATAACTGAATAATAACGCATAACTCGCTTGTTATGATTTGAAGTTAGAATTTGTAAGAAAGTTAGTTGATTCAATTATATATATGCAAAGTTCTTCAATATCCCATATTCAAAGAGATACAACAAGTAGGCAAGTAGGTTGGTGATAATCGAAGTTTTATTTTATCCAGTACGGGTAGTATATAGGTTTCGGTGATGCGGTTGTGTAATAACTTTCCACCATTATTTATTGGTAAATCGGAAGCGCTTTTTATGCGTAACCCATCTAGAGAACTTTTATTTTCACGCAAAAAAATAATTAATGAAATATTAAAAAAAAAAAAATAGTACAAGATACAAGGCGTGATTAAAAAGGAAGCTACTCAAAAATATTAACACAATTTCCACAATAAATAAAGAACGATGAAATAGGCGCGTATTTGATGTGGGAAACCCATTAAAAACATGGGGCATGAATTCACTGAAATGATTGCATCCAACAAAAATAACATAGATGCAAAAAATACAAACCAATAATCACCAGGTAATGAAAGCAAAATCCGAACTTACAGTTAAATTATTGTTTTCTTTGATTACAGGAGAGACTTTTGGAGGTAAACTCTTACACTTATCGATTGTATTGCAATTCCGACATCTTCCGGGTGAATTAGGAAGATCTACTGCGAGAGAGAAAAAGAACTTTAGATGATTTTGTATACAAATGAAATATTGATATCAATTATGGAATATAAATTTTAGATTATATGAATATTAAGAACAGAGCACAGCATCATTAAAGTACAGAAAAGGTTACATTGAACAGGAAAATATCTAGAAAATTTGTTCTGTAGCAAAAGTGATAGGAAATATTCCACAGGTGCCAGGGAGGGCATACGACTTAAGCAGATAAATTCACTCTGACGTTCTGAATATGTCGAAGATTCAAAAATTCTGAATTTCCGATCTTGTCTACTCATTCCTCGTTAAAACGCAGATTATTAACACAATTTTGTGAGATGCCCAACTCTGACATTTCAAATTTAATGACTCGTGCATGAAAAATTGACGAGATTGTTTCCGCCAGTTTTGTAAATTCTTCATAAACTTCCATACCCACATATTTCCGGTTGGTTCACTTTATTTTAGTCTTGAGAGTGGAAAGAAAGATAGATGTATTTTTGAGCAGTTAATCCTTGTTACGTCTGGACAGTATCAATGGGAATCATGATTTTTTTTGCTCAAGGTCCAAAGGCCATAAATGGCTGAAGGTAAAATATACTGATTTCATTTGCCACACTGACAGTCGCGAATTTGAAGTTGTCATTTTAGTTTAAACGGTATTTGAAATTCACCCTATAAATAGAAGATTTTCAATAAATAAAATTGGTGATATCTGACCATATTTTCCCGATTTTGCGGTGAAGGCGTGATTTTGTGTTGTAGAATTTGGCACGAATCAATTAAATAATAATCATAAAACGAGATTGCATCAGAAGCCTAGATATGAACACGAAAACATAGTAGTAGTGGGTAGAGCGGTGTAAACGCCATTTGATCGCCCCGACCTCTAAAATTCTCTCGAAAGTAGGATAAACACAATTACTTATCACGCAAGCCTTGTTAGAAAATTTGTTACCAGCATGGCCCAATATGTCGGTAGTTTTATTTGCCTTGCTCGCCTTTGTTTATTTCGTTTTGTTTGAAGTTTCCAAATAGGGTAATTCATTGATTGATCTCATTACCAATTAGGAAATAGATAAAAGTCCAGCGGATAGAGTTGTAGACAGGCGGCACCATTCAAGAGTAACGCTACATTTAATTTATGGCTTTTGAAACTGAATCCAGATCTTGAAGCTTTCCTGTACGTCAGTTTATGAAATTTTGCCAAAGATACGGCGGATGATAAAGTTAAAAAATTAATCACAATTTTTCAACAACAAAAAACAAGTACTTTTTCGCGAATAGCTAAAGCGTTGGGTTAAAACATTTAATATATGAACGGCGAATAGACGTTGAGCAAAATTTGAAAATTCAGGGAAATTTCTATGAAAATGGACACAATAAAATTAAGATTTGAATATGGGAAGGTTACGCGACGGAGTAAAGTTTAACAATATTTTACAAAAAAACTCTTGAAGTTCAAGAGATTTTCAACTGCCTCGCCAAACATTAAGCGACGCAGGCGTTTACTTCCTACCTGTCACAGGTCTTACAAATATAAATAAAAAATGCGGTGAAGGCCGACGTCCGTTCCCTGTCATAATTGAAATTTTTGAAATTGAAATTTATGTGACGTCACTTTCGACGACAAAAAAGGCGGGATTTGGACGACAGCCAACAAATGGCAGATCGCGAAAGATCACAAGAATAACGCAAAGACTCAAAAATGACGCACACAATGACACGGATAATGTTAAGTTGACTGAGTCAGAAGAAAACTACATTTTAACGCTTCAATTATATGTGAATATGTTACACGAACAATGCTGTGTGAAATGGTTTAAAAATGAACTCAAGGATTAGTTTTTCCAGGAACTTATAGTTCAATAATTGGTCGTAAATTTATTTATAGCGGAAGGTGCTATTTTCCGCAATGTGAACTCGGCTTAATACACAGTAAAAGTATCGAAATACATAATAAAAAAATATTAATTTACCCAAATTAATATATATGTTCAGACATCATCTAGAGGGGGTGTGTAGGGGGATGCAATTTTGAAATGATTTTTTTATTTGCGAATGATAATCGTCCCTGCGAAATAAATCACACCTATCTTTCCCGAGTGTAAATCAAGTTGCGTACATATTTCGAATGCTGTTGCAAGCAACGTCTGATGTAAATTCCGGCAACCCCAGTTCTTCATGCATCAAACGCAGCAATTAGCGTTATCACATTTGAAGGCAACATCATCCCTTTATGTGGCATTGACAAACTGCTGTTGCGCACACATATAAGTGAACGCCTTCCCCAATTTGTAAGCCGCTAATATGACGGGTTACCATATTCCGTCCATTATAAGGTAAGTATGCATCTTCCACCAATGGGCCATGGATCAAAAAGCCCATACGCTTATTTCATGGCACATGCGTGGTGAAAGTATCTTGTAAGAATTCGTTCTTAGCCACCAAATATGGAATGGGAAGAAGTAAGCCATGACGTTATAGTCTATGGGAAGTTTATTCTAAGTAAAAGCTGAAAATCCGAACTCATTAGTGAGTTATGATGAAATACCTCCATATATAGAAGACATGTATTATAAACTTTTTACACTTTTACATTGTGGAAATCGGTGTGGTTTTTAAAATAATTGGGTGTAATCTATCAGTTCTGTCTAGGGATAAGGGAAAGGACTAAAATATAAAGCACAAAAATAACAGCCATGATACAATATGCATTAAGTTTTTTGAAACCCCAGATTTTCAAAATTTCATTGACCTTTCATTCACGGAACCGTGGGTCGATGACTAATGACGTCAGAGGTTATGAAATTCTGCAGTTTTCTGCAAAGCGGAACAGTAAACTGTTATATAAAGCGGAACAAGCGCGTCAAATTTCTGACAATACAAAAGGATTATTTTTTATTCTTATAAAGGTTCAAGTAAAAGGTTACAAATTGATATAGTTTAAATTACGACGGAAGTTATTATAGTTAATGCGGGAGTGAATATTTCTGAGCAAGGTTCTTTGTCAACATCCACTGAGATAGATACTTGGAGTGAGAGGCATTTGGTGGTATGGTTTTTCAAAACATCTTTTGTTAAGTATAGTGTCAACGATGGTCGCGTTGGTGAGATGCGGTCCATCTGCGGCGCATACTTGACAAATTAAAATCTCTGATTGGGAGATTGAGGAATCTCCCACAATAAACCTATTAATTTGAAAGCACATTGTTATATTTGACGGATGAGTGTGTACCTACAAAGAGTTTTACAAGAGTCTATAGTCGTATTGCACATATACATAAACATCACAAGTCCCAGTAGTTAGAAAAAGTCTTGAAATCCTGCAAATCATATTATGATCTCTTCTTTTGAACTTACCGCAAATTACAAATTTGAAACATTTTCAAATATATGGATCACATTTAAATGATAAAAGTTAAATGACGTAACCAATGTCTTCTCAGTTTACGTGTTTGATCAAACATGATCTTGATGAAATTTGAGATATATGTAAAAATGTACGTAATATCTAAAGTATTCGTAATCGAATCAGTATTTTTACAATATTTTAATCTACCTTGCAAAAGTAATTTCATACCACATCAGAAGACATGTATTCAAGTTGTAGTTTAAATTATGTTTTCAATTGCAATGACATCATTGTAAAAGATGCGATTATCAAGCAAAGGCCGCAACAAAGTCGCGGCAGGAGGATTTTTAAGGTTTTCAAATACCAAAAATCACACTTAGAACGTGCAAACTTAATTTTGACACTCACAGAAGTTATAATTGTTTAAATTAATTATGTTGCCAACACAGTGTAGATTTACACTGAACTTTCCATATATAATGGGCACTGTTGTTAAGGTAGTTCAAAAAAATGTAATTCTATATGTTTTAAATCAATATTCAAAAACCTATTAAAAATATCAGATAAATTTCATTGATATTTTGTTAAATATCCAAATTTTTCAAATTTAAAATGTTTTTACCCGAAATGCATCTAAAAGTAATTTACAAAAACGTTCTAGTAATACACCAAAAACTTTGAGCCAAAAAAATTCGGGTGAAACCTCAAGAAGAGGCTAAATTAGAAAAATGATTTTTAATATAAGATCTAATAATATATTTTGCAACTCACTTTTGAACTGACTTGCAACATACATTATTGGATCTTACAACAGAAGAATGATATTATTTTTGCTATCAATGATCCGTATTCAAGGTCAACTTCAACAAGCATGGCAGTCAACAAAGTCAATACCGGTAAGGCGCTATTGTCACGTTGCCTCGATTTATGTATTTCGATGCGTGTGGTGTTAAACCAAAGATAAAAGTATTAGAATCATAGAATGTGTTTTTTATGAGAGTGTTTTATTCTTGGACGTAGCGGAAGCGTGAAATTAACACCTGGGATGTAGAAGCGCAAATAAAAACATGGAAAAAAGCCAGAGATTTGGGATGCATTTTGCAAAGGACGAGTTACAACATAGTGCAGGTCGGAATATAAGCACAAACAACCTCGCCGAGGTGTAATAAACTGATTTAGACTCAGCTGTACATTAGCTATGCCTTCCTGCTGTACTATATGGCGTTGCTCTGCCCAGGACCATTCCCCTAGCATAAACGAATGAGTATTAAAACAATAACTGGTCAAAGTAACTACAGTACGTTAAGAAAAATTAAATTAAGAACGATGATGAAACAATTTACCTTTTAAATCAGTCTGATGCATGATGTCACTGAGAAATGATGATTTTTCTGTATTGGATTGGAATCCACATCGTTTTGCAATGATGTCATCAGTAATCTGAAACCAAAAATAGATTTTGATTCCGCTCTTTGTACTTTTCTGATACGATTAAAATAAACATGTAGGATGTTGAATATAAATATTCCTTTAAGCACCCACTTTTTTCAGCACAACCCAACATATTGACTTTAGAGTCTCCTTAACGTGCGTCGTAGGCGCGGTCTACCTGTGACTCATGATTGAGGAACTGAAAATTCTTATAGGGTACTAGGGTCACCTATACTAGACATAACCCACCTCAACATTTTTGGCATGAGTTCAAATATTAAAAACCGTACAATTACTATTTTTCTCTGATCACTAAATATAGAATTAGATCAGAAACTCTACAGAATTATATGGTAACTTTAAAGTAAAGTCACGATCAAAGACATGTGTGCGCTTGCCTTTTTGTGTTTAATTTGGTAAATTCCAAATTTATCTTCCTTATATCAGAAGATTGCACAAATTGAATTATGCCAAACTTGGAACTAAATTAAAGTTCGAATCGACGGACGAAAAAAAAGGTATCGAAAAGTGATTTTTAATTAAATTAAATGTTCAAATACTGGTTCGTGTCAACCATTTACCCATATTAGTTCTACTATCAATATAGATTTAAATGCATGTCAAATTTAGACAATTCGAAGTTATATTTTCAATAAATTAAAGTTCGAAAGGCACATTTTGAATATTTTTTTTCATAAATTTTTTTCCTATTGTGATTTTATAATCAATATTGGCCGAGAAATGTAATATTTCAAATAGTTAAAATGAAATGTTTCGAAAAGTCGCAACCTTTACGGCCACTGACAATCGTTAAACTTTGACCCTGCTTATTCGACAATTTTCTTTATTTACCGTTAGAAAATCGCTTTTATAAACTAAAGCTAGACCACAGTAATGGTACCAAAACCCACATAATATTATCTTAGTTTACCCAGACTAGTTGCTCTAAGCCGGTTCTAAAAGTCGGCTATTTGCATTGGAGGTCGCCGTCGGCAAACACGGGTCAGAATATCAAAAAGACAGTTAGTTTGAATATAAACTGCTAAAAACGTGGTAAAAATTCGTGAGAATTGTCGATGTGTGTTATCCCAATGTGAAATTGTACTTTGCCAAGTATGAGCCACAGATGGGTCGCAGCTCGCAGACGCGATGTATCAGTGACTCATAATTAACAAAGCATTGCGCACGCAGTATTTTCCGACTGGGATAGTTTGAATTTGTTTGGGAACAAGTCGAATTTCCAAAGCGAAATACATATTAAATGTGATCACTAAAGACATTTGATAATTACGAGAGCATGGGCCATTGGTGGATCACATTGTCAAAGTCCCACCCAAAAGCATCCCATATTCGTCTGAATCTATAAATTCCTACATCTTCACTTTAACCTATCGGTTTACAATACAAAGAACTAAATTTTACCGAATCATTTTGATAGCCTTTGTGTAACCAAGAAATAGATTGTGTCGTTCATATTTGCACAAACAATGTCATCAAACCCGCACAATTGTTATCAATAAAGCATCCGGTTTTCAGACATTTGCCAGGACAATACCCTGTCATGTGTGGCTTAGTTGAGTAAACTATGTAAAGATGGTTCGTTCCAAGGTACAATATATTATATTATGTTGAATTTGAAACGCTTAATATCGGTTATAAATTTATGGTCGCTATTAGAAATGTTTGATGTCTAAAAATTTGATGTTTAACTTCTGAAATGAAATTTGTAATGCAATTTACAAAATTATTGATAGAATTTTTTTCTAAACTTTGTCTTTTTGTAACTTAACGTATATTACTAACGTGTTGATAATCATAACGTTAAAAAGAAGACGTTTTACACATCATTTCAAACTGCATTCAGAAAACAGTGGCCCATGTTTGACAAAGGTGTATTTAGACAAAAATCTTTCTAACTGGGTTATACCCCGTAAACCTAGAAATGCCTTGCTGAAGGGCACGTTTGATGACTTGATCAATCATTTTCTAAAATCTCATGAGTATATCACTACAAAAGCTTTTTCTTTCTGAATCATGCATGAATGATCAATCATATTCCAAAGATAACTTGCATCAAACAAAAAAGGATTTATCTTGAGGTCACAGGTCAGTCAACTTGAAAGGATATGATATTTTAACTACAAAGACAAAACACCAGCCAGGTGCTAACTTCAGTCTAAACACAAGATAAAATTAGTTTTGCTTTGTTGATCATGGGCCATCCATAATCAAGGCGCGAGCTATCAATGACAATTCTCAACAAAGATTCCGAATCGGCACAGTTGCCGTGAAGACGGTAGGCTGTGGCGTAGAAATCCTTTTATATCTACAAGGGTTTTATATTTCAAACTAAAATGATAAATAAATAGGTATAATATGATGTATTTTTATTATCACAATACTGGAAGCGTTCTTTGATCCGGCCGTCGCGTCACACAAAAGTACCGTTTGAAGTTAGGCTACAATACACACCTCAATGAGCACAATATTATTCCCAAAAAACAATGCCCATACAAATGAAATTAAGAACTTTCAAACTTGATTAAACATAAAAAACACAAAGAAGTTCTGTACAGAAATATAGCATTCAAGTGTCCCCATACAAGCCCAAATTAAAAATTTAATTTGTCAAGGAAGAGCCACAGATGGCTCAAACTCGACAATACGTGCTTTCATGAAATTTTCTTGACTAGGAGTATGAGTTATGGTTACTAAAACAAGCTTTGTTCATAGCCCCACATATCGCAACGTCTACTTGCAATACCTGCTTGTTCCAATTGTTACGTTACTAAAATTTATTTACGGTCCAAAATTATTTCAATAAAATTATACTCATATTATACTTTGATATTCAATATCTTTTATCATATTCAATTAATAGTAGCTTTAATCTAATTCCAATTTATTCCAAACAATAGAGAAAAAAAATAACATTAAAAATATTTAAAAAGATGTATTCTATTTTATCAAAAACATCACAAACCAATATGAGAATTGAACTGAAAATAAACATATTTCATGGCATCACAAACCCCTCGTGGTCAAAAAAGCCTCATAAAAGAGGAGCGAAAATTCCGCTGCTTTTGCCCGATTTTCAAGTTCAAAGCGAACGCGCCGCTTGTAATCCTGTAATCCTTAACCAAAGAAACCGAGAAGGTCTAAGGCCATCTTTAAATTTAATAAAAAGTAAGTTGAGCCTATATTATGTTAATGTTATATATAAAAGATGTAAAAATAACAGCAAAACTGTGGGTTTTTAGCCTGGAGGCGCTCGCGAGACCGCTCGAAATATTTTGAATCGCCGAATAAGTAGGCTTTTAAGAATGTTTGTAAATTTACCTTGAATATTGCGTTAAATGTTTTCGACGGAAAATAAAACTCGATGCTTTTCGAAACATATTAGTCGAGTTCAACTGAATATACATCGGAATTTTCAAGCGATATACATATGAATTATCCTCGCCCAAAGAAAACCACGCTCGTAGCAATTACAGCGTTACTTTCTAAAATTGTAGTGTTTTTCAAAAGCATTTATAACGATATGTAAGTGTTTATAAGTAAGAATGTAAGTGGACCTTCCGTTTGCCTTGATCTACCGAACGCGCCGAATTGGTGAATCACGATGTTTTGGAAGACATAAATTGAACTTGATTACGCAATCCAGATATTATTCATAAATGGCATTGACGATTTACAGCGAGAATACGTATGAAAAATATTAACGGTGGATTTGATTTTGTCGCCAAAAAAGAACTGTTCGAATCTTGAAAAAATAGTTTCCAACTAAAATAATTTTGTCACCTTATTTTCCCTGCAGTTACAGTCGTTATCGTGACTTAGGGCATAAGCTAATTTTTACTTTCGCAAATTTACCAAATCATTAGTTATACTTTATTATACTTACAACAATATGAGTCTAGTGCTGGGTAATTTTATTCTGTGATTTGAATCAATCCGAAGCACAAATTATTCGAATCACTCGTAAATCGTTGGTATTGCCACTTTTTAACGACAAAATGCAAATGATTCTGGTCAAATATGACAAAGCTGGATAGCAAAATATGAAAATTTCTGCTCTAAAACAAGGAGTGTGCATTGAAAATATATTGCCTTCATTATAATGTTCATTATAATGTCAGTAATTTCAAACTATAATTTTTTTGAAGGCAAGTTGTAGAAGTAAAAACAGAATATTTGGTATTTATTTGGAATTAGTGATTCGACCCGATTCGGAAAAAATGTCTGAATCAGATTTAAATTCCATATGAAACGATTTTTACCATCCCTAAATATGTCTAATAGTATTTATACTGCCCCGCCAAAACTTCCCTCAATCCAAAAAAATTGTGTCAAATTGTGAGTGAGGACAGCACCACTCCCGACTATGCGCGACCAACTGAATTGTTATTTGCATATTTTATTAAACGTCGTTTTCACCCTGTTTTGATCATTATTATAACCTCATTACGCTATCGTAATGTTATTTTCAACATTATAAATCTAATTATTTCTAAAATTAGGGAATTCAAAAACCGAACTTGCAGGTACAAATTAGAAGGCGATTAATTTTTAACTACGACCACAAACTTCATTTGAACGTGTAGCTTGTTTTTAACTGATTTTTCCCTCGCCGTACGCGATTATTGTAATATGAAAATTATGCTCGCTGTGGTTTAAATTCGATAAAAGAAATTTCAAATTTACAAAAAAATAATGTTGTTATTATTGGTCGGAAAATTTGTTTCATTAGTCCTAAAAAAATGGCGGCTTCTAATACGGAAGCTTATGAACGTGATCTAGTTAGCAAAGAAGACCAAAGTGTCCACGCGTTGTGAGATAATGAGATTTGATTGGTTCTTTCATCCTATGGTTGGGCGGAGCTAAGTGAACGCAAATTATCGCATATTTGTAATCGGGTGTACATAACAGATAATAAATACATCCAGCTCAACCAAAATTTTCCCGAAATATAAGACAAAAATGCTGTGATCGTATTATAAACTCAAGGGAGCATCATAAGATTACGGAGTACTATCAATTTGGCATAACATGGGCCCCACATAGACGGGCGACCACATGTTGTACTAAATATAATTTGAAAAATCGTACTGAAAAATTGGCAATCTTTTTAAGATAATAGCACCTCGACAAAATCGCTGAAATTACATTGCAACACTAGTGTAAAAAAATAACAGTCGGGTATCAGCCACAGATGGACTTGCCTCGACGACGAGATCCACCAATAACCCACACTCGATAAATCATGTCTAGGTGATATTTTTTTGATTAGGGAAGATGGCGTTTCAAAACATTATGCCGCAAAATCTAGGATACGTTATTGTAGGAAATGTAATTTGCCGTAATATTGAAAACGCGGAAAATGCGACGCGGAAAAGGCGACGCAAATTGAAAGGGCCATTGGCGCCATCATAGAATTATGGTACGAAAACCGCGCTTCCTATCTAAAAGAAATTCTCATTTGGGTGATGTGTTCTAAAAACGCGTGAAGCTTTTAGGTCTATCGTATTTTCGACGACCCCTGTCCGAATTGATTTATCATTGCGTCACGGGGCGACCTCACACCCGTGTGGTCTGCACTTCAACGTAAAACATGTTACCCGGTGTTTATCAAATATCAACGATGACCAGATGAGTTATATCGTTATTTTGTGAACAAATCAATGCTCTATGTCCACATATAGCACAGACAGCCATAAACATATTACTTGCCCCGACACACTGCCATGTATTCCTTGATTTAGTTATGAACATAAAAAAGGTTAGTTAATCAACACATCGTGGGAATTTCAAACGACTCATTTCGGAAACAAGAACGTAGGAAAATCGAAAAATAATTGCCCAAGCAAACGAATGCATTTCTCAATAAAAAAGAACATCCATTCAATTTAGTCGTTTAGGATCTAATATAACCATGCGCCACAGATGACCTGATAGTCCACAGTACGATCAATCAGTGACCCATACTTAACAAAGCAAGTCCGGGTGGAAATATTCTGAAATAGTTATATAGGTGTGAGGTATTTACACTGGTTCAAAAGAAACTCAGACTTTTGAGAATGCGTTTCAAAGTGTCTTCGCGTGAGAGGCGAGGTCGGATATGTTTTCGTGACATTTATTGGCGTGATTGAACGCTTATTTTTATAAGAGGGTCATATCGGTATTTATAAAGTTTGAAGCTTTAATAATAGGTAAAGCCTTTTCAAGCTAGCCGAAGTACCTTGCCACCTTACCAAAGGCTAACTGAATTGAGATGCCGCTATTGACGTATACGTGGCATCACAAAAATTTAGGGAGGTTACTTGCTCTACCGAGCACGCCCAAATGAAAAATTATTTAAAGAAGTATGGTCCTCAGAAGCCACATCAATGACCTATTCCTAACTAAACAAGTTTATATGGAAAAATTGTTTCATCGATGTCCCATGCTTGAAAAATATGGATATACAATAAATTGCTATCAATAAAATCCAAGTTCGAGGTTAAAGCTGAAGACAACAACACAAACGATTTTTATTTTGTTTTGACAGGCGGTACTTCTAACTTTCAACGTACAATAGACAATGGCCGATTTTGCGTCAGCAGCATACGACCAATCAAAAAGTTTAAATTCTGGTGTCGACTGGGCGTTCGGAGTTCTTATACTACACAATGTCACAACGAGAGAAGGAATTATCACATTTAGAGTTCAACATAGATTCGAAGATATTATAGAATTTTTTCCAATATTCGAAAAATTCGGGTATATTTTTTATATTCATATTATATTCAACTTTCACGTTCAAGATCGATACCAAGTATTAGAAAATCCACGTAAAATACAACATGAATGTTTAAATATATCTCGATTTTGTTAATAGAAATAGTAAAATCCAAATTATCGTAACTACCGTCCAAATTATGTTTAAAAAGCATTGCAGCAATTTGCTGTCTAATTTGAGTCATAAGGAGAAAAACATATACCTCTCTATGAGCGGCTCAAATACTTCGATCTCTTCGCCAATCCTATCCGGCATCAAATTATCACAGAAAGACAAATAATGGTTTAGATTGCAATTATGATTAATACATAAATAAACGGAACCGATTGAAAGACAAATTTGATCAAATACAAATACGGTTAAAAATTTATACGGGAGACAATCATTAAAAGGCCATTGACGATTGGAAGATATTCATATCGAATATATGACGCCTAATTGAAAAATGTACATTTGACGAGAAAGAGCCATGATAGCGATCCCATATAACTGTATATTGGAAAACTGGGTCACATTGCGACTTGACAAAACAATGTTTTATTTGAATTTGAAAAATACTAAACTGCGATGCTCACAGAATTATGACTTTATTGATTTGACAAAACCTGATTTGAACAACAACTATATTAACAAAGCGTGCCTCAGTTATGGAATGTTCAACTAAAATGGGTTATAGAAAATTCGCCAATTCCTTTGCAATGCAAAAAATGTCACAGTAGCTTTTGTTGAGTATGTGTCACGGATGGTCCATCCGTGATGCATGCTTGGCAAAATAAAATTTATGATTGGGTTACCAAATTGTTGATAATATTTTTCAACCTATTATGTTTCTGGTAATAATTCCAGCACAACCTACAAGCTTGCACATATTCTATTGATAGTGGGATAGAAGCAAAGTGAAACAACCGAAGACACAGGCATAGCGTTATTCGCATGAAAACGTGACTAGTTTGTAGCGCTGTATATACACAATTACCATCAGTAACTGCATTTTGGCCGCAATGAAAATAAACCAGCAGTATTTACCTTCTCAGTGTAATTGCGTAATAACACCATTCGATGTCTTATCGCACCCCAAGGGGTGAGAATTCATGTCAAATTGTCCGTCAACCACAAAGATGGTAGAAGACTGATATAATGATTGCATACAAATTTTTAGATGTAAGTATTATGTAGAAACGGAAAATAGTATGACTGTTCGCTTTGAATCAAATATAAGAATTCTACGTATGCTAACTTGTGGTGTATTTTTGTTGAGTATGCGCCGCTGATGGCACACGCCACTTAATCGGCAGAGATGATGTAACTTGAATTAAGAGTATCATGAGGCGTTTGGTTGTCCATGAGTGGCCTATACAGCATACAATTTTTAAACATACTATTCATGGTAGGAAAGATTACGACATTTGGAAGATGAAAATAATCACTAAACTTCAAACCAATAATCGGCAGTGATAAATACACAGATAAGGGTTGTCAAACACTCCCATATAGGAATTCTGTACATGAACGTCAAAATACTGTGATGGACAGGCAAACAGGGTGTTCAAAAAAAAAAAAAAAAAAATACCACGTTATCATAGTTTGGAGAACATATTATATTTTGAGCATAAGTCACTAGTAGATTGCGCAACCGGAGCACGGTCTTTCGCTTTCGTTGTTTGACGAATCACCCGTTCCCGCATTATTATTTGACATACTTCAACTCGTCAAATATTTTTAACTAATTTTACCTCAACTAACCGACTGGTCTTCATCTATGTCGGAAATATCTTTTTTTCAAACATACCTAGGCGGCGCGATCCATCACCGTCTAATACCCAACATAGCATATTTCAAAGGTCTTTGTGGAGAAATTTTCATGTATACGAATCATTTTTTTCTAAACACAAACTAAACCACCCACCATGATAACCATATCGTTGTACAGTTTCAGCGATTAAAGATCAGGATATCTTAATCCCACTGAACAAACGAAACACTATACTTATAAGATATTTCAAAAAGTCTCCACTCTCCATTTTTTATTTCAATATATATAGTCATGAGAAACTAAAGGGAAGGTCACCAGTATTTAAAATTGGGTTTTAGAAAAAACAGTGCATTTTAGCGAATACAGTGGTCCCCTAAATTGTAAAATATCGAGTGGATACGTACGTACTATTTATTATAAAAAAAATAACACGCACATGGCAGAACAGTGTAAACAATCGTATGGGTATTTTGAAATATACCACTGGATTTTCTCTCGTAAATTGTATACATTTTAAACATCGCGAATATTATGTCAAGCGTCACAATTGTCGGCGGCGCTTTTAATCTTTTATCCCGTTCCGACCGACTTTCTCCTCCATTCAGAAAAAAAAGTATGTTTAAATTTCACAATAGTCAACGACCGAGTGATCCCCACTCGTATCAATACAAAACACAGCAACCGCGGCTCCTTTCTGTCATGTTTTTAATCATATAAAACTTGTATAATCTACAAATCTTGACCAAGCATGGAAAACGAATAAATCGACCAATTCTGCTTGATTTATCCTTGCTTCACGCTTGGTTTTGTGTGATTTAAACATGTTGCTTTATCAACTCGGAAGGACCAACTGCTAAAGACTTCCGACGAACACCTGAACACAATAGGGCTTTTTCATACGAAGCGAGATAATTAGACTTCATTTGTCTTCTAATTAAATAATTACATTGACTGATGCTTGCCGAAAGAATGCTCGGATGGCATACTTGAACTTTTATAAAAGGCAGATCATTGAGATTGATTAATAGCATTATTCACAGAATTTGAGTAAAATTTTTTAAGGGAACGTGGTCAGAATTTGTTGCTTTTACGATGATGCAAGCTCGATTACGCATGGAGATGTTTGATTACAATGCAATCGCCTAATCCACGACATTTGCTCATAACGAATACGTGTAAAAAGCACGAATGAGGTGTTGTTTTGTTAAATCCTCAATACCGTCTTCTTCCGCAAAAACTGTATCTCAGAAAGCTTTACATTGATTACCGCAATTTATGTGGCGCATATATTACTATTTCATATCTTATTTTTATTATTTTATTTATTACATGAATATCATTTTTTTTGAAAATGCATGATGAAACAAAAACAAATATATATATATATATATATATTATCGATGGATATGAGGGGCATTTTAAGATCACGTGGACGAACATTTTGAGTTACACCCAACTTCCAGCTATATAATATATGTCTTGAATACAATATTAAAAATTTTGCGGATACTGAAGCAAATACTGACTCGACCAAAATTGCTTTACATGGAGGGTTGTGTGCAACTTCATGGGTTTGAACTATCGAATTTTTTTGTTTCAATTAGAGATTTTATTTCATGCGGACGGCGATAGTACAATTTTAGTTGGATATCTTGTTAAAAATAACAATTATTAAAAAATTATTAATATTATATTTTAATTATTTCTGATGTTGATTACATTATATATAACCGTTAACGGTTATTAACAATATTGCCCTCTTTCAAAACATTAAAATACAGGTCCAATTGGATCATCCGTTTTAGAAAGAAGCAATAAAAAACAACGTCAAGTGTATACGTCACGGTCAACGTCAAACTTGAAATTCTTCGAAGGCGGTAAACGATTCAACCTACCTCTCCCAGTACGCATGATTGCGTTTAAAGAAGATTTTGCTATTCCAGACATTTCAACTCTCACTTCAAACGCCGAAAAGATATCAAAGCCAATTTCATTCCGCGTAGATCAAAAGCCATATGGCATTACACATATTACAGTATGTTTTCAAGTGTGAATTGTAGACGTTATTAGTGGGTTCATATCGTTTAATGTATATCCAATTTTGTTTTTAATAGATTTTTTAAAAAAGGTAATTCGAGCGCATGTTGCTTGGAATCCCTATATTATTTTCAGTTGAGGTCATTACTGAATTGCATGGTAAATAAAGAGAAGTTAAAAGTACGAATGTATGTTTACCCACAATGGTCGTCAACAAAATTGCAATTCGCAAATGTTTTTTTAGCCACTGGTGAATCACAGACCATGCACACAGCGCATCTACGTTTTGATTCGATAGGCCAGACATGTGAATAACACGACTCAAACTTTGTATGTACGAGGCTTAAGATTTTTATTTATGATAGTATACACTAGTGGTAGAAAAAGTCGAACAGAGGCTTATGTCGTATCGCAGTCCTGGATTCGATTCATGCATTTTAGAATAATTATGGAATATTGAATTATTTTGAATTGCCTATCCCCAAACATAAGTCCCATATAAATATTTTCTGCAGGATCCTTCCACTCTGGCCTCTTTTCAGCAAAATTTATAGGCGGTGAATTCCTCAAATGCAAAATTTACATTCCTCAAGAAATATTTGAGCCAATTGTGTTTAACAAAGCGATTTTTATGAATTTCTGTATGAATGTACCCGAAATTAGAAGTCAATGGAAATACTAAATGCATTTCAATTTCTTGTGACAATCAAAACGATAAAAGAATTTCTCGCCATTTCAAAGAAGTCGAGTAGCCTTGGTGGTAAATATTATGTCTTGACAGACAGGTACTCGACGTCCCATCTTCATATTGGAAGCAACTTTCAACGAGGCAAAGGTCTTCGACGGTGGTTAAGAATTTAGATTTATACTAAAACACTCATTTTTGTACGAGCTAGTGAACAAAAGACTTGCTAGGATTTTGTGGTCGGATGGACAGGCAAAGTGCTGCGATAAATGAACGTAAATTGGTCTAGTACGGTTGAAACGCCGCGACTCGGCAGGATGACCAAACTCGAGTGTACTTAAGGGATCAGTATATTTCTATAGGAAACCGGCACATAAGAAAAAATCCAGGGGTAGAGCGGACCCCTCGGTGACTCAAAATCGACGGGTTTCGTACTCAGTAGGCAAGTAAAGGGTCTATATAATGATGGGCGGCATGATCTTTGAAATCGAAGCCCACGATGTGAATCGAAGAAAATAAGAGACCAAGAAGGGGGTGAACTGCTAACTCTAGAAGCTATAGTTTCTGAGATAGAATTTCAAATAATAACCCAATTGTGGCCACCGCTCGGCAGCGTAGCGACTACTGGTTCCTGTAGCTTTTCCTTTTGATGTCTCGTTTTTAAAGAACAGCGATCAATCCTATGCCATAGGTTAATCGAGATAGCTATTTTGGTGTATCTAAGGCATATGTTTGGTAACAGGTAATTGGTGTTTGAAATAAATCCACTGGATTAATGGGGTTAATACGTACACGACGAGGGATTTGTTAACCATACAGAAGCAACGAACGGCTGGAATTACGAGACAGCCATTCAATCAATTACGTTACAGTCTGTAATATCATTTGACAAACGACGAAAAACTTTATCAAATCAAATGTCGATATTGAATTCCCGTAAACATTTCATTAGATGGATGCTTATGCTAAGTCGCTAGCTGTGTGATACTCACTTCTTTTCAAAACTGGTGACTCACAAGGTTTGTAACTTGTGACAAATTTGATATTGCCTCAGTTAACCAAACCATTTCAACCTGTCATGCATCAGATATGTTGGCAGTAGATTTATGATTTCAATTTTTTCGGAAGGAGGAAAAAAAATAATTCCGGGAAAGCAAAACGCAGACAATCATACAGGAAGCAAATTTTTCATATCCACTCCTTTGTACTCGAAAAAGCAAAAAGGAAAGTACACCATAACCGTTAACCATCCATAAACTAGATATTATGGCGGTAATCAAAATATGTTATTAAATCTAATACGTATTAGGTTAATCTAAATCAATTGGAATAAAGCGATCCAAATTAACACTCATGGAAGCAGCCATTGCATTGCAAATTTCGGGAACGCTAATATGTGCTCAATGAGGCAGCTTCAGTATGTAAAAATAAATCCACCTGTTTGTCGGCAAACACTCATCTTCAAAAACGTGCCAATCATTCATTGTTCACATCCAAAATATTTGCCTTGTTTCAATGTAATTGCCCGTTTCCTTATGTTTATAAGGTTACAAAATAAAAGGTACCTTCTGTGAATTTTCCTGGTAGTTAAAAGCACGATGTTTTTCAGGAACTCTGGAAAATTGGTATTTCTCCTCAGTGTTGTGCGTATTAGAAAACTCTGTATCCATTTTACAGTATCCGTGGTTCCATGATTCGTTTGTGATTGTCGGTGGGTCGTTCGATCCTACAAAAATTTAATAGGTTTTATTCATAGTTGAAATGACAAAATGAAAGATAAACATACCATATTTGGAAGGCACCAGCTAAATCACGTCTTGTTGCACATGGGCCCCGAATGTATTGCCCGATCCATCCATGTCCCATGCCTAATATGCCTATATCAAGTTAGTTTATTGCGAACGTATTTTCTAGTTTTTTAGTTTATAGCTTCTGGTGTTGACAATATGCTTCAGATTAACGAATCGATGACCATGTCGAAATTGTAAATGTTACTTCGCATTTAGAAGATATCATTTATTCCGAGACACTTTGTTCATCAAACTATTATGATTTATTCAAAAACTCACTTTGGGTCATCGGAGTTCACGCTATAATATAGCTCGATTCTTCACGTGAGGTGCGAACATTTTATTTGAAAACGACAAAACCCTAATCGCATAATTAGTTACAATAATAACATAAGAGCACGGAAGTGGTCATTCATCGGAAAAGTCTTCAATCGAGGTCGGTGCCGCCGAATTGAATTGAACACAGTCATTGTATATATAAACTGTTCAATTCGAGATATTTTACTTTTGTTCTGTGTATCGAATATCCCTTCTCATTTTCAGCCGTTTGTTTATATGAATTTACATTACCTATTCCGCACTGGTATAATCATAGGGCAGCAAAATAATAGCCGGCACGCATTCAGCGTTTGAAGTCAGAAAAGTACCGACAAAATAAGTATTGTTTTTTCGAAACCGAATCATACTCGTACCAGAATGGTACATACATGGGACATACGCGATTGTGCGGTGTGATAGAAGTAAAAAGTTTCTGACGAAATACACAATACCCTGTCAGTACATTGAGAGTGTTTTGGGAATGCGCGCGCAATGCATCTACTCAAAACTAATCGCTATCCGATTACGATGCTTGTTCATTCACCGGCTCTGACCAAAGTCCCTCTTCGTGCGAGAACACAGACCCTGCTGAGTTTACATTTACGACGAAGACAAAAACGCCCAGGTAAACAAAATATATTAAAAGAGGGAACGATCCTGTTTAGTGTTTACGGTCAAAATCGTGTCGGCTATTTAGTGGTAGCGAGGTATCTGACAAAGCAAACACAACATCAGTATATTAAAAAAAAAGAAAATTATGCGTGGTGGCGTTTTCACATAATTAATAATACTGTGCTAATTTCATTGTTATTATCATTATTATATATACATAAATAATCCTTAATTTCATGCAAAAATTCCCTCGATATACAAACGAATATATTTTACAATTATGAATAATTGAATGCTCAAAAATGAGTGGCATTTCCTCACTAAACATTTATTTCAAAATTGGAACTGTCTTCGAAAACGTCTAACGTATTGTATCGAAAACGTGAGCGTATTGCAGGTAGTATTGTCATAAACGACTAATAATTCCGGTAAAGGCGACGACAAAAACCCCAATTGGGTATGTGAGCAAATAGCAATATAATATACGCAATAAAGAGTCTATGAAATTGAAGTAATAAACTTCAAAGATGGCATTGATATTTTAATATGTTATAAAATTTCAGTGCATTGATATTTATCCCCACGTATGACCCATGAATGCATCCAAACTTTCATGGGAGATTTTTAAATGAACCATACGTTGAAAACACCAATTCTATGAAGTCCTTTAATGAGGGGAACGAAATGTTTGCAGATGCTTGGAATACAACCGAACCGCTACGTAATGGATGTTTGAGGTCGTGGTCTATTGCATTATTAAAATAAAATAAAAATGCTCAGCACAGGTTAGATGATACTGCGAATACTACTGAGAATCAACAAAAAAAGAACAAACTTTATTGGAGTAAAGCAAGTTTGTATTTTCTGGAAAACGTCCACTATATGTGCTTTGAATATAAAGAAAGAATATGAAAAATACAATACCTTCCGGAGCTTGTCTCTTTCTCACACTTGAAAACCCTGTGAACAATAATAAACACTTAACACACAGGGAAAGTCGCAGCCCATCACTGTGATGAATCGGTACAGAGACTGCTTTGGATGATGTTTCCCTTTCGGGTGGCCGAAACCCAGATGTAATTTTCTTCATGCGAAGCCGACGTATCATAATAATGAAAACTGCTATTACAGAGCAGTGTTTATGGTTTTGAAGACTTTTGTACAATATCGTGAAACGCTCAATAAATAATATTTTCGAAAAATATCCCTCGTTTTATGAATTTTATTCCGAGTAGATATATATTTTGATATTACCCAATTTACATCGGGCAATCGGTATTGGTAGCGCTTCGCTACAAATATATCTATTCAGATATCATCCGCGATCTCGGCAAACAACTAAGTCTAATTATAGAGAGGAAAAATGAAACTAATGAATTTCCTTAATCGGTTTTTTGATCTCGGTAAAAGAGTAATAGTCATTTTACTATATCATCGGTCATTTAATTGCACAAAAACTACAAAGACACTCAAATAAATTGTGGTCATTAATAGAGATCAAGGAATACATTATATGATACCACATAGTAAGTAACCACAGAACCAGATGGCTTATATATAAGCTACAAGATATGCGAATTTTAAAGACAAAAATTTGTTCCCAAGTTACAGATAAAAAAAATAATACAAGATAGCGCGAAGTTTGATTTCTTAGTAATTTTTCCGCGACGATTTGCCAGTTAATAACCTGGTTCTTATGATATCACTGCACTGACCAAAACAAGTGGTTTATAAGATACAGAATAATATTCTTAATATTTCGTTTATGTCCGCAATCCCAACGTTCATCTTGTTTATTCACTCAATTGAATGGATCACAGCGTCTTGAGCAATACCCCGTTGCAGCTCTCGCCTACTTAATGTTATTGGAATATGCTAATTTTCCTTTACTAAGCATGGATAGTTTAGTATACACATAGTGTAGGTCTATCTGGGGCCTATGCGTTCAGTCAAGGATTATCTATCAGTAACGTAGTCAGTTTTAAAGCTAGATATTCAAATCCGAGCAAAAACTGAGAAGCGACGTTAATTTGTCATTAATATTGGGTCAGATATTTTAATCGCCTTATTTCTCTTCTTTTGAAAGAAATCCTCTCATTTCACCAAATTGAATTTAAATTTGAATCAAAAAGAGTTAGAAAAATATGAATATTCTAAAATACGATACCATCCATTAGCGAGAAATTAGCAGCTATAGAAATAGGTAACATTCATTTTTTTATTCTATCGGTATCAGAATAGAACACCTATACCACCACGTTAGAATATGTATCGTACAAAATATAACTTTGTCTATTTGGCGGATGTTTAGAGACACCATTCTTTAATTCATGTGTAGCAAGCACGGCGCATTTACTCATGTAGCACACTCATACAACAAAAGGTAGACATGCAGAGGTAACTCAGGTCGACGCTGCACGAGAACACGATAGATTCTGTCTACCCATCAAAGAAATATCCAAAGTTCATGTTTTAGCCAGTGACCAACTGCGCCTTGACACCGGAGTCCTTCCGTGATCCCAATGCACAAAATGTAAATATGCGATGAAGTCTATACAAAATATTATGAATTTAATAGCATATTGTACTCACTTTGGCCCCGACGAATTCGCGGTTTACTGTGTTTTGCACCCATTCCCAACAGCTATCGTCCTTTGATCCTTCATTCACTGACAGATCATTCAGTTGTAAATATAACTAAAATCCTTTTCTTACGAAATATTGTTAATCCGATGTTTGTACGCAATATTTTTCCACAGTCAAATCGACTAAGTTTACTCTGTTGTATATATCCAACAACAAATGTTCAACAAAATATAATAACATAACAATAATTACTCTGAATCCTCCACCATTCAACGAGTTATACAAGAGTCCACTTAATGAAGGAACATCAAAGCAAATCGACCGAACTACAGAGTCTACACTTGAGTCCTTTGAACTAACCGCAAATTATCTCCGAAAAGCTGCTAACTATGCTATTTTTCAGCGGTTCCGCTCTTAAATACCTCTCACAATTAAACAGTACAACGTTGTCGCCAAACTGCACTCTCATAACTAAAACTCGGTATTTTCAGCTGCTGCTAATTTTGTTAAATAAGAAAAACATCGAAATTAAAAACTGACAAACCATATGTTACTATGCGATTTTGTTTGTCGAAACAACACTTTCAATCTTTTCATCGAAAAACAGAAAATAAAATTAATATTCACGTTTTCTACTTCCAACGTAGAAAGCTTTATTATTCTAACCTTAAAATCCCTCAATTTAACCATGTAGAAAATTTACGCGATTTTACAGCAAAACCCCGAAATCACAACGTTTTTTGTCCATGTAAAAAGACTCAAACTTCACCCGCAGACGATGAAAGTATCCCAGCCTTTGCGAATGAGAACGAGAGAACTAACGAACCTTTCGCCGTGTTTACTCTAGCCAGAGAGACCGCGGAATGCCAGATCAAAAGAAGCGAGGAAAAGAAAATAGCGGCCTTTGAAGTCTGCCAAAGCCGCTCATTTGCCTTCTTTGTTTGCACGAAGGATTGTTAACGAGCGGTCCAGCCATGTTTGCACGATCTCAATATGACCACGATATTCTGTTGAAAGGATACTAGCGACCGTGGTCGGAAAATGTTTTGCGAAACAAGCTTTGCTAAGTATGAGTCACTCATGGCTCATGCTCGAAAAAAAAGATACTGCTTCGCTATGTGAGGTGAGCTTTTCTCCATTTTATGCGATTTTTTCTTTATTACGGAAACTACTTATTTGCTTTAATAATTGTATTACAATATATTTTACAACATAGGTAGCCAAAGAAATCTTCGTAAAAAATCCTTATTTAGCAACCGTGTACCAATATGGCCATTTAAATTATAATCACCTCAAAGATGCAATATTCGAAAACTTGTCCTTAGCTTGAGTATATTGTACACACTAATAGTCTACTCTATTCTGTTGCCCGGCAACCATTACGAGACAGTCTTAAAACAGATTTGTATAGTTACTTGTACTGCTGTTTTTCTTAACCTATTGCTTTCAATACCATTTAATTGCCGAGCCTAGATTTTCTGCATGCTCATGCACATAGTTTTTGATGTATCTCGCCACAATCAAGGACTTTCAACACATAGAAAATGGTGTGGCATTATGATATGTATAGTTTTCATGTATAGTATTTCATGTATTTCATGTATTTGAAATGTACCTTTCCACAAAACCGATTCAATCGTCCATACACCGACTAGGTATTAACATTTTGCAAGTTATTATTACCTTATGATTTATTTCGAAACAAGAAACCACACCTTTCATAAATTGAAAAGATAAGTGTCTTTTCTTATGGAGGTCAGGTATGACCTCTATTTTCTATTGGCGATTACGGGAATTACATATTAGGTGGCCTTCAGGCGCGGATATAGGGTGAGATATGAAGATGCATCCCCCGCCAGGCTCAAATATTCATAGAAAACATCGAGTTTTCTGATTATTACATGGTTCAAAATGGTTCATCTTGGCAACTTTTTAATGCTTCAAAATCGACACCTTTTCATCTTTTTTTGTTATCAATTTATAAGAATACCACACCCGATTAGTTTTGACCATAACTATGGCTGGACAATTCGATTCGGTAATTCGAATCGATTCGAAGCACGATTATTTCAAATCAACCGTGAATCGTTCATAGGAACAAAAACTTGCTAAATGAAGTGGATTTTTCATTTTTACCGACAAATGCAATCGATTCTGGTGAAATTTGTCCAAAATCGATTCCATTTTGTCGTTCAAAATTGAAAATTTTCAATCTCAGGCGTAAAGTGTAATAGAAATATATTACTTTCAAGTCTGTTTATGCTAATGTTTGCAATTCGTAGCTATAAATTTTTCAATTACCGTATTACATTAATAGTGATGGTGAAAGTTGGAAAGTTTGTCATTATTATGGAATTAGTGATTCGATCGGATTCGAAAAAATTATTCGAATCAGATCCGAATTTCGAATTATCCAGTTTTGCCCAGGCCTAAATTGGTAGTAGATGCCTGTATTCGTTCTTTTCTTCGAATATGTTGGTGAAATTTGTTGTAACTTTTCGAGGTCACCCTAGAGGGGAAGGTAAGATCGATATTTAACGACCACCATGGACGATGGCCCTACAACAGTCTTAGTGGTAACCCTACGACGATTAGTATTTTAGATTTATTTGCTTGCTCGGCGGTGAGACGATCAAGCACCGATCTGGGGCATTCGGGCAGTACGATTGGGTCACGAGCCCGATTTGGTAGATTTTATAATTTGAATGATCCAGACTGATTCGTTCCTTTGTCCCCACCTAGTGCAATAATCATACCTTAGGTAATGGGAGATAGTATACGGCGGATAAGCGTTCCGCAGGAATATTTTAATTTTATGTGAATTATAGCAGCAAGCAAAATGGTATGAAATATATTCTAAGAAAAGTAACCTGAAAAAGTCAAATATTATTTTTTGTTTGTAATGTATGTTATTCCTTCGATATTTCTGCACCTATTACTACGTATTAGGCTATCCATCTATTGCGTTTATACTAAAATTATTTCATAATGCCTGCATTGTATAGGTCGCTCGTTAACTGCATCAGGATAAAATAACGTGCATTTTCAGAGCAGAGCAGTTTCAATGTCCGGGACAGACATCTTTACTTAATCATGAGGCTACTTACTTTCTACGCATGGGCATGGACATAATAAATGAACCTCCTTAAGCGTGCCGCCATAACTTCAAAGCCAGGAAACTTGTTTATGAGTACAACACTTGTTCTCTGGTGCTCTACTTGTAAAAATTGCACGAGATTGCAAGGTATAGCTGCCAGTCATGTAGCCTCATTTGAATGGATTGCCCTAAACAAGGTAATAAGGTCACTTTACACGGAGAAGGCTAACGTTGTTGGAAGGATATGAACTTTCCAATTCAGCTGAGTTACAGCTGTTACAACCTGGGTTGAGCGGTTGGCATAGATATAACGAGGTGGAGTTGCCGGGACTCGACCCCGTGATCTTCAACCTGCTCACAAAAGATGTAATATATTCATCCTTAATTAATCCCTGAAATCGAAAAAAAATTCGACAAGAAAAAGTAATCTTTGGTTTTAGGTGATTTATTAGCATATATAATATATTACAAAATAAATTAACATCAAGCTATCATGGTAAAAGTATTTGGCCGGAGTGTGGTAAGCACAGACCCTTACATCATGGTCACAGTTTTAGGTGCCTGTAACAAGCTATGTCATGATTTGTCTCACGATAACAATGCACCTCGCAAATCAAAATTCTGGCTGCCGCAGAGGTTTAAACTTATCACTTCCCGATCATTTGACGGCGCTGTCATAGTTAAATAGCTTCAAATGACGAACTAAATTTCTTTTTATAATAGTAAATTAAACAAATGAGAATAATTACAGCAGCAATTAGAATGAATAAAATTATACCACCGATACACAGGGGTGACAACGGGACACAGAAACCAGGAGTATTCTTTTTGTTGATTTTTGTTGTTGAAATCGGTGGAGTTGTTGAAATGCTGCTAGACGTTATGTTTTGTTGCTCGAGTTTTTGAGTAGTTTTATGAGCCAAAGTCACATAAGGGGTGGTGCGATTGTCCACGGCTGTTGGTTTTAGAGTAATAAACAGTCCGTTAAAAGACCGCGGTACTGGAGATCTTCTGTAGACACATTCCTGTCTTTTCGTTGGATCTTTCCAGACGTGATTTCTTATACAGATACAGATATTGTTCACACATCTTGACAGTGGTGGGCATTCATAACATGAACCTGCAAAGTTGATTACAAAACGTATATAATCAAAAATACTGATCGCATTGGATATTGTGGATACACTCCAAAGGTCTACTTAACTTATGTGATTTCATATAAAAAGTAGCTGAATAATCTGAAAAATTCCTAACAAATACCGACTAGAGTTTAAAAGCTCGCAGATCCACACGATTGGGGAAGCAGTGTGAAGGCAATGAATTTCAAACGCAGAAGCTTGCGGAAAAAAATCACTTGCATAAAAATTTCTGTGGCACTGTGGAACTTCCACAGCGAATGAATTGGTAGCCAGTTGCGTTGGCCGGTAAAAAATTTGTTTGGAGGAACGAGAGCAGAAGACTTGTTAATCTATATATATCTATATATTAATCCAATGGAATATCCATAAAATAAACAAAGTGAGGCAAAATTACGACGATAGACAAGTTTTGTAGAACGGAAGAAAGTTTTGGACCAATACATAAGTCGTTAATATCAATAAATTTCTACGACTATTTATTTCTTATGATATTAGCATAACGAACGCTCATGATAGTTGTTCCCAACACCAATCCAATCACAAATACATAGCGCATTTGCGGAGATCATGAGTCCACTACCACTAAAAAACCTATAGCCACCTCTTAATTATTAAGCAAGACCTTGAGGGGCCTTTTTGGCTGTTTTACACTGATTTATGATAAAAATGTTCTGAACAAAAATTTTTAATATGTATGCTATCTCTGAAAATTACATAACTCACCCTTCTACATTTTTTATATGAAAGTCAAACATTTGAAGAATTAATAACATCATTAGTTTTTCTGTATGAAGCATAACGTAAAGTTTCATTCGCGATCTTCGCTTATTTCCGATTGTGTAGAACAGCAGCATGCGTGAACAAAAATGACACATCGCTACCTTGTTGTCTTGTTTTATATGCTTTTGCTGATCGTTATCATCCAAATAAGGCAAAGGCTATTACTGAAACACGTTTGCTAAAAAAGAAAACAGTACTACGTTGTGTTAAAACAATGGTGTATGCTAAGTGTTTTTTGGTTTTCAAAGATTTTTTAAAAGATTGATCAGCGACCACTGTTGGACATTGCAGCGTTATTATGTGAGAAATAAATTTACTATGGAATTGCTTCTGTTTGGACGCATTTTCTACACATTTTTGTGTGTCAGGCTCACATTCCCTAAAAGGATATGAGTAAAAAACTAACTATTGTTGTTTCAAGTGATATGAATGACTCAAATAATGTTGGTGTTTTGCAGATCAGCAGAGATAAATTCGAAGAAACGAAAGCGGATTCCAATTATCTCATCCTCACTTGGTCCTTTTAAATAATATTGCTAAATTGAGTGTCAATGCATGTGAGAAATCATAACAGCCACATAACGTAATGATTATTCACGTCATTTAAGAGCAATAAGCAGAAAATTATTATTGCGTCATGTTTCCTTGAAGTTCGTCACAAGTTTCTTCAGAAAATTAATTCCCCCGTCGTTTAGTTTTATAGCAGACTATGCTCTTCTTAACTCTATAATATCCTTTTCCACCTCATCACATACTGTCTGTGCTTACAAATTACGGCGTCTACTATTCAGGGAACGACATATGACGCTTTTCTTATAACCTCATTACATTTCGACTTGAAAAATCAGTTATTCATGAGCGAACCTTTCTAAAACTACTATGTTTCACTAGAGCTTCCTTTGTCTATTGGGCAATTACATTTGTCATTTCCAACATTTACTCCATCCATCCTTCTTGTTTATCATCAACTGCAAGTTGGGGAGTGTTTTTCAAATTGTTTTACTGCGACTTAGTGTTAGTTTATTCCTCGGTTAAAAAACAATCCAAAATGGCTCCTCTAGGGCTTTAAAATTGCTTTTCAGGCTCGATTGTGAACGTTTTTTTATTAAACAATAACGAATAGATTAATTTTACATCATATTTTGATACAGAATATTATCAAAATCTACGCCACGCAAATCTAGCTTTGCGGCATACTCATAATATCGTGCATTTAGCTTTGTGAAGTCACAGTGTGCTAGCCTAAAATTTTCCCCCACCCAAGGCTGGCAGTACGGTACGAAATTATTATTGTGCTTTGAACCAGCAAAATAATTTCGTACCGAACTTCGTACCATAGTGTACGATAATATTTTTCCGTACATCGTACCAGCACTAAAATAAGTTCGATTGATATTTTCTGCTTATCGACCAAATTTCGTACCAGTACGAAAGTAGGTAGGGTTTGGTAGGCAATCATTTCGAACCGTGCCAACTAACAATGTCCAGAGCAGCCTCATTTGTGAAATCTAAACCACCTCATATAATGTCACCATCATCTTAGATCAAAGTTACACAGGTTTATTCTATCTGGCTTAAAACTCAGGACAGAAAAACCGATATACAACATAGTTCATTTGAAGCAGACCAAGTAGATCAGTTACATTTTTATTTTTTTTTACTAGCCGTCACCCTCCAGCTTTTCAATATTGTCATTTAGTTTTAAAAAATCTTTACGCGAGATACACTGTTTTATTTTATTCATTAAAAGTTGCTCAGAACAAGGCCACAGGAGACAAATCATACCTGAAAATTCATTTGAAGCCACTAAAGTGCAAAGAGCTACATGCAATGTAGGAATAGAAACTAATAAACCCCCATCCCTGATAGATGTTGTTAACGCGAGTTTTGAAGCCTTGCAGATCAACACGGTCAGAAAAGGCAGTGAGAATACAAGGAATTCCAATGTTAGAGATTCTTGGAAAAAAAGCTTTTATTTGCGCCCATAATGCCCTTTAGTTGTAAAATCACACGGATGTTAAATGAAATTTGTTTTTAAATTCATACGAGAAAAAGGTGGTGTGATGTGAATGTACGCAAAGAGTATGGTTCGGTACGAGATATATATCGAATTCAATACCGATTCAAACTAGTACCCGAGATCTTCGACCTGAGATGCCAACATGTTTAACGACTAGGCCATCGCTCCCAGCTATCAAACTAAACTCCAAACTTTATGGCGTTATTTCAGTAAAATGGGAAAACTGTGACAACAAAATATCTACTAGGAAAATTTTATCTCTGTGATTTCTCTAATTTGCGCATTTTTACATTAGCTCAAAACGAACACATCTGTAAAATAGACCATCGGAAAAAATCAGATGGACTTTACTTCACAGTATGTGATTAACATTGTTTACAGTTATATCTCGTTTTGCGTTTGGCCCAAATCGCAAATAATCTGGATGTTATGCATTACGTCCATGACTGCCACCCTGTCCAATTTTGTCGGGGGTAATACCTCGCGGGAGCATTTCTAAGTAAGGACATATCCTGCGTTCCCACATGAATGCAATCCTTCATAAGGGCAATATCTGTGTGGGACAGTTCTTCTTGGGGCCAAAGCCATTCCCACCAATGGGCCATCTTCCGTGTGAACAATTGCACATAGGAAGTCAACACCGCACATTCGCAATCCTGCGCGAGGGTAGTACCGCTTGGGCCGGGGCCACTGAGGATAATCATCCTTGAGGGGTGCCAATCCCTAGTGTGAGCAATCGCTGTGTGTTCAATGTCAGGCACAGAAAATACCGCGTGGAGACGATTACTTTTTGTCGGGTTTAATTTTTTTCTGGAGTAATGCTGGAAGCGATTTAGTGCAGAGACGATTCCATGTCGATTTTTTTCGGGCGCAGTTTGGCATAGGGAAAATTTCGTGTTTTTTTTCACATATTATGACGAGTCCAAAAAAGGCCAATAGCCCCAGTCCGGTGCGCCCTGTAATAGGGGAGGGGGTGCTAAGAATCTCACGGTCAACAATTTTCCAATTCGTGAGTTGAGGGAAAACTTTATTTCTGTTGAATCATTTCTTGCATTCCTAACATCTTTGCACTCTGCGAGACCGACCTCAATCTTAGAAGCTCATCTTCTGACTTCGGGGTTGAGGGTTTTTTGCCGCTCATATGCAAGGATTCTCCAAGGCATATGCATGGACTTGCTGTCTACGTTCGTAGCAATCTGCCTGTAGTTCGCGCATTTGCCTTCGAGTCTACATCATCTTAGTATCTGTGCTCGCGAATGTTGCTTCTTGCATCGACGACATTCCTATTTTTCGTATACCGATCCCCCTCAACCCAGGATTGTTCTGTCCTGGACGACATCTCTTTGCAGATGGACAGAATTTTGATGTCTTGTCCATCTGCCATTTTTTTTTTTAAATGGGAGATTCCAATGCCAATCACGATACTGATTAAATTCAGCTGCAACTGATTTGGCCGGAATTAAAACTCATAATTTCGTCATCACTGAGTCACTGACACAGATCCCCAACAACCCGGCTCACGCTCCTTCCCGACTGGATCTTTGTTTTGTCTCAGAATCAAGGTTATGTATGCATTCGTTTCCACTGATATCGGCGACATTTCAACAGCGCTAATAGAAAACTTTATCGAAAGGCTCGGAATAATTGTAAGAGAATTTTCAGAATTGCTAAAACAAGATACATGGAATCCACCAAATCCAAAGTTTCTGAGCAAAAATTGGGTTCCAAAGATTTTTGGAAAATAATAAATAATGTAATGAACAGGGGTAAATCTAGTATCCTTCCTCTTTTAAATGGGCCTGAAATTTTGTGTTCTTCTAGAGACAAACCGGAGTTGTTTGCAGGGATGTTTTCTAATAGCCACAGCCTTGGTTTGGATTCTGGTACCCCACCACCTAGTTTTCCAAATCGAACTGACGTTACATTGGAGAACATGTCAGTAACTCCGCTACTTGTCTATAGAATGATTGTCAAACTCGATTCAAAAATATCTCCTGGTCCTGACTGCATTCCATCTGTGATTCTGAAGATTCTTTCACCTGAGTTGTCCTCTATTTTGGCCAAACTGTTTATGAATATCTCAAGGAATGCACCTTCCCTGATACATGGAAATGTGCAACGATAGTGCCGGCATTCAAAAATTGTGGCGATCGATCTGATCCCAATAAATATCGTCCAATTAGTCTCTTCCCAAGTCGCTTTGTCTCCTCACTGACAAGCAGTATGGTTTTCGCCGTTCTCGCTCCACTGCTGACTTGTTGACAGTAATAACCGAACGAATATTTCGTGCTCTTGATCTTTGTGGGGAGGCAAAGTCGGTTGCTCTAGACATTTTTGAGGTGTTCGACAGAGTTTGGCACCAAGGTCAATGGAGGCTCCTTAGTTCCTAAATGTAGACGCCTGATTGGAGTGGCTATCTGACATCCACACCGATACCGAATCAAAAGGGTCGATCTGCAATAATAAGCTAGTTGAAATCACTCCACAGCAAGCAGACGGGTACAAATGTTGCCACCAAATTGTTGTTTATTGTGGAATATACGCTTGATGCACAAAAAAACACACAAAGTTGTATAACAGATGTAGAAAACAGGTGTACGATGGTAGACAACAGGAGTACGATGGTAGACAACAAAAGTACGATTGTAGACAACAGAAGTACGGTTTTCTAAAACAGAATATACACTGATTAGTGTACAGCACAATTAACCTATTAAACCAGTTATAACCTATATCAAATCATCCATGATCCATGCTTGATAGATTATTAAAACTATATAAAACAGACTATGATACAAAAAGATTTAAAAGTGGATCTACATCAGTAGGGTAGAATCAGAATATTGACTACGTCGTCTGAACTGAACAGGCCTAGCAGAAAGATTTCAGTCACCCGAAGAAAACTAAGATTATGATTTGCCCTAACTTATGGTAACTTAAGAATCTAAAGTGTATGTTGATAGTACACAATATAGCAATATAATTAGCACAGCACAACCATGAAATTAGCAGTATTGTCGATGTTAAACTCTAATCCTAGTAAGAAAATATAAAAATGTCAAATACATACTTGACTATGTAGCTTCCAGCTTACAAGCAATCGACAGTCGATTGGATTCTAATCGACTTAGTTTAATATCTAATTGCAGTTCTAAATGTCATAAAGTATAAATTAAGTGACCAAAATGTGAACCCTAACATAAAATGCATAACTAAAATCAGCAAACTGCCTGCCTGACTGAAAGGCGTGTCTATAAAACAAGTCTAAACATGTTTGCAAAAAAACGTATTTTGTGACATCATAGGCGCGCTCGTAAAGGAAAACCCCATGTTGAGGTCGTCCGGGTTGGCGGCGTTTCCATTCTATGTTAGAGGTCGTGACATTGTGAAGTCATATCGGGGAAAAATATATTAACAGCATCGCTTACAAAATTTTTTGTTAACAAACCATTAGCAAAGCACAGAGACACAGGGGTGCGATTGCAAGTATCACTAAAGCGCTCCAAAAAATTCGGCCACACCGAAACAATTGCTGAAATTAAACGTAGAGTGTTGCTCTTAAAGTGGCACATAAATTACAAAATATTATTCTGTCATAATGAATGGTAAAGATAAACAATAACTAATACTTACATAAAGCGATTACACTTGTAAAACACATTTTAATCCGAAAATAGAGCTTCAAAATACTCTCGAACCTGCAGTTTTTTTCTGTAGTATGCATGTAATTTTCAAACTGAAATACCAAAAAGGTTTACGCCAAAACCGTTTTCGGATTGTTGAAGCGCATTAAAGGACTACCGAAAACTTTAACCCCAAATTTTGCAATTTTGTCTACGCTAGGGTCGAAATCGAGCTAGATTGGCCAGTAGACTACATTAGGTGTTCACACACTTCCGACGCCTCTGTGCGGTGAGAAGGTTGTGATATTTACATTTTTCTAATTCGGTGCAGGCAAACGCGTGTTATTCTTTTTGAATGTTCATTTAAGAGTTTTCCTCTGTCCAGTTTCAAACTTTACTTTAGGTGTTGTTTGCTTTCCTGATAACTCTGTAATATTTATTTGTATCGCCTTTTTTTGTCGACACATGTGTCGAAATTATTGTCCGTGCTATATCTGTAATCGAAATCGGTATTTCGTTACCTTGTAGACACGCATGATTGCTGTTTCTCATAAACACACTGTTTTCGTTGGAGCGATTTAGCCTTCGGGTCGGAATGCCATCAATCTTTTGATTTCAATTACTGATTGCCGTTATATACCAAGTTACTATAGACTAATCCGGTTGGTTTCGAATTTTAGTGATAGAATAGGATTTTCATTTTATCCTGCGGGTGAAAAAGGCCGAAAATACAGCGCAATCATGAATGAAAATATGAAAATTCAGTTTGGCCAAGCAGGACATTCTGTTACTCGTACACCCTATTATGATCTGTAATCGTTGTGATTTTATTGTTCTAAGTGTTATAATCACTGATCACAGATTTCAAATTTGCACCCTGGGGATGAAAGGTTGGTGGTGGGTACCACTTTGAAACTTTGTTTTTAGATTAATTAACAATGGGCAAGTATAACTGGCTGGCAGTTTCGGTACATTTCTCACTCGCTTCAGGTCGTTTCTATAATTATAGAGTAACAGACGAATTCCATTCTCATAATGTTTCGGAATATAGCGTAACGTTAGGAGTCATACCAGTATGAAAATAATGCTCTTATCAGTGGTGTAAAAATCTTGGAGGGAGGGGCATAAAAAGTGATATTAAGTTTTTTAGTGACAAAATTCACGCACTGAAGGCGCACAAAAATTTTTCTGCGCTTTTCTTAGAAAAATACAGTATTTTGTGGAGCAAACGCTATATGCTACACTGTATACTAAGTGATTTTGCCTATTTTGGCGCACTTTTATTGTGCAATCATATATTATACAGAGTCTTGTAGTGTTTGCCTAACAAAATGGTGTATTTTTTAACAAAACAGCCGAAAATTCTTTGCACGCATTAGGTGCACCAGTTTTGTTACAAAAAAAATTCAATATATTTTATGCCCCCCCCCCCCCCCCCCCCCCCCCCCCCCCCCCCAACAGTTCTACACCACTGATAAGAGCATTATTTTCATACTAGTATGACTCATAACGTTGGGCTATACTGTATATGGCATAATATTATGAGACTGAAATTCATCTGGAATATGGTGTATTAAAAATCCTGAATCCTATCCTGAAGTCCTATCAAACTTGCCAGTTTCCTCAGTGTGATGTACAATTGAGCACTTTAACTTAGTGAAGTTTAGTTCATTAAAATTCGAATTGGCAGAATATTCTTATCCAAGCTAGAGGGAACCAGGCTGCAAGCATATAGTATTGTCTCTGGGTTATGCTAAGTCACTTTCAATTAGCAAATTGGTATAATAGTTAGACATAATAGTCAAGGGTGGTAGCACTGTCTGATACAAAATTCTTATCATAGTTTGATCCAGCAGACCAATTCTTTTTATTTTTCAATTTTCATTGAAATTCACTCTGAGCACGGCCGGAAGCAGTGCCGAAAAGGAACAAACTAACGGCCACTTACGCGTAAAGATCTACTACAAGATTTAGAACTAGCCACTGCACTCTAGGAGGAAACCTACTATGGTAAAGTGCAGTTGATCGGTATTTGTCCCGGGCGATGGTAAAACCATCTACCATATAAAATAAAACATTTTTATTTCCATGTCTGCCACAGTCTGCAAGCTTTTTAAACTTGGCCTTTAGTTTAAAAAAAAAACTTGATAGACATAAACTCTTATTTGCGCCCATGATTCAGTTGTAAAATGACATAGATGTTAGATGAAATTTATTTTCAAATACATGAGAATGTCTAGTAATGTGAACGTATGAATGCGAACTTCGCACCTTACCGTACTGCCGGCCTTGCATATAGTACTAAACTTTTGTGCACTGTAGGCAGTGGTACGGGATTTATATTTGTCCTAACACATTTTTGGCATGCCGATACCGATATTTACTGTTATACCGGAATGTCGCCCAGCAATACTATACCTTATTTCATATGTAACTTGACCTTACAGCCTACACATTTTTAAACATTCAACTAATAACATAGTAGAGATAAACTTTAATATTGGAATATGACGAAGATCGAATCATGGGAGGAGTTTTCCAAGGCGGCGGAAAGACTTTATCAAAGTGATCCGTTTAAAGTCAGATACAATATAAAATATAGACATTGTGATGGGAAGTTGGTTTTGACGGTAACTGATGATCAAGTTAGATTGCGATATGAAACTGAACATTCTCAAGATGTGAAAAGAATTGAAAAGTTAACTGCAAGTCTTCTAAGAATGATGGTTCACTAATACTGCAAGAAAAATATCTAATTGCTGAATTGTATATTCATGTTCAACAGCAGGTGTATTTGAACTGAACATTTTTCGATGAACTTGATGAATAATAATGAAATATTTAAATCAGGTTCATATTTCCATCTGATTTTTTATGAATTGCATGGTACTGGTATGTGTTGGTGTGTCTCAATATGTTTGTCCATTTGGATTTTTATTTTGTTATTTTTGTTATCAAGTCTTGGCCATATGCATGCTGCCCTAACTAAAGTGCTAAATTATATATTTGCTGCAATACCTGGTTATCATAGCATCGGAATGTTGAAATTGTCTGAAAATTTATTAAAAGTTTAACTCTCATTTATTATCATGTGGGTAAGTTTTGATAAAATGTTCGTTTTACATACAATCTAATAAAAACACAATAACCCTCAATGACAATAAAAAGGCACATGGATGTCTGTTAGGCAAGTTCTCATTCAAATTTAATTAATTGTCACAAATGTTTCAAGGATTCCATTCATTTACTCTAGATTGAATTTTTATGTCAAACTCGCAAGGTTTTTTTTAAACATGAAAACAATATTGTTTTCATTTTGACCTGCTTTTTGTTACATTTTTGACAATAACTCAGTCTGGTTTAGCATAAGTAGTTTTAGTATGGTCCGGTTCTATATTCTTGCATGTTATATAAAAATGTGATTCTTAGCAAGAGATATAACTAAACATAGTAAAATCATGATGTAATATAATGCCAAATGAGATAAAAGGAAAATAAATGTTGAATTTAATAGTAATCTTTTCAAGGGACAATATGTTTTTGTGGTTTATTCAATGGACAAATCAAATCTGCTAAAACAGTTTTTTTTTATTTATCCACAAAACTATCCTATCAGAAATTTTACTTTGTCAGGCATAAGTCACAGATGGACCACGCCTCGGTGGCGTGATCCATCAGTGACTCATGCCTAGGAAAAAATTGACTAAATCTAAATAATATTATGTATTGTAATTCTGTATGTTGGTACTGTCCAATATGCTACATTTTTTAATTGTACCCATTCTGTCACAGATAATATATTGTATTGTTCGACAAATTTATCAGAACAAGATATTTCTTTTAATATACTATTTGAAATGTCTGTAAAAGCCAAGGGTCCGCTTCATCAGTTGCAGATTGAAGGTGATGAACTGAAAAAAGAGGTAAAAATCTTTGCTCGCCTAATTATAAGTAAAAAAATTTATTTTGCCCGGGTATGAACCACCGATGATTCAGCACAGGTTTAATACTCTAACAATGCTAATAGATTTTTATGGAATTTTTCCACCTAATTTGATGATTTGTTTTGTTGCTGGTCATATATTTATTGAATCCACTGTTGAAATTTCTCCTCAGATTGATGCTGCTGAAAAGAAGGTCAAAGAATTTACTGCAGATGCTCCAGGCAATACAGAATCATTGAATGAAGTTTATAAATCATGCATTGAAATGAAATTGAAATCTTCCACCTTATTAGTGAGAGGGCACGACCTCCAACAGGTATTGTTGTTGCTAGTCTGCGTTTGAATTTGGGAATAAAATTTTGCTATGTTTGAGAATTTTGTTGAAAATATTTTCCTATGCCAGTAGTATCGAATTGGAGTGTAATAAGGGGTTAAATTTTTAATTTTTAATTTAATTTGATCCTTCGAATACCTGAATTCGAACTCTGTTGCTAAGATTGCCCTTATTTTTTAGTTCATACAATCACAGATAAAATATTGTCTTAGCATTTCTGATGCATAAAATTTCAAATATTCGACCGTATTTTGCATCTAAGTCATGATTTTTTCAAATTTTACAATGTGCATTAGCGCGGGGCATTAGCTCATTCTCGACATAATTGGAATTCAGGTACCGTCAATTTTTTTTCAAAAAGTAAAATAGCAACAAATTTTATAAAAAATTCAGTCAAGAATCTTGTTGAATACCTGATAGAAATATTGAATCTGAAAGTGGCGTTCATATTATTTTTTTTTTTTTTTTTAATTTTGCTTTATATATGGCTGAGAGCAGTGCATGAAACGAGCCAAACAATTATCACTCGCATGACAAAAAACAGCAAAAAAATGTAGTACCAGCAACTGCACTTCAATCAGAAAATAGCTTAAATGTAACTGGGCCCCCATGCAGTGAAGGGCAGTGAGAAATGATATTTGAAGGAATTCTGAAGAATTTTTAATCAGAAATGGTTTGAAAATTCTTATTGTGCAGTCAGTTTGATTAGGTAATTGTTTATCTCAGAATCATGATTCACTGCATTCATTACCAGTTGGCTTCAATATAACTTAACACTGTTAGTCCATTTGCAGCATAATGAAAAAACCAAAGTTCAGAATTTTGATGTTAAGAAAAATGAAGAAATCAAGAGAGTGCAGCAATTACAGGTAAGTGTGCTAAAATCTTGTTGTCTGACACTTTTATGCAGTTTTTTTTTTCTTTGAGAATAAATACTTCAAATTTATCAACACTTCCTTTTCTTTTCATAACAGCTTCGTGAAATTTCAGAAAACTGCAGAAAATATGATATTCTTTCAGTCTGTTAAAGATATTTATCTTTGCAGACTTTTTGCATCATAATTTAATATTATTGTTTTTGAAACCCTTTCAACTTTTATAGGCTCGTTTAAATGGCTTGATGGATGAAATTGAATCATCTTCTAGTGAAGTTGAACACTTGAGGTATGCTACTTATTCATTCACCTATTTTTTCACACTCTCATATTCTAAAATTGATTTGATATGTTTGGCAGGAGAGTTTGGGGGCACAGTGACTCGACTCGAGGACGCTCTGACTCATAAATTATAACAGACGAATAGGCGGTGGAGATCAAAATTGTCATCTTGTATCGATGGGCACTGCTATGAAACATGGCTTTAAAAAGTCATATCACAAAATGTCTTTTAGAGATGAAGATTATTCAGTCTCAATAATTCCTGCGCTTATATAGCTCTTCGGACATTGGGATTTCAAGAGACTCCTATAAGAAGTGTCTTATGCAACCCTTTGCTTTTAGCAGCTTTTGATAAAAAAAGCACTATCCAACAAAATAGTATTTTTGTGTGAAAATTGTTTTTCAAATAATTTCAAGACAATTTGCTTTGACAATTCGTATTGGTAACGGCAACATAACAGCGACAGGTAATATACTACCTCATTTAGATCTTTACGCCATAGTCAAGAGCATCCATCTACCAAACCTACTCAATCTCAACATGAGGACTCTCATGTCGGGGAACAAGATGGTCAAGATAGTGATGTTGAGGAATAGTAAGTTTCACGAATCATCTTTTCTTGGTGAAATTTTTGAAAAACGTTAATGTTGTCTTCACATTTGAATTATATAGAGGGGTATTCTTATTTGAATAATTATATTATTTTAGGTACGATAGTTTACCATCTAAATGGCTTTCATGCCAATTGATCTGTGTTGTGGAAAACATTCCACAATTGAATATCTCCTGATTTTAGAATTGAATCGAAGCAGAGGCGGGGCCAGGAGGGGGGGGATATAAAAACACAACTATAAAAACGAAACAACCATTACTTTTCCCAATGTTTCACTCACTTTCACTCTCTCATTTTGACTGTCGAACCAGACGAGATAATCAGGACTTGGAAACTAGGATGGAAGCTTTATAATATGTGCTATAGAAAGGATCGTCCACCACGCTGGTAATGTCCATCAGTGGCACGTGCTTGAGAAAAATTAGAGTTTGGGAGCTTAATTCAGAGGACCAAGTGAATATGTTGTTTCACCTCATCACCCAGAAATCTCACTTTCTCATTTTGACCTTTGACGTCAAACCAGATAAAATAATTGGGACATCGGCTAACTTGGAAAAAAAAGTAAACATGATTGTCACACAAAAAATATCTCTACCATTTTGACTGTCGAACCAGACGATAGAATCGGGACATCGGCTAACTTAAAGAAATAGAAATAGCAACCGCTTCTCGTGTGAATGATTAAGATTACCAGTATATTAACAATATTTAGAATTGTTCCAATATGTTTGAAATTTTGCGAATATAAAAAAGGAAATGTCTAATTATAAGCTAAAATTATTTTTTATTTACTTTTTATATTATCGAACACTGTTTTATATTTATTAACTGCAAAATTTGCTTCAACATTGCCAAGTAGATCTGCCCAATCGTGTCAAGCTTAAATTTTATTGAAATGCTATTTTAATATACATATCGCGGGTAACAAAGTTATCTCCCATAAAAAAACATTAACAGGAAAAAAACGTTTTTGTTTTTCACATTGTGGGATGAATTTTTTTGAGCAAACGACCGATAATCCCTAGGATTCTTTCAAAATTGTGTTCAGACCACATTAACAACTCGTTCGACTGGCAAGTTGATAAAAAAAATGACAATTGTTCATCGTTGAATATATTTCGTCATTGGCGGATGGTATTGGCCTACTTCTTTCAATCTTCTATCGGCCCCCCTACTCGTTTGCAGGACCATATTAACAAACCACACACAACTCTAACCCTGCCCGTCTATAAGTGGCCGTTGGTACAGGGCCTTGAGCAGGGTGATTCACTCCGAGAAGTGGCTATACAAAAATAAATTAATAAATGTGCCAGTGGGAACTACATCTATCAATATGCTTGGCATATTTGTCAAATCCGTGTTGACCAAGCGCATGAAAGTTTTGCGCATGGAGTAGCAAGAGGGTGATATTTTGTAGTCTTCAGGACACAAGAAAGACACACATTGAAAGCAATTAATTTAAAAGTCACTCCCTTACACTGATTTCAAGTCGACGAAAGAACCCAAATCAATAATATTTTAAATCGCGAATCGAAAGAGTTTTGGCATGGACCACTGATGGATTGCACGGCCAAGGTTGATAAGTGAATAATGCTTGACCGGGCAAAGCTTGAAATTTGGAATATATCCTGAATTTGATATTGTTATGTTTAGCATAATTCATACTATTTGCTTCAATATAGACAAATGCTTGAAGACGATAGAAGTATTGGTAATTATACCTTCCTAAGATCTTAAAACATAATGCGATCCAGTGTAGAGAATATCCTGATATTGTTAAATTTAATTTTTTCTAACTTTCGTTGTTTGCAAATTCGTTTTAGTTCAGAAGAAGAAGAGGACGAAGAATATGATGACGAAGTTGAAAATGATGATGATTTATACGAAGTAATTCATGATTTCAATGCCGAAAGAGAAGGAGATCTCAGTATTGCTGGAGGGGATGTTGTCTCAGTTGTATACAGACAGTGAGTTGAAATTCTAACTAATGATGTCGGAACCGTTTAGTTTAGAAACTTTTCTACATTCATTATTGATATATATTGTTACAAATATGTTTTAATATTTTGAATGATACAAATCGTTGATTTGAAATCGTTTTATTACCTGTACAATGTAATTAGGATTTATGTCAGATTTGTCGACATAAAAATTGCTACGTCATTCTATTGTTTGTTGTACTTATCCCAATAACCAGTGTTCACATAAGTTTGGGGTTGTGTGGGAACCCAGGTCATTTTCTACTGCGATTTTATTTCACAGATTTTACATGTTAATGTTCTATTTGCGCAAATATAAATTTCTATAAAATACATCAGGCGTGTTCTCCATCAATCATGTGCCCATGTTCGACCATTTTTTAATTGCGAATATTAGTATCATGGTCGGTTCTGGTACGAAATTTGCATTCGATGAACCGACGATAATTTCATTGTTACGTACAATTATGCAACATATGGCACTAAATTTATGTCCTTATTATGATTGGTCATGCCTGTCAAGTCATTAAAATTCCCGATCGAGGATCAGCCTTGGCAATCAGTGTCACGATAAACATAGGCTCCCAGGCCCGTGAATCCAAATTGAACTGAATCATTTGCTGATTTATCATATTTTAGAAGATTTATATAATGAAAAAAAAGTAGAAATTGGCAAGATAGTTAAAATTTGATATTGATTGGCAATTTATCATTTTCGCTCGCATGATGCATATCACTAATAAATTCAAGTGATTCTTTCATGTCAATATTGATCTTGAACATCATCTTTTTGTCCACTTGTTCAGAGATGATGGGTGGTGGAAAGTTAAAGATGAAGAAGGAAGAAGTGGGATGGTTCCTTCCACTTATCTCCAGGAATATGAGGATGATGATGATGATGAAGAGGAGGAGCAAAATCATTTGAGGGAGGATACAGGTAATCTTTGAGCAGTGGGTCAGATTTTATTTTATTTTTTGAGTACCAATGTACCTTTTCCTACTGCTTGCCTTTTAAGAGGAATTTTACCATGAAAGGCTTCGAAATCACCAACACTCCTATGAAATTGCATCATCTATAGTTTAAAGGCTTTATTGAATTGTTTTTTCCTTATAATTTCAATATGTTTTTTTCGTTCCCTGGAGTTTGTAGTATTATATGTTTGTTGAAAAATAGGATTTGCTGTGCTTGATACTTGATAACCACTGCAGGGAATCGTATGCCCTATTATTACTCTTATTTAATATTTCTTATAAAACTGATTGATGATTCTAGGTGAACCAGCCTCAATACAACCAACATCTGAAAGTGAATCTCCAACCAGAAGGTAAAATTTGCAATTTTATTAGAACCATACATGTTTTTGAAGATATTTATATAAAATGTCTGTAATTTATATGTTAAGCTTATGTCAGTTTTATGTTGTAAAATTTGACATAAATCATGATTTTGCTGTGCAAAATGCGCAAACTATGATGAAATAGCGGTAATTTTGTTTATACGAAATGTGGATTATTTTATTTATATTAAGTATATTTCAAATATTGTATGTAAGGACGACGTTGACTGGTACTACATTTTATGTAGATCTTTGAAGTTGATTTCAATTAAAAAGAGGTATTGTATCATAAAGTCAATATTTTTCTTTCTAACTTCTAGTGGGAAAAATTTATGGAAAGGTATAAAAGATGCAGTTAATGAGGTGGGTATTTTTTCTTTTTCGTGGTTTTGAATCATTCTCTTCTCTCAAGTGTTAATTAAAAGTGATTCTATGTTCTCTGTATAACTTATTACCGTACTTATATGTGTTCAATTCTGCGTTTGTTGTGCTGAAATCAAGACCTAAATGTTATCTTGTTCTTCCAAGTCTAAGCTCTTTTTAAAATCTGTTATAGAAGTATTACTAACAACAATAATCAAATTATGAACAAAAAGATATGCACTTCTGAAATTCATGTCTCCCATTTCCAAAAATTTTTTCCTGATGATAAACAATGCAAATTTTATTTTTTGGAACAGTCATACACATGACAATCTTCTTGTCATAATAGTTAACACTTATCAACATGCATGTTGAGGAAAAATATGAGAAGTCTTTCATTCTTTACTTAGCTTTGTCCAATTTGCATGTAAATCTTTTACGCTCAATCTTTGTGATCTTAATTTTCCTATCCAAAGGACCAGACACGCATTATGCCAGACACACGAAGAAAACGAGTTTCATCCAAAGAAACTTTAACAAATGCGCAATTTTCTATGATATATCCGTGACTGGAAGAAGTCTCTTATTGGTTGTAGCCAAACTGTATGAAATCAATACTGCTATGAAATGTGTCACCCTTGATAGTTCAAAACTTTATCGTTCCATGACATTTTCTTGCTTCCTTTAGAAATTTCACCGATCTCTGTGTGAGAGACTCTGTGATTGACAATCCTGTTCCTCTCAATCTTCTTTTCAGTGGATAAATCATAATTTTGCTGTTCCGCCTGACTAACCTTATGATTATCGACACATTGCCATTGTTGTCTCTAGGCTAAACAGGTGTGATGTCAATATCACCATATCTAACAGGCATCGGGTATTTAAGTGAATGTCCAAAAACTTATCCTGCAAATAATGAATCTGCAGCTGTATCCCCTGTAAAATTGTCCTTTTCATTGAATTAAATCTGTGCTTTCTTGTCATTAAATTCATTGATGGTTTTTTCGCCACATCTGTAATCTCATGGTGAGTAATTTTGAGTGAATCACTCAAACTGCACATCATTATCTGATACAAGTCGTGAACATACACTTTTGTTTTTATACTGGGTTGCTTTTTTTCATTGGTATCCCTTAACAACCTCTCAAGAATTTTTAGTCAGTATGTAAGGGAAGGAAAATAAGCATAGGACTTTCGACATTGTCATTGCTATGATCAAGAATTTGCCAATCCATTGTTGCATATTATACTACTATGTATTTGAAATATTAAAATACATGACTAAGTTTTGTATTCCTGGCTTTCCTCTCCAGTAGGATAATGATGAAATTCCATGCTGTTGCTGACAGGGCATTGGAAAATATGTGTTCCAATCTCTTGATGAATAATTTATACAAATTATTGCCTTTTTGGTTATATAAGTTAATTTTTATCTTTGTGCATCTGAGTGGCAGTAGTAGTCATTCTGCCAGTATTGTTTCACACTCAATAACAAGCATGTAATTTTACAATTTGTGATTGGATTGTTGTTTGTGCACCTCAGCACTGGCAACCGCACAATGTTATCTATTATATTGTTACTTATGAGAATGTTTTGTAGTGCGAGTTCATTTTTGTTTTGCATGTTATCACTTCATGATGATCTTTCCAAACAATTATATCTTGACATAAAACATTTTGTGACACAAACAAGTCTTGTATAGGTCTGTGCAGTCTCGTCTGACCTGTGAAGGTTTTTGCGTGCCACGATGCTCTTTTTCAGATGAAAACTAAGGCTCTAAAACCACCAGTACTGCTATTTCGTAGCAATGTGATAATTTTTAGTTTTTTTTTGCTGATTGTATTTGTATTGAGGACTACTAATAGGAGTTGTTAGGTTTTTACACTGACTAGCTTTAACTCTGGCCCTTTGTCAGTGTTTGCTTCTATCAATTTGTGACCAATTTTTTATTAAGCTTTGTGAAATTTAATTTTGATTTGAAAAAAAAGCTTGAAATATCAACAGCGCCAAATATTTTTGAGTACCATTGCATATTTGTTTATAGCCTGTTAAAACGGATGTCACTGATGTTTTGGCCGCGCTGGGAGCTATACCTGCGGGATTTCGACCTTCAACTCTGGGAAGATTTGTATCACAGGATGAATATACATTGCAGAATGCCGTTCTTCCATTATTTACTGAATCTAACACTGGACTTCAAGATCTACAGTGGGACTCAGCATTAAATCAGGTTTATATTTTCTGTTAAAAAAATTTCTGATCATGATCCGAATCATAGAACAAATAATTGAATCTCTTGAATCGGACATCTATTCAAAATTATTGGAGTATAGAATTTGAGAATAGTATCTTTAATAGATAGGCCTTCAGTCTGTAGGTGCAGATTTAGAATGGCCTTAACATATTTTCTGTGTGTCGTAAGAGGCGCAGTTTCTGGTACTATATTTTATAGTATAGTGCAATTAAGTGACTGTTAGTTGGCTTCTTTTTGGTACTGTTCTGGCCTTGCTCGGAGTGAATTCAATAAAAAAGCATATTTGTATATCGTAATTCACTTTTTAGTTTTACCAACAAATTAAACATAATAGAACCTAATTGATAAAAAATGAAGGGAAGGTCGAGCCAATGCAAATTTAACGGCCAATCAAAAATATTTTGACTGGACTACTTTGTTGAGTATGAGTCAATGGTGTATCGTGCTGCACAGGCACGGTCCATCGTTGACTCATACTTGACAAAATGAAATTCCTGATTGGCAATTGAGCTCTAAAATTAATTAAACAAGTCTTTTACCGTCTTTTCAAATAGCCTCTTGTTTACAATAATAGTTTTTATTCAAAGTAAAATAGTAGTTAAGTAGAATATTGTTACATTTAACAGATCAGATCATTGCCAACCCGAGTTCTTCGTAGTTGTAGACTATGGAGTTGTAGGATGATTCCTCTTGCTGGTTCTGGTGTTGAAGTATTAAGCAGGCATGTTCGACTTTCACTATTCAATGGAACAAATGTAAGTTTATTTGAATGTTAAGAATTTTTTTTTACCTATTTTTATCAATATTGTTATTATAATAAATTGATCAAAAAAGCTCAAACCGAAGCTCAAAGGCCGATATGCAAAAACGAGGAATTGTTTGAAATTTCACTGAAAACGTAAAAAGCTGTCTTGAACAAGATTCTAAATTTGCATAGTGTGAATGAATAGGCATTGATGTATTGCTTTCCCAGTATATCATCTTGTAAATGTTGGATTGAATAATATAATTCTGAAATCAAATTTTGAGATCAAGCATTTGCATTCATCTAAAATTGTTCGTCCTAATCTCACCAATTAACTAATGACTCTTGCCTGGTTATAATCAATACATCAAAAAAGAATGAAACTTTTATCAAATTGGTATCATTCTTGGGTATGGGCATGTGCGTCCAGGTAATCAAAATTATTTTTAGTATATCATTAACTGTATTTAGTCAATATTTTATGTTGTTCTTCAGATTCTCAGTAATGTTCACACAGTCAGAGCAAATTGTTCAACCAACTCCCCAAAACTGTGGACATTTTCACCAAGAGTAAGTGTGCAATAAAGTATTTTAAATTTTGTTGTAGACTAAGAGTCCCACATAATTCTCGAGACACACTGGCCTGCATTTACTAGATTGTTTTTCCAATAATTGTTTGATTGGACTTAAGTGCTCTTGTTGCCAGATTCAACATGAAGTGAAGGTCACAAAAGCTAGGACACGAAAAAAAGGCACACAAAAATCTTGCGTCTTGCTATGCTCCGTAATACTTTAAAAATGCCATACAGCAATTATTTTGGTCGGTGAGTGAGCTTGGCACCAACCCCCCCCCCTCCCTCTTAATATGCTAGAGCTGCTATTTTACAGCACTGTTGATAGCTTTTTAACACAAGTCATTTTGACCGGATTGTTGAACACTGAAGGTCTTCGTATTTTTGGCGAGACAACACATGCAGGTGTCACCGGTAAGAGAAATCTTCCTAGTTTTTCGTAATGTGATGGATCATGTTTAAGTGAGATCTGACATTACAATACAGCAATCTTGTTCAATCTTATTCGAAATCTGGGAATCACCAAGGTACATCAGAACCGTAAACAGTATATTTATCTTTGCTTAAAAATTTAGTAGTTACTACTAAAGAAGGCGAATATATGTGGAAGCCACATTTGCAAATGAAGGTGATATGGTATTTTAAAGTTGTTTTTTTTTGAAAATCATTTTTTTATAAAGCCACTTCTCTAGAGTGGATCACACTGACCAAGACACAAGTAAACAGCGACCACTTATTTCAAGACGGACGGGGTTTACAATTGCTGGAAAAGATATGATCTTTTCCTGTTTGGCTTAGCCTACCCAAGTTATTACACCCTGGGTTGAGTGGTAAATTCAGGGCATGGACACAAAATAAGCGAGCCGGACTCGCATTTCGGGGCTCGAACCCGAGATCTTCAACCTGCGATGCCAACATTGAGTTTAACCAAAACTAGGGCATCGCACCCACTTAAAAAGGATGAATGAATATTATGTAGGAGACTGAAAAAATCTATACTGGATACTGTTTGAGTTAAATATTATTAACTTCAAAATCGACTGGCAGATTGCCAATTTCTGACTTGAGACATTGAAAAAAAATTGGATTTTCATCAGAAGAAAGTTTAGCAAATGGAGCAAAATATTATCATGATATATCTGTGTCTAGAAGATTTAAATGTATCTCTTATATCAGTATTGGTTTAGTCCTAACCAAACCTAAAAAGATTCAAAATCATCAATACTGCTATGAAATAGCTGTACTGATGGTTTTGAAGCTTTTTTTTTCATTCGAAGAAAAAAATGGGCGTTTCAGACACAGGAAGAAAACCAAAATTCTGCCACCACGAACTTAAAAAATTTGCCTTTTTTTACAGATTGCCGTGATTGTTCACTTGAATATAAATTTTTGATATTAAAAATTGAAATAAAATTGTGTTGCCAAATATTTTTCTGTCGTCAATGCAAACCATTGTTTTTGGCATATTTATATTATTATGATGACGTGCTATTTTGGCAAAGCAATCCGGAAATTTTTGGGTGCAAACAAAATTTGCAAATAGAGAAAATCTCATATCTCCTGACTTCAGAATGGAATTGAATAATTTTTCTCAATCGATTATCTGAATTGAAGTACAGTAATATAATAGAAAAAAGTCATTTTTTATATTCTTAAAAACATTAACAATTTATTTTGTTTTCTGGAAATATACCTTTTTGATCTTGTTGATTTTTACTTTAAATGGATAATATTTTGTCATGCGAATTACTAAACATTATTTTGGACAAACCCTAATATGTCCAATCATTTTTTCTCATCAATAAATATTCAGCCTCCAAAAAAAATAATCCACTTCAGTGATGGGCCGTCTGCTAAGTACAGTGATTCTGAAGATGAGGGTGCTAGAGACAAACTCGTTGTATACGATATTAAAAAAGCCCTTGCATTGTGCTCCGACACATTGTCTGTTTGTGAATCCATGGGAAACATAGTTATTCATCTGAGAAGGAAGAAGAAGTATATTATGTAAATCTCACTCATAATTGATAACAATTAGCACCATGGAAAAATAAAGAGTCAAATTGCAAGTAAACAACATTTAGGCAATTACTCAAACGCATGGAAATCAGACGCACAGGGTCCCGGGCTTTGGGAATAGTTCTAACATATTTCCTGAATGTCGTAAGAGGTGATTAAAAGGAAAAGTGGTAGATGGTTTTAACATCGTCCCGTGAAGATACCACTGACTGCACTTTATCATGGCGGTTTCGTTTGGGATGTTTTCCGTTTAGAGTTCAGTTGCTGGGACTATGCCTTTGAGTGTCTCTTTGCTATTAAGTGGGCATTAGTTGGTTCCTTTTAGACACTGCTTCCGGCCTCGCTCAGAGTGAATTTCATTGAATAAACAGTCTATGATAAAATTTTCACTGAAAATCTGAAAGGTTATTTTTTATTCCTCTTTGCCCTACGGTAATAAAACTGGATTAGCAGTGTTGATGATTTTGAAACAATTTGTTGTCTGAAAAAAAAAAGTTTTAAATTTTTAAAAGAAGTCAATATTTTTATCACCTGATTTCAACATGTTTTTCTTGCAAATTGACTTTTGTAATCCTCATTCATTAACATTATTCATACATTATTTGTTTCTTGTTAGATCTTATGTGTAAAATTTCATTTTTAATGCATCGGTTGTTCATTTGAAGTATTTTTTTTTTTGTTCAATATACTCAAAAGCTCACATTGATATAGGTATAACATGATATTAGATTAACATGATTGACCACTACAACACTGTACAAACCTTATATAGATTCCAAAGCAAAAGTAGTGCATTCACGACACAACATATAGCTTCAGATATACTTGTAATTTGGGCACCATTTTAATGAAATCATTGTTAATGCACATATTCGTAATTTTGTGTTCATATTGGTATATTATAATAGTGATGGTCAACATTCGAATTGGTCCAAATGAAGTCATGCAAGAAAATTGTCGAATAAATCAAAATAAAGATATGTTTCATTCTGGATACAAAATGCTACAAAATTCAATTGAATAATAATCATACGCGAATCACCAGCCAAATCAAATATTGGTTAATAAATGTATCCTTTAAAAAGTGATATAGCCTTTTAGTGATACCACTGATACTAAAAATGTGTCACATTCTAGTTTTACTTAAAGTTACGTATTCTAACTTTTTGAGTAAAACATTGATATCGAAATTGCCTAGAAGTCAATTAAAACTTCAAGTTACGACGAACATTACTCATGGAGCTGTAATTATGAATTATTTAATTTGTGTGGAATATTGTGTTTGCCTAATTTTTTATGTTTATAATTTATTTAACTGCAGGTGTGTTTCGTGCTCTGTATCATGTGTGAAACATTTGTTTGCATTTATAAATAATATAACAATTTAGATCTTGAGTACTCTTAAGTAGCATCAATATAAAGTCTAAATCTTATATTTTAGGTGAGTTTTGAAAAAAATATAAGTTTGTATCTTTTTCAAATTTTGAACGCAAACTATGATTACTATTATATGTTATTAATGCCGACATTCAAATTTCATCAAATTAAAATTACTATGATTACCAATGAAATATCTGTTGTTAATCTTAAATGTCCAGGTGCTAGCAGTTAAATTTGGGTGTGCATCTCAGTATCACTTATAGGTAGCATAGGATCTATGTTTTGTCGAGCAGAAAGCAACATTGATTTTCTTTAATTCTGCAGAAAACGGGAGAACATGCAGAACTTAGTTGTGGATGGGTTTTCTTGAAGTTATTTGATGAACAAGGGATGGCTATCCCAAACAAGTATGTAACATAGTATACCTTTTTACTATATTTTTTCATTTTTGAAAGGGCGTTTCCTAAGGATATAAGCTTTCTACTTTTTGCCTGTATTACCCCAGCCAAGTTATGTAGTGGAACCTAGATTCATCAACTGATTTAATCTTGAATCAAAAATTTTTCGCCTGGTATGCAAACATGATAAATAATAATAAGTAGGATATTGGGTGCACTTTATTAAAAATTTTTTATTTTATGAGACTACTGTGATTTTTTTGTTGTTATGTTGGCAACCTCTACGTTTGCAACTTCTATGTGCGTGTAAACGTTTATCTTTCCATTAACTGCGCATTAAAAGATATTCACTTTTTCTATAAGCTCCAAGCTAGATACCCCATTCCCTGTCTGCAAAATAAACCAACTTGTGGTAATATACCAGTGTTGTGCCATGGAAAAATGAAGAGTCGAGTCACATTCCAATGCCAAAAATCGAAGAGATACAGGGTCCCGGGCTTTTCACGTTCTAGTTGCATGTCGAAGTCAAGTCATCCATTCAGCAAGATACTACTCACTGACTAAATAATTTGCCTCTTTTCACTTTATAAGTGGACGAACACAGATTTCACAGCAGGTTACAGACGCGTTTTCTTTTCTAATGAATCATGTAACGGCAGTCAACGTCATTTTTTGAAAAGTGATTGCAGACTCTTGGTTAATTTTTTATCATTTTTCTAGTCCAAGTCGTATGGGCATTTTGTCAAGTCGAATTATTTAGCTAAGACAAGTCGAGTCACTGACTCATCCTATTCTCTTTGACATGTTCATTAGTAGTCACTTCAGTCATTGCATTTCATAATGCTCAATGTTCGCATAAGGTCCACGTGTAGTGTATTTTACGCAAAGCATGTCATTCACGAAATTGCTTTAATTGAGTCGCATCCAGTGACTTGTCTATCGCACGCCGCATAGCGATATGAACTTTCAACCGCAAGTCGGTGTGAACACAAAGCGCACGACAGTAATGGTTGGTTGGAGTCACAAATAAAGGTGTTTTATGTGGATCTGTGGATAATGTTTTTTTTTTGATACTGAGATTAAAAATGTACCATGCCAGTTTCATGAATGATAATTCTAACCCGTATGCTTGCACTGTCATGTAGTTCTTACAAATATATATATATATTATTTAATATTATTATTTTAATTTTTTACTTTTATTTTGAAATTCTTTTGTCCAAGTATTTAATACCTGTAAATGAAGTTTTAGATGTGTGGAAAACTTTTTTTCTATATTTTAATAACCTACTTTTTTCCCTTTCTGATATAGAACCTATGAACTTCCTGTAAATGGTGGAACTCCTTTTGAGAAAGGTGTTGAGGTCGATCCATCCATTTCAAGGAGAGGTATGATAATTAAGGCATGATCATTGACTGTTTTGTCTGCATACATATTGAATAAATTTTATAAAATGAAGGCATTTTGTGCTGTTTTGGTCTTAGATTCAAAATGCGTTAATTGTTGAAAATTAGCATTAGTATTAGAAAAACAGGGTAACAACTTTTCACTAGTCATTTGTAACAGTTATAAAACTGCTTCTTGGTTTTAATCGATCCAAACAGTTTGTAGTTGACGGTTGTTCACATGTATGTGGCTCACAGTGTTCTAATGATTTCTGTCATTTCCTAGTGTAGAAGTGTAAAAAAAAATGAATAAGCTGCATCATGCTTCAAGAGATTTTTTTTCAGCATCTACAAACAGATTTCGTAATTTGTTGACTGCAAACAAACAACCAAAACTTATCATCAAGCTTGCAACACCTAACAATACTAAGAAGAAAGTGCACTGAAGTAAGTTAAGTTTATTTTAATACGAAATTGAATTCAATCAAAGTAAGCCTTGAAGTGCAGCACGCAAAAAAACTAATAATGATCACTGATATGACTTACATAAATGTAATTATGTTTAGTTGTGCACTTGAAATTTTTTTATTAATTCTGCTTTTTGTGCACAACATGCAAAATATACTAAAAAGCTGTAATTTTCTATTAGCTGGATTTTTTGCAAGTGTATTTTGGACAAATCTGAAACTTTGAAATTATTTTCATGAGTAAATATCATTTGTCACGATTAAATCAATTTGTAACAGGTTTCGATAGACTTCATATTTTGACATCCCATTTTTGATAAGTGGCTTCAAATTATGATGGTCTTCACACTACACTGGTGTGTCACAATTAGGGTCCTAAGTCCGAATACCTAGGTATTCCAAAAGTTATCTCATGTTCGAACAACCCAAAATGGATCATTTGGCTGAAAAGTCACGATATACGTCATAGAATTTATCGATCAGAATTTTTCTGCACAATTGAGCAATATTATCAGAAGCTAAAATTTTCTTTTTCTGATTTTTAAAATATAATTCTATTTCGAATATTGCTCGAACTGAACATTATTAACATACCGGCCACATAGTGATTGTAATTGCTTTACCAGTGATATGCAAACATTGTTTGCACATCATCTGCAGAGCAATTAGAATCTAACATGAGTTACAGATGGCCCACGCCTTGACAGCGCTATCCATCTGTGACTCTTACTCAACAAAACGTAAATAGTTTTCTGATTGGGTAATTACCCAAAAACTCTTCTGAAAAAATGCCTACTTAGCGCAATTGTGTGCAAGGAAACGAGCACTATTTGTGGCTTGCTTAGTAAACCGTTCGATTGAGTTGGAAAATATAAATAAGCGCATGCACAGCATTGCACTAGCGTAAAATGCAAGGTAAAAAGGTTGCGTAGAACGCAACCTCACAAATGTGTGTATTGGGGCTTTTGCACTTTTTATTGGATAGTATAAATAACTAGCTTCTTTTGTTTTACAGTCTTCTTCCTGCAAATATTGTTCTTCCGTCAAGTTATTGTGAACTTGTTTCATTTTATCGTCGTATGTTAGCTGATGCATTGATCAGAGATAGATTGTCACCTCGAGATGCCGATCCAATACCTTGTCCAGTATTATCTACATTTCCGAAGGCATTGATGCAGACTGATATCATGGATGCATTGCGGGTCTGTTAACTAATCAACTTGGGGTCAATTTGAAACAAACAAAAAAAATGATACTATGTCATCTACAGAACCCATGAAATAATAAGATCATTTTCAATTTTATCTTTCCAAATGTGACAGTTTGTCAAACATAAATGAGAAGCTTCAATAAGACTGACTAGACTGTATTTTTTGCTGAAATGAATTGAAAATATTTTTTTGCATACCGGTACATTATCAGGCTTTAGTGACTGATGGATCGTACTGCATGGGCTGCCTGAGCCTCATAAAATAAACGTTCTGATTGGGACCTGTATCAAATCATTATACAGAATCATAAATGTGTATTCAAATCACCTGAATGCATCTGAATCGAATTTGAATCTTGTATCTAAAAGTGATATACCCACGGAGAAGATTGGGAAGTCACTTCTTTGTGGCTGATTGCTGAACGGGTTCAGTTCCATCAATTCTTTTAGGTTTCCTCATTCTTTTTCAATACGTTTTTTAAAATGAGGACATTAGCATGTGGAGGTATTCCCAAGGCTTTATGTTTGTAAAAATATTACAAATAAGAGAGATATTCTCGTGAGAAGTTCAGCTACCAGGTAATATCTCCTGTTCGTATAATGATGGGCTGACATTGGTGTACAGTACCTATTTGTCTGGCGTCTTATTTGTCAATCTCCTATTTATATTTCTTTAATTCAGAGTTCTTGGATGGATAAAGTGAAGTCAATGCGTCGTGGAGATAAGGTATGCTATGGATTTTATGTTGAGTGTGAGCATTGAATGTTAATTATATCTCTGTCTGATTTTGTGTTGTTATGAACTGTGTTATGGCAAAATTTTGTATTTTTTCAGAGAGATAAAGAAAACATGAAAACTCAATTTCGGTCAGTATTTCTGGAAACTGCATATGTTCTTATGCATTCTGTATCTCTACCTGCAGCGAGATGGGCATATCCACAAAACGAACAGGTTGGGAAATTTTTAGTTCAAACAATATTGAAACGAATATTGTGTGTCTTGCTTTCGCTGAATTTATCCTATAAATATTCAAAAATAACAGAACCCGGATCTAAGTTAAAAAATCGTAGTCACTTTTTAGCAGGAATTTCGTGGTTGTCAATTTTTGTACACTACATTTCGTTTACGTCCTAGTTTTGCCACAAATGATAGTGTCTTGTTTAGAAGACTTGACGAATTGTGCGAATGTTTCCTAATTCAAACTTCATTGTGCATCATCCAAATTTTGAGTCCTCGATGTTTAAAATCAATATTCTATTATTGTTACAGGAGAGATGGCAAAAGATATTTCAACATGTTCAAAATACCAAAACTGCAGTGACAACATCAACTGGTATTAAAATCGATACAACAAATGCTGTATTAAAAAGTTTGCTGTCGTCTAATGTTGAGCATCTTCCTTTCGATATGGAGGAATTAAACTTCAATCTTGTTCATGATCATAAAAAGGCGTTGTTGGGAATTCCATCATAATGTAGGGTTGAAAATTTACTGATCCGTTAAAAAACTTTTTAAAAAAATTTTTTTATACTCGTATTGTTTGGTCAAGCATTTGTAACTGATGGATTATGCTGTCCAGTCTTATGCTGTTTTCTACTCAGACACCTAAAAAAATGGGTCTCATCATAAGAAAATCTCTTAACATGTTGTAATTCGTAATAAATATTTTACTTCATTCACTAAAATAATGAAATACATTTTCTAGTACCTGACCATTAATTTGTTCAAAAATCCTTAAAATCAGTAAAATTGATGGACAGGGTTAAGAGTTGTTGGAAAGATATGATCTTTCCTGTTTGACTTAGCCTACCCAAGTTATTACACACTAGTTTGAGTGGTGGGCATGGATTAATGAACATGTACTCGAACCCGAGATTTGACTGATATGCTAATATGTTAACCACTAGGCCACTGGGCGTACCAAAAAAACAGGCCGTCACATAAAACATGCATGTTTTTATTACCAAATTAAGGTTGAATCAACATTAACATTCTTATACTGTTATCATTGGTAATTGTTATGCAAAATGTGGTTTTGTGACCTAAAAGGTGTATTTGGGTATGGTAAATTTGAGAAATATTTTAAAACTCTAAATATTGTTTCATGAGTAAATGAACTGAGGAATGAACTGGTTTTTCGGAATCCCGAATACATTTTATAGATTTAATTCAAGTTCGGACCCTGTCCCTTTAATCTCCTAGGAAAAATTTTCAACGCCAGAAAAAAATCAGTTTTATCAATCGGGTATGATCTTGAGGTATGATCAATCTGACAGCACTATCATTTATGTCGAGTTTGCAAAAAAAAATTTTGTCAGGCTTAGCATTATCAATCAATCCATTATATTGAAACTAGTCACTCATTTCGTTGTATCATTCATTAATTTTCCTCATGGTAACACCATATTGTGACCATAAGAGTTTTTTTAATAATGGCATCATTGGACCCAGTTATAAATTTTCAAGTTTGGTCAAGTTGGGTATGTGTAACCGGTAGATTGCACCATCAGGGCATGATCCATCTGTTGACCAACTTGACAAAATGAAAATTTTCCGATGGGCATTAATATATAACTCTGGATCGATTCGTGTTGGTGAATCCAGTCTGCATTATTAATTTCATTGGTGATTGAGAGTCTGGAAATCGGCACATATTAGTTTGTAGACTCGCAAATTGATGTTCGTGTGTAATAAGTTAAATTTAATATTTTTTATAGAAATATATCTTATTGTGCAAACATAGTCCTACCTTATTATATTCATGTAGAATTAGAAATTGTTGGTTTTTCTCTATCCACTTTGTTTGCCATGGACAAATTTGATATGGCACTGACTGATTGGTGCTAATGCATTTTATATATGTTCTTCCATTTCCACTGTTATTGGTAGCTTTTCTATGCTCGAGAATATATTCTTATAATAAATCCTATCCTGTAGTTTGGTTTGCAGTTGAGAGTGATATTTATAAGATAAGCATACATACATGAGTTGATCCATTATTTCTTGTAAAATTATGTATAGGTAGTTTATTTTCCTCGCTTGTGGAGCAGGCCAGACTGTAGAAGAACAGAGAATTTTACATTGAAACGAGTTGAAAATGTGGATTGAACAAGTTTTCCGGTTAGCATTGGGTAAAACTATTTCGAGACTTCGGGCAGTTTTAAAAATGTTTTCAACGACAGCCAAAGAATTTTAAAGTTATTCCCTTCGGTGTGGACAATGCATCGCGCGTTCTATATCGCCGATCGGATTTTTTCATGCATTCCAATCCACCGGTGACGCATACGTAACAGAACATAGTTTTTATAAAATTTTCTCGGAACCACGTGTTTGATCTCGATTTCCATCTTAGCTGCTGGGTGATGATAAAGAGCTTACCGCCATTCGATAGAATGAAAAAAACTGAACAGGGCTAAAAAGTTGGATGGTCTTGACTCGTGCGATATATTCTATTTCATCCGCGCAGACAGCAGATTGCGGAAATTTAATGTCAATTTTCAAAACTAACCGGGTGATAGGGTTGAATTTCATTTGCAGACTGTGGGAAAGGAAAGTCGAAACACAGTTAAAACATAAATGCAGAATGGCGAACCACGATCTCTCATGCAGTATAGAGTACTAAGTAAGTTAGGCACGTGCCTGTTCCAACCTGCAACTGTCCAAGTCTGGATTGAGCATTCAGCTTAACTAATCAGTATTGTACCGCCGCTTAATGATCTTTCCTGTTCAAGGACATGGTTAATGCGAGAATTTGTTTCTTCAAAATAATATAGGTTATCATATTCAATTTTTATGCTTTAATAAATACTGAATACAGAATAGGTTACGCGTATGGGATTACAGATTAGGCTAAATGTTATTAGAAAGCAATAATCTAACGTTATATTTAACGTTAACCATTTGAATGAAAAAGCCTTCATGACTTCTCACATTAAGCCCACAGACCCTGGACTTACAGTAAATTTCTCCAGGGTAGCTTACTAATTGACTTATATGCTAGCCAGTGGCCTAACTTGAACTTTGTGATTGCTGATTTGAGGGGGCGGCATATGCATATACTACTATACAAGCCGCTGATTTAGGATGTTAATAATCCTAATGTACATTCTTTAATGACAAAGAGTTGTGATAGCTAAATAGAATCGACAAAATAAGCAGAATTCATAATAAAAGCCATGGTGTAATTTCGGAATATAAAAATTGCATTGGTGATATGCATTTGTTTGACCTGTTTATATTGAGAATTCACTGTGAGGTAGGAAGCAGTGCAGTATCAAAAGACACAGTGTTCACCTCTATGTTACCACTATGGGGACAAAAGAATATCTTCTTGTTAAATTATTTGGGGGACATGTCAGCCCTGTCTCCACTTACGCCTATGGTGCTGGCCTATTTTTTTCGGGTACCAATTGACCCAGAAAAAACATACTGTGTATGAATTGACTGTCAACCAGATGGTGTGATTTGTTTGCTTGTCACAAATAATGTCCCAATTAATCATTTAAAAGTTTACAGGTATTTTGTTCAATGTTCCATGACTTTCATTCCCGTAGAAGCTTCAGAATAATCCTAACATATTTCCTTTCCCACATGTTGTAAGAGGCGACAAAAAGGAAATAAGTGGTAAATCGCTTCATATTCACTCGGGACAGGTACCACTTACTGTACTTTACCATTGTGGTTCAGTTCTGTATGTGACGTGTAGATTGCAAGTTTTATGAAGTTTAGTACCATATTTCCGGTTATAAAAAATTCACGAAGTTGGATACGACTCATCCTAATCGGAGATACAAATGCGATATCCTTGCAACATTGGCGCCCCATAGTTAGATTGAAAATATTCTGTCACTTTTAATTTTGATAACATTAGGGAATATGGTATTAAATTTCACTAGACCCCTGATTGTGGTTGCTGGCACTAGCTCTTGCAGTAAGTTGGCTTTTAGTTGTTCTTTAAACACTGCTTCCGGCCTCACTGACAGCAAAACTTCAAGAACTTGATAATATTTGATTTGTATCGCAACATGAAATTGTCTGATAAGAATTTTTTATTGATACATTAATTGTTTTCAATAATTGATAATTCAAATTAAAAGGGCTATTTTGCCAACTGTAAAATGGCAACCTCCTCTAATGTAGAACATGAATTTACTACTTATATGGATGAGGTGAAAAGGATTGAAGAAGCCGATGCAGTGCTTACACCAAAGCAGCAGATTGATCGTTTGAATCGACCTGGATCTACTTACTTCAATCTGAATCCATATGATGTGCTACAGGTCACTCCAGAAACTCCTCTTCCAGAAGTGAAAAAGAAATTTCGACGATTGTCCATTCTTGTCCATCCAGATAAGAATTTAGAACAAAAAGATCTTGCCCAAAAATCCTTTGATGCTGTTAAAAAAGCGTGGGAATTACTAAATGATGAAAAGGAACGGGAAAAGTGCTTAGGGGTTGTTTCAGATGCTAAAGTTCGACTGGAAACTAAGTTGAAAGAAAAGAGGAAAAAATTGAAAAAAGAGTCTAAACCTACTATAATACCTGAAGATGATCCTCATGTTTATGAAACGGAACTTCATAAAGAAACTTGTAAACTATTTGCCGATATGGCTGTCATTAGAAAAGAAATGGAAACAAGAGAAATGAACGAAAGGAAAAGAAAAGCTCAAGAAGAAGCTGAAGAAAAAGAAAGAGCCAAGCAACAAAAGGAATGGGACAAAAACTTTGAGGAAAGTCGAGAGGGAAGGGTTTCTAGTTGGCAAAATTTCAAAAAAGATAAGAAGAAGAAGAAAAAGGAATCCAGAGCACCTTTCAAACCTCCGAAAGTCAGAATGGAGGAAAGATAAGATCGTCATGTATATATTTTTTTATTATATCTAATTTACTTCAAGCAATTTATGATAGATTTAATCTACTATTGTTATTATGAACTAGAACTGAATGATATTCTGATATGTTGACGCTTACGGATATTTTTGAGATAATTCGATTCATTCAGAAATAAACGGAAACCATTGATACTTTAGCTTCCAATTTCTTGATTTTTTTCGAATACCAAATATTAGTTTGTCTATTACAGAATATTAAATACATTCTTTGTTTGAATGTGTACACATATTTTCGTGGAGCACTGGGAAGATAAGAGGGTTATGCACTTATGTAGCTCTTTGCGCCTTGGTAGTTTCGTGAGACTTTTCCACAAAAAGTCTTGCTACAGCATTGCTCTAAGCAAATTATTTTCCGATAATTCTTTACAGGCGAAACCCACTTTAAAAACAATAAAAATGTCAAATACATAAATTAGGTCTTGATTGTACATTTTATTTCATATTATCTCTCCCAACTAATGGCTTATAGTTCAAAGGTATATATTTAACACATTTAAACCACATATGCTTAGGCCTTTAAAGTTTTGTATAAATCCGGTTGTGTATGTATTACATATCTTACACTCAAATATTGGTATAAATATGAGAGGGACAGATGTTACTCAATTGGAGTGGCTTGCTTGTGCCCAATTGAATAAGATAGGAATTTGAAAATATTGTTTTGTTCATTAATTTTTTTTTAAATTTAATAAAGCTATGCGTTTTGTTTTTCCTTACCTTTTAGAACATCCTATTTAAATTACACGCTAAGACTTACATTATCAAACAGAAATGGATTGGAAAAAGATTGTTCGCAGTGAGTATACAACTTTACGAACAGCTAAGAGATTCCAAAGAAGTGATAAAATAAAACAAGCTTTTCTCAATAATCGTACCAAACTGGATGAGAGAATTGCAGACTTGGAAAAAAACAATGAAAAGTATAAAGTTCAACAACCAGATTCTGAACCAGTGTTCGCAAATAGACCATTTTTACGTTCGTGCACAGTAAAAAGCAGCGTCCATGCTTTTCGCGATCAATCTGTGCCTTTATGCACACTGCAGGCTGTTCCTAACCTTCCTGTTTACTACACTTGGGTCCCCGTTCAGCAAGACTTCATGGTTGAAGATGAAACAATCTTGCATAACATTCCTTATATGGGAGATGAGGCTTTAGACAAAGATGGGAGTTTTTTGGAAGAATTAATTATGAATTATGATGGTAAAGTTCATGGAGACCGAGAAGGGGGGTTTTTGAGTGATGAGCTTTTTGTAGATTTGGTTGATGCACTAAATAAGTACAATATAAGTCGCAAACGTCGACCTTTGAGAAGTCGCTATAAGTCAGATGCAGCTTCGAGTGAACATGAGAATAATACAAGTGAATCAAGTAATGAAGATGCAGATCCAATTAAAGACAAGGAGGGGATAGATGCAGATCAAAGTAAAATTACAGATTCCTCATCTAATGCAGCTTCTGACGGTTTTCCTGCTGATGAGATATTTGATGCAATTGCTGATTATTTTCCTGATAAAGGTACGGGTGAAGATTTGAAAGATAAATACAAAGAACTTACTGAGCTCATGGACCCAAATGCACAACCACCAGAATGCACTCCCAACATTGATGGTGCTAATGCAAAATCCGTTCAAAGAGAGCAAGCGTTACATTCATTCCATGAATTATTTTGTAGACGTTGTTATAAGTATGATTGCTTTCAACACAGCCACCTTTATCGACCACCAATTAAAACTAGCAAGAGGAAAACCCAAGATGTTAAAATTCCAACGGAACCTTGTGGTGATGCTTGTTTTCAGCATCTTGAGGGAGCACAAGAGTATCGTGAAATGTCAGAGAAACCACACAGACATTTGCATAGAGGATTATCAAAAAAGAAATCTCAGTTGAAGGGTGAAGCAAGAAGTGGTAGTAGCAGTGGAAGTCGGCCAAGTACTCCTGCTCCGAGTGAAAGTGAGATGGATACAGATGCGACTGATACCGAGAAAGTACCAACGATGCAATCTATGACTTCATTTCTCGAACTTGTTCCTAAGAAACTTACAGAAGTAACATGGGATGGTGCTGAGTCGACATTGTACCGTGTGTTGAGAACAAATTTCCCAAACAACTTTTGCTCAATTTCCAAGCTTATAAAAACAAAATCTTGCCAAGAAGTTTATGCCTTTGCTTTGCTTGAAGCTACTCGCTCACAACAAGACAGTAATTCACAGCCTCATCATCACGAACATGATTTGAGAGATTCTGCATCACCCAGAAAAAAGAAGAGAAAGCACAGATTGTGGTCTCTCCATGCCAGAAGAATTCAACTCAAGCGTGATTCATCTAGCAATCATGTTTATAACTATCAACCCTGCAATCATCCAGGACATCCGTGTGACAGTAATTGCCAGTGTATTATGGTTGGAAATTTTTGTGAAAAGTATTGTCAGTGTCCTTCTGATTGCCATAACCGGTTCCCTGGATGTAGATGCAAAGCTCAATGCAACACAAAACAATGCCCTTGTTATCTCGCAGTTAGAGAATGCGACCCGGATCTTTGTTCACTATGTGGTGCTGATCAACTTAGTGCAAATGCAAACAAATGTTCATGTAAAAATGTTTCTATACAAAGAGGTCTTCACAAGCATTTACTTCTTGCACCTTCTGATGTTGCAGGATGGGGTATCTACATTAAAGAAGATGTACCAAATAAAAATGAGTTCATATCAGAGTATTGTGGTGAAATAATTTCACAAGACGAAGCTGATAGACGAGGAAAAGTTTACGACAAGTACATGTGCAGTTTTCTCTTTAATCTCAATAATGATTTTGTTGTGGATGCCACTCGCAAAGGTAACAAAATACGTTTTGCAAATCATTCTGTTCATCCAAACTGCTATGCTAAAGTCATGATGGTAAATGGCGATCATCGAATTGGAATCTTCTCAAACTGTCCGATACAGGCCGGAGAGGAACTTTTTTTCGATTACAGCTACAGTCAATCTGATGCTGTCAAATATGTTGGAATTGAAAGAGAAATGGAAGTTTCATAATATGGAAAAATATGCTTTTGATTAAAGGTTATGCTTTAAAAGATGCTTTGTTGGAACATTGAATGGGAAGATTTTTACTTTTCTACTGTTCAGAATACTTAGTTAGCATTACACAATATTATCAACGTTTAAAACTTTTGTAACTGTAAGAAACTGATATTGAGATGTGGTCCATGTGTATCTTTTGTTCTACAGTGCAATATGTTTGGATCTACGTGGAATATGTGGAACAACGGATGTTACATTAATAAACAATATCAATTATCACTTTATCAGGATTTGGATATTCACTTTGCTCAATTATAAACATGTTTTTTCTAGCTATAGCCATACCCAATCAGAAATTATGTTTTGGGGGACACAAGCCACAAATAAATTGTGAATTTTTGTTGTGATCACTGGTTAGCCCTGTAATGATCCAAAGTCAATCTGCTGCATAATAATTATGTTCAATGACAAGTAAATTAATCACAAATTGAAATTGAAACTAATATGTTGTATTTTCTTTTATTCTGTATATTTGGATTTTTTGTAGTTTTTGACCAGCCACTGCCTGTTTTATTGTGGAAAATTGCCAACCTTTCCTATGTACTTCAATCATAGTATTGAGTCTTGTATTTATTATGTTAATAACAACAAATATTTTAATTTGGGTTGTCCTTAAAGATTAGTTTAGTTAAAATGTAGAATGAAATATGTCAACGTTTTGCATCAAAGTCATGATTTATTTATTTCAATTTAACGTTGTAAAGTAGTTTTACTTGAATTCGGGAATAACTGAATATTCAGATAAGGACATCCCTAATTTCAATGTTCTTGTTACTATAAATCATAGAATTACTCTCTTTTGTTATTGTATTCTAGTGTATTCTCCTCCTGCAATATTGTGGTCCCAACTATAAGGTTTGCTCCACTCTCTTTAGAATATTTCAATCTTGGATTAATACTGGTAATTAAGTGAAGGATAGATTTAGGAGGGTGTGGATATAGACTTCAATTTCTCCTGACATCTAGTGCATTTTTGCAACCAGTTGAATAAATCATCCGAGAATTTTCATATTTCTGAACCAGAAGTTAAATACAACATAATTTCCAAAATCTCATTCAAATTTCAATTCTTTTAAAGTTTGTCCAGAAAAAGTGGCTATATACTATAGCGCATACTCAGTAATACTCCCAATAAATTGGTCTTTAATCATGTTAAATGTTTGCAATAAGCATGTTCTGTTGTATTTTGTAGCAATGGCATAGACTGAACCTGACGTTATTGCTTGTAATATTGGATTGTTCAATATACCGGGATAGCCATGGATGTTTCCTCGACTCAAGATGGTGGCGGATTGGAATTAGAAGACAGGTTAGAGTTGTTAAATTGTTTGGATACTGGTATATATTATATGGAAGTGAAATAATGTTGCTAGCACCCAAAAAATTCTTCCAGGTTTAATGTCTATCAGAAAAAAATTATGAATAATTTTCTTTGTTATAGCTAGTCAGGCTTCGGCACAATTTATAATTTTCGGTTTTGTAGAAATAATAACATTTGTATCCAGAGATAAAATCAAATTTGTTTGTTGAATAATATCATTTTCACCTTGGCGAGGAAAAATTTTTGTTTCCATTAGATCGAATATTTTAACTATGACAGGGAAACCAAACTTACTTTCTTCAAACCACGAACGTTGCTGTAAATTGTTAGATAGTATTGTTGCTTACTGGTAAATTTTCTCAACCATTTTCCTCAGTTGTCTGAGTTGCAGAATAACTAGTATCATTCTACTAGTCTGAACCATGATGCAGACTGTGGGATGTTTCATATTGTTGCTGATTAATACAAACCCTTCTGTTGAAGGTTCCTTGAATACAAATCCACAATGATTTTACTGCAGGATATTAACTATGTGTGCAGAACAACCAAAGGGTGTCAGTGATGATTTTATACAGAAGAAAATACCACAATTAGATCCGAAACAAAGAGTTGCTGCAATTAATAAGCTGCTAACGATGGTATATGTCCTATAACATAATTTCAATTTAACCTAAGAGAGACTTCCAGTTTCAAATATTTTTAGCCAGGGGAGTAGGTAATATATTCTTTGTTCTGATTCAATCGCTTTGTGTACAGATTGTCAGGGAAACTCGTTTTCTTTGTGTGATATTTTGATGTTGTATTTGGTTAATTCGGAAGACTCCTAAGACCACCAAAACTGTTTCTAATTGAACTGTCAAGCATTAGAAGGGCCATGTCAATTGTTCTATAATTTAAAAGATTTTCCTTTTGCAGCGCAGTTGCTGGTCATACTACTATATTAGCTCTCTAACCATATAAGTGGTCGCGTATGTTGGTTCATTTGATGCGCTACTCTGGTCTTCTCCGTCTTAACTTTGATTGAGATTTTGAGAAAAAAAGAATTTTTTAAATATTTACTTTTTTGATTGCTCCATTTTCTAGTTAAATCTAAAGACCAAGATATTTTGATATATTTGATCATTCTGCTAATAATACTTACATAATTTGTTTTTAAACTACTTGAACTCAAACTTGAGTATAAATCGGTATATGCCAATTTTTACAAAGTAAAATCAGGATTTTGCCGTTTCATTTACCTATTGTGCTTAAAAGGCAGTTAGTTCAATTATCTGAAGGTAACAACAGTTTACCAAGAATGTTTTCATATAGTTTTTTGGTGTTTAGTAAAATTTACGCTGTTTCACTTCGACTAGCTTTTGAATTTCACTGCTTAACAAGAATTTTAATGACAGGGCAAGATTGAACTTTTGAGAGGAGCTTCTGGATTGATTTACAGATTGAAATGTACTACTGGAGCGAGGTTCGATAATAATTTTTATTTTATTGTTTTTGTGTTCTTGTGAGTTTGCACCATGGTGTTGCTATACTAATGGCAGTGGCATGTTTATTATCCTGCCCAGATTCGGTCATGTTTATTTGTATTAAGTTCAATCTGGAAGCAGAAAGACAATGTTCTTCTTATCACTCTATAACCATGTATAGAATATTGGTTTAGGAATATCCTGATCGGAAATTTTATTTTATCAGTCAGATGGACCGCATCTTATCGACGCGATTGATCGGTGACTCATACTCCACAAAAAAAATTTGATAAAATTTTTCTGACTGGGATAATATATCGATATGATTAATTTTTGCCTTGTCAAAAGCATATTTTGTAGTTGTAGTCACATTTTCGAAATTTCTGTGTTATTTTTCGCAGTATTTTATAACACTGTAAACATACTGAATATATGACTGTACTGCATGGGAATTTATATTATTATTGTTACAGCCAAATTAAGGGAATTGACAACCAAGATAAACTAGTGTATCAAGTTATAGAAAGTGCAGGTAATAAAGGGATATGGATTCGAGATATCAGGCACAGGTGTAATCTTATGTTAACGGAAGTCAATAAAATTTTGAAGAATTTGGAAAATAAAAAATTGATCAAAGCAGTAAAGTCTGTCACCGTGAGTCAATGCATAAAATGTTGATTTGATAGGACAATCATGGATTTCCAGTTTGAACTTATCGGTAATCTGTATTGTTTTTGGTATATTAATCCACACCAAAGTGGTATAAATAGGAATGAATGTAGAGGCAGAAATTGCTTACATATAGGTCGTTTATGCCTCGAGCTTTGTACTATTGGTAATAAGGAAAGTACTCGTCAGTTTTAATCATTGATTACAGCACCAACTAATTCATTAATATATCCACATTGGCCAGTCTAAATTTAGTGTCTTGCTTCACATGAGATCACGTTTGAAAGCATATATGCAATCAAAATTGCAAAAAGTGCTTAATGATATATATATATGTATACCGGTATATAACTCAAATCCGAAGCATGTAAAAAGTTTCGTACCTAAATTCTTATCCGAGTTTTGACGGTTTGGGACTCTAGAACAGTATTGATTGGCTAGCTGCGAGTTTGCACCATGGTGTTGCTATTTTCGCATAGTAACACCATGTTTATTATTATCTCGCTATATTAATTTCCTGCCCAGCTTTGGTCACTTTAATTATAATGAGATCAATCTAGAAGCAGAAAGACAATATTATTTCAAATTTTGATTTTTTTATTTCAAATGGGACACCTAAGATACCCAGTATATACCATGTGTATGAGATGGAATGAGGTGACTACTCTGAAAGTTATTAGCAAAAATCTTTGCATTTTATCTTGGTCTATACCTATATTTGCAGGATCAGTTTAGGACTATATTGTCTCTTTTGAGTGATGGTAGTATAAGTATCATTTAAATTAGTGTAACGGTGTTGCTACCTGCCTGGTTCTGTTAGCCCGAACAATTGCATTTATATTTAACATTAGGATGACAAATACCGACTACTCAGACACTCGAAGAAATAAACACCTATGAAGAAATGAAATTGTAGATCAAATGTTGCCGTTTAATGCTCACAAAAGTGCTCCAAAACTCTATGTAGGAACACTGCTTGTGATTTTTAATAAATAGAGAAAATAACATGGGAGATGTTCAGGGGAATAGTGATTCTATCACATATACTAATTCTAATTTTCTAGGCTTCAAAGAAGAAAGTTTATATGTTGTTTAACCTTGAACCAGATCGATCAATAACAGGTGGAGCCTGGTATTCAGGTCAGGATTTCGAATCAGAATTTGTTGAAGTATTAAATCAACAATGCTATAAATTTCTTCAACAAAAAGAAGAAAGTGCTGCTGCTGAGGTTGGGATTTATTTATTTTTTTGTTGTTGATATTATAATTGCTTACGTTGTTTCGAATGGGTGCCTTAAAATGGTTTGACAAGCAATATAGCAAATTAGTAGAAGATTTCAATATAAGTTGAGGGATTCGCTAGCTGCTATAATTATTTTAGAAATTCAGGTTGTCTGAACTTAATAACAATCAAGTCCCTTTTCAATTTACAACAAAAAAATCTGTCTTGAATGTACAAAAAAATTTTGCTTCTGAATGTTCAAGGTCTGTTGAATCTGGTTTCAAGAACGTTTCTGATTGCCCAACTGCGAGTTTGCACCATGGTGTTGCTATTTTTGCATAGTAACAGCATGTTTATTATTATCTCGCTATATTAATTTCCTGCCCAGCTTTGATCATATTTGATTGTAATGAGATCAATCTAGAAGCAGAAAGACAATGTTTGCTAAATTTTTTTGTTCGACATGACCCTTCATATATAGATTACAATTCAACTTATGTCCTTTGACCATACATACAAAAATGGTTTCTGTATTAATTGCTGTATAACCAGCTTCTAACTTTGAGTTGCCTTTTATTACAGATTGCAATTAGTCCAAATGCCCGACAAGCCGCATCATATGCTTCATCAGAAGAAGTTCTGAATTTTATATCAAACTTGGGAATTAGCAAGGTATATTGCGACATATGTATGAATATATTATTTATACTATTTTTTTATATACCAATATACTATTTTTTAGCTCTAATCTTAAAACCCATTTTATTAGTTTACCACAATTTCTTGTATCGCAGTTTTTACATTCATTGAGTTCGGGAAACTTAACCTTCTGCTTTGACTAAAAACCACGCGCAATTGCATGTAAATGCCTATCACGCTTCAATGGCTTTAGTAACTCATACCCAACTAATAATGCTTCGTTACCTACTTCTTGACTGGGGCGATCATATCATTTCTACACAACAATAAGTTTGATGAAATTTTTAACAAATTGGACAAAACTCATCATGCCTTTCAGGGGTTTGAGAAATACTTCAGACTTCCTTTAACGTAACCACATTTAAGAGCAAATCTCCCATATGATCAGAACATGCTAACATAACAAGTTTTGTCCACTCTCAGGTCAAATTATCAGTTGAAGACATTGAAACAATTCTCAACACATTAATCTATGATAGTAAAGTAGAGATGGTGGTTGTTGGAACAAAAGATGGATCAAATAAATTATACAAAGCTGTCCATTCCTTGGTAGATGCAACTGATATGACGAGAGCACCTTGTGCCATGTGCCCAGTAAGAATGGTGTACTTTTTACGAGTGTTGTCACAGACAGAGCTGCCACTTTCAGATACATTCCTGTAGAATTAGGGACTCGCAAATCTTGTACCCAATGAAAGCTAGTAAAAAAAACTCTTTCTTTGTTGCTTAGAAAATCTTGATTTCAAATATTTAATCTGCATTTAGGTTAAAGAATAAGTGACTCAAATTTATGCAAGTAATAAGTCTTTTATATTGACAATTGCGAGCTTGCACCATGATCTTGCTACATATCTGGTAATATCATGTTATTATTATCTCGCTATAATAATTTCCTGCCCAGCTTTGGTCACATTTATTCGTAATGAGATCAATCTAGAAGCAGAAAGACATTTCCATCTTTCGAAAATGAATGCAACTTTGTATAACTTAGCCTCACTTCAATTTTGCGCTTTTCAGGTTTTTAATCAATGCAGACCCGGAGGAGTTATTTCCCCAGAAAGATGTGTGTACATGGGGGAATGGATGGAATACTGATGTGGTTGGAATCTTGCCAATGTTCAAAAACGATGTTGAAGCTGGAAGTACCATGTTTGTACTAGAAGTACGACGGTTTGGCACCACATGGGAGAATAGATAAGACTGGGATTGGCGGCGAATAATTGCATGTTTATGGGCAAAAAATTGCTTTTGATACAGTAAATACAAGAGTGTAATTTACATTGTTTTGCAATCTTGTTGTAAATGCTTGGTGGTTTGTTCCAGAACAGTGGTACAGTGGGGTGTACTGTATTACATGAACTTTGTATATATACCTTTCGGCAAGTATGGCAAAGTACTGCCACAGAATATAGAATTCATCTAATATCTCGTCATGAATCTGAATGAAAAAAAAAAATGTTTCTACAAAATCTTACTGGAAAAGCAAAGCAGGAGAAAAGTGCATGGTACCATACCCGAATATGCCCATCTTTGTTCCTTTTTGTTGAGGTGTTTAACATCACACTGCCGACTGATCAAATTTCTTCACTAGGCTAGAAAGACCAGCTGGTCAGAATGAATAGCTGTTTACAAATGCGCATAGTGGGCACCTGCTGGTTGGAGGAATTTGTAGCTCAAAACATTGACAGTGAACACTGCAGCGGTTCTGGACGTACTTTGGGTGACATCAAGATTTCGCATGTGGTTCGGGCAAGATGAGGGCCACCACTCAACGCATCAGATGAGCTTTGCCAGTTGTGTTGATGGGCTGAACATAGTTTGAGGGAGCGATGTGGGAATATTACACAGCTTGTTTTGAGTCCAGAGGTAACCTGGCCGAGCGGCCACAAAGGCATTGGCCGAATATGTTGTCGCCAAGTTCAATAAAGTTGGGACTGCAAGCTGATTTGCACCAATTATTCCCAACCCGATGCAGCATGTTGTCCACTTCATTGCAATTGTGGGTTATGTACCCTTTACCTTGGTTGCCGTTTGCCCAATTTTTTTTATCGATTGAGTTGACTACAACTGTACCATTCACAACTACAAGATAAACAACATCCGAGATCAAAGATTTATTAATGTGAACAGTTACAGAAATAATATTGCACTGATTTTGATATGATTAATCTCTTGTATATTCTGTAGTAAATATAAATTCATGAAAGATTACTGCGGAATTCATCCATCAGGTATGCTGGGATATGTTTTTCTAGGACCTGAAATAGAATTATTCGAATTAGCGAAGACTAGTATCAGTGGCAAAGATCTATTTAATATATATATATAATTTAATATAATATAATAACATCGACCACCAATGAAAAGTTCATAAATTTACTGCACATTACCAAATTTTTTTCAATTATTGAAATCTTATCGCCCTAATTGATGGCCAGGAGCTACTGCACTCCAGAGATATACCGCTATAACACAGGTACAGTGAGTGGTAATGCCCTGGGTATTAAACCTGGTCTTGCACAAAGCTACCAATACCGATTATGATGGCCTATGAGACTGATCTGAATAACTTATAAAACGCTTATCCAACCCTATAAATGTCATGAGTGTTTTTACCTTTCTATCGAGCTTCCCATAATACAAGAAATCTTCGATGAATGCCAGTGAATTGACAACTTCTGTTGAGAGATCCATCAGCTTCGAACTAAAATTTTAAGAATTGGAAATTATGATGATGAGTTTGATCGGCTGTAAATTCCAAATATAAATAAGGATATACCACCCAGGTGAAAAAAGGCCCTCTTCAATAAAATTCAAGACTTGATTTGACCAATTCATCTCAAAATTGACTATTTGAAATTTACACTCCTAAAGCACATACAACCATCATGACAACTAATCAAACAAACATTCTAAACTAAAAGTGCTTCAAAATATACTAAATCTCCTTGTTTCAGGTATTTGGCAATGATGTTGTAGACTGATTGTTTCGTTTTAGAAGTTAGCTCTAAGCGAGGCTGAAAAAGCAACTAAAAGTTGCCAACTAATAACCACTCGCACTCGTAGCCATCCTATACAGAACTAAATCGTCATGTAAAGTACAGTGTGTGATATCTCCCTAGTACGGGCTGACGTATTCCTGCATGTCGGATCTTGTAGTAGCTCTTTGCCATTTAAGTGCCTGTTAGTTAACTCCTTTTTGACTCTGCTTTTGACCTTGCTTCCATAAAAAATCCTTTTTTTCATTTGGTTGCCTTTTAAAACAAAGGAGACGCCCTAGGTCCTAGCCTTGCTAGGACTATTCTGAGGATCGAACCTACAGAAAAACTGCCTCTATACCTGGGTCCTATATTGACATGAGATCTGATATACTGTCCAAGTAATGCAAGAAATCGTTCAGTTTCCTCAGGATGAAACTGCTTCAGTAGAGTATGCATTCCGATTACAAAAGGAGGAGCATCAATTGGATCAGTAATTTTTTTGCATGTTAGACCACCTGGTAAAAGATTGTATTTGTATCATGTTACTCCAGATACTCGTACAAGTATTCCATCAGTTTTAATCCATCACGTTTCAACATATTAAGTTGCACCCAATATATCCTAATTGGACAAAAACTGGTCAATACATATTCAGTTGAGTATGTGTCAGTGATGAATCGCGCACCCTTGACAAAATAAAATTTCTGATCGCGATTGTCTAACTGCAGGAACAGGCCATTATTAGTTTGATGAATTAATTAGTTAACATTCAAAATGAAAAGCCACATTGTACTGAAGCTTATTCTACACATAATTTTGTGACAAATACTTGATAAAGAATAAGTTGAATTGATGATACAACTTACACAAGGATTTGCTGTATACAAGTTTCTGCAGCTGAGAAATGGTGAATGTAAAGCACAAAAGAGCAAAATGAGGAATCCGCCTGTAAAGTCAGAGAATAATATAAGTTTTTCTTATTGAAGTTCACTCTGATTAGCACTGAAACAATACAATAAATATATTATTCAGATTCACCGAATTTCAAAAAGATACTTTCGAAAAGAGCCAAGTTTGTGAATAATATATTCAAGAAACTGTGTATATATATTTATTTTGATAAAGAGGTATTTAAGATATGCATTTGCAGCAGAAATGCTGCATAATGATATACATATGTGGTGAAGTACTAATGAAAATACATACTTGGTAGTTATATAAATCTTATCAAGAGGATATCCCAGTCCAGCTGTATCCAGATACGATCCTAGTTCATATAGTACAGGATTGTCTTCACTTGGATATGGTTTGCTTGGATCTTGATAATGTGCTCGGACAGACGTCAATAATGCTCTAAAAATGTGGCAAAATGTATCAAATTTGAGAGGAAGAGGATGTAAAAAGTGAAGACAAAAAAATGGCCTAATTGTGTAAGATTTCAGATTGAAAGTATTGAAACTGGGGATTATCCCCTATTTGAAGTCTTAAGGGTCTGACCCTTCTCAATCTCCAATGAATATAATAAATATATATGATATGTACCGTAAATGGTGCTTTGATATCTAGGAAATTCTAGTGTCTTAGATAAGGTTGTCAAAATATCATCATTCAGACAAACACACTTAGAATTAAGATATATAAAACATAATCTACATCTAAAAAACAAAAAAGATGCACAATTCTAACCTGTTTTGTCCTAACCAAGTTTTACCTGTTCATAGTCTCCAGAGCAGATGCAAGAAACTTGGAATCAAATTTGCAAGAAAAGTTGAGTTCATTAGCAATCTGTCGTCTCAATATTTGTATTTGTCCGACACGCAGAATAACATCAACAAATGATGTACTGTAATTTTTGTTGACTCTTTGCAACACAGTAGGATATAATTTCGTAGGATTATCTGAAAACAGATAAAGAACAAAATGAACGTTGATAATAATGGCTGGATTGAAGTATATGGAGGGTGCCAAAACTCATATTCTTTCAGGTGTATTATTCCCCCAGAAAATATTGATTGAACAATTGCCTTTTTGGTAAAATTTCCGAAGCATTTTCTGGCCAATTTTATTATAGGGCAAAATTTTTTATGTTAAATTTCAACTTTCGGTGAATAACTTAAAAATTAGACCAGATCACAGTAATGAGTATTCAAATCACACATATATATATCTGATATATCTGAAAGTAGCGTCATAATCTGAGATCCTAATAATACGATGACCTGTGAATTGAATGTTTCTAATATCTCACTCACCTACAAGTCCCCGAACAGGATTGACTGCTTTTGTCAATCCAGCCATCATTTCCATCATAGTTTTATCTTTACAAACATTCATATGCAGAAATCTAATGAAGTTCTGCATTTCACGAACAATTTTGAAGCTGAATAATCTATCTAATCCACTCAAACCAAATGTCCCGAGACCAGCTTGAATTCTAGGCAATAAAAATTAGATTTCAACATGCAGGTTTTAGCATTGTCTCAACATATTTTCTTGCATGTCTGAAGATATAACTGAAGGAAGCAAACAAGTGGCAGACCATCAACATCACTCATTGCACTGTACTATGGCAGTTCATTTCTATATGGAATGTTTTCAACTTGGCATATGAGTTGAATCGCCATTTTTCTGAAATTCTGTTTTTGTAGTTTATCGTGACAATATCTGGCTCAAATTTTTGCATGACAAGGTCTGACTGATTATGTCTTAAAAAAACATATGGCGTATAAAATTTGCGAGGTTACTGCTTTTTCAAGATTTGAAAGCAAAACATTGTTTCTATTTATCGCAAGAACAATAAAACAAACAAATAAAACAATCGGCTTTGTAAAATTTGCAATGATATTGCTTTTATCAATTGAAAGTATACCTTTGTTTTAATTGTATACTTTTTTATATTTTGTTTTTGCAATTTGTCGCAATTATATCGAATTTAGATTCTTGGGATAGCTATTGCAAAACACCCTAGGGTAAAAAGTAATCTATCTGATCCAACTAACTACGGTATTAAAAGCTAATCTTTATTTTCAATTCACCATTGTTGAATATACATTTTCTAGACAATTCTCATCGCACAAGTTTCAGTGCCTGATGCATCTGAACGATACAAACCTCGACCTTGCTACTGAGTGCAGTTGCTAGTTTTTGCATACTATATAGCCCTCAGCAATGCTGACTTTGGTCGTTTGGTCTCTAACTTTGCAGAGAGTGGATTTAAATAAAAAGAAAATAACCGTGCAATTGATGCATTTTATCACACAGTGATAACAAGGATTGCATTTATGATTTATGCCAGCTTTCCTATCTGCGATTTAGCAAGCATGAATTAATTACAAATGCACCACACCTCGGTGACATCTGTGTAACTAATACATGACAAAATGATAACAACAAAAAAATTCAGAATTATTATCTAGAGAAAATACTGTTCGAAAGAAGATTTAATAAGTTATGCATCTTGTTGCGACAAAATACAATTCCAACATCTCAAGTCTTTGCACTTGAATATCCTCACAATTGCTAATTCAAATGAGTATGTTTATAGTGAACTCATGTTAAAAACGCTTCAAACTAAGGAGTTAGTATGAATTGATGAGCTGAAAAATGTCTTACCTAGAGAACATCTTATTATCAATGACATCTTGTTTAGTCTTCAAATCATACCATGTATTGAGTAAATCAACATATGACGTTGCTCTAAAATAAAAACAGAATAATGATCTAGGCAGAACAACACCAACGTCCATAGGTGCAGGTTTCAGAATTGGCATAACGTATTTTCGGTGCGTCACAGTGGTAGGTTTCAGAATCGGCATAACGTATTTTCGGTGCGTCACAGTGGTAGGTGGTTTCACTACAAAAAAGCATTTTGTAATTAGTCCGTTATTTTGGGAGCACCATTTTAGATACACAGACTGTCAATACATACAGTTTTAAATGGGGAAGAGACAATCTAAGTGAACTCATCTTGAAATATTGCCTTCTGATGGGAGCTATTACTTTCCTGTGTCTGAGTAGCAAAGTCGCTGATGTTTTTCTTGTTCTGTAGGAAAAAGATTGAGTTGAGTTAGAATTCAGATAATAATTAGCTTGCACCTACTTTGGATCTGTGATGCGAAGAATTTCCCCTGCCAACCTTCCTACAAAGTTCACTGATCCATCAACTTGTTTGAAGCGAGGAATAGGAATATCTTTGGATTGATAAACACTTTCATAGTCATGAACCTACAGAATGAAAGCGTTATGTAACTTATAAATTTTTTAAATCCTATGAAAATTTCTGGTTGATTTCTCTCTTTTTCAGTTGCATTCATCATGATCAACAGCTCTAGCACCGATGTCACTTATCTACTTCTAGATATATTTAAGAAATAGTTCGTAAAAAAGAAAATCAGTATACCCACCTTTTGCCTAAGAAAGCTGTTGCATTCTTGTTCGACATTATAATTAATGATTCTTGACACTTCCTCTTGCCAGATTTTTAGTCCATAGACATCAACATAATCCTGAAAATAACGGGCATCCTTTTTTTTTATCAAAATTTGCCTTAAGCTAAGCTCTAAATCAGCGGCTATCTAAATCATCACTGACCTGTATATATTCAAATGACCTTCTGTAACCATCAATTGTTTTTTCAAGTTGAATCAATCTTGGCAATAGTTCACTTGGCTGCATAAATTAAAAAAAAATCATTAGTCTATTCCATAGACATTGGAAAGGTCCCAATGCCAAATAGCTAGACAGAATTCATATAAGGAAACACAAAAGATGATACAAAATAAATATATTAGTATAAAAATTAGTGACATACATGAAACAACGAAAACTTTACAGTTTTGATTTTGTATAATAAAAATGGCCTTCTATGAGCAGTTTGAGTTGAAATTTTCCTTTTAAGATGACAGGATATCCAAAAAAGGGTTTGCTGTGGCATGTAAAAAAGAGGACTGATTCGTACAATAAAAGGGATGTATGGCATCGAATACGACATTTTTCTTACCCCTTTTGTTTTAGGATTGAAAATCAGAGACTGATGCATAGCTGCTGCAACTTTTTGTACAAGTTCTTTACGTATTCCATCTTCCAATAATTGTTTAGGATCGAGTTTAATTACACCAACCAATGTAGTTTTCATCTGCAATACTCCTTCAGTGAAAACAGATATCCCATGCGTCAGTTTAGCAACCTGAATTGATACAAAAATATGCCTAGAGAAAAGTGGCAGAATGTGCTCTACTGAGACATCTGTAAAATAAGCTCTTTTGAATTTCTAATGATAATAAAATAGTGTGAAAGTGAAAACTCATCAACACTGCTATGAAATTCAGAATTAAATGTTTTATCATTGTCGTATTATTTGAACAACAAACTAACAAATTTCCTTCTTAATTCTGTTTTTTACAAGATTGTGATTATGACCAGAAACTGTGTGATTCAGGGATCATTGAATTGATCTAAAAATCGGATGTTACGTAAAAAATAAATTATCCTCTGCTGACAAACCTCATATCTTGCTTCAAGTTGAGCATATTCTCTCATTTTATCCTTTTCAAGTCTTGTAGGGAGCTCTCTTATTTGTTCAGTCTGGATTTTGATGATATTTGCCAATAAACTAAACATTGTACGAGGAATCACTTGTAGCACCTGTAAAGTTATAATTCATTGTTTCCTAAAATAACATTTTTAGTGGCAAAGAGTTTAAATCATTATTTCCCAGAAAGAATATCTTTTGTTTGATATTTTATATTCTTTCAAGGAAATCATTTTAAAAAGGATTCTGTAGCACATTTATTTAGTGGCTTCTGATCAATAAAAGATGCGATGACTTTGTAATTAGGATATTTCATGTTGACATGTCAGGTTGAAGATACCAAGTTAGAGCATCAGCAGAATCGGTCAAATCAGATGTATAAGAGACTAGACAATCATATATAGAGTGAAACTATAAATCACAAAAAATAAATTTCTAATAAATACCTTTCTCACATACGCCACCAGTTCACCAGAATAATATTGAGACACGCTGATCATATCACGACTGTTCGATTGATTTATTCTTAACAAAGGCAGCTCAAGAGCAGAAGCAAGCTTAAGGAACGTTGCTCGTAGTTTGATGACAAGTGATGGATTCTGTTTGATTCCTTCTTGCATGTGAGCAGTGTAACTATGGGAGAATGATTTACAAGAATTTGAAAAAATTGAATAAAATTCATCACTAAAGACGTTCGTCCTAAACCCCTTCCAGTCAGAAAAATTTCAGTCAAACATTTTTTGACAAGTATAAGTCGCGGATGGATCGCGCCGCAGAGTCGCAGTGTGTCTGTGTTTTATGCTTGACAAAAATGAATATACGATAGAGCTAAATCGGATAGTTCTATTATTTTCCCGTAATTTCAATTTCACAGATTTTGGGTCATCCAAGCCCCCAATTAAGTCATTTACTACTATTTATGAACTGACAACATTTGCAAACGGAGTATGGAAGTATGACATATGTCAGAACATTATGCCAGAATATTTTACACAAAACATCTACTGCAGGGTACTGCTGAAATATGTTAAATTTTGAGTCTGAACTTTTCATATCACAAAAATTTTACTTGTCAATAGAAATTAGGAATAGAATAAGAATTGGATCATTACTTCGATCAGTGCCAAATCCAGCAATTCTAATATATTCAGATTTGTCCTTTTTTATCAGCTTTTTCATAGGTTTAATATAATTCTGGTTAAAAATTCCATTTTTATACATCAAAACACTTGCATCAAATATTCTTTCTGAATGAAGTTTTTAAGCATCACTGAAGTGATAGCAACATCATAAATTCAAAATTAGAATTCAAAATATTCAAATTTTCTCATCACATTTCGTGATGCCATTAGAACGAGACTGTGATAGGGTGAAGCTAAATACCGGTAATTGGGTACTTGTTTCATCTACAATATACCGTCAAATTTTCACAAATAAGAAAACTTCTCACTTTTCATCTAAAATCATCCAAGCATAAGATAAATCAGCAATAATTTCGATAGTTATCAAAACTTCTTCTTTGATATTAATAGTTCTGATCATCTGATGAAGAAATGATCTGGTATCAGCCAAGAATTGTTTAACCTGAAAATTAAAATGCATATTTCATGAATGTACAATAATAATCATTTCGCAAACTTGGATAGCTAAATGATTATATATCGAGTAATTCAGTTAAATAATTTTATGTTTGGGATTACTATTAGGTATTTTATTTGATTGTATATCAAAATCATGGTATCGGTATAATTACACATTTTAACTTAATTTTCATAGAAAATATGCACATATAAAAAGTTATAAATTGAAAAATAAATATTTTATTATTGGTATAAGATTCGAATTTTGTTTTTAACAAAACTGTATACCTGTAAATTAGTCTCCAATTGATGGAACTCTTGAACTTCTTCTAACGCTTGCATCAATTGCACAATTTTACGACCTGCTGATGTCGATGATGCATATTCCAATGATTGAATTTGCTTTGACATCTGTTCGAACCATGCTTTCAAATGATCTGTTTGAAGTTAATCAAATGAAGGTTTAATGTAGGGTGAATTTCCTAATTTAGCATTCTATTAATATCCATAATAGGGGAGTAAAGATACCAACTTATGAGTAATACGACATTTTATTTTTGCCGATATAAACTACAGCAATATGTTTAATTTTTCATGTTTTTTTCAGGTTAGAAATATTTATTTCGGGCGACCAAGTGACCTTAGGCTGACCTTATGTGTATACAACGCAACATGAGCCTTGGGTGGTAGTATCAAGTTAGAATAATTTGAAATAAAAGTTTTACAGAAAAATATTGGCAAATATCATTAGTGAAAAATGAAGTTTATTTCAATTAAAATTTCAAATGACTGAATATCATATAAGAGAACAACATCCCTTGCATTTGACCATAATCATAATACAAAGTGTGACAACCATAAAAGGTAAATCTTTTTCATATGAATTATTGATACAAATTCTGACTAATAACAGCATAAAAACTATCATAAAAAAAAATATTCCCAAGTGGTTTTGAAATTTATGGCAGTAGCTCTACTAGAAATGACCTTGAGGAAGTCAACTAGGAATGAACAAATAAAGACAGAAAAAAAATCAAATCTTTAAAAAATACAATTCGAAACGTTGAATTAAGGAATCACGACCACATTTGCAGATCAGACACTCTAGTTATAAGAACTAACTAGGTATAAGCATAGAGAAATTTGTTTTAATAAAGCCAATATTTAGAATATTCTCAACCTTCGATGCAATAAAGAAATGACGTATTTCAAGCAACAAAACAATGCTCAACACTCTACTTAATGGGTTGCTTTATAACCATAAACATTGAATGTGTAACCAAAATACTAATTTTATTTGTCTTTTGGAATTTTAATTTGTAGCTGTACATCATTTGAAATCGTAGTAATGCGACTCAAAATGGATTAGAATAATTTTCTTGCTCGGATGATTCGCATACTTTTCTAATACAAAATATCACAACAACAGTTTTGTACAAACATAATTTTTTTATACTGCAACCCTACTCAAATAAATAAAAACAGTAATAAAATGAATACCATTCTTTTCAACTCTAGTGAGTGGCTTTGTCCCAGAGAAAACTTCAGCCAATTCATTCATTCTTTCAAATGCTTCTTTCTTATAATTCTCCCATTTCCCTTCCTTTTCTCTCAGCATTTTCTTGAACATCTGAAGAATGAGATATAAGACTATCAGTCACTTATCTAAACAGAGGTCTTGTTAGTAAAGACTATGCTAGAACAGCATGGCAAACACTGACCATTTTTAACGATAATTCACTCTAAGGTATGAAAAAGCACTCAAAACAGAACAGACCGGAAACCCCCAATATGCTACGGTACTATAAATATATAGCATGGATTTGTACCCTAAGAAAAAAATTCCACACAAAAACCAAGCTGCTATAGACTAGCAGAATATAGTAAGCGTAATCTGCCCTGGGCCAAATTTTGACTGTAAAAATTCTATGTAGATAATTAAGGATAAGTATCATCCTTGCTGACGTAATATCAAGGTGATCTACCAATTCATTAGAGTGGTAGAAAGTTATTTTTTTGAGTGTTCATGTCATTTACTTCAGATTGGCGTAAGATCTTCTAAATCATCAACACTGCTATTTCACAGTACCATAATATTGATAATTTGGAACCTTTTTCTACTGTTTAGTAACTACCAGGCACACAAAAAGAGACATTTTTATTTTCTAGATACAGATATATCGTGAAATATTGATCATCAGCTAAATTTTTTCTTGATGGCAGCCATTTTCTTCAGGTGTCTGAGTAGCAGAGCAGCTGGCATTCTGCCAATCTGCTATACTTTATAGACAATCACAACATGGACTTGAGTCGAGAAGTTCAAATAGCCGGCCAAACAAATACAGTAACTCAAGGGGCATGGTCAAAAAAACAAAAACCACTGAAGAAAACTATCATCACATCAGCAGCAGAATTTAACAAAGACATTCAAGATTCTTCTCATTAAACGAATATCATACATCACTCAGTTTCAGTTCAAGTTGAGCTGTACTCAACATGAGTTGAAATATATGTCCTGCTTTTAGATTGGTCGAATTGATGACAATATCACGCGTCTGCTTGCATTTCTTGATATGATCCAAACCTAGAAATAAGAACATTTTTTTCAACAAAATAAATCATTAAAAAAGGGAAAGATTTGAATATATCTAAATACATGTTCAAATTGAGGTGAAAGTAAACACATTAGCTTCTGGTAACAAATTTTTTGATCCATATATTGACCTTTTAAAGAGCACTACAGGTGCATATTTTCCTTTCTAGCATATGTGATTTGTCATTCATTACAGGTGCTCCTTTGAAATATCAAGAGTGCGCATCCCATTTGTATGGTACTCCGCAAAACTGTATTGCACTACTTTTCGAACACTTATTTTCAGAACTTTAAATAAACATACGTGTGTTGACAGTATGCATCATCAACCATCTCAAATTGACATTACATTCTCTCATACAGTTCATTATTTTAGGTATGTTGTCCAAAACATAATCCTCAGTCAAAACTCCTTCCTTCAAAAAATGATCTACTTCTGGCATGAGCAATTTCAATCTTTTTGCATGCCTTGTACTCTGTAAATAACAAGGAAAATAGTTTAAATCGTGACTTTCATCTGCAACAAATTGGGTTTTAAGGTGCCTATTTCGCTTCCAGGTTATTACATATGAAAATCAAATATTCAATATCTTCGAGAAAATTGAGTATCCCTCCAAATTGACCAAACTTACTGCAAAATGAGACAAAAAGCTAAAGAAATTAGTTTTGAATAATTCTGTAAATTGAATTTCATATATCATTTAACTAAATTCTTTTAACACCTCCCAAGTTGATAGATGAAAGTATATTCAAAAATATTATTTTCAACTTTTTTTAACTTTTAAGCTTTAAGGTCATTCAACTGTAACATTAATTTTTTCAGATAACCCAACTAGAACTTTAAAAAGCAAGAATCACAGTTCTGCTGAAGAACCGCATCATTGATTTTTATTTGTCAAATTCCTATTTTTTCATGTGTCTCACAGGGTGACAGAATGTTTTTTAAGATGTACGAAATGCTCATGTCATTTTTTTCAGATGGACAAACAAAAGCATCCAAACCATCAACACTGCTATTTCATTAATGATTTTCCATCTTTACCTGCGATTTTGATGCTACCAGACAGTCGAATAGGGACAATTTTAGGTTCGCAATCCAATCGTAAAATTAAGAGTTGTGCATAAATTTATCGAACACACAACAACAGCAACTTGTCAGAAAATTGTTCCCCTAAAATTTAAACCTATTTTCCTTAACATTCATTTATGCTACCAGAGAGTATCAGTATATATTTGGGATGAATGAATGAAAAAAACCTAAGATTGGTGAATCCCCATCAAAATAAAATGATGAAAAAACGTAATAAACAATAATACAGCTAAACATTGGACAGCTAATTTTCATTAGCTTTCGGCACACAATCTCCTTATAGTCAAAACAGATTTCTAACCAATTTGAAGGCTTCATTAAGCATGCGACTGGAAGCAACAATAACAATTCTCAATGTTTTCTAATTTCCCAAAAAGTAACAGCCAAACCATATCAATAAGGCTAATTGAAATGTAAGCTTCTTAAATCGTCTATAACATTCATTTGGGGTGACAAAAGTGACAGCAATACATCCAAATTAACAATTAAATATTAATTACAAAGGACAGAGAAAATAGAATATTTGTACTGGTCTTCATTTATTTGTTTCCTTTATTAATATTAAAGGGTCGAAAAGCTTGAAGAAAATTTTGATTGACAAGATTATAATTTAGCTGAACAAGGCTTATTAAATATGGACCAGTGAAAAATCGCACCACAGAATTTTAAGAGAATTAGGTATCGAAAAAATGATTGAAAGAGAGAATTGAAAAAAGTCATGAATGAACTTAAGTTAAGGTGTCATACTCAAGTTTGATGTGACATCAAACAGAGCAGCTTGTGTCGAAAGGTCGACATGAATTTTTTAATAAGGTTTGCGAAAGTTGATATTTTAGTGGCAATATATTGAAACTTTATATTAATGCCATTGTCACGAAGGTACGTATATAGCAAGTATGAAGTAATAATTTTGATATATGGGCAAAACTGTGGGCAGAATCGGAATATTTTTATAGAAAAAAATATGGATTTGTTTATATTTTTTTGGATTTCATTTTCATTTCAGAACATCTCAAATACTATATTTTGAATCACAAACACTCTAAATTTAGACCTCATATTTAGCATCTGATATTCTATATTCACTAAACCAATGCTCCACAATGCATTCGGGGTAGTTGAGTATCATGTATTGGCTATACTTGATCTTAGTACGGGTAATATAAAAAAGTTCTAGGGATATTTTAGACAGTAGTTGAAAGTACTGAGCAAAATTTCCAGTTGGGAGTTTTATGACATATGAATAGACAGCTCACAACCCTAATATGATCTGGAGAATCTTCCTAAGAATGTTCAGCATGAAAACCTGATGAATTATGATTTACTAGGATAAAATGTATTTAAGTTTTCAGATTTGCTTTAATTGTTAATACAAAAATAGAGTGAAAAAGATGTGAAGAAAAAATACTGGAATTTGAGAAAGGATGATTTCCTGAATCCATTCCAGGCGCGAACAGCACTTAGTGCTTATTATTTATTATATTCAAGAAGTTTTCTGTTGAATGAGTGACTCAAATGTGTTGTGAACTGTCAATTAAATTGATGTTAGAACTAGGTCAAAATTCTGTAACGTACTGAGATAGCAGCGAAGTGAGAATTAGGTTGAGTGAAATTACAAAGATTTTAGTCTTTAGTAAGACAGTGGGATTACATCAGAACCAATGTAGAAAGATCTTTTGTTAAAAGCTCAGGTAATAATGACTTTTGACTTTTTTAGGGAATTTCCATGCAAGTTTAGGCAGATTTAAAAAACAAATAATATTTATTGCATAACATAAATGGCACAAAATACATCCACATAATAGTGGGTATTTATTCGTTCTGTTCCTAAAAAAACCAACTAACAGACACTCACCGGTAATCAAAAGAGCATCTACAAGATATTGTACTAGCAACTGCACTTGTTTTAACACAAGTTACTAATGTCAAAGTAAAAATGTGTATGCTGGATAAACTAGATGCATCATTAAAAATTGGATGTCTGGAAATGTGGAGGCCTTTCTATGGATGGATTGACAATTTTTTCAACAGTGTTATGTGTGGAGTATTTCACAGTTTCTATGATCATGGAATTGAATGGTTGTACTTTCTATCTTCAATTTGCACTATTATTAATCTGCCTCTCGACATCTACATCTCCTATTTATACTTTTATCAAAAGTTCCATTTCTTCTATTCACAAGGTGAGCAAACCTGTTCCATTTTTATATTTTTGAACTAGGCCCTTTATGTTCAAAATACCATATTTAAATCAACTATACAGCTGACATAAGAATACAGTTATATTTCACAGTTAATCCTTTTTTTTCATTTTCTAACAAATTATGTAGCAACGTCAAAAACCTGTTTTCTAAATCATTTCTAAATCAGCAAATGTTCAGATGCTGGTATTTTTACCAAGAAACAGTTCATCTTGCAGTGATGTGAAATTTTTTTCAGAATTGAATATTGAAATGAGCTTCGCTGGAATGACATTTGCATCTTGTTTATTCACTGTGCTTTTTATGTGGACAACAGGAAAAAGTATGTGAGCTATAAAATAATTTATTTGCTTGTTTATGTGAATGGATTATTCAAAATAAAATCTATCAATGTATTTATTGGTTAATCATGCTGTTTTTTTGGCTTCAGTATCGTATTAAAATATCTTATGAAACCTTACTTTTGCAAAACTGGGTAAAAAACGAATGCTTATATTTGCTTTCACGAATATCAAAATGTAACTCGAACAACTCCGTCTAAATTTTAAACTTTTTCAAAAACCTTGATATTTATACCTGAGATTTTGTAGTGTTGAATTGAGTTTGTTTGAAATATATTTTATAAAGTCAAAATGGACAAATTAAAAGATTTTTGAGCTCATAAGTTTTTTTTTTTTTAATTATGATATCTTCTGTCATACGGAACAATAATTTGTGATAGGATATTATACCCAACACTTGCTTTTTGACTAACATTTGGAATTTTGAAATATCTAGGAACAATTACAGTAAATCAAATTTACTGTTACAATTCCTATTTTAGCTTTGTTGATAATAACCGAGAAGTCAAAGCATTGTAGACCTAAGGCATCTAATATCAAAAGTAATCAAGTATCACCGCACGAATCATATTATGATACAGTACAAGATCTTGAGGATGGAGAGAGTTCAACAACTGTAAGTTTCTGTCACCATTCACCAATGCTATATTCGAAATAACATTTTTAGCAATTGGCAAACAAAATCGTTTCCTCCCATCCATCACAATCAGCAACTAATGAGAAGGCACAGGTTACAGATAAGGTCAGACCCAGTAACATGATTAAAGAGTTTGACTAAAAAGTTTGTATGAAAGAGTATGAAAGAGGTTCTATGCAATGCTGCACATTGTTAATTATTTCTTCTTCATCGAAAACTTGCTGAACCCATCAATCATGCCACAAAACACAAAGAAAAATGTCTTTCATCACCAGAAAACTCAATAGAAAATCAACTGTCTGACAAATGACATTCAAGACAGTTGAAGAAAGTCTTTTTCTGAGTGAAGACCATAATAATTTATATGAAAAAATATCGAAATCATCAAGTATAGCTTACAAACTTTGAAAATTTTAGCAAATGCATGAGAACCAGAGCCTCTTAATGCCATCCTGTGTAATTAGATCATAAAACAAAATTGTACCATATATCATATGTTTGCTTGGATGAAGTCTTTAAGGCATCTTCAATCAGTATACTAAATACAATCTGTCAAACTACTACAGGACAAAGTTACAGAGACAACATCAGAAGGTCCATCATCACTTGAAAAATCGAGCTGTCAATCAAGACATTGGCATGTGTTTCCTTGTTTTAAGATGTTTATAGAAAGTATGTTCATGATATCTGCTGGCCCAGCTCAGTTGTATCTGATCTATTCATATATTGTACAATGCTCTGCTATCATTGAACCAGCAATAACAACAAAACTTATCATTACAGGTAAATGAAAGAGATTATGAGAGTATTTTTTTAGGCAACTCACTATGAGCAAGGCTAGAAGCAGTGCCAAAAAGGAACCAACTAATGATTATTTAATAGCAAAGACCTACTATAAGATGTAGAACCAGCAACTGCACTCTTAAGAAAGCATTCCAAAATAAAAATGAAATCTCATACCAAGCATTAAATCTAGAAATACATTTCATAAAGTTTTCTGTATTATTCTCCCACGAAATACAATGGCATAATTTCAATACATTATACAAAAAGTTTATTTTATAATTTTTGAGTATTCGATCTTCATCTTAATCTATAGATTTAATGGTCTATTAAACCATACCTAAAAAAGAATAAAAGTTGCAGCTTTTATATAGTTTGGGAGAATGCTGCCAGCAAGAAAAAATTAATTAATTTTTATCATTACTTTTTCAGGCATATTTCTTCCAATTTTGCTAACTGTAATCTCATGGAAAGCAATCTATCTCACGATGAGTAAACCATGGTCAACTCACTGCATCAAACCATTGCTCGTATTATTATCACTGTTGACAATAATTGCAGCAGCCGGAGCAGTTTGGTTCACTGCATTCTCATTTAATGCAATGCAGTGTGTAACAAAAATAAACCCAATCACTGGGGCAGAATACAACTTGGTAAAAGCAATTCAATTTTTATGTTATTGAAATACCTACAAATACACATGACAAGACAAGAAATGTCGTATTGGTGTGAAAACGACGATGAAGCAGGCTTAATGAATTGAAAGTGCATATTATATCACACATATATTTCATTGAATGAGCTGTCCTCGACAGTTTTTGAACTATACTTATACCTAGCTAGCATGTTGGATTCTGATTTCATGTCAGTTTGTGACTCCCAGTTCATGTAACTTGTAGTCCTTGATTTATTCTAATGTATAAAAATGTATACAACCCCAGACAAAGACATTTTGTGCATCATAGCCAAATTCCTGCTACATTTTTAGTAGAAAAGTTTATTCACAAACAACAATTAATTTGCATCTCATCCATGGTCTAAACCATTCAGAGGAATGATATTCAAAATTCTGAAGTATACAAGTTGGTGCAAGTCCTCATTAACAATTTAGAAAATATATAAACCATATTCTTTTTTAATTATTGATTGCTTTAACCTTGCAATTAACATTTTTTTTTAGAATGAAACAACAACCCCAGCGATATTGTTGCATACAAGAAGATATTCATATTATGTTGTTGAAGTTAAAGATATCCTAGAACAACCGGACTTGGAACTTGATGTGCATTTCGAATGCTCAAAAAAGCATGCAAAGATGGGGTTAATATGTGAAGAGATAAGCTTTTCTTTCCAGTACAGCCCTGAAAATCATTCCATCACATATGAATACACAACGATGGCAAACGATGGCAGAATTTATACAGATAAACTACCGGGACAACTTGGTTGGACATGTAATTTGTGCCACTCAGGAGAAGTTCTGAATGAACGAGGCATGAGAAATATTTCACCAAGAACTTCAAAGAATAGCAACTACGGATTGCCATACTGTGCTGGAATACCTCAATGGCTTTACTATTTTTTGACAGGCTACACCTTTCTAGTCATAATCATTTTCTTACTTATCATCACACAAGCTGTGATGGTCAAACATAAAGAGGAACACAGACAAGTAAGAAGACTTTCATCAAAAATTGCAGACATTGCTGATTTCCCGTTGCCACAATCATTTGTGACACCTTCAACATCTGAGAACACATTCAGAACAAAAGAAGTCACTCCTTTACCAGGCTTAAAGAGAATGGTAAAAACAAAACTCAATGGATCACATTTACGTGAAATTGAGAGAGCAGCAACAAGACAAGAAAAAAGAAAAGCAAAGATTACATACAGTCATCTGACAAGACTGAGTACACCAAACATCATGCCAGTCACTCTTCCAAAAACACCAAGAATAATCAGGGTGCCAAAAGGTACTGCTATGAATCTCGTGAGACGAGAAACAAAGTGAGCGATGAATGACTAAGCATTTCAATACAGTAAAACTCTTCTCAATTGATTTACTTGATTATGCAAAACTCTTTTCTTCACAAGACATATTTCATTTAACTACAATAAGACACTCCTTGCTGTGTTATTCATCCTTCTTTTACTTATGTAAGATAGGTATAAATCTATAAATGATGGTATATCTGAATAACGTCCAATGATAGACCAAACAAACTTCCATTCAAAGAAAAACTGGCCAATCCGCCACTCTTAACCACAAAAGAAATGACTGCAATGTGAATGGGTCACGGTTACGACAATTACAGCTAATCGCAGGGATACTTATCAAAATACAGCAATACATTGAATAGAAGGATTATTACTTAAAAACAAAATATACAGAAGAATGCTTGCAAGAAGCATATCGTATTTTGCAGGCTATAAGTCGCTACTTTTTTCCAAAATAGTCTCTTCTGAGACTCATACGTTGCTTTGACCTATGTATTGTTTTTTCCCGATATATAAAAGTTATATATGGATGACGCGGCGAGCGCATGTACTTTCAAGATACGTCAAACTGTAGAGAGATTTGAATTAAATTGATAATAGACTGCACCCAAATTTACCATGTACCCAGCACATGCTCAATCTTTTTTGCTTGCCAACATTAGTGAATTTTCATTGGTACCCGTCATACATGCGTTTTAATTTGATGACGATCTGATCATGTGTGATCATCAATCGGAACAGCCAGTATTATATCATTCATTGCAAAACGGCACGGCACAATAGGAAATGTATGTAGTTTGCAATCAACGCCACCCTCTAAATTAACGAATAACTTCTGACGTCCCGCGGTCCCAAAATGCCACAGTGTTGCTTCGTGTAACATGTTAAACAAAAAATATGAATTGTAGCAGTGGGGAGTATAAAGTGCACGGAACACATTTTATACATTTGCTTTGTTCTTTGCTTCCGCGATCGTTGCATAAACGGAAACAATAACGTACACACACCTAGAGAAAAAACGATGTTTTACGGTCATCGGCCGAAACGACATTGCACACCAGGGCAAAAACGATACTGCGCTCATTCCATGAGTCTGAGTTAAAAAATTACTGTGCGTTATTACTTTAGCGTTCAATAAGGCGCAGCGTGTGTTTCCGTTTTTGAGGAGTCTTTCACGGATGCTTTGCGACTATTACTGTGTTGCGTCATATCTGTGTACAAAATAGCAAAATTTTAGAAAAATGAACCTTTGCGACCATACGGAGGTGCTTATAGCCCGCAAAATACGGTAATAAAATCTTTCTACTGAAAGTCTTATGGTAAAACTTTATGAATAACATAAAATATTTGGTATTTGTGATAGCATAAGAATTATTTTGATCGCAATCTCAGTCGCCCAAAAAATAAACATGAGTACAGTTATTCGTGGTCAACTAAGAATACATATTACCTTATATCAACCTGATGTGATAGTCTCTTAGTTTTCTTCAAAAGCATGTCCATGTCATTTTCCTCAGAGTGGCAAGAAAGATACACGCCATCAACACTGCTATTTCATAGCGGTATTGATGATTTTGAACCTTTTTCTACAGTCTGGCTGCTACAAGTCACTAAAAAAACTGTTATCTTACTAGCAAAAGATATATCGCGAAATTTTGACCGGTTGCTAAATTTTCTTCCTCTGGAACCCATTTTGTTCAGGTGTCTGAGTAGCAAAGCTAGTCTGTACCAACCCATGTGAAACTGGTGCACTTTTTTAGATTGTATACAGTAGGAACTATTAAAGTATTTAGAAAACCACATCAAATATTATACTACCTGTTCTTTAATATTGCCCTGATCCAGTGTATTCTGCAGTGCTATTTTAGCAGCTTTATACGGCTCCCATGCTTCTATAAGATTGACAATGATGCCCATATAAACACTAATAACCTAAAAATATGGAAAGTTCCCTCAATCAAATATCAAATTTTTCTCTACCTTTCTTCATTAAGGAAGTTTTCGGATGAAAAGTAAGCTAATGCTAATAAAGGCTACCAAGGAAAATCAGAGGTACATATAAAAAGCACAACTTACACAAGTTCAACCTGAATCATTTGAGAAGAAGATACTGAAATATTTCTTTAATAACTGCAATCTCACTCATAGTGAGAAATGTTTTTGGCCATTCATCTATTTTAATTACCTACCTAATTGAATGGATTCAATAGCATAATTAACACAAGCTAAAGTGGTGCCCTTGCGCCATTTTTTCTTATAAAAAGTAAGAATTTAACAAATGTTCCAAAATGGCACATTCTGCCACATAAGCAAAAAAACAATTTGAATTCCACATTGAAGTAGCAGTGTCGAATTTTAGAGTCTCGAATCACTGTTCCTTCAAGTTGTAAGTGTTGTATTTATGAGTCGCAATTCGAGTCACAAGGCGATTTCCAAATCTATTCAACAGCAATGACAGATTAATTTGCCACTTCTCGCTCTAGAGGTACCAATTCAGAATCAACATTACTGGTTAAACATATTGGCATCGCAGGTTGAAGATCTCGGGTTCGAGTCCTGGCGAGTCTGGCTCGCTAATCCATGCCCACCACTCAACCCAGGGTGTAATAACTTGGGTAGGCTCAGCCGAACAGCAAAAGATCATATCTTTCCAACAATTGTAACCCTGTCCATCTATAAGTGGCTGCTGTTACAAGGCTTTGGACAGGGTGATCCACTATAAGTAGCTATAAAAAAACTTCGACTGATAACAACTATAAATAGATGAATTTGAATCTTTTTAAATGCCCTGCCCTAAGATGAATACTTGTAACAAACTTTACCCAGTTATCAGGAAAATATTTGTCAACAATTTCTCTCATTTTTGCCTGTTGTGAGTGAAGAATATCAGGTGTGAAATACAATGCAACATACAACATCGATGCTTGAGTTGATAACGCTGTACTTCTATGCTCTGGAAGCGGATATGCCGCAATCTGCGTATTTTCATAAAAATTTACAATACAAATTGTAAAATCAAGACATGGTAAGTAGAGCTGGGCGAGACCGAATCAATTGAAATTCGAATCGGAGTCTGATAATTTTTTCAAATCAGATCAAAACACCTATTCCATATAAATGGTGAATACACTGATCAGAAGATGCTGGTCAAAACGCTGAAAATGCCACAAGAAATGCTTAATTTTATTTCTCCATTTAGAGGTTAAAATGCACTGCAATCTTGACTATTCTTCTGAAAAGGAGCCTGCATTAATAGATAAAACTTGAAAGAATATAGCAATTCTAAAAAATTCAGTGCACAAGATGATTATTTTGTTCTATTGGATGTTAGTTTGTAGCTCGAAACTCTCATTTACTCCGACACTCATTTACCCTCTCTCAAATAATATTTTATTAATATTGTAAGTAACTGACTGTAATATTGTAAGAGTAACTGAAAATATGTACAGTTTCAATTGAAATTCCAGATCTTTACACCTGATTGTACTCCAAACAGAATTTACCGAAACTTATACCTGGCTGTACAAATCATCAGAACGCATTCTACCAATAACCATGCTGACAAAAACAGGATTGACTTCAACTCTTGAAAAGTAGTTTTCAGGGTATCCAACAGGACGCTTAGCACCAGGCGTTTGAGATAACCCTGTGCTTCGAAGCAGCTTACAAACATCATCAATGTTCGAATCTGAGCCCGCGTTTCGTGCTGCACCACTTCAATGAAGAAATAAAATAATTGCATTTAATATTCATTCAAATTTCACATTTTGCCTCTGCAGGTTATTGCAGGAATCCAATGTGATCCGACTGCAGTTTTAAGCTGTGAAACATTTGCAGGAAGTTTCAAAATTCTAAGTAAACATTCACAGTTTTAGAATCGAAAACAACTGAAGTAACACAGATAGCAAGCAGCATTGAATGATTTATGATATAAATTATTCAATAAAGTGTTTAATAAGATGCCGATTGCTGAGTGGTTATCATCTTGGCATCCCGTTGAGACCTTGGGTTCGTGTCTCTTGCTCCTTGCAGATCAAACTTGTTCATCCACGCCTATCACTCAGCAAAACCCAGGGTGTAATGGGTTTACCAAACTGGCAAGGTTTTACGCATCATGTAGCAGTTTATTTCAAAATCCATTGAAAGTGTACAGAAAAATTCATGAATTTTAAATATTTTTAACTCGTCCTCTGAAAATAGATTTATTTTAAACTTTGTAAAAAAGTATAAATGTGTTAAACTTTACTAAATCGATGAATGAATAAATTTGATATGTCATATTAAAATTCGCATGAAAAGTTACCTGTATCTGTAGTAAGAAACCATCATTCTTTCTCTGATCAAACCATCTATTTTCATATCAATGATAAGAAGCATAACGCCGTACAAAAATAAGGCTTCACACTACAAAAAGATAAATTGTAGTTGTATATAGTACCGCAGTCCATAGAGCATTAGTTATACAAGTTTTATGCTATAAAGTTCTCCATGAAGCACTGCCCTGGGTTTTGAGTAGATTCAATCATTTGAATAACAGAGCTAGTAAAATAATATTACAGGTAAGTTCCAAGAAAAATATTATTACTACGGCATTTACATTTTACATGAGATTTGAAAAAATTGTCATGGGGTGTCACTTACTGACAGTTGCTTTCCATCTTCATTAATTAGAAGAGATTCTAATGTTTGTTGGATGTAAACCCCTTCATTCAACTCTTCCAGAAATCTGAAAACAAAACAAGAAATTGAAGAGAAGACTAAATTTTATGAAGTTCACTGTTGAAACAAAATAAACACAAATAAAATGGTGAAGTTGCAAAACAACTCATATTAACAATCGAGAGAATGAGACTAAAATTGTCATTGAATTACTATAAAGAGATGATCTGAATTTATCATATTACTTCAACATCAGCATACCTATTAAGATCCATGACATATTTATGAATGCTTTCAAAAGTTAGATAAAACCGAGTCAAGATGTTTATGTGATTCTCTCGAAACTCATCATCTAGATCTTGAAGCTGAGTACTCTTCTCAATCCTATTTTCATAAAATTCTGCTGCACGAAAGTAACTGAAATCCGAAATAATTTCACCTGTAAAATATAAAAGCTTTCTTAAAAACGTTTCCAAGGAAACAAACTGCTAGGCGGTACAAAATATTGGGTGATTTTAAAATTGTATCAAACGATTTGATCGGATTGTACTAACTTTTTTGAATTCATAAAAATCTTAATATTATTAACAAATGAAAACGCTGGTTATACTTTATATGTTTAGAGAAATAAGAAATTAGTCTAATTTTAAGACGAGGGTTGAGATGGCACTTTGTGACTACTATTGCGTTGAATCTGAACCATACCCAGATTGCACGATATATCAGTGGCCCACATTCGACAAAACTTATTCTATCAAATTTTAGCGCACGTGACGGAACACATCTCATTCGTGGCAATTTGAGTAACGTACCATTACCTTCAAAGTGCCAGTCTCGCAATAAAGAATGCAATGTTGCAAATAAAGAATCTACACACTAAGTACTAGATACATGTGTGAGATCAATTAGTGGAATTAAAAAAAACTTTCTGGAATACTAATGAATTACTCCCATGACTTGTCAAAACTGGTATTGGTAAATGAAAACTTGTGAACGGAGAAAAAATAATTCTGAACTTCATATTGTAAGTCTAATATGAATCTATAACTGAAATTCACCCACCATATTTAACTTGATCTGCTTTCGATTCCAACTTGAAAACTTGGGGTATGAAATCTGATAACCGGAGTATTTCAGCAATCACTGCATTTCCTCGACTGACAAGACCAAGTATAGCTTGACCGCAGAGATTGTTCTCAGCCAAGAAATCTTGGGCCATAATGTTATTACAGGTAATCTATATCAGCATAACTAAACAGATTCTGTTAAATAACCACCACAAAAGACACATCAATAACAAACAAAAAACTTATAACACACCTCAGATTTCCATTTCTTGATTCCGTTTTTAAATAAAAGCACAGATAGAGTTAAAAAGACAGTAATTCAGATACACAACAACAATAAACACCCCAAAAACAAAGACCTGTAAGATTCATCCGTATATATTAGCAAGTTTCAGATTATCTAATACTCTTTTTGTACAAAATACACTATTCCTCTGAATATTTTGAGGACGCATCAAAATATTTTATGCCAGTACAGATGAGAAATCAAAATCTTGTTCTCTCAGAATATTATTCTTAAACTGGGCCTAGCAAACTCAAAAGCGGTAATACATTCATAGCTAATTAATAAAAACATTTGGAATCGCGAATAGTACACAAAATTTTTACAACCAGACTCCACTATTTTGTGTCTTGCTCTCACATTTTGAGGACTTGCAAAACACATATTATGTTTTGATATAAAAACATTAAAACGATACTCTTTTCACAACACCATTCTCTAAGGTAAAGATCTTATTGACATTGGATAGTATACATATGGCAAAAAAGTGTGAACCATTTTAATAAAGATTTAATTGAACCCCAGTTGATATTCATAACTAGTGGCGCATACAAATTGTGCTTTTATGTGGTGCATATGCCCTTCTAAAATAAAGCGACAAAAGAAAGTTTATCAATACAATTATCATGCATCACAATGATTATCACTTACATATTATTGATAAATAATAAGAAGTACTTGAATTAAATCCTCAGTAAACAATAGGCAGAGTGAGAAAAGCCTTGTTGATCGTGAGAATGAAATATTCATTTTAGCAAATGCATGCTCCCGCCGTACATGTGATTAACTGTTTCTTTAAGCTTTCCTAGTTGCCAGACATTGACGTGCAAGAGAAAGTAAGTTATGGACGCTATCATGTAACCCAAAGAAATGAGAGGGCAATGCACTCAATACACAAATTTTGTTCTTAATTTGATTTGACAGCACTCAATTTTGTTAAAATAATCTCAGTACTTATATTATATAACAAAATTTGATGGCTATCAAACTTTATAGTACCATTGTTTTAATTACCGCAAAACTCACAATTTCCTTTATTTCGCTTTTGCAATTTGAAGTGATCAAAATCAAGTTTTGAATCCTTTGGATGGCAATGTCTAATTCATTATCTCTTGAAAACATTCGGCATAGTGTACAAAGTACAATTGTTTTGTTTACAGCAGTATTGAATTTGATTGTGATCGTTTTTTTTTCAGTTTCTTTTTGCCATTGTGTAATTTAGTGACAATGCTCAACAAGCAAGTTGCAGTGCATGCTGCATCCGAACAATATAAATCTAAATCGCATAATGCCCAGTGGCTGAAAACGAATAGAATAATGATTGACCGTAAGCGCTCCGATTAAAGTCGCTACTGCCATTCTTCAGTAACGAATAGTGCGAAATTTGCGACATAAGAAAAGATAAATATGCCACCGTAACTTGTTTCGAGTACCTTGCCAGAAACAGAAGTTTGAAATTATAACTTTTAGGTGGTAATGAAAGTAACACTGAAATTGGGTAATTTAGATGGTAACTGAAGTTGTTGTTGCATTGTTTAAAACTGCATATGGACAGCACAGTAGGATGGGAGAATCTTGGTTTCTTGGGATATCTGAAATGTTTATGTCGTTTTCTTGAATGGACAAAAAAATTTATCAATTATCAACGCTGCTATTCCACAGCACTATTGATGTTTTTAAGCTTTTTTGTACAGTTTGATCTTTACCAGACAGGGGAATTTAAATCTTTAAGCACATATATTATGAAACTTTGCCCAGTTCGCTAAATTATTACCTGGTGGAAACCCATATTTTCAAGCTTCCGAGCACGAGTGTAGACGATATTATGCTGCATGTTAATCTGTAGCACTGACTTATGATTGAATGCAATCAATGATTTGAGTCAAAATTTTACTGAGCGACAATCAGTAAGGAACACCCAGGTGACAAAATGTTTTTCTTCTTCAGGTCTTTGAAGACCATTCAAAGCTGTAATATCATTCTCGAAAGGATTCATAATAATCAACACAGCTATGCCTTATGCCATACGACATTATATTCACCAACATACAGACAAAATGACCTAGTGAAAAAACTTTGGCTTCAGTTAGGTATGGTTTATTGATGAATTGCATTGCTAGAACAAAACTTTCGCCTTAGTTAATCATTTGTCACTGATGGTTTGTGTCGCCAAGAAATAAGTTTCGCTTTAGTTATTAAGCATGGGTTACTGATGGATCGCGTCGCCAAGACAAAACTCTGGCTTTAGATAAGCATGGGTCACTGATGGATTGTGTCACCAAGATATAGTCCATCTATGACTCAAGCTTGACCAAACAGAATTTACTACTGAGAGCATCTAGTATTGTATTTTAGGGAGAGTTTTCTTCATATCATAGTCATTTAATTTGGCTGTTCAAGTATTCGTAAAGCTCGACAGTTTGAGAGTCTGACCAGCCCACAACAGGAATTTTAATGCTGGACATAAGAATCATCTCTCTATGCCTTAATGCCAAGATAGTCCAGAGTTGTCAAGATATCAAGCCCAGAGTTACAACTATGGCTTCACTTAAGTTTTTATTAACGTTAAAAGATTTCATCGTTTCTTTTTTTGATTTTTTTTCCCCTTTTGTTGTACTTGTTCCGCACCTCCAGATTTTTGAATTCTTGACTTTAGTTTTGGAATCATTTCCGCTAGATATAGCATCAAAGAATGTTTGTCTTTAAACTGTTCAGAGACCACTTCATTTTCCTTATTTTTCAATTGAACTCTTACTCTCCCACGAACAGTCACATCACCACGAAACATTTCTCTAGGATAAAGTTTATTTTCTGCAACAACTTTCAATCCAGCAGCAGCACACACATCTTTAATTTCATTAATGGTTGGATTTTCAACACACTTTGCTTTGGCTATACGTCTACCTTCTGCAAGTGTTTTCCTACTGTTGATGTAGGCTGGATAGATGCACATGTAATGTTTCTCAGGTAGAGGTGCCTGAGATGCCATTAAAACCAGAATTTAGTAAAATTTTCAAGTATGAGTAAATTGTGTTGACCTAGAACCACAGATTTCAATCGAAATATATTTATAGGCCTATACAAATCCAGCACTGAAAAATTGAAACAATATTTGAGTTACTGCAGCAAGGCAAGACTCATTGGGTCTCATAAACTGTGAAGTTTAGTTTAGTAAAAGTGTAAAAGCGTTGGAAATAACTACCCTTCCATTCATGCAATTCTAATCGGAATGCAGTGAGATATCGGCGCACTGAGTGGCTCATTTTCTTCACCAACTACGTCGCATGCACAGGAATGATTGAGTAAAAGTTGAGCCAAAATCTTCACCCGCGATTCGCAACTTTAGTTACAAAAGAGAATAAAATATAGTTATTTATCCCAAATCACAGTTAACGTTATAGTCCAAATATATAACTACAGTATATATTCATTATCAGTTATTATATGTAACATGATACATCATGTAATATATCATGTTACCAGTGCATTATATAGAATAAACGATAGCAAGCAATAAAGTTTACAAATAAGTAAATATAACGGGTCTAGTGAAGTTTAGTAGGTACCATATTCCTGGATGTCATTATAATAAAAACTGGAAGAATATTCTCATCCCAACTAGGGGGCGCCAGTGCTGTAAGCATCTGGCATTGTCTCCCAGGTTAGGATGAGTCGCTTGCAACATGGGAAATTTTTATGATAACCGGATATATGGTACCGTACTAAACTTCACGAGACCCCATATAACTTATTACATTATTCGAAAATGGCTCGGTGTCTCAGCCCAGCTCGGAGGCAGTCGGTTAAGCGCGATCGTATTGTCCCAGCACTTTGTAGGTAGCTTTATTGTGCTTCAACTATACTATACTTTAACATAGAACAGTCGCTACAAAGGTCCGTGACTGACGGATGTTGGGTACAAGACCCCCCTCACGCTGCACGAGTAGGTTCACGGACAGGCCATAGCAACTTGCTGTACGCTTGCGTAAGTGCGTAGGTTGTGTTTTTTCTGATTTGTTTATTTTAACCTTGCGTTTTACGCTTGCGCAACGCTTCGCGTGCGTTTGTTTACATTTTCCAACGCAGCTGAACGGTTTGCTACGCAAGATCACAGAAGCTTCTCGTTTCGTCGCGTAATTTCTACCTTGCAATCACGTGATGACGGTGTGATGATTCTGAATTGATGGCAGATGCCAGGTCTTGAGAGTGAGATTGATTTCAGGGGGAAACGCCATAGCGATACCTACTGCCTAACCCTAACTGCATTAAAAAATAGAAGCCTGGTCGGCTTCTCTGTATTAGCTGGCGACAAATGAAGTCATCATACTGGTACCGGTAGCCTGCGACGCTTTTTCCGGTACCGGCACGAGCCTACTTACTATAGTGGATAGGATATCATTTTTTATCCTGCGGGAGGGGAAAGCCGAAATACAGCTTAACCATATGGCAAACCCCAATCTCTCGTGCAGATTCCGAATCGGGGTGGAGGTTTTCTTAGATTACCGTATTTCTCATTTTTTTTGTGCATGGACCTGGCTGGTGGATGAAGCGTAAGCAGCGCTTACATGAACCACCGTGCACCGGTGAGGCGATTCGGAACTGGCTCGGTGTCTCAGCCCAGCTCGGAGGCTCAGTCGGTTAAGCGCGATCGTATTGTCCCCAAGCCGTTGGCCGTTTCACCACCGAATGTGCCCTTCAGCACTTCGTGGGTAGCTGTAACATAGTGGTTGGTGGATGAAATCGTAAGCAGCGCTTACGTGAACCACAGGTGGGGCGTCCAGCAGACCTCTCGCATATAATCACCATCCCTCACGGGATTCGAACCTCATGACGATCAGAGATGCGTAGCTCGAAGCGTATTCCCAACGTTTTACCGATTGAGCTAACCGGGCACCCTTCACTAACCTAACTTTTCTCGCCGCCCAGGAGTCGGATGTACCCATAACCCTTTCTCCCCTTGTAAATTATATACATCAATAGAAGTCTTCTGAATCTCTGCCTTCTCATATTGCTCTTCATCTGTTCATACGCCGGAGTAACCGCCAGTACGAAATATGCGACCTGGCAACAGGAGTGAGTTGAAAGACTGAGATTCAAGGGAAACACTGACTTTTTATACGCCCGAGCGATTATTAACGCAAGGTAATGCAACCGTGTATTGCCGGTTTTATTTTTGTCCTAAACCCAACGTATCAGTAAGACAACTTTACGCGTATTGCGGCCTAAATTCGAAAAGCCTAAAAAAATGGTTGTCTGCACGAGAGGTCGTGGTTGTGCCCTGTGTTAACCTTTAAATTATTAGTGTTGATTTAAAGCCAAGAGCGTTACAAGCCTAGAGCGGTTGTGGGTTCCTGTCGTGGCGCTGCACTGTCAGCCGTTATCGCTTGAGGACTATTATGTGTATGCAATACGCTGTGGTCTATTTGCAATGCATATTGCGCTGACTTCAAAACATTTCGTCATGGATGCTGTTGCAGGTTTATTAGCATTGCATATATAAATACAATTCAAAACATGTCATTAATATGGCAAAACCATGTGTATCTCTTCTATGTCATAACCGTAAGGTGCCTTGCTCTAGGGTACGGTCGGTGGTGGAACGACGTTAACCATCGAACTATTTTATTGCGCAATTGATTACATAAATTCTTAGCCAGTATTGAGTTATACTCTTTAAAGACAGACCTAACCAGAAAGCTCAACGCGAGTAGACATGACCGAACGCGAACTGTGTTTCCGAATATGTCAAGTAGCTTCGCAGACAAGACTTGACCAATGGCAGGCGGAACAATGGCCGTGTACATACTTCATAATCAACACTGAATATGTTGCCAGTAAACGCAACATGAACCTACTGGCGCAACCTTTCTTTCTTCCTCTCTACGATAAAATATATGTAAAAACAAAGACATTGTTACGTAAATTAAGAAAATCCTTTGACTAACGAGCTAAGATTTTTTGCGATCACACAATAGTAAAAATTAATTCGATCGAGAAGGAATTCCAAAACAGACATTGTGTGATTACATGATATGACTGGCGGAAGAATTAATAGTCAAGTATGTCTTATTAATCATATATCACAAGCTGAAAGAAGGAATTATACCGACCTTCTTAGCATACGTTTAGGAAAATTGTCGTCAAATTCTCGGCATTTTACAAAATAAACCAGTCCGATTCTAAATCGACGAAGGATGAAATACGATAATATTAGTAATAGAGGATATCTGAGTGTCACAGAACATGAAATTACCACTAACATGGCAATTTGGAAAACATTTACAGAGCCAATCTGTGTATTATATGTGGGAAAAGGTCAAATCACGTATTTATTTGCAATTACCAAGAAGATATTGCATTAATAGTGACACCCGTCTAAACATTTTTGTTTAAAATTAATAAAAGGATTGTGCCCTTAACAATATTATAACGTATTAAAATTCATCAGCTGAATTCAAGCTCGCTGACATTGTGTACAGCGAGTCATACAACCAATCTAACATGTCTTTGGCAGTCCGGAATATTAGTAATGATGGTGATCATCAATCAAATCAGGATCAATGTGCTAATATAACATCGTCCTACAATGCATTAGCTGAATTGAAGCTTTGTACATCGTTTATATCAAGTGATATTAAGTAACACTGCAAATGGTCTGATTTATTTGCGCGAAACCTGAAACACATATTAAACTGGAAGCGGATGAAAGAAGAAGAAATAATTTGCTGAAATCCTTAGAGACATAAACCCTTGTCGGTGACATTTGCTCCGCAAAAACAATATCAATAGATCAAGTCTAGTATGTACGGGATGCATGTTTACAGTAACAGATAAACAGGAGATACGGTTTAAAGATCATTAGGTAAAATCCATCAGTTACACACACTCATCAAGTAGTTATCGAGTACGCTGTACAGATCATTTGCTGAACTCAATTGCAATTCGCGACACGCATTTTTGCTGATAACCAGATAACTGTCTTGCTTCCACGAACTAGCGTAGGCGCGAACGAGAGTAAGCGACGTTATTTCAAAAACCATTTTGCTGAAATTTTTGACGGTAGACACTATCGAAAACCCGCTTTTCTTGCGGCAACAGTTTGGAGCAGACCCTGGTATCGGCATAGAAAACACAAGCATTTGGCTGCTTGGTGTAGGAGACACTATTTTCGAGGCCAGATTCAGAACACGATCGATCAAATTGGCTAACAAACTTCATTTGGAGCACGAACTCCACAGACAGCTTGTCGTCGGCTCGGGCTTGCACTTTTTGAAAGTATAGACAAAGATTTCCCCCCGATGTACAGTACTTATGTATGATGGCTTGGATTCGGATACAATCACACCAGTTTTACCTGATACTTTCAAAAGACGGACCTAACCAGAAAACTACATTTTTGTCCATCCAGATATCGCAATCATTTTGCCATCCGAGAGGAAACCAGGATTCTATCGTCCTTGTAGCGACCTCAGCTATTACCTATTTTCCTTGTCTATCAACTTGGACATCTCTGTTGTTCTTGGATTTTTATCCGTGGCAGAATCATCAAATCTCTGTCGCTATAACTATCATAGCAGCATGTTTGAATACAATTCAAAACACATGACATGGCTTATTCTTTCCCCTATTCCTCCCTTCAGACCCAAAACTATATTTTTTTCGGGCATGGGCCATGCTTCTTTAATGACTCCACATTGACCAAATTTACATACCCACTCAGAAAATATGTCCAGGGTACCTCATTATATTTTACAGCTTCTGTAGGGTAGATTTCATGGACTCCCATCAATGTAGCTAGATTGTTTTTTTTTTTATAAACATTAAGTACCAATATGCAGCCTCAAGAAACTTTTCTAGTTCGTCCTAAAATCTTCATTGTACCACTGTTAGGATTTGAAGCAAATTGTTGAAATTTTGGCGTACTTATTTATATTCCACGAAATTTCCCAAACTGAACCGAATTCTTAGAACCGTTTTTGTTCTGTATTATATTTGTTGAGTCAAATATTCTAAAAAAAAACTCAACTGTTGTAAAATCTATTTGTATACCAATAATGTTGATTCCCAATGGGTAATTAATCAGTGATAGATAGCTATTTAATCTATCATTACTGTTGATTGACTTCAAAGTATCAAGAATCTGAATTCCGGCTTCACTCTACTCGAAATTCCGTTAAACTTGCCTTGACTTTGGACTCGGAGTGACTGGTTTCCAACACTGCTTACCCATTTATGTTCTTGGGATGCAGAAAAAACACAAAAGACAAAAGTAAGAAAATAGTATTAATATATACAACGACAAAATTATGTACAAATAACGACCATGGACATTAATCTTCATCATCATCATTTCTAACAATCGGTTGATTATCCAATTTTTTCAACTTTGGTAATGCTCCCATGACGAATTCCATATAATCATCTCCCTTTGCTTCTTTTAACGGGTTACCTATGCAGAAATACATATAATATATCACATATGATATTTTATACTTGGGAACGTTCCCAACTGCTTTTTTAAAAATAGACCACAATTTAGCCACATAATCTATCGGTGTTTAATCTAGGCAAAATGATCCGGCCTTCATTGAAAATTAGAGGTTTGGATTGGTTAAGTTATAGATCGAGAGTTGAAAATATTATGAAAAAAGAACTTTATATATGAAAAGCATACCTTCAAACAAAAGTTCGACCAGACATGGTACATCTGCCAGTTTTTTGAATTCACCAGCATCTTTTACCAAGTTATTGCTCATGTACAAAATCTGAATCAGAAAAGCATAAAATATAATCACAGCATAAACTTTTTTTTTACAGTTTTGGTTTCACAAATTCTTAGATACAAACCGATAAAAAAATTTATTAATCTCAATTCTCAATGATGAAACTTCCAGATAAATTGGAAAGTCCGTATTTTTATTAAAAAAAATCTAGTAATTCAGATAGCTTCTTGGTTTACATTTGGCATTGGCTGTGGAAATGTTACAGCAGACATGTGATATAATTGTTTTTGATTTCACGAGAAACTATATACCGTAATTGGTTTAAAATGATATCTTTCTAAGAAGGAGGATCAGCTGTCCCTGCCAAATTTCAGAGAACCTGCGATGACATACTTTTTACCACTTGGCCATCACAATCACGCACACTTATTTAACTATATGATGGTATGTATATATATATATATGGTATGAGGCATGATACTCATTACAATACATGCTCGTTAGCTGTTCAAGGGTAGTTGTATCGGCTGACAGGACAATGATATCTTCTCATAGTTGAAGATTTAAAATTGCAATTTGGATTCATTAATGAATGTTTACATACACATCATCATCTATAGTTGCAGTTTTGCTGCTAGAAACCTAGATTAGACTTGGAACGAAAAGATCACTAAAATATATAAGAATTTCAAATGTCAAAGTATTCAGAATAAAGTTTGGCGTACATTCAATTACAGAGCAAAATATTTCAAACACATTCGCAAGTATGAAGTCAATGATAATATACGTTAAAAAAAATATCATGTGGTGTCGTCCTGAAGTGACATATTCTTGTCACATGTTCGAACTGTACATAACAGATACCGACAGACATTAATTTTCCAAAAATACTTACAACTTTTTTTACTTCAATTACTCCGCAGACAAGAATACTGTGTGACTATTATTTGATTACTCACCCTGCTTTACACGCTACGCTATACGCTGGTATGCCAATTTGGCTAATATTGGAAATATGATCGCGTCCATTTACAAGTATAATGGCCTCTCCCAGAGCCCTTTATTTAATCACAAGTTTGTTTATAATTTTCTAATTACAAATCAACAAGAGCAACCTCCGATGGAGCGCTCCATAGTTTATTTTTTCGTATCGTTTCAGTTTTTGATGTAGTTTGTCTAATTGTGAAAAAGCTTATGATATACTTCTTCGTCTATATGTTTAAACCTTACTTGAGGTTTCGGCTTCTGTTCAGAATTCTATTATATTGGTTTGTTTTTTTGCGTGGCAATATTGCTTGTGCGTTTGTTTTGGGCGGAATTCAAAATACATCCTTTTATACTTTTGTTGCATGATTATCTTGATAAATCTATCCTCGATCACAATATACATTAAAGTAACAAGATTTGTAATAATACACAGAAACATCTTTAATTTCTCTAGTACAATATCTGAAACGGACATTTTTGTAATGCAAATTACCTCGAGTTTCTTGAGTACATGGATTCCTTTCAACTTTTCAACATTATTATATGATATCCACAACTCTTTTAATGTTTCACCAACAGCGTCCTGAAATAAAGTTGAAGGAATGTTTAGTTCGTCATTAAATGATATATTTGAGATGGAATATTTATTGAATTCCAATAATGCATGTTTGTATAAAGTTCCGTGAAAAAATATACAAAAATATCTTATAATCATTCAGCAAAAATACATATGTTTATCAACCCCTTGTATATTTCTCTCTGAGAGATTTCAGCTTTTAACCGCCCTCTTTGAGCCTTGAGAGCAGAAGGGTACCTTTACCTTCCGTCGACACGTCGCACATCATGCTCAAAAAATCGTGTGGAAGGAAACGAACTTTACTTCACAGTTTGCAATGTTTACAAACTTCGTTCACTCTAAAAATTTTTGACTGTGACAGGTAACACAATGGGATATATCGACGTCAAAAAATAAAATCTTATCACGCCGATTGCACGAATTTTTCTGGAAGTTTTAAAAATATTCTATCTAGGGCTGCGACGGATCCACGCAGATCCTGATTCGAGCGGTTCTGAAGTCAGGCGGGTTCGCGTGGGTCCACCGGATCCAATTACAGCGCTTGTAATCAACAAAGGAACAGCAAGCAGGGATGACCAAAACCGAATATTTAACTATCTCGAATACATTCTGAAAAATATTTTCGAATATGAAATATCGAATATATTCCAAATTCAACCATGTGATGGAAGGTAGCATTTTATCTTTTTAGAGAAGAATATACATTGTAAAATCCAGAAAATTTTGATCATAGCACATAATCATGAAACTATTTAAATTTGGATAAAAGGATATGTTTTGATTCGTCCCATTGGAAAAGACATATTTTCGTATCACATTATCCTAAATTATATCTAAAATCAATAATTTTACTATATCGAATATGTTCGTTTTCGAATGTATTCGAATATTCGAATTGTTTTAGACATCCCTACTAGCAAGCAAGGCGAATTTCCTTGAACAGATGTTTTTAACTCGTTTTTTAACGGCGTACGGGTATCCATGCGGCCATGCATGTTGAAACACCAGCAAATCGTACGTTGCGTGCTTTTCACGCTCGTTTTATTTATTTTTGCGTTTGACATAATTTTACGCAAACAAAAACAGACGGGCTACGCAAGCGGGTTTCGGACCGCCAAAATATCTTCGTAAGCCTTACATATAGCACATGTTACCATTGCAGCCAAGGTGCGTCATTGTCATTTATTGAAAAATGTTAATGAACCACGCTTATTCATTTATTGGTTAAGAATTATGTATTTTTTTAAAATAATTGATATAAGAATCCGTTGGACGTAGCGTTTCTGGGCATATTCAGCATAATTAGAATTTCTTCGTAACAACTTTAGTCAAGTACAGATCGTCGCACCGACGGTACGTTTGTCAAAATATACTTTTCTTAATACACAAAATGAATAATTTCAAAATTGTTTCCAGTTTCTCTCAATTCGAAATCGAATATAAGATAATTCTTGTTGCTGATGGCAAATAAATTATTTTTGAATTCATTCCCGATTTTCTAAAGAATGAATTAAATACAATTTATTGTATATTCTTATTTTTCAAAGTTTACGGTGGCGGCAAATGGATAATTTTTGATTTCCTTAGATTTTAAAACTAATATGGAAGACAATTAATAAGTATCTTAAAAAGTCATTCTTATTTTCAAAAGCATGATATTTGACGGCAAATAGATAAATATAACATTGATTCGATTCCCTTTTTTATCAATTTTAATTCGAATATGGAAGATGATCAAGTATTCTTTTTTGTTTTTAAGTTATTCTCATTTTCAAGAAAAATATGATATTTGGCGATAAATTGATAATTTTAACAATAATTCAATTCCTGTTTCTATAAATTTTAATGCGAATATGAAACACGACTAAGTATCTTTAAAAGTGATTCTCATTTTCCAAAATCTAACATTTGACGGCAAATTGATAATTACATTTAAAAACATCAACTAGGTGTCCAGGGTAAAACTCGAAATAAAAAATATGGCGCCCAGGTTATCTTAATTACGGCAAAAACACCAACTAGGTGTCCAGAGTAAAACTCAAAATGAGAAATAGGATTCCCAAGTTATCTTGATTACGCCAAAAACACCAACTAGGTGCCCAGGGTTAAAAATCGAAATACAAAGTACGGCGCCCAGGTTATTTTAATTATGCCACAAGCACCAACTAGATGCCACCACGTTGAAATGACGTTTTCCCCCTTTATAAATGACAAAAACGCTCATTTCAGTTTTATCACTTTCTACAAATAAGTGCGAATGTGCCCGCACTTGTCGCAAAATAGCTTGCCTAGAGTGAACACACTTTATTATAATTATGGGATAGAATTAAAATATGGTAAAATATATCATATACTGGTAATTTAGTAATTGATCAAATTTTTGTGTGATATCGAGTTTTTCATTCCTAAATGTAGAGAAGCAAATATGAATATTATACCATATGTAATACTTGCATCTCTAATATACAGGCGATGTGCACAGTCATAGTCGATATTCATACATCTAAAAAACCAGATTAATTAATATGAAATTAGGCGCGCATTTTAGAATTGCCCTGACATAATATATTTTCTGTGTGAAGAGGAGACTGATAGGAATCGAAGTGGTAGATGATTTAACCATCATGCCAGTGCAGATAATACTTACTGTACTTAATTTTAGCGGTTCAGTCCTCTTTGACATGTTTTCTGCTTAAAGTGCTGTTGCTGGCACTACATATTAAAGGCATTTGAGTGATCGTTAGTTGGTTCTTCCTTTTAGGCACTACTTCGACAAATATCAATGAAAAATGCTATGAATACACGAAAGAGTTCCCCATAAGTTACGGTAATGTTAAACAAATTTACCAGTCCATTCAGATTCTTTATATTATTTCTTGCTAAGGACAGAATTGTGAGGTTTTCTGTAAATAATAAAGTGAAATACTCAAATAATATACAAGAAATTCGTGACTTTGTTGTGCTAAAATTGATACTAAAATTTATCAATATTATCAATGGTTAACGCCAGACTAGCAATAACAGGCTACTCTGCTACGCAGCCCAGAAAATGATTGTCATTTAAAGAAAAATACCAGAAATATACTATACATTTCAGTGGAAGATTGAAACGCATATCCAGCAGATTTAATACAGAACTGAAGGGTTTGGCACAAAAATATCAAAGTATATAGCATTCTTTACAGTTTTGATACCTCATGGTCTATTAGAAGAAAATAACATAAAAGTTTTGTACAACAAAATGAAACAAGATTCTGTTACATCGATATATTAAAAATATCTTTTTTAATGGATTTGTTTTCTGAATCAACTAAACTGAGTTGTAACAAAACATGATATAAGCAAAATTAATATTATCTTTTATTAGAATTCCAATTTTTTCAAAAACGCCCACAATTAATAATCAAAGCTAGTTAAATTTCATTAACCAGATATTTAAGAAAAAGTCTCAAAAGTGCTTTTTCTGTTTTAGGAAGAAAAATATAATAGAGCATTTTATAATATGGTATTTTAGTTAAAAACTCACTTAATCCATTGAGGTTCGCAATTTTTTCTATAGCGTTGCTTGATAATGATAACTGTCTGCAAAGAGATAACAAACTTCATTCATATTCAGCAAAATTTTCATTCAGATCGACATATCATCACAAAATGTTAAACATCAAGCGGCATGTGTGTACAAGAGCCCTATCACTATCGAATTTACTGGATAATATTGGTGAAGCAATCTATATTTGCTTTGCCAATATTGAACGATTGCATCTCTATAATAGGTTTCATTTCACTTTACATATCGAATTATTAGAAATAAAACAGTCATTCAACTCCACAGCATTATATTGTAATGTACCTCCTCATGGAATTTAAAAAGCCTCATCAAAGAATTCCCAAAAAATATTCAATGATGGGTTTTTCAACGGACTGTTGAAATATTGAATTTATAATTGCCAAAAAAGTGATATATTTATTACAGCAATCTAAAACAATTAGCAAAAAGAACATGTTTGTATATTATATTTTAGCTTGTATGCAGATGATAAACAATTTGATGTGTTTTACGCTTAGTGATGTACCACAAATTCGTGATATGTAAGTATTGGTATTTGATGCAGCTTCATAATGAAAGAGGTTTATATACAAAATAGCATGTTTTTTGACATGAATCAAATCTGTCAAATTCATAAATAGTTTTAAAGCAGCAAAACATACGTGCAGGAACTTAATGTTGAAAGGGACGCGTCCATTTTTTCTATGGGAGGAAGTTGTCCGCAAAGCTTAACAATTTTTGACTCAGCGGCTTTTTCACTATTATCCGTTTCCTGAATAAATACAAATTTGAAAGCAACTATCATAGCATGCGACTAGTTATGATTTGAAGTTTATAAATGACATATGAGTGGGTGCCTGGCTAGCACATTTCGTAAAGTGTTGGGAATATGCTTCGAGCTACTCATCTTTGATGATACTGACCTAGGATCGAATCTTGTGAGAAATGATTGACCAGTTCTATGAAAAATGAAAGAAATCGTTAACCAAAAACCCTAACCTGATTTGGAAATGGTGTCTACACAAGTTCATGGTTCGCCATATGCAGTATTCTCTGCCTTCTATTTCCACAGGATAAAAAAATCCTATCCTACATAAAATAATAGGAATTTCATAAATGAATACCGTATATAAAAATAAATGCAAGGGAAATGTTATTTTATTATTATATAACATAAAAATAGATCTCGATTAAATTATATGGAATAAAATTTGTTTTGTGATTTGGCAGTAATATAATAATAATTCATAAATTTGAACAAAATTAATTTCATCTTACCCATTTTGACAATGCATCTTTAATACTTGTTCCTTTTGCTGCCTAAAAATGTATATGTTTGTCAGGTATGATTAGGTAAATTGGCTTCTCTTGCTTGGTGTAAGTAATTCTAAGAATTAAATTCTTTCATAAGGTTATTGATCATTAACTTAACCCATAGCCCATCAAAACTTATAAAAATGAATAAATTTTTGCTATCATTTCCTTATGTTTTATTTAAGTTAGTCACATCTGATTGAATCACTCTGAGCAAGATTCAGATATTTTTGTAGCTCATGAGACGTTATTGTTTCAAATTCATCAAGATAACGTAATAGGTCGACAAGATATGGTACTGGGTACATAAGATCATTGATTCTATATGACTCTAATATTGCATACAAGACTAAGCATAAGAAAAAGAACAAGAGTTGTAATCTGGTGATTTGAAAAATAAATTGTGAAAAATGAAAAATAAAGGTGAACAGGGAGAATTATTATTTATTAACCTATTTATTCACCTACAAGGACACATTCAAGATATTTCATTACAGAAAAGTCAAAGCTCAAAAAGCACTAACATTTAAGGTTGAATCATTCATATCACAGTCGCTCAATATTATCAACTTCACTCGCCGCGTCAGGGATGATGATTATATGCGAGAGGTCTGCTGGAGGCCTCGTCGGTGCACGGTGGTCCACGTAAACGCTGCTTACAGCTTCCTTTACCAACCAGGTCCATGCACAGGAAAAGTGAGAAATAGACAATCCAGAAAAATACCTCCACCCCGATTCGGAACTGGTATCTGCACGAGAGGTCGTGGTTCGCCATATGGTTAGGCTGTATTCTCGGCTTTCCCCTCCCGCAGGATAAAAATGATATCCTATCCTATTATTATTTTTCAATTTACTTCAGTACGTACCGGTACCGTATCGGGATTCGTAACTTAACTACGATACCGTACCGATAACTTACTCTTTTTTTTACCGTACCTATATAAAGAAAGTGAATAAAACTAAATTATTTATATACGACTTCACTCGAAATAATGATTTTGCTACTCACCATTTTGAAGACAGAGTGATGGAAGACTTTTTTCCTATAGGTTCCGTGAATACGACAGAAGAACCAACAAACCAAACTTATCGAATCATTGTAGCGTTTCGATTGCTATAGCAGCCTGGATATATTCGCATGAACGATTTTTATTTGTTGAAACATTATTTCAAGCTGTCCAAATTTTGTTATAGTTTTCTAAAGATAGTTCTGTTATCTTTGATATTTTATACCATTTTGAATATACACACAAATATATAAGGTTGTTTCAAAGTGCGCAATGTGACTTCAAAATGAGGAACTCTTTTATTCATGGGACAATATGATTAAATTTATCCTTACTTTTCCGTCGTTGCAACCTTTGACCCTTTGAACAATATAAAAAAATAATCAAACGCGGATTGGCGTGGATTTTTCGTGCTTTTGTTCACCACTGTGAATCTAGCAGAAGGTTAGCAGATTATGGCAGAAAAAAATTGTGATTTTTCCTACACGCGTAAAAGTGTTCCCATATGTTAACATAAAATATGCAAGACACGCAGTGGGGTTGTTTAAATTATTGTATAAAGACCTACAGAAATTGTATACATTTGCAAAATATAACCTTCAATAGGATGTGAATGAGGAAATATTCAACTTCGAATATGAGTTAAATGTCGAAATTAGACGTTTCGACCCACAACTTTTTAGAGTGAATTTGCACATTATAATATTGTAAAAACAATAATTGGCAAGTAAAAGGGAATAAACGATATATTCAATTTCGAATAGAGGTAAAATTGGCGAGTTCGAATACGAAATCGAATATATCCTGTATTCTCTTCTACTGGCGCCAATTATTGTATGTCACATTATTTATTCTATATGTAAAAAGTTGTGGGCCGAAACGTCTAATTATGATATTAAACATAGATATACTGCATTTTTAATTTCCTAAAAACAATTCAACAGAAAAATAATACACACAAGGCAAATATTGGAAAGCAGTCAAAACCTAAAATAAAGTTTATGCCACTATCAAATGAACTCTTCTACTCTTATTCGAAGTTGAACATTTCCTTATTCGCAGCCTACTGAAGTTGATATTTTGCGAATGTATACAATTTCAGTAGGTCCTAATATAATAATTCGATCAACCCCACTACGTGTGTTGTATATTTGGAGTTAACATAGTCCAAAAAGAACATGGGATTACCCTACCGCGTAGAGGAAAAATTAAATTTTTTCTGTCATATTCTGATAACTTTCTGCTAGATTCACAGTGGTTTTTGTCCAGTCTTGACTTTGCTTAGTTTCGTGTTCTCGGATCTTGCGTTCTGAGTGACTTCAAAAGATGGAAGATATTTCTGTTCATACTGCAGAAGTTGTTCAACTTAATGTAAGTTCATCTATAAGCCTGAAAAGTTGTTACAATGAACGAAGATTCAATAAAAGTTTGACAGTTGATGCCGTGAAGGTAAGTAAGGCTAACTATAAGATATGAATTAAGATTGGAACTCAGGACGTTCACGTTCAGTATTTATGCCTATTCATTTCCAGCCCAAAAAATCTGCTTTTGCAGTTTGGTAAACCGTTGATTCTTTTTCAATACAAATACTGGTACTGTACGGTATTTCTCCTGAGCTTGTACTGTGTACACGAAAAATTAGATAGTTGTAGGTGCTTTTTCACCTTTAAAAGGACGAGAATGTGGCCCCTTTTTCAAGGACTCACTGGCTGGCGATTTTGATAAAATTAGATAACGGTGCCAAATAATTTATCACTATTTTCAAAAGTATTAATTGCAGGAAAAGAGTTTAAAACTAAAGTATAGCCTATTCCATATTATTTAACTCTCTTAAAACATGAAATTTAACAGTTTAATGCAGAAAACCATTTAAAATATGAAACAAAGTGCATATGCTGTATGACGACGGAACAAGGGGGCAGAGGGATATGCCGGGTCTTATAAAGTTTAGTACCATATATCCGATTATCATAAAAAATTCCCATGTTGGAAACGACTCATCCTAACCCGGGATACAATGCCAGATACTTGCAGCATTGGCACTCCCTAGTTAGGATGAGAATATTCTGCCAGTTTTTATTTTGATGACATTCGGGAATATGGTACTAAACTTCACTAGACCCGATACGCCTCCCTTGGAATGTTTTAGAAGAGATGGACAGAATTTTGTATTCTAACAAAAATTTCTCAAAATAGGCAAATTTTTCGAGTGCTTTTGTTTTGCAATCCCATATTATATTATACAGAGTCTCATAGCGTTTGCCCCCCCCCCCCCCCCCCCCCCCCCCCCCCAAATGGTGTACTGGTATTTTTAACAAAAAAGCCTGAAAAATTTTGCTCGGTGTCGGTGCGCCAGTTTCGTTGTGGAACAAATTTTAATATTAGTTTTTATGTTCCCCCGAAGATTTTTACACTGATAAGAGCAATACTTTTCTACTGGCATGACTCGTTAAGCTATATTACGTAATGCTATGCGACTGGAATTTGCCTGGAATGTGGTGAATTCAAAACAAAGTTAGGAAATAGAAGCCAAGGTAGGCAAATATGCCATATTTTTGTTTCATTTCAAGTCCATGGACGAAAAGCTCTATCACCATATTTCTGATTATAAGACAAATTTCCCATATTAGGAAAATAAAAATATTCTGTCAGTTTGAATTTTGATGTTATTCGAGAATATAGTACTAAACCACACTAGACCCTGTTTTTGCCCAATCTTGTACACGTTTTTCTGTGCACAGAAGAAACAGTTTGGCTATTGTGCCTAGTTTTGGCTACTGTACCGATCCGTATTCGCCAGTGTCCTTGGTGAAGAACACGAAATTGGTATCTGTGTGAGCGGCTATCAGTGATCTGTTGTTCGAAGTCGCTGTGTAAATACAGATGGACATAAATTCACTTGTAAATCTAATAGTTCTTTTGATATCAGTAAGGAAGAAATAGTCTTATAAAAATGTGATTGATTTTGATTTATTTAATTTCAGGATAAACTGGAGTTAATCACTGGTATTCCTGCATTGAGCATGGATTTGGAAGTTTATACAGAAGATAACAAACTGGCATGTAAATTGAGCAATACGTCAGCGCTTCTTGGTTCATACAACATTGATGATAATATGAGATTACATGTAGGTATATTTTACACCTATACATACTGTATTAGCTTTAGTATTTTTTTTTTTTATTCAATCAAGTGCTATAAATCACAGAAGACAATTATCTAGATAAGTTTCCATTCCACCTAGACTTGGATCATACTTGTAGACTTATGTGTAGTAGACTTATCATTTTGTTTACCCTTCTAGGAATGCTTGGGTAATTTAACTCATGTGTTTAAGCTTTTTTTTTTGGAATATCAATCATCCGAGTAGGCGAGCAGTACAAAGAACACTAATCTTAGGTTCATTTCAATTGCCCATTATTAATAATTGAAACAGTGCTACGACTGGGTAAAGAAGTAAGATGCTAACATATTGCTTTAGGTTATCGACAGAGAAAAGTCACGAAAGGTTGGAGAGTATGAAGACGTGTCAAAAGTAGAAAAATACACAATATCAGATGAAGCGTACAGCAAAAAATCAGGTAAAAAACTGGACAAACTGTGCACCAAGAAGTACGTTTTATTTATTTTCTGGTTTCAGTGATGTAAATAACGACAAATGAATATGTATATAAATATTATTTATTTGGTAACTATTTACACTCTGGAATCATTCACACAAAACAGAAAAAAATAAAGGCAACTGCCATCAGAAACTCAACTTTTATTATGTTAAATAAGTTTTTATAATTCAATTTAAAAACGAATTAATTTTTATTATAGTGTATCGAGTCCTGAAACCCATTAATTCTAAATACTTTTTAATTTCATTGCTTTGCAAAAATTTATCTGAACAATACTGAAAAGCACATTTACCTATTTAAAAAATCTTGATGAGGTATGTGACATAAGATTTTTACTTTAGATTCTGTTAGAGCTTTTTTGAAAAAGAAGAAAATGGGTAAATATGATCCTGAAGAACAGATGAGAATGAAGCAGAAAGAAGAAGAAAGGAAGAAAATGGAAAAGGAAGCAATGGAAAATATTATAGTTGGGAGTAGATGTGAAGTGCAGGTGCCAAATAATATGCCAAGACGGGGAACTGTTAGATTTGTTGGTAAGCCAAGGATTTTTTTAGTCTAAACCTGATGCCATTTTTGAGCATGTTGACTACATGAAAGGAATTAAAATCCAATATTACTTAACATGATTTTAAATATCATCTCAGGCTTTCCTACATGGGATACAGGTCTTAAAATTTCCTTATTAGATTGCTTTATCAATTTTGCCAAGCATTTGCAAACCTGTAAATAGGCGGTTTTATAGGTCTGTACAAGAAAAATCTTGCACAAACTGAAGTAAAATACTTATTGAAACCAAAACTAAACTTTTAAAGTGGTCATTTCACAAAGAAACATGATTTCCTAAGGTTCCTTTTGATAATTTTCTGTGTAATCCAGTATGGATTTCTTATTTATATTTACTATATGACGCTCCCCATGATATTTTAAAAACAAATTAATTGCAATGGATGTGAAAGCCTGCATATTTTGTAAATGTCACACAATTCCCTGTCGGAAATTTATTTTGTCAAGCATGAATCACAGAGAGAACAAGTCTCGCCAAGGACTTGTATGTGACGTAACATGCTATATCAATTATTTACAGACTTTTTTTTATCTAGTGAAAATCAATACTACGGCTATGAATTGAATTGTATCATGAGTTTCCTTACCCATTATATTGTTCATAAACTATATTTTGACAACCAAATTTTTTTAGGTATGACAGATTTTCAACCAAATTTGTGGGTTGGGGTGGAATACGACGAACCATATGGAAAAAATAATGGAACTGTTGATGAAAAAAAATATTTTGAATGTCCTGATAAATATGGAAGTTTTGTTAGACCTTTCAGTGTTAAATGTGGAGATTATCCTCCTCTTGATGATGGCCTTGATGATGATGATGATGAGGAAATGTAGTGTTGTTCTCATATCCAGGAATGATTTTAGTAAGCTTCTTATCACTTATCATCAATCATGAATATGAATATCATAATCTCAATTTGCTGAAAATGTCTGCAGATCAATTCAAATCCTCTAGCGTGGGGGTGGCATCCTCCAATATAGAATGCACTCAGTGGGCTCCCATTATTAAGGCTTTCGCTCTGTGAAAGTCTTAATGAAAATCTATGTTTTTATCTATTATTACTGTTATGCTATTTGGCTAAACTACAAGATCTACATATAAATTGAATAGATCAAAAAGAGTGGAAATATATACTTTGGGTCTGATAGTCTTGGGATGAATAACCTAAATAAATCCAAAATTCCATGCCTGGTATATCACTGGGAAAGTGTTTAAAGATATGTTTTGACACTGATTTGGCACAGTACTAGTATAAGTGATTTAATTATAATTTCACGACTTCACATGTTTTTTTCTTTTATGGCCAATACATATATCACTAATTTCATCAAAATGCATGTGAAAATATGCTTTGAGACCGATTTTACATAGTCATGACATGTATGATCCAATTATAATTTCAAGAATTCATATCGTGCCTGTTCAAGGCATGGCCCATACAATAAAATTGATTCGTTCACAAACCATGTGAAGATAGGCTTTTAAGACTGATTTGACACAGTCTAAATTGTATATATGGTCTCTTTGGATTGTAGCGGCCTGATTCAATATCATGACAATGAAAAATGAAATGAAATGCATATGTAGTGGTTATGATATTTCTCTAAAATAAATAATCAAAATCACATAAAGAACTAAATGTTGGCACTGATCAGTACAGGTTTGCTTGTTCCCATGCTTTTAACATATCTTTTTAGGAAAAGTATTAATGAATATTATCTTTTCACATAATATTTTACTCAGCTGATATAGTTTTGCCGCCAATCACTCTGTGCATTTGCTATTGATGAAATTTTTGCACATTTCCGGTAATTATCTTTTTATAGAACTTATCTACAAAAGTGATACAATTCAGAGCGAACTTCCATCATGAACTACTGTGAAGAGATTTTCTTTACCCTTTTCCAAACTAGACGAACCAGTTTCAGCCAGTTTCAAAATTGTATGGATTGGAGGTGGTTGCCAGTGTTACTTCTTAAGATCTCTTGTTTCTGTATGTTGCAACTATTTATTATACTGTTGTATATAGTTCGTTTTTATTATATTTATTTCAATTTTATTATTTGTTACCTTGCAGTAAAATTCTGCTAGGTTTATGTTTAAGAAATCAAAATTGTTCTAAATAGGGTGTAGACTACAACAAATAAAAGTTGAAAGTTCAGGATAATTAATAAATTGAATTAAAGACTTATCCAGAATAGCATTCTTCATTTGACCCCTGATAATTGTAGGAATTATTTTTCCATCTAAAGTTCTCACTATTCTGAATAGCTTAACGAGCATCAAATCGCTAGTATTTTTATTTCTGCCCGGCTCAGTCGGTTAAGTGCGATCGTATTGTCCAATAAGCTGATGATTCGATACTTGATCATTTCACTACTGAATGGGCCCTTTGAGCAAGGCACTCGTTGGTAGCTATGGCATAGTTTACACCTAGACCATAGCAAAATAATCAAAAATTCTGAAGGAAAGGTATTGCCATTTCTATTAGTCAAGAACAAATTGAATATGCTTGACCAAACACTATATAGCCTTTTTTGCTGCACTGATGTGTCCTCTGTAATAATTATAGTGTGTGTTGTTTCAGAAAAAATTTATATTTAATTTTTGGTATTCTATAAATTGCTGCTTCACACTTACGATTTCATATTTATGCTGTTTCGATTCAAAATACATAGAAAACCACACTTTTCTGTGCAAGGGTCCAGGGAATGAATTATTTTATCAAGTCTTCTCCAATAAATATGATTCCCTATTCAGGGATGGCATTGCTGTAATACTCCCTCTTAGTCTTAACATATAGACACCAGGTTCATAGTATATATTGGAGATTTATGAACATTGATGTTTCCATTATGAAAATTCTTTATAAGAGGTATTCCTACAATCAATTCCTGCGTGAATCCTTAGCTTAACCAAATCTTTAATATTTAGCACAAATGGAGTATCCTAGTCAAAAACTGTTCATCTTTGGCCTATGCTCGGCGAAATAAAATTTCTGATTGGGGTATTTGTATTCAAGCAATGACATGTCGCTTTTTTGTCTAATTCTTTTCCTATTATCAACTTAAATTCATGATCTAACTGAGTTCTAATTTCTGTTTTCAAGATCATGGGTATTTGATATTGCCACATTTTTGGAATCTAGCTAGTTTTATGGTGCTAGGACTCAAATATATCTTTTCATAAGATTTGTAATTCAACAGGACTTTTCATCTTCTGCAATTCTGTATTAGAGCTACGGCATTTTTGGTTAGAAATGGGTTTCCGTAGATAGCGAAATTGAAAGGTTAAAAATCTTTTAATTGATAATTAGTTTTGTTAAATTTGTATAGAGATTTCCATGTGTTTATCGTTTTTCCATTGAATCTAATTCGGATACCTTTAACCAACAATGCCAGGATGATGTGAAGTGCACTTGTTTCCTTAAGTCTTCATTTCGGAACTTAAATAGCTCAAGATGATCGTATGATAAGTGTATTTCAATCTTGCTCTAAGCAAACTTTAATAGAAAAAATGATGCAGTGACGGTTTTCTAGTTTATGTGATGCTGATTTTAATATAAATCTTTGTCGATATAAATTGGAGGACAACACCACAAGGCGTACCATTTCCAACAAGTAAAATAACTCAATTCTCGAAAGTCTGGTCAGAGTATCGCGAAAGGTCCGACCCCTCCCAAAAAGCAATCTAAAACTGATTTTTATGTGACCATGAGCCTGTTTTGCAATTGATTAAAGTGTACCTGATTTTATGGCCGGTTATTGACGCGGGTTTGCATCGGGGTGTGGTCTTTTTTGTCGTTCAAGTCGTGTTATCTGGTTAAGGCAGATAACGATTTTCGTGGAATAGAGTATAACGAGCGCTATCATTTTGTTCACCAAGTTTTTTTTTCTATGTTTAGCTTTTTACTGCGTTCAAGATTGCACAACATGAAAATTCTTAGCTAAAAATACAAAGTCAACAACGTTAATAAGTAATGAAGATGATATCAGCTATCAAAGTACTTAATATGATTCTTTGCAAGCAATCAAAATTTTATATCAAACGTTTCATGACTTTGACTTTCACGTGATTAGAGAACATAATATTCGTTTGGCAACGATTTAAGCCATTGCGTGACCTCCATATGGATGTACGCAAATGTGAAATATTTATAATAAGTGATTAGAGAAAGAAAAAAAATGTGAATTAAACGGCATTTGAAGCCAAGTAATCAGACGTCAGTATTTGGTCCAAGCGATTGCAAAATACATATATCCAAAAATTTTATGTACCTATTTCTGGTGACTAGAATGGAGAGATATCTTGTAGCACACCTGGAAGTACACTCGTTAATCAACTGGATAGACCTATAACGCCCGCAAAACAAAATTTAAGGCTGTAACGTATCCTTGATACATTTAATATGATGTTATCATATTGGGGAGGTTTTGTAATCCTATTTTGATAAACTTCTAGCATGCTTTAAAACAAGCGCTTGGCCCTATAAAACGTGACAATCTGAAGTAGCAGTGTAGTAGGAGAAAGGTAAATATATAAAAAAATCACAGAAATATTTACATTGCTCAAAATATGAAAAACTCATTTGCTTTTGTATATATAATTCGGTCATAGACGTGGTAGTCATTCAATATTAGGAAATCGAAATTTGTCTGATTTGAACTAGAATGTCTGCTTTTCCGGGTTAGGATGAGATTTTATTTTAGCTCGTGGGAGGAGAAAGCTGAAAATGCGCCATGAGGCGTGCCCCAACATATTTTTTCTCAAACTCAATGATTTTTAGATCGATTTGATTTTGCAAAATTGATTATTTATTCAGTTTTATTTTTTTAATCTATACACAAAATATTTATTTTAATATTGAAACTTTATATCCAACTACAGCCATCCCCGAATTTTCACAGTAAGACCATCGCAAATTTAATGAGAGTAAGATTTGACATGCCAGTGTTAGGAACGAGTCACTTCAATTCGAGTCCCAAGTCAAGTCGAGTCGACGAACACTCGAGTTGCCAGCCGAGTCCAAGTCTTACCAAAATTTAGATTCAGAGTCTCAAGTTAAGTCGCTTGTACAAGTCATACATGTCGCTGTACTTTCAAGTCATACATTTACGAGTCGCAAGTCGAGTCACTAGTCGATTTCTAAATCTATTCAACGTTAATTACAAATTAATTAGCCACTTTTAACTTTATAAGTAACCATTTTTTATCATCTCCTGATCATTATTGAGCAGACAAACAATAATTCCGCAGCAAGGCACCTTGCATTTTCCATACCCTTCTGGGAGGCGCGTTTTCTTCTCTGATGAGTCATGCGACGGCAACAACGTATTTTTTTCAAAAGCTGGTTTCAGGCTTGATCTAATTTTCATCAAATCCCAAGTCTAGTCACATCTGCATTTTGACAAGTCGATTACGAGTTGAGTTATTCATGTCTTGCACAAACCAATATTCTTCTCAGCACAGTTTAAATTCGACCATCAACTGGGTGATCAGGCCTCTTAAAGAGACAGGCTCAGGCTCAGATAAAATATTTTAAGATATTTTTAGAAGAAATATGTAGAATCACCGCCCTCATTTTGGGTATAGGACGATCCGTATGGGTATTAACAAAAATAGTGGTATCGATACAACACTGATTGCATTAGCACGTAAAAAAACGCGATTGGACGTCCCTTATTTATTTTTAGTCAAGATGCACATGCGAGACGAGTGATACTAATTAAAAATCCCTATTCATTCTGTGGGACGGCACTTAACTTTGAAGTTATTTGATATTGTAGTAAGAAAGTCAAAAGTTATTTACGAAACAGACGTTTGACGGGCGTAACTGAACGTATAATCAAAAAAAAAAAAAATCAACCCGCCTTTCTGGTACGATATATTTTAGACCTAGGTATTTTTACCGCCTTTATCCTGATCGAACAGCGTTTTCCACCGCCGCAAACAGAAAATGAAAATGATGTGCAAAACCGTTCCGCTGTATCGTCTTTCTACAGTATTTTCAAAAAATACATAGCACTCAAGATAAGTCCTTCGATTCAGACTTGCTGGTGGAAAGTTCACTAATACCGTTGTTCCATGCCTTTAGATACAATTTAACAGAGTAAAGGAGCGGTTAAAATTCCAGTGAATATAGTTTGTCTTTATTTTATTTCTCAAACAATCGAATGGTGTTTATCATAGTGTACGATGTCACTGCGCGTCATCAGTCGGCCACGTGCCCTGCGTTAATAACCTGTTTTTCAAATGCGAGTCATTGGTCCTGTATGCGGCATGAAAAAGCTTCCAAACAGTCATGACTTTAACTCTAATTCGCAAAATAATAAAATAGTTGAATAATAAATATATTATTACTGATAATTTTTTTATTTTATAAATATTGAATAGTCCAGGCTTTTTGTAACGTCAAAAGTGAAATTCGAAGAAAATATTAGCCAAACCGAGTTGAGTTGAATACTTGGTCACTCATAGCAGCATTGTATGACGGAGGTTGAGATTCTTGAGGAATGTAGCCAGGTTGTGTTTGCAGTGGAAATACTCCTGGTGGAGGTGGTGGCATTGCCTGTTGTTGCCCGTTATATCCTAGGTCAATTGGATTGCTGAATGCTTGTGAGGGAAACCCAAACTGCTGTTGGGTTTGTGTATCACCTGGCATACCGTAACCTGGTGCCATTGGGGGCATACCTGGTCCTGGAGTTTGACCAGGGACACCAGGTTGCATTGCTCCACCAACAAACCCTTGGGCTGATTGGTTTTCATATTCGGAGGCAGCAATAATTCCGGCTTGAGGCAAACCCTGCGTTCCCGGTTCGGGTGGTCTGTTTGTTAACCACACCTTTTTTCCAACAGCACATCCAATAGCAACAAAGAGTACGACTATTCCTTCAATTACGGAAGCCATCCATTTGAAATCCAGTTCGTCATAATCATAACCATCATCCATGTATCCATAACAAGGGTCTCTTTCCACCAGTTCGATATCTGCTGGGAAGATGTGCGGTGAATGTGGAATACAGGAATGCACGTAATTGCTCTTGTTATCGCAATGTGTTCGATTAAAACAAGGCATTTGGCAGGAGTTTGAGGTCCTGTAATAAAAAGAAACTCGAGTTGAACTAATTTTTTCGTTTTTAATGCAAATTAGGCTTAATGCTTTGTATCATTTGAAAAGCATCATAAAGCCTTTTTGCCAAAAGCGATATCATCATTTATCTCGGTTTGCAAATAAATACCCGTTTTTATTCATTGAATAGTAACATTTCGAACTAAATCTGAGAATATTTAAAAAAAATTATTAAATTGAAACCATTCTGAATTTATAATTTAAATTTATATATGTTGTTGTTAATATACTTTAATTCGCGATGTATATTTTTTACTGAAATTTACTTCAAAGTTGATAGAAGTAGGAAAGAAACCAACCATACATGTAACATTGATCTACATTCCTATTGGACTTCATTTACACTTACTCAGTACAAGATGATCTGATCTCTTTTCTGGAACATGATTCCCAATTCATCCAATCTGTAGATCTATCAGTCGAAAATAATATTACGTTTGTCCCTTCAAGAAATTCCATATTATATAAATTATTTTCCCCGGTTGCAGGCAACTTGGTTACATCAATAGCGTAGTATTCATTAAATGCTTGCCGAAATCCGCGGTCAAAACATCGTTCACGTTTCAAAATTCCCTCTTCAATAAGAAGTCTTGATAACTCAGGTTCAAATTCAAGCAAATGACTTTTCAAGTCATAATTGTCTATAATCATGCTGTGGTGGTAAATAATGTATCCAGATTGGTCTAGTAAAATACACATTTCGTGACATCTTTCAGACGCGTCGATTGCTTTCAGCATATCCTGTTCCCATTAAAAATATACTTATTGGCATGCTCATTCATATGGGTTTTTAATTGGGATGTAGAGATTAAAAATCATCTGTTGTTTTAACCTACACCGCCACTCAGTCATAAATATTTTCATCAGACATGTTTTCTTAAGTATGTGTCGCTGATGAATCTTGCCGCTCAGGGAAGATTCACCTGTGACTCAACTTATTCCAATCACCCGACTTCAGAGTTACGTCGCGATTGGCGTCACATTAGACTATTTGTTTTTTCGGTATTTTCGAAGTCCGTAAGACCGGATTTTAGTGGCTTTAAGGGTTGCAGTAATCTTTGATGTTTTTCCTGGAGTCATGCTTTCCCATATCTTAGAATATATCTAATATACAAGACACGTCCCATGAAACTCAAAATAAAAGCAAAAACTCATAATATACATAATACATACCATTGAACTGACTAGATATTGTAGTACTGACAAATTAATAGCAAAGCCGAACGGAACTGATCGTCCCGACGTAGGTTCGAATCTCGAGGATGATGATTGCATGCGAAAAATCAACGTGACGCCTCGCAGGTGCGCGGTGAGATATCTTCAATCTCACTGCATTCCTGATAATTGGCATAATTTTTTCTCATATTTAATAATGGCCAAACGAATACTAAACCATTTTTGTGGGCAAGCAATTTGTTTTATTCGAAAATATGAATGATATTTAAGACTTACGTAAAATTTCCATATTTGGATATCGAATCCAATGACGGCGTAAAGATTTTTGTTCCCCGTAGATGATTCTAATGTAATACTTTTCGAAAATGTTATAATCCATTCAGCACTTGCAGCGTCCATGTACGGAGTAGTTACGCTAAAATTTCCATCTTTGTTCATTAGGGCTGCTCGGTACCAAGGGCGAACTCTGTGATCGAATGCCTGGTAGAAAATACTTTGAAATTATTACTCACTGAAATTTTTGAAGATGAAAGTTGGAATGCTCGTTGCTGTAAAAGTTATTCTGTTAAAAATTTTGTTGAACACGAATGATATAACTCGCGTCCTCAAGGTATGAACAAGGTATTGTAAAACTAATGAGTGATTCTCACGATAGTGGTATTCAGGTAGTGCAGACAGTGGAATTCTGGTGTATACAGTAAATTATTGTCGAGTCATTCAGCTCGGCACCCCTTGTATAGCAATCTACAGTCAAAAATCACAGTTCTTGTATTAAAAATCTTGATCGCTGAATACGAGATCATATTTTGCACGTTTGTGGTCAATATTGATCAAAATGTAGCGTTGTGTTGTTGAGTTTCTGGACCAAGTTTCTACCATCGGTCATCACATACTTTTAACGATTTTACGAATATGCAGTTATATAATCACAACAAATACTAATCGTTATTGGAAATGCAATATCACTAACCTGCGATAGTTGAACTCCTGGCCAAATACGGAACACCCCATTTTCTGTGCCAACATATTTCCACGCAGTACGCGACCCTATATCAGACACCGAAACATATCCGCCTTCGTCAATTTTTCTCCAATGATTTTCCAAGCTGAAACAAAATTTGTAAATTTCATATTATAATTTGAAAGTATATAACTTAAATTACAGTCAAGCAAGTTCATTAACCTTTTCCTTTCATCAGCAATGACTTTGAGTACAGCGCACGGATTTTATTTATACCGTTGATTTAATTCCTCGAGCGAATAGTCGGCTATTCTGAAATTACTGTTCAAAGTATTTTCGTTTTTCGATTATTCTTATATTTTTTAGTTTCGCGGCGAAATCATGCCATCATTCTGAAAATTTGGTATTAAACATGATTTTGCTGCAAAAGGAGCAAAACGGTCAAATATCAGCGATTTCATTTATCTGAAATATTGAAACATACATTTCAATACTTGTAATCAATTTAAAAAAAAAATGAAAACTGAGAGCATTCTCGTTTTTTTGCATTTACACGGATGCTTTCATACTCGAATGTCAACAAAATATCTTGAATTGCCGATTTGGTGATTAACTCTTCTGTATTCGTTTTTATACCACGGATTTTTTATCATTTACACGGATGCTTTCATACTCGAATGTCAACAAAATATCTTGAATTGCCGATTTGGTGATTAACTCTTCTCTATTCGTTTTTATACCATTTTCGTATTTCTGAATTAGTCTTCTATCTTCATTTTCAGACAAATATCTGAAAACAAAATATATATAGTTCATACATCCACCCTGGCCTACTTATAAGCACCACTGTTGCAGTTGTTTGACTATGCAGTCCTTATGGTGTCACATCGTATTTTAGTGCACTGGTCTAGGTATTTTACAAGGATGAATGCGTTTTTGTTTGTATGTTTCCTTTGAAAAAATGAGAAACTTAAATTTCAAACGTTTAATGGGATCGTTTACGTTAATCGTAGTAAATTCAGGATGGGTTGAAGAATAGAGCGACAATTTTGCTGGGATGCACACATTATACTATATGTAGACTACAATTCAGGACTGGACAATTTGATTAGTTGTTTCAAATAGATCCGATTGCACAAATATGCGAAAAGACACAAAGGCTTGATAAATGAGATGCAATTTTTATTTTTAACCAGAAAATGCACTCGATTTCAAAATCGATTGTTCTTTGTCATTAAAGATTAAAATTTACACTTTTAGATATGGAGTGGAAATTGAAAATCCTTGTTTTAGAATAAATTTTACAATGCAGACAAGTTGTAATAGTTAAAATGGGATATTTATTACTTATATAGAATCTGCGATTCGATCCGTTTCGAAAAATAACCGAATCATATTCGAATTCCAACTGATTTGGTTTCGCCCAGTCCTACTACTCTCTCTGCCAAGGTTAATAAAAATCTGTACTAGTTGTGTAAAGGTTAACCGCAGTCACCTGGTAGGGTGAATAAAAGCTTTTGGTGTTAGCTTTACTGCCGATCCGATGAATGATGCTCTATGCATATGAAAGCAAACGTCATTAGAGCTATCGCTGAGGTCTATTCTGAAATAACATTAAAAAATATTTTTTCACATTTGTGGCAGCGGCGCACTACATATGACGTCTTTCCTATCTTGAAAATAGAAATATATTTTATTCAGTTTTATTTCCTATAGACAAACTATAACGGGCACTTTCAACAAAGATTTTATTTTGAAAATCGTATTACTTAGTTAGATTTTTTTAACAAGTACCGTCGTCTTTCATACCATTCTTGTTGTCTTGTTGCACTTTCCGTTTCGGCGAGCCTGCCCAGGTTATTACTCCCCGCGTTAACATTTGTGAATACATGAAGGCAAAATATTTGACAGTCTTTGGCACGCGACTTTTCGTTGCAAAAAATCAGTACGTAATGCATATTGATTTTTATAAAGTATAGCAAAATTGGACAATTTATCTATCGATTTTCAATAAATATCATACTCACCTGTGATATTGAAAACTAAAGTTTTCAGGAATCGGTACATTCTTGACGTGGATCGACTTTTTAGCATCATCTTTAACAGCCATGCAGATTGAATATAGTTGAAAGGCAGTTGTAGCACAGATTACTTTCGAATCATGAAGAACATATTCCGCATCTAGCTTATCCTTGTTGAGTATTAGATAATGAGATACACATAAATGTTATACTGATTACGCTATACGTGTACTGTGGTGATATTTGGTGAAACGCGGGACGTGGTTTTTGTATGTATTCCTACTCCTCATAAGAGGCTACTATTTTAAAAAGCAAAAAATGGAGGTGGTTCATGGATATTTCCACTATGAATGCTTTCGCTCGTTTTCCATTTTATATAACACTCTAGGCTTGAGTTGTTGCTAGTTGTTTCCTATGAGGTACTGCTACCAATGACTTCTATGAAAGAATTTAATTTGAAAATAAAAGAACGCCAGAACGCATGGTACATTGATGCCTTATTAGACATTGACCACTTGTTCAAAGAAATTGACTGATTGGTCTTATGGCCAGTTTTGTAAAATTTGAAGCTAAATTTATATTAGAATCTTTTGTATAGATGCACAATAAGTTATTATTTACTGTAACTAAACCTATATTATCAGCAGACTTTTTGGGAATGAAGATTCTTCAGCGTTCACTTCCGTCTTTATTAATATGGCTTTTTGATTAATATTCGTTTTGGGTGACTCTTGTTAAAAGTCTCATAAAAGCTTGCTCTGAGCGAATTTAGATGGAAACACGAATTAAAAAAGACTTCGACATGTATGAATTCGAATCATAGCGTGTAAAGTACAACTTATAAAATGTGGTTGCTAATTTTTTAAAGCAGTGTGCTGAACATGAATATTGAGTAATTACAGCAACCAATAAAACTGAATGGCATGTATACTTGTAATAATCCACTAAATCTAATTTTCCAAATATGAACCTAAGCAATGTTATTTAATTGCACATAAGCAGCACAGCACCCGATAGCATCTATTGGGAATGTTTCTTTATACCTTCATTGCTCTCCAAGTTGTTTTCATAGTCATTGTGATAGTATTCTCCGACTGACTTTCTGAATCATATTTTTCTTGAATTTTGCTGAGAAGTTTGCCCAGATCGTCGCTGTTATGAAAATGATCGTGTTTTTGGCGTTCTACTGGATTCAAAGGTAACCAATACTTTCTCTGACAATTAGTGATGTTATACATATCACAAACGAGACAACATTGAATAATTTCTATAAATAACTACCTATATTTTGAAGTATTTTGAAATTGAGTCAAAAATAAACTCGATGGATGAAGAGATGCATTTTTAAATGGATTTATGTATTTGGAATAGCATTTGGTAAGTATGTGATTTAGTTAATAAACCTATATTTTGCTTATATATATGATTGGAAAGGTTGGAACCAACGTTGTTCTACCTACCTCTTCTCAAGTTCTTGTATACTGACGACAGCAGCAGTCCATTCATGTTGTGAAGGATTAGAAAGAAAGGAATGTGAAATAACCTTGAATTTACTATCCAGGACAAAAATGTAGGCATCGTTATTCAATTCTTGGAAATTTATGACGTCATTAAGTAAAACTTTCATCGAAATATCAACACTGACAACTCCCCTGTATATATCTGAAAGATATGCAATTGATATAGTCTTGAATATTCATATTAAAAATTGCCTGACCTTGGAATTATTGCAACGAAAACAAAACTTTTATATTATAGTTGGCATCGATCATGCAAATTCAAATGGCATAAATCTGGCCTGGCTATCACAACGAAAAAAATCTTTATTACCGACACAATTCTATATAACACATAAATTATATTCTAATCGAATATGAATTTCTGCGTCTTGTTGCTAACGTTAGAAGAAACTTTTATTTGATTGAAATACTTGGTTTTGAGAGAAATCGGGGCATTTTCGTACCTTCCGATAAAATAATTTTGAGACGTGTATGAGTAAATCCAGCTGGAATAACGTAACCAAAACATATTTTGTTTAGTATATGAGCCAATGATAGGACTGATCGTTTGAGACAGATACTGAAAATATATAAATTTTTTATATAAGGTATTTACCAGCTATGTACACAGCTTGTGAAGCTGTTAAAAACAATTCATCTTCTGACAGTTTGTTGTAATTTGGCCATTGCCATTGGACGTCTTCTGTTTTCGGTGGCTTGATATGTTGCAAGTACTGGTACAAGTATTTTCTTAAAAAGGCAAGGTTTGAATTAAAGAGAAAATTACGGTATAATGAACCAACGGAGGACAACTGTATATAAATAATAACAGAGGAGGAGGTTTAAAAATTTCGCCCTGTTTTTATCAATCCTTGCGATTTATTCAAAAACGAGCAAAATTATATCCTTCGAACGCAAGGACACTCCTTTACATTTGTCCCAAGAGTGAGATGAGACCACATGAACCCTGCCTAATTTAAGAAGATACCTGAAATGTGTTTTTTACATGCCAATCAGAAAGCTCATTTTGTCAATCATGAAACACAGACAGTTACTCATAATTAACCATCAGTTACTCAAGTTTAACAAAAAGATGTGAGCCCTATATAGTTCTGGCTCAGCTAGTATGATTTATGATTTGGCCCCATATATATGACGCGATATGTCAATGACTTAGGTGTAAGAAATTTTAGAAGTATATTGGGAGTTTATACTGATTTCACCGCTACAGGATTAGATAATAATATTTTTACTGTTCGGAAAAATATGTAGCAAAGAATACACAAAAGAATACAAAAAAACTCACTTTAAATCATATGGATTTTCTACATCAAAAAATCCTTCTGAATCCGCCATTTTTTGTAGCACGTCGTTGTTTACTGAATTTTTGACACCATATGTCAGAATAGTTACAGTCTCGTCAAGTGACTTTTTTCTGTCAATAATAGTTTGTAGGATGTTAGAACTCGGATCACTCGGCGCGGAGTCACTCACAAACAATATAATCTTTTTATTCATAGATAGTTTAACACTGTCAAGATAGTCAAAAGCTGCATCCAAACTTTTGCCATAATTGGTTTCACCAGTTATCCACTTATTAGCCTTCAGCCATGTATAAGTAACTTCGATGTTTTTTCTTGTTGCTGACATCATTTCACTTTGGCATCCTACACCAGCTTGTCCAGTAACGAGAGTGATATCATTAGAAAATGCTACAAATCCAAAGTTATCTGCCGAATTGAGAGGTTCAAAGACAGTCTCTACAGCAATAATCATATCTTCTGCGTGCTCTTTCAGCAGACGGGTATCCATCACAACAACCAAGTCTTTAGACCCGAGTGACGACGAATACAGATTCCTATATTACATACAAAATGTGTATCTTATATAACATGCCATACTCGATAGAGAAAAAATGCCCTGAAGCATGTTTTGTTGAGCCTGTGTTAATGATGGAGGAGTCCCTCTGTGATGCATGTTTGACAAAATAAAACTTTTGATTGAGATCACATATTATAGTCAGAAACATACCCATATTTTATTCTTATCCGATTGTTGATACTACTAGTTTAAATTCTGATGAGCTAAAACTATATTATTCGTGTTTTATGTGGTAGTTCTATTATTACATATAAAAAGCTTATCCATGATCAATGCTAGAAAATATATGAACCAATTTGAAACCTATGCATTAGTTTTCTATACCATTGATATTTATATACATATTGTACTATCTGATCGTAACATACTAAACCGAATGAATAGCTCCATACCAAAAATCATATTCATGACAAAAGATTTCGTGATAATACGCTGGATACTGTGATAAAGCTCCATTTTTTCCTTGATAGCGCTGAAATTTGATCTCACTGTAATTGCGTTGGTTTGTTGCTGCCGTTGACAACATTTTATCGGTTTCTATATTGATATCTGAAGTTTTCTCATTTTTTAACAGACAATAGGATGTATTGTCGATCTGAAAAGAAGTCAAAAATAATAATTATTATTAGGATTATGATATTGAATTTTGATATATCATCAGGCCAAGAACCGGTAGTATGATGTCCAATTATTTAATTTTTAATTAGCTCACCTCGTTAGATGGATTTTAGCCGAACTTCAGGAAGATTCTCATTTTTCTCTTACACTATTATAATATGTGTTAAAACTTTTGTAAATCAAAAATGCTACGTTTCTTAATCTTTTGAGGGATTTTCCATCACTTAGGCCCACCACAAAAAGACGGTGATGCGTTAAGATAATACTTAACACCGTGATGCTATTTTTGATATATATGATATAAATTCGGAATATAAATGCAATTGTCGCAGAAAAAAATAATAATGAATAAAAGTTTGCCAAAGCATATTTTGTTGAGTCTTCTTTCTGTAGCACAAACTCAACAAAAAATGTCTAATGAAATGAATTGCGACTCAATTTACCTGATCTGTTTTGTGATGTGGAAACAACCAATCTAACATTAATGTTGCTTTTTTACAGCAATCTTCGCTTTTCATTTTAGCAACGACTGTCTCTTGATTTTCTTCCAATGCTTTCCGTAATTTTTCCACTGAGGTAGCTACATTCGACAATTTCTGTGATATGCTCGATACAATTTCTGTGATATGCCAGTTTCTGCACTAAAGCTGATGAAGAAATTGGTTCTTCTGTTGTATCAACTTTGTCCATTATTTTCTGCATTTCTGCGGCTCCTACAAATGTGTCCATGTAATGTTGAATCGATGCTGTGATATGCGTTTCAACCGCTCGAGGGAAGTCTTTCTCGATGACGTCACAACATACACTCTTAAGAAGGAGGACCATTATTACGGCCTTGAACATCTTAAATGTATATACTCCAGTTACAGGAGCATGAAAAGTCTGTTGATTTAACAAGGGTTTAACGGTAAAAATATTTTGTAAAAATCAGGTAAATAATTTAATTTGAAGCTCAAATCAAGTATACAAGTTCGATTGTGATGCAATAGTATCCTCTTTAGAAGACTTCATTTAACTCTGCGTTGAACCAACTCTTATAAGATAAATCGAAATCTCGAGTTTTTTTTGTGGTCTCAAGAATCGTTTTATACGATGAATTACAGAATAAGAGTTAACTATTACATGAATATAACTGTGAGAAAGTGACTTTTTTACATCCAAATCAAAAATTGGATTTTGTCAATCATGAGACACAGATCGACCTCGCTTCGATGACGCGATCTATCAGTGGCCCATACTTGACAAAACATGTAGCGTACTTGGTTCAAAAAGTAGGTACTTACTTTACTTACTTACTTACTTTACTTGCCATTATTTTTATGGCAATGTCATTTCGTAAGAAGCACAATCCCCTTTCCGCGACCGCACATAGATTGACCTACTTGCATTATGCCCCAAATTATCTTTCATTGAAAAACAAAATTTCCAAATAAAGTATTATGGTGTGATATTACAATATCGAGGGGCAGATTTGGGATATATGGTAACTGTAGATACTGGCTTCAGAATAATCCTAAAGCATTTTCTGCGTACCGCAAGAGTGGACTGAAACGACGCAAAGAAGTGGTAGGGTAGTTTTACCGTCGCCCAGGGCAGATACCGCGCATTGTACTTTACCATGGCGGTTCAGTTCCATTTGGGATGTTTTCCGTTTAGAGTGCAGTTGCTAGTACGACATTTTTAGTAGCTCTTTGCTCTTGAGTGGCCGTTAGTTGGTTTCGTTTAGGCACTGCTTCCGGCCTTTTTCGGAGTGAATTTTGATATAAAAAGACTGAATTGCATTTACCCTCGATTAGTAATGATCGTCTATGTATTGGGATTTTGTATCATAGCTCCTTTACCTACAGTGTAATTGTATCATTTGCATTTTCGTTGCGCTCAAGTTAACATGTGTGATTTTGTAATCTAAGACTAAGGTGTTAGACACCAATATACAACATGACGCTGCGAGCAGAGTAATGAACTGATGCTACAAACATTAATGGATTATAAACTGTTTCCGTTGTAAACTTAATGGGAATATATTAACAATCGAATGGTCACTAAAGATTTACCTTGTCAAACAGGATTTGGATTTATCTGTTCATATCGGAGAAGCTTTCATAACATACAGGAATGGAATAGAATGGGATGGTAAATGGATCGCATTTGAATCATTTGTATCCTCAGCAACATTCAGAAAATTGAAGCGTTAGTTATGCAATTACAATTAGATGACAGGAAAAATATTGGTGAAATTATCGATGCTCTAACAGAAATAGCTGATGCTAGTGAAAATGTTTGGATTAAGAGACATAAATTTCGAAAATGTCGTCAAGTCCAGAACAATCTTTTCTACAATTTCATTCGAAAATCACAAGTTTGGTTTCATATTGCAAATTTGATAAAGATATTTGTGAAGCAGACAAGTAGAAAGTAATTGATATATGGATTCTGTATAAAATCGTATTTCATTGTAACAATTCGTCTGCTAAGAAAATAAATATTGCTGAAATCACAAGATTCAACGATGACGAAAGCTCCGAGAGTTCTCGAAAATTTGAAGCAATAAAAAACAGAAAAACTTGCATTTCGCGATTCAACAGCAAAGTTTGTAGAAAATGTGGGCAAAGACATTAAGTTGATATGTGCCCAGCTCAAGATGCTGAATGTCACTTTGGCAAAAAGGTAATCAAAGCATAAGGACAACACAGTAAGAAGAAATACAGGTGCAACTCTTTTGAAAAATGGTCCAGCAACGAAAACTGTAAATGTTAAAAGTACACAAAGAGGTGGGTCGTAGACAAAGGAATTTATGATCGATACTGGAGCAGATTGGACTGTAGTTAGTAGACAGCATCTCAATCAATTTGATATTCACAGAAGTTGGTTGAAAATACCAACACATGATGACCACTTCTGCCACTGATGAAAAAATGAAACCGATCGGTTATATCGATGCGACAATATAATTTGGCCAGAAGAAAGAAAACGCTGATATAGTTGTATTCCTAAATGTTGCATTCCGATTTTATCCGTTGATATATTGCAAAAATTGGGTATAGTAACAATTATTACTCAGCCCAAATTTCGCAAAACTGCGGAAACTGGAGTATCGATAAATTCGTCTCGACTATTCATACCCACAACTCACCTCGGCCATTCGAAAAGCAACTCATTCGAATCAGTGGCGAGTATTTTATAAGAAAAATTTATAACCAGAACTGCTTAGTAGTTCTGACAGGCTTCCAAGCAGAAATTTCACGATAACCTATACCTATACCTGACACTCAGCCTAACTACGACTGGGATAACTTCTATATATAAGCATTTTTACAGTTCGACTGGAATACCTTCAACAATTAAACGTTTTGCGATAAATCGTGTAATTTATCTTTGGGCCAAGTTTGACTGGAATTCCCTCGGTTTAGCGTTTTTCCATAAATCAGTAATTAATCTATGGCCTTACAAGACAACACTTAAACTTGAATCTTCTACTTTTATCCGAAACACCGTCCCAGTTTGATCAGTGTACTTATTACAGTTTTTTTTAGTAAATGGTATAAATTATCTTTTACAAATCAATAGTTTATCTACAGACATTTCATGGAACTTACTCCATTTTATCAAACTTTTATCTTCTACTCTTGGAAGTCTAATAATAACAATGTATAGAACAACTTATATAAATATTTTTTCATTAAAATTCACTCTGAGTAAGGTCGGGAGCATTGCCTGCTCTAGAGAGGAACCAACTAACGGCCACTTAAAAGCAGAGCTACCGCAAGATGGAGTACCAGCAACTGCACGCTTAACGTTAAACATCCCAAAGGGAGCTGAACCGCCATGGTAAAGAGCAGTGAGTGGTATGTGCCTTGGGCAATAATAAAATGGATATACGTTAGGAATATTCTAAAGCCCGTTCCTACAGGGAATAAAAATAATATAGCTATAGCCGCTACAGCAGATAATGTCATAATGTTTTCACCAACCGCACAACGTCATTTAACTGCCCATAAATGTAGGCATCACGAGTTTTGTGTTTCTTTAACCCTCCCCTACAGACGATAGCCTCGATTTTTTCATAGACCCCCTCCTCGGATGTACACGTTTTCCCCACCGTGATCTTACTTCTCTTAAACCAGTTCATTTTCTGGATTGAATATAAAAGTATTGTAAAATTGAATATGTTGAAAACTTTTTACTTTATTCATATCGTCTGGTAGCCGTTCTTAACTAACCCATGGCATTCGACTCCTGAGACAATTGGTAAAGAATTACCGATATTTAGTCTAACAAAGTAACGAAGACTGTCAAACCCACTAAATAATTTTTACGAGTTGTATGTGAAATATCACATGTTCACAATTGATTCAATTGGGTCTAACTTCGGACTTAAATTTTTCCTTAAAAGTTGTGTAATAGCCCATTTCATTAACTTATTAGTATTACAAGACACAAACTTGGCCAGGCGGATATCGGACTACTGCAATTGTTACAGCCTCAGGCCAGCTTAATATATAGGTGGAATGTTGCCAATATTGGATTGTAAATGTTTTCTCAGTTACAGTACAAGCCGAGCACGGTTGCTTCTTAGGTTCGAATTTGATTTGAATAAATTAAGCATATTAAAGGAGATGGCCTACGTGCTATATTTATTATATAAAGGAATTTTGAAAAAAATGTGGTCAAGTTGTCAATGTCATGTATATATGGGAACAGATCCATTGAAACAATGTGACATCACAATGATTATTCAAGACTCCAGTGCTTAACGAAGAAAGTTTCGGAGTCCCAGATTTTTTCAATCTGAAACCGATTTTAATTACCGCATGCCTATGATACAACAAACAGCGTGTTGTAATGGTTTGTGCCATATTAAATTTACCCGAAGCTGTCGGTCTCAACTCGTTTGTAAGTTAGCCTGTTTCGACTTTTCTCTTAACACAAAAATATTTTTGTAACGAAATCTGGATAAATCCAAGTCACATACATTGGCGTATTCAGAACTTCGAAGAACGAGGGACAAAAATTAAAAATATCCAAGTCGAATTATGACTTCATGATGCGCGAAACGAGTAAAAATATCAAAGGCCCCTCTAAATACGCCAGCGTCCATATAATGTGTGGGCCATTGTTTGACTATTCTACACTCATTTTGGGCACATTTAAAAACAAATTCGGCACGATTTTTTAAAATTTCAGATTTTTGTTTTTAAATTTCACGCTTTAAGTCATATCTGTAAAAAAACCCATAAAACGTCATTGGGCACCTATGTTGGTAAGTAATTTTGATGCTAAGTTTTGTTTTTTAATCGTACCTAAGGCACTCAATCGATGTTTGATACATGTGCGATGGCCTCGTAGTCGGTCTTATGTTGGCATCGCAAGTTGAAGATTTTGGTCATGAGTCCAGGCGAGTCTGGTTCGAGTATCCATACCCACCCCTCACCCAGGGTGTAATAATTGTGTAATCCCTGGCAATCGAATGAATTCGAAAGGGAAACTCATTTGAATTGACGTGCCGAATTGTTCATATAAACAAAAACTTTTAAATTGAAGCGGAATTTTCATATCTTCACATTAAAATACAAGTATGGATTGAAAATACTTTTACTTACAATTTGTTGGTATTGATTTCATCGAACAGCCTTGACGATGTGTTGCAATAATCAAACTCTCAGGATTGCCTAAGTCTAGAGATTCTAAATTTGATTTTAATAAATTTGTAAACTGTTTATAACAATTTTAAATTTTTCTAAGGTTTTCTATATTTATTTTTTCTTTAATAATATTTGTGAATCTGATAATTTTTCTTGCCCATGTTTACTGACTCCTTTGAAAATTCATTTTCCACAGATCTAATTTTTTAAAGCCTATCAACGATCATTGCCAGAGTAGCTCTGCTTTAGCGGTTATAGCTATTCCATAACGGCCATTGCTCTGCCATAGCGGATATAGGTTTTTATTAACTAGCAATTAATTTACAAAAACCCAATGCTACAAAACGCAACATTTTAAAAAAATGGGAAACAATCTTATTTCCTAAACTAGAATCGAACTTTGGCTGCGGAATCAACAAAGCGCCGTTGCAAAAATGCATTCCCAGCTCAAAGTACAATCTTTCGACGCCGAGTTAAAAAATGGCAAAATGAATATTTGTAATCAGTAGAAAAAAATTGAATCAGAAAATGTAAAGTTCACACTTTCCCCCAAAAAAATCACACTAACCCCATTTTGGTGACATCTGAGACTGTATCAACCGTAGTCCCGAACGCAATGAAAATGACTCTATCGCTACAAAACTCTTGCATTACAACACAATTAACACGTCTCTATTTTATTGCAGAAGTTTATCTTATCTTTTCACATATATTGTGGAGCTGGGTGGAACTCTGGAGAATCTATATCTCCGCTGTACAACACTGCATTGTTATAAGGTGGAGGGGGGACTGAAGGGGGAGTCTGGACCAGTGTTGCATGTGGATGGACGCTGAATTGTTGTGGAGCAAACTGGGTTTGATAGTTATTTTGATGAACTCTACTATGTTGTTGTTGGGGTTGAATGCTTGCTTGTTGAGTTGACGCTATCCGTGCTCTATCATTGATTTTTGTAATATACATGACACAGCTTAGAAACAAGATGCTGCAAGCCGTTGCTGCGCCAAATATTACTCCAGAATTATTTGAACGGTTCGGTAAATCTTCGTAATAATAATCTATAGGATCATCATTCTGCAGAACTTCATTGGATTCCGTCTCCCAATTTTGCAGAGTGTCGTAACACGATGAAAGTTCTGTTGGCAAGTCTACGAGTGGCAGGACGCTAATGTTTGGTTTAGCAGCTATGCATGGTGGTGGATCTGTCCCCCATTCGAACGAATGTGAGTAGTTGCAGTGATCGAACTCCGCTTCAAGATGACAAGGGGATTCGCAATATGGACTATGGGTGCTGTAGCTGTTAATAAAGAAAACAGCATTACGGAAACAACACACTTTCGGTAAAAATGAACCAAATGAAACATATGCAACGATGTTTCCTTAATATATCGAACAACGTTTCAATTCTTTGGCGATAATATTAGGTCTTGGAGATCAGAAAGAGAGTCTGAGATCAGTAAATCGTTTTCACTGAATCAGTGTATCTTTGGATTTTTTCCTTTGGCAATGTAAGACAGATATCAATCACCCCACCCAAAAATAACGCTTGAAGTTTGCATATAATGTTTTCCCCTCTGGGTACAATTGCTAATTTTGTTCAGTTCCTTGCGTCATGAGTGATTGTTATTTAGTGCCATTCGAGGGCTGCTTCCGAACTTTCTTAATAATTGCTTAATTCTGAACTTACGGAGATATGGTCATCCTTTTGTTACTTGTGAACCCTACTATTTTAAATTGAAAATATACTTACTGACATAAATCATCCATTGAATTATGTTTAGAACAATTGTAATGTACACCGCTTCGCTTGATAAGCAATATCGTGTTTGTTCCTTCAATTATTTTGGCAAAAAAATCGAGATTTTCGAACCCTTCTTGACTAAGTTTCCCAAGTTTTTCTAAATTCACTCGGCATGAACGTTCTATTCTCATTTTGTTTACATCAATACAATATTCGGATTTCATTAATCCCTGGTCAAATACAGCGCTCGCTAAACTGGGATCCACATTGACTATATGGCGTCCAATTATCTCTCTTGATCCGTGTGACCAAGTATATGATTCATGATAGATCACGTGACAAGACAGGTCAATCAGCGTACAATCTTCTTGTAGACATTCGTGGCCAAGAAAGTTACTCTGTAACAAAAATAAGTTTGCAACATGCAGTTCTAACATATAAATTCAAGTATATTTCTTCGAATACATTGCTCTTCCTTCATGTGTCACAGACAAACTTTACTATAATAATAATATCTTCATTTTTAGATATTTAATCGCGAAACATTTCTCTATCGGATTTGGCTTGTTTCTTGGGGGAAAATGAAAATGGTCTCGACAGAAAAATCACAATGCCATTCTGTAGAAGAAAGCAATAATGGTTTTAAGTGGGGAAAAGTCACAATAGGTTAAAAGAATTCATCGTAAATTGAGAAAAACTTACTTTAAAGTCAGATAAAAACACATCTGACGCAATTACTCCGTAAGGATGCGACTGCCTGTCATGTCCTTGGTATACCATTATTGCCTTTGCTATGGTTATAATCCACATTCCCGTCGATGCATCGGTGTAAGGCGTTGTTATAATATTATCGTCTGGATGCGCCATGGCTGTTTTATACCATGGTCTCGTGGTAGGATCGTATTCCTGAAAATAACGTATTTTATTGTGTATTTTCTAGTGATGGGCCGATGTATCGGTATCGGCAAGTATCGGTGATTTTTGAGGTATCGGTATCGGTAATGGTATCGGAAAATTTTCATCACCGATACCGCCGATACCAAAACCGATACCGATACCAGATACGTCTTTAAAACGGAGCGTACGAATACGCTTTATTTACTGATGATAAATGGAAAGACCTCGCATTCCACTGCTCTGAAAAATAATTAAAACGGGGCATGCTTCGCGTGAACAATTTTACTTACACTTCGGGTTTTATTAAGTAAAACCCATCAATCCGCCTACTATATGCTCTTTTTGATGCATTTAAAGGTGTTGAGGTCGCATTACACGTTTGCGTAGGTTGCGTTTTTTCATAGTTTGTTTGATTACACTATTGCGTTTTATCCAAGCGCAATGGTCTGCATGCATTTACGTTTTCCAATGAAACAAAACGGTTTGCTATGAAAGCTACCGCAAAGTGCTTGTTTCTTTTTTACGCCTGTGCTTTGTACGCATGTGAACACCATTAACGCAAAGCAATGCAGGTGTGTATTGCCGTTTTTATTTTATTGCTCGAAACGTAATGCAACGCATCGGTGAGACAACTCCACGTGTTTTGTGGCCTTTAGGTGTCATGTTAGTTGTGTAACCACGAACATTTGCACTCAATCTTTGGAATCATGTGTGCTTGAACGCAGCAACAATTCTTTATATTTTCATCCAGAAAAGTTTGCACTCAAATGGATGCAAGAGTTCAGGGGTGCAAACGTACGTAGGCACACACCTACGTGGGTGCAACTATAACAAGGGCATAAGTATGTGGATACAGAAAGGGCTTCAACATATTTAACAAAGTACTCGGTATTGGCGGTATCGGTATCGGAATATAAATTAAGAAGGTGGTATCGGTGCTTGTGTCGGTATCGGTCCATCTCTAGTACTTTCTCCATTTTATTAATTGGCCGAGAGTGACATTTTGACCACAAATTTCTAACCATGATAAGTGAGAGGGGTATCAGTGCTATCCATATATGAAAGAACATAGATAAAGCACTGCGTTTAAATTTGCTGTAAATATTTGCACTTCGTTCACACCCATCAGTAGCGTGCAGAAAACCCCGTTAAAAATGTGCCCCAAATATTATAGACGTTGTTTCCAATTGACCGGGGCACCAAAAAACAAATATTTTACGAAAGAAACTGACATGGAAATTTGGTCATCAATTTTCATATCGTATTTTATTAATTATACATTGAATTGGTTGTGCATGCGTATGTCATGCATACGGATGTACATTAATACAGTACCTGGGACAAACGTACTCCTGGCCAAATCCGAAACACTCCTGATTCAGTTCCGACATATCGCCATAAAGTTGATATTTCTGAATCGAATATACTTTTATTTTGCCAGATTTCATCTATTCTGCAAACACATTAAATCACGTTTATATTGCTTAATAGTAATTCGAGGACAGCGGTTCACACTGAAATGAGGCATCTAACTTGCTTACCTCCCAGTTAATCTGACATCGTTAACAGCGCTTTCAGATATTTGCAACCCCTCGTCATCATCGATGTCGTTTTCAATCAAATTTTTATAGGATGAAATGTTGTTTGATGTTTCCTCAAGTTCTAAATAACTTCGAGTAAACAATGGATCAAATAATTAAAAGCTCAAATCAGTTTTTGTTCATTCTTTGATTGGGTTTACTTATTAAAAGTACAATCTCACATAGCATAGCAACATAGCAACACACCATTTATCCGTGATAATAGTAACCATCTAAGTTATTTTACAAAAAGATTTTAAAAAACACCATAATAAAATGTACATAATTCAGTGTTGGGAAAAACTCACTTCATTTCGAGATCCAAGTCAAGTCTTAGAACACACCAGTTGCAAAATCAAGATTTACGAAAATTCTCGAGTTTCAGGTATATAGGTACATGGAAAAGAAACAGCATATAATTCCCTATCTCACATCAAAAATGACTATTCGCCTATATTATATAGTTTATATTAAAATTAATTACTATTCTTAGAAATTCTACTGAAAAAAGGTTTATTATAGTAGTACCTTTCCATCCGTTCAAAGGCTTTTGGTGAAAACTTTACAGCGGATCCGTGGTAAACTATTCGATCTAGGTGAAGACACAAATCTTCTGGCGGGGCAATATCCAACCTATAGTGAAAACCTTAAGATAAGTATGGAACCTCATGAAATATAAGAAAAAAATTTGAAGCCAAAACTTTTCCTTCTTTGAAAAGTCACCAACAAGGCAGAAACAAAATATCTCATTAATCAATCAACTTTATTTTAATTACTCATCAAAAATCTCACTAGGCTAAGTTAAGATAAGTTCAGAAAATCCAATCGCAAGATTAACGTCTTATTAAAATTCTTAGTTTTCTTTATCAAGGCTTTTGCTCCGAAGCGAAAGTCTTATTGAAATTTTATGCTTCATTATTAATTATTTATTTTTTTCATAGCCACTTCTTAGAGTGGATCACCCTGTCTAAGGCCCTGTAACAGCGGCTACTTATAGACATACATGGTTACAATTATTGGAAAGTTATCATCTTTTCCTGTTCGGCTTAGCCTACCCAAGTTATTACACCCTGGGTTGAGTGGTGGGCATGGACAAGCGAGCCGGACTCGCAGGGGCTCGAACCCGAGATCTTCAACATGCGATGCCAACATGTTTAACATTTGGTTCTAGCATCAAAGCTACAAGATCTATTCTAGAGAGCTGAAATCTTAGCCAAAAGGTTTGTGTAGATGAAAACTCTTTGTTTCATATTTTTTAATCCAAGTTCGCGAGTTTTTCTGTTCCAGGCTTCTGGAGTTTCCGTTAAAATCCAGGGAAAAAATTTTTTACGCAAACTTAAGCCACGTATTTTTTGCACTTAGTTCTTCAGATATAACCTCTTAAAAATTGGCTTTCTTGACGGCAAAATCTCAGCATGACGTCATATTCCAGACCCCGTAATCTGTGGGCGTGTGTGGAGTCGGATTCAGGACCATGAGTGGCCCATGCATATATCCTTGGATAGCTCAAAAATGGTAAAATGTGAAAAGTGTAAATATCTGCTCTGAAACTGATTCTGTCCCTGCATGGCCCCGTACATATATCAATTGATAGATCAAAAAGAGTCTACAGATGTGCTTCAATACTGGTTTGACACAGTTCTGAGATGAATCCCTCAAATATAATTTCAAGACTCAATCCTTTGTCTGTTCCATACAAGTCTCTTTGGATAGATCAAAATAAGTGCAAAGACGGAGTTTGATACCGATTTGTGAAAGTCTTGAGATGAATGAAGCAAATATAATTTCAAGACACCATACCTTGTCTGTCCATTACATGGCATATCTATATCATTGGATAGATGCAAAAGAGTGCAAATATTGATTTTTATTATTAAAAATTGCTCAGAGCTAGGCTGTAGGAGACAAATCATACTTGAAGAGTTTTCTGAAACCACTAAAGTGCAAAGAGCTACATGAAATGCAGAAATAGGGGACTAAGGAATCTCCATCCCTGATCGTCTATTGGGGAGAGTTTTAAAGTCATGCAGATCAACATGATCAGGAAAGCAGTTAGAAGGTAAGAAATTGCAAATTTAGATATTCTTGGAAAAAAAATCTTGCATAAAACTGTTTGTGACGTTGTGGAAACTCCACAGTGAATAGGTGTGAATTGGTAGCCTATCGAGTGGGCCGGATGAAAATTTTGTTCGTAGGAATTAGAGCATGAAAGCTCCATTGAACAAAGACCAATATAATACCTGTAAAATAAACAAAGTGAGGCAACATTACAACGATGTGATAAGCTTTGCAGACCGGAAGAAAGTTTGGGCCCAATGGTATTGACCACACGCCGTTGAATACTGTCGAGCATGCCGTGAACAGTGACAGCAGGACTGCTTCAAATGTGAGAGCAATACTTCACGCAGGGTCGAATCAGTGATTTGTACGAATGAAGAATGATTTGGAGATAGAGATAATTGCGAGCTCGATATAGAGAACGTCCTTCATTGAGGCTTGTTTAGCAATACTAATGACATATTCATTCCAACGCATGTCCTAAGACAGCCCAACGTGGCGAATATTTGAGGATTCCCCTAGGATGATACCGCTTAACGAAATTTAAGTCGAATTCGTATTAGTGTAACGATTACTTTACGAACCTTTGGCCAGTTAGATACTGTGGCCGAATTACACTCAGGCGATTTTACCAGAGCTAGACGTTAATCCGGACAGAGTTTTTTCGTTGAGGCTAAATATGGAGTTGTATCGCCAGCGTAAATTACCAAATCACCTATCAAATTATCAGGAAGATCATTAATACATATCAAGAGCAATGTTGGACAAAGAATTGATTTTCGAGGGACACCGGATGAAATGGGATAAGTTCTGGAGCGTTGGCCGTCTAAAGCAATATTGTTCTCGCGATTGGATAAGAAAGATTCGACAATGGAAAAAAACTTGACCAGTAGTCCTATACGATTGAATTTTCTGCAAAAGACCTTGGGCTAAACTCTGTCAAACGCTTTGGAAATGTCTAGTCGATTCAAAAACGTTACTGATATTTGGTAAGAGACTAATTAGACAATATTTAATGGAATCAGTTCGATCGCCACAGTTTTCGAATGTCGGCACAATCGTTGCACATTGACATGTATCGGGGAAGATGCATTCTTTGGGGCATTTTTTAAACAGTGTAGCCAAAATAGCCGACAACTCGGGGGAACTAATCTTCAGAATCACACGAATCGAGTTTCGCAATTATTCTAGAGACAAGGAGACAAAGAGTTACCGGCATGTTTTCCAATGCAACGTCAGTACGATTTTGGAAATAAGGTGAAGAGATACCAGAAACCGAACCAAGGCTGAAGTTAGTAGAAAACATCCAGGCAAACAACACCGCTTTGTCTCTAGAAGAACACAAAATTTCAGGGCCATTTATAGGAGGAGGGATACTTGATTTCTCGCTGTTTATTAAGTTATTTATTATTTCCCAAAAAGCTTCGAAACCCAATTTTTGTTCCGAAATTTTGAATTTGATGAATTCCGTATCGTGCTTTGACAATTCTGAATACTCTTTTACAATTATTCCGAGTATTTGTATAGTCGTTTGTTATCGCTGTTTGAATGTCGACGATAGCAGTAGAAAAGATGATTTCACGCCGCTATTTTCGCTGAGCATTCCCCAGTTGATCAAAATGCGTCCAAAGATGTGGTTTGAGACTGATTTGATACAGTAGATGGTTTATATGTCATTTTGTTGGATTATAGCGATAGAATGTATGACATGATTTAATATCATAATATCATTTAATATAACGCTGCTTGTCAGCTATAATCTCGGTCCAGTAGTTTGTGTGCTGTGAGCCATTTTTAGATCATATATCAGTACTTATGGAAAATCCAGTGATGACGGGGTTTATCATGGCGAAAGACTTCGTAGCTCTGCGTAAACAGTTCTAGTTTTATATGTGATTTGGTAATACAACTTTATATTCTTGTTTCAATGAAATATCCCTTATTAGTATTGCTGAAGAAACTTCCCTTGAAGGTGGTTCGTATTATCGACCTCGCCATTACCTCTCTCCCGGAATCCCCTTCGTCATTTGTACAAATCACTGATTGGACCCTAAAGGGAGTATTGCTATCGCATTTGGGGCAGTGCCGCTGTCGCTGTTCTCGGTATGTGCGACCGTATTCAGCAGATTGTGATTGGCCCAAAACTTTCTTTCGGTCTGCAAAGCTTGTCACGTCATCGCAATGTAGCCTCAACTTGTTTATTTTACAGATATTATAAAGGTATGATATGCAATATTAATATTATAATGGCATGATATGTCTTCTGCAGCCTTGCTCCGAGGGAATTTTGATTAAAAAATATATATATATTTATGTTTTTTTTTTAAGTACAAGAAATAATTTTGGTAACGATAGGTCACCATACATATGTCCAATTCGTTTAAACAAGATATGGCAACCACCAACCATGTATAATATTGCGCTCGTCATGGTGGTATGAGATGTTAGGAAAAAGCTTTTTAATAGTAGATACCTGTGATATTGAAAATGTGAAGCCTCCGAAATTTCTTGGAAGTCCAAATTACTCTGAATATTATGTGCGGCATCTAACACAACACAAGCTGTGAACGGGGAACCGTCGATCAACTGGCAGGAGTACCTGGCTAATCTTGATTCCTCAGACACCAAGCCATGTTCCTGTTGAATGATATGTATATAATGAATGATATACATATATATATACAATGATATACATACATACATACATATATATATATATGTATATATATATATATATATATATATATGTGCGCGATGGCCTTGTGGTTAAACATGTTGACATCGCAGGTTGAGATCTCGGGTTCGAGTCCCGGCGAGTTCGGCTCGTTAATCCATGCCCACCACTCAATTCCTTGGGTAGACTAAGCCAAACAGAAAAAATCATATCTCCCCACCTGTCTATAAATGGCCGCAAGTACAGCAGTTTTATTCAGTCGCAAGTACAGTACAGTTTCTTTCCGGAATAATCAATGATCCACTCCAAGAAGTGGCTATAAAACAAATGTAACCCTGTTCGTCCATAAGTGGCCGCTATTACAGGGCCTTGGACAGGGTTATCCTCTTTAAGAAGTGGCTATTATATATCAGTTTAATGTAAATACTTTGGATTACTCTATCTTTAAATGTTGAAAATTTGCAACGTACGAACCTCTTCTTTCACAAACATAGTTGACATTTCTAATGTGGCGGCTCTTCCATTCATATTATCAGATTTTTGTAGATTCATGATCGCTGGCAGCAAATCATTTTTCAATGCAGGACTGAATATGGAATTCACTTTAGGTTTGAAATACCAATAATCTAATATTTCAAAAAATGTCGATGTTCAAAATTTCTACGACTTTAAAATGACATTCCAATTAGTGATACATGAAGAATTCACACAACATTTAACTCGTTTAATCACGCCAGTAGCCTTTGTCATCAGCTCATGAAACTAGAAAAAAATAAATCCCTCCAGTCCCGTTCTATCTACGGAATGACTCGGTCAGTGATTAATTAGAGTCAGCTTTTGTAGAATAATAAAACAGAGCAAAGTTTAGCGTAATGCATTTCACTAGTAGGGGCAACAGGAGTAATAAAAGAAGTACACGAGTAAGAGTGAAACTTTCGAGAGCAAACGCAATTACATTTCTTATTATTTTATGTATTTATCCATTATCTTCACGAGAATGTGCTCAATAGATTTACCTTTATATTTGAAAGAAACGAAAACAACTTCTGATATATTTTGGTAAATGGGTTGTCAAACGTATTAGCTCGTGACATTATAAAAAAGTCACCTTTTGGCATATTTCCCTACCACGTAAAACATTGTTATGACGTCATACAAAAAAAAATCAGGAGAAAAAAAATAAATTTGAAACTACAAAAATGACTGAAAATCTTAATTCGCGCAATGTCTCATACGCGCCCAACTATACGATATGTTACACTCCGGCCACATGTCTTGCATGGTTGAGTGCATAATATAATCCTCTTATTTGTACAATTGAAAGATACTAAATGTTTCGGTCAGTGATAAATAGATGAGTTCCGAATAAATAGTTAGATAACCAAGTACAAGAGTAGGAGTAAATCTTACATTAGCAAATTCAGTAAAATTTTATATTTTTTTTATGTGTTTGTCCATCAATCATCATGTTCACGAGTTCATCGAAATTGTTGTTGATCCTCGTCCTCAAAATGGTTTTGTTGTTATTCTGACTATAAAGCCTTTAGATGGCAATGAGAACATAAAATTGCAGCGCGTTTTAAGCGTGGATAATGTTCCAGTGGTACCTAACAAGTTGGCTCGAACGATACATACCTAAAAGAATTGCATTTCTTCCAACTTACCGGATGATAAAGTGATGTTGATGATAGGTGTGAATGCACCAGAAGTTTTCTGGGTCATGAAAGAAAGGAGCGTGGAAAGAAACAGACCTACAGTCAAAAGAAACATATTCGGATGGTCACTTATAGGAGGGTGTCTCGAAAACTGTACGGGATGTACGGGATGTACTGGGTGTACGGGATGTACGGGATGTACGGGATGTACGGGATGTACTGGATGTACGGGATGTACGGGATGTACGGGATGTACTGGATGTACGGGATGTACGGGATGTACTGGATGAACGGGATGTACTGGATAAAATTTTGCGCAAATTGCCTTTTGAAGCATAGAAAATTGAAGTATCAGTGGAAAAATTTGGAATATTTATTCCTAATACTGTAACTAAAATGCAGTAAAATCGCTGTTCTTTGATAGTAATGCCAAGCGATAATATTAAAATCCGCATTCCATAAATTGGCATCCACAAGGCAACTACAATTTCAAAATACAAAAATTATGAAAATTAACGTTAACTTACTGCGTTTTTATGAAAGTGTGGTTAATTAAACGCAGTGGTCGAGAATTGCACTCAATGTTTTGCAACCAGTTAAACTGCAGTCTTGTTATATAAAAACCAAGACAATTTTACCCACAGCGTATTGCACACACATTCAATTACATCCAATAGTATTGCCCTTATTAGGATTGCACCCAGAAGGATTGCACTCGGTAGAATTGGACTTTTTCCCATGATTGTAGTAGATGTACGGGATGTACGGAATGTTCTGGATGTACGGGATGTACGGGATGTACTGGATGTACGGGATGTACTGCATAAAATTTTGCGCAAATTACCTTTTGAAGCATAGAAAATTGAAATATCAGTGGAAAAGTTTGGAATATTTATTCCTAACACTGTAACGAAAATTCAGTAAAATCGCTGTTCTTTGATAGTAATGCCAAGCGATAATATTGAAATCCGCATTCCATAAATTGGCATCCACAAGGCAACTAGAATTTCAAAATACAAAAATTATGAAAATCAACGTTAACTTACTGCGTTTTTATCACAGTGTGGTTAATTAAATGTGGTGGTCATGAATTGCACTGAATGGCTTGCAACCAGTTTAATTGCAGTCATGTTATATAAAACCCAAGGCAATTTCACCCACAGCGTATTGCACACACATTCAATTACACCGAATAGTATTGCCCTTAATAGGATTGCACCCAGAAGGAGTGCACTCGGTAGAATTGTACCCTTTCCTATGATTGTTGTAGATGTACTGGATGTACTGGATGTACTGGATGTACTGGATGTACTGGATGTACGGGATGTACGGGATGTACTGGATGTACGGGATGTACGGGATGTACGGGATGTACTGGATGTACGGGATGTACTGGATAAAATTTTGCGCAAATTACCTTTTGAAGCATAGAAAATTGAAATATCAGTGGAAAAGTTTGGAATATTTATTCCTAACGCTGTAACGAAAATTCAGTAAAATCGCTGTTCTTTGATGGTAATGCCAAGCGATAATATTAAAATCCACATTCCATAAATTGGCATCCACAAGGCAACTACAATTTCAAAATACAAAAATTATGAAAATTAACGTTAACTTACTGCGTTTTTATCACAGTGTGGTTAATTAAATGTCGTGGTCGTGAATTGCACTGAATGGTTTGCAACCAGTTTAACTGCAGTCATGTTATATAAAACCCAAGGCAATTTCGCCAAGAGCATATTGCACACACATTCATTTACACCCAATAGTATTGCCCTTAACAGGATTGCACCCAGAAGGATTGCACCCAGAAGGATTGCATTCGGTAGAATTGAACCCTTTCCTATGATTGTAGTAGATGTACGGGATGCACGACATGTACGGCATGCACGTGGTGTACGGAATGCATTAGATGTACGGCAAGTAGATTGGATGTACGACATGCACGACTTGTACGGGTTGCACGGCATGCACGGGATGTAAGGCATGAACGACATGTGCCGAATGCACAGAATGTACTGGATGAACGGCATCCACGGAATGCGCTCAATTTCGGAATGCACGTGATGTACGGCATACACGGGATGTACGGCATGAACGACATGTGCCGATTGCACGGAATGTACTGGATGAACGGCATGCACTCAATGTTTGGAATGCTCGTGATGTACGGCATATACGGGATTTACGGCATGCACGAACTGTACCGAATGTACGGCATACACGTGGTGCACGGAATACTCGGAATGTACGACATGCACAGGGCATGCAGGGATGTACTGCATGCACGACATGTACGGCAGGCACGTGATATACGGATTTCACGTGATGCACGGAATGCACTGGATGTACGGCATGCGCGAGATGTACGATATACACGACATGTTCTGGATGCAATGAATGCACACTCCGGGTGTATGAAGTGCATTCCGTACATACTGAGTATCCCGTGCACACAGTGCATGTCGTACATACAGTGCATTCCGTGCATCCAGTACATGTCGTACATTAAGTACACCGCGTATACCCCATCTATATGTTATATTCATCCTATTCAACGCATGCCGTAAATTCCGTACATCTCGAACATACCGAGAATTCCGTATATTCAGTGCATCCCAAAGTCACATGCACGCCTTACATTCAATGCATCCAGAACACGTCGTGTATATCGTACATCCCGCGCATGCCGTACATCCAGTGCATTCCGTGCATCCCGTGCATGCCGTACATTCCGTATATCAGGTGCCTGCCGTACATGTCGTGCATGCCGTACAACCCCTGTGTACGTCGTACATCCAGTGTATTCTGTGCACCACGTGTATGCCGTACATTCAGTACATGTGGTGCATGCCGTGCATCCCGTATATCACGTGCCTGCCGTACATTTCGTACATACCGTACATCACGTGCATTCCGTATATCACGTGCCTGCCGTAAATGTCGTGCATGCCGTACATCGCCTGTGCACGTCATACATCCAGTGTATTCCGTGCACCACGTGTATGCCGTACATTCAGTACATGCCGTACATCCCGTATATGCCGTACATCACGAGCATTCCAAACATTGACTGCATTCCGTGCATGCCGTTCATCTAGTACATTCCGTGTAATCGGCACATGTCGTTCATGCCGTACATCCCGTGCCTGCCGTACATCCAGTGCATACCGTACATCGCGTGCATGCGGAACATTGAGTGCATAGTGCATTACATGCCGTACATTCACTATATCACGTGCCTGTCCTACATTCCGTGCATCCCGTACAAGTCGTGCATTTCGTACATACAATCTGCTTGCCGTAAATCCAATGCATTCCGTACACTACGTGCATGGCGTACATGTCGTGCATGCAGTACATTCCGTGCATCCGGTACTTGTCGTACATGCCGTACATCCCGTGTATGCCGTACATCACGTGCATTCCGAACATTGATTGCATTGCGTGCATGCCGTTCATCCAGTACATTCCGTGCATTCGGCACATGCCGTTCATGCCGTACATCCCGTACATTCCGTGCATCCCGTACAAGTCGTGCATGTCGTACATCCAATCTGATTGCCGTGCATCCAATGCATTCCGTACACCACGTGCATGCCGTACATGTCGTGCATCCCGTACATCTACTACAATCATAGGAAAGGGTCCAATTCTACCGAGTGCAATCCTTCTGGGTGCAATCCCATTAAGGGCAATACTATTGGATGTAATTGAATGTGTGTGCAATACGCTGTGGGTGAAATTGTCTTGGTTTTTATATAACAAGACTGCAGTTTAACTGGTTGCAAAACATTGAGTGCAATTCTCGATCGCCACATTTAATTTACCACACTTTGATAAAAACGCAGTACGTTAACGCTAATTTTCATAATTTTTGTATTTTGAAATTGTAGTTGTCTTTTGGGTGCCAATTTATGGAATGTGGATTTTAATATTATCGCTTGGCATTACTATCAAAGAACAGCGATTTTACTGCATTTTAGTTGAAGTATTAGGAATAAATATTTCAAACTTTTCCACTGATATTTCTATTTTCTATGCTTCAAAAGGTAATTTGCGCAAAATTTTATCCAGTACATCCCGTACATCCAGTACATCCCGTAGATCCAGTACATCCCGTACATCCCGTACATCCCGTACATCCCGTACATCCCGTACATCCCGTACATCCAGTACATCCCGTACATACCGTACATCCCGTACATCCAGTACATCCCGTACATCCCGTACATCCAGTACATCCCGTACATCCCGTACATCCCGTACATCCCGTACAGTTTTCGAGACACCCCTTATAGGACCAGCCCTACAAGTTTAAACTTCAATGAAAATCCCAAGAATGTTCAAGTTATTGTTCAGGGAGAGTTGTGGGAAACATATTTCGAAGAAATATCTTCGACTCTTACACCACCCATGCCCGAAGAAGACAAATATGTGCTTTGAAGGTGATCGAAGACAATATCAAGATGGTTAATGGACATTATCAACTATAGTTACCGTGGAGACCAGGATATCTCGAATAATCGTCATGCTGTGAAGAGAAAGGCTGTTAATCTTAGCAGATAATCTTCGAACAAAGTATTGTCGGAATATCAATGCGTCGAATACCTGACGATAAATTGGTTGCAAGTGTGCTTGGTCTTTGATGCCGGTGCACGATGTATGAATACTACATTGAATAATCGATTGCTTCAAGGACCAGATTGCGCAAACGGATAACGAGTCGTTTGGGTATTACGATTTTTCGAATTCTTTCGTTAAGTTTAAGTCGTTTTGAAATAATTTTTGCAAGTAAATTATGATAGCATGTACGAGGTTATAAAGTAGAGAATTAATTTTTTTTTCAATATTGCGTAAAAATGAAGCAGTGGTAGTAGAAGGTCAATATTTTAAACAACATCTTTTGGAAACGAAAATTCAATGTCCAGACAGTAGTTGTAACAGAATACTATTATTGACTCGATGTGTAATAGACTAACGACTGACGATAATTCTGAAACCGAAATATCAATTTTATCAAAATATTTACGATATAATAAACACGTAGGAAAGAGTAACTAAAGCTTTTCGAACAAGTGAAATTTTATGGGAATAAGTTTCCTCAGTCAAAATATTACTCATTACATTATAATGTATTATTATATGTGTATATGTCTTGCTTGTCGAAGGAAATTTATTTGACAACAAAAGGCACAAATCGTTTGTTTGAGTTTACTAGCGGACACGAAATGAATGCCCATACATATTTTATGCCAACTTTGTTCAATCAAGTTTAGCTAATGTGTATTGTATAATTTATCCATGGATAACATACGGAAGTGATACAAAACTTCAATAATATGAAGAAATATTGACGTGCAAGGTTTGCTGCCCAAACCAACCAATACAGTGGTTGATATTACATCCTGGATTGATTACATACTTCCAAGTATAGAAGTAAATCTATTGAGCTGATTCTCGTGAACATAATGGATAAGCTCATGCAGGAATATAAAATCCTATTGGTGTTCTCATGTAAGTTTTACTTGTACTTTTTTACTTACTCTTGTAACCCATATGAGTAAAAAAGAAAAAGAAAATACGTTAAACTTTTCTCTGTTTCATTATTCTACACAACCTGACCCTAATTAATTAATCATTGGTCCAGTCATTCCGTAGATAAAACGGCACTGGGGATCTGGGGATTTATTTTGTCACGGGATTTTTTATGGTGTGATGAGCTGATGACATAATGCTTGTGTGTTTTTTCTGATGAGGACAAAAGCTGCTGACGTCACAAGAAAGAGTTAAATGCTGTGTGTACTTCCCATGCGTCACTATTGTTCCTTCAACAAAACAACTACGATCTATCAGTGACTTATACTCGACAAAACATGTCATGATGAATCTTTTCTGATTGGAATGTCTGATAGAGTAGAAGAGTTAACACGTGACATTGGCTATTGAAGTTGATCAACAACTGTTGTTCCCGTACTGTTACAAAATAATACAAAATACCTTCTTTCAAGCAGTGTGATGTTGATTATAATAGGATCATTGTCCACGGATGATGGAGCGGGTAAAAAGGGATGGGCAACAGCACGGAAATATCGATCAACAAGAAACGAGTAGGCAAGATCACTGTTCACTTTAAAATATGTCACTTCTGTAAGAAGTTCTCTCATACTTATATCAGCGCCAACTACCCCTCTCAGAGTTCCTGTACAAATGACAACAACAATGATTCAGAGTTAAAGACTGGACTCATCAGCAAAATAATTTGGTAATCGATATATATGTATATATATAATCCTATAGCAAGGCACGTATTTAAAACTCTATTTTTATAGTTTCACGGTAATCGCGTGACTTCGAGAGTACTTTGAAGTGCTTCTTGAACGTCATAAATGGGTCTATAAGTTTATAATTCTAGAAAAAACAGATACAGCATCACGTTACTCTACTTAAATTTCACAATTGGAAAGGATTAAACTGAATATTTATACCGATGAACAATATCAAACCTTCGTGAACAACAGCAGCAGATGCGGTTATGATGAGACCAGCTCCACCAATAACATCGTAATATGGAACACTCCAGTGTACTTGTGTGTCGATTGATTCTTCTTTAAAGAAATTGTAGTAAGACCCCATCTTAGTTCTAAGAAAAAAGTGATCAGATTTTTTGTTCGTAATACTGGGCGTTTTTATTCGTTAAAGAAAAAAAATTAAAATGATTGTGTACCGATAAACTTCAATCAAACATTCGTCAAATATCGTACTCAACTCGTTCTCATATTTGTACCCCCTATGATATATATTGCATTGACTACACTGTAGCAAGTTCAGTAAGTTTACCGTCCGCAGTAATTGTATATTTCCAAAATTTGAAACCCTGTTGATTGAATTTAAGCCAAGTATGGACATTTGATGGACGCAATTCTTTCGGCACTTTCCAAAGACACTATAAATTTGGAAGATGATATCGATTACATAGTTTCATTCAATATTACCGAGTAAAATCACTAACGCGTTTTTGTTTTAATGTGGATACGGCAAATTTCTACCATTATTGCGAAAGCACTCAATAAGTGCGGATTAAGTCATGTCAGTGTTTTTCTTATCTAAAAACCTCAGATCGTCACTGTCAGTTATAGCAACATGTAATCCTTCGCGAACGCTGATTTGTTTCGGCACATCATAATCGGAACCATTTTGTTTCGACATTTTTTCTAAAACTTCACCGGGAGCTTGTGCGCCAATTGCATAAGTCATGATTACGACTAAGTTATGTAGCTTTTGATTTCTGACTCGAATTGTTTGAAATAAATCATTCATGTCATCAGAAGGTTCTCCATCCGACATAAAGAGAATAACTTGATTCCTCCTAGGCTCCCCGTGATCGATTGTTTCTTGAAAAGACCTTTCCAAGCAATCAAATGATTTATTAATCGGAGGTCCGTAAAACTTTCCGCCATCGAAATACCCTCCGCCCATTGGAAGCAATCCTTCAATCCAATCTTGCAAATATCGAATGTTCTCTGGAGTAGCGAGAGCCATTTCATCTTGAAAACAACTATCTGACATGGGGCCGGGTGCAAGTTTAACATCATGAGAATAAGCGATAACGGCAACTTTGTCGTTAGGATTGAGAGTTTCCAATACAGTCGAAACTGCCATTTTGGCTCCTTGCATTCGATTTTCTAACTTCATTGTCTTAGAAGTATCGATGACAATAACAACATCTTTCGGTTGGGGTGTAGCAGCCACAACGTACCTGTTAAATATTTATTGTTCAGAAAAAATATGGGAGTTCGAGTTCATTAATATAATGTAACTTCGATGTCATTTTATTGCTTGTCGAGGGTCTAAATTGGCTGAAATTAGATTAGAAACCATCGATTCTATCGAACTTGCTGAATTCTATGCTACACGATCGAATTCGCAATCCCGGTTGTTACCATTATAGCGAATCTCTTAGAGTATTATGCGTTTGGTAATGAATGTCTCATTTTCATCTTGACGGAACCCGTATGTAACAAACGTCTATCTTGTTTATTTTTATCAGTTTGTTCATAAATTAAACTTCGAAGTTGGTTCCTGAAAATATTTTTGGCACGAATTTAACAAATTAATATGTAGCATAGTCAATTTGAATAGTTATTGACATTTTTCTCCGCTTTTCCACCTTGTAAAAAGCGGGCTATTGTGCTTCACTCCATGCAATGCCGAAGGCAACGCCAAAAATGGACCAACTGGCAGTTAATTACATGGCAAAACCTGAAAGAACTTAACTGCTATAGAGAACTAAACTACAGAACTTAATTATACGACTTATCTAAACTATAGCGAACTTAACTACTTGTGCATAGATTTATGTAATATTTATGTTTAAGATTTATATATCGCAAGACAAAAGCGTCCGAGTGATATGTATATATCTTTGAATTCTTTTTTGGTTGGTCATATTTGACATTTTGATATGTAGAAGAAGCGCACTATATTCACATAATACTGTGGTCTTACCATGGACGAAATCGGTTATCATAGGAAAGACAATCTGAGTCTGTATTTCTTGCGGGATACTGAGTAAATATCCCTTCTTCACTTCCATAATACTGATATTTAAGTCCTGGTGTAGAATGAAGATTTTCCATCGCATAAGAGATCAACGACCTCGGTGCGCGACGCATTGTAGTAAACGCGCGAGTCAAATTCATTTTGTCTCCGCCTATTTTAGAGCAGGTTTGGTGTAGATCTACCTACAAAATAGACAATAAGGGAACGAGGTCATTTCTATCATGTATTACCTAATTTCAAAATCTCGTTGAAAACGGTTTTTGACCATGGTAGTGTTGGTACCTGGTGGCAACTACTTTGGCGCAGCTATTTCCGAGACTTTCTACGATGTAGAATTCACATGCCAGCTAGGCACGATGACAGGCATTGAACATTTTTACTAAGCATTGTGTAATTTTTGCATTATTGTAAATTTTGCAAGACTAACATAAGTGATTTCAACTAGCTTTATAAAGACTCTCGACTCAATGCAAGCCAAAAAACGTCTGTCCAAACAGACTTTGTTTAGTATGGGTTACTGATAAAACGCAACGTCTAGGTACGATCCATCTACGGCAATTTTTCAAAAGGGGTCATTCCATGCCAAAAAACACCCTCAAGCAACTCATAGTCACGGATTTTAAAACAACGATAGACGAAAATCACAACAACGTAAATCATTGTTATCAATACCGTTATTGATATATTTTTGTTGTGAAATGAACTTCTTGATCGGAATAGCAGTTTGACGCGAGTCTGCGTGGTGCATTAAGACGTAATATCTGATAGCCCCTCATGACGCTACTATAAAGCCTATATCTATATCTAATAAAATAATTCTTTCGGATACGCATCCTGTTTTGCTCCAGGCAGTGGAAGGTATAAGATCTTTCTTACGTCTCTTCCGAAGCGTTGATCATAACTTGGAAACCCAACTCCGTTAGTAAATTCGAATTTACAGCATTCATTGACGCCATACGTCCATTGGTTAAATTGGTAGGCATTCATCGCGGCTCTTCTAAGTTTTTGAACAGCGTGATCTGTGTTTCGAAACTTTTCAGACAATGATGTGACCATAGCTTTAACGAGGCTTTCTGAATCAAGTTCTACTGATGTAAACGTTGAATCGTCTATGATGTTTTGAAATTCCGATGTTCCTGCTGTTTCAGTCAGAAATTTTCGAACTTGATTCTCCAGAAAGTTTCCAGCTAGGAATGAAGGCTTCATCGTCTCTAGGGCGCTTGTATTGCAGGTAAGGAATAAAAGAACCAAAGTTAGAATCAAAGTTTTGAAATCTTGAAGTTCAATCATATTTTATTCGGCTTAACCACACTGTGGTCATATACTAGCATTTGCGGAGAAGCCGGACCGCCAGGGACTCGAAGTACAGTCTAAGAGTAATTTACGTATTTTATACTAAAACAAACCTAATAAAATTCAACATTGATAACGAATATTATGACGTCATAATGAAAAATTCATAGGGATGACGACATTAGGAATTTCATTTCTTAAATTGTGCGAAGTACGAAAATATTATTGTTCTATTACAAAAATTTGTTTTTGTTAAAACCCAACGACTAATCGTTGTCAAAGATAAACAGAATATATACGCCATTTATTTCCTCGTCGAAACTAAAAACTAACGCAAACTTGTGCCAAAATTCCAAATGACTTTTAATTCGGCGGTACCGGTGCCAGTTGTGGCAGCGTAAATAACACACTATCCATATTGTCACAAATTGAACTTGTAATTAGGGTTGGATTTCTAGAATTTATGAGGGTAGGGATAAAATATTTAAAACTGAAACAGGGAAAAGTCCAGACCAGGGTCTAGTTCATTCCGGGGTCCAGGCAGAAGAGAGCCGTCCATGGCCCAATATATGGCCTGATTGAGAAATCAGAGCCCAAACTCATCCATAACTCGGTCACAAAAAAACAAATCGAGCATCCGCAAAGTCGTCCAAGAAGAAGAAAAGCAACGAGCAAACCTTTACAGTAATAATATTAACGACGAAGCCAATGCCTGGCCAGGACAATACCAAGCCATATCTGAAGTTTGATATATTAGTTAGAATGGACGTGAACTGATTCCTGAAAAATAAAGCTGCCAATATATTAATGACGAGTTTTGTCAGATTTATATACCGAATGCTTGAAGCAAGAACCGTATTATGTTTTTATTGTAATTCACTCTTGAGCACGGATGATATTTGATATTTTTAAATGCTCGTCTGAAGAGGTCAGACAAAAGCGAAATAAATTTGTGTAAGTGTGAAGACTTTATACCTTTGCATTTTGGTCAAAATCTGTTAAACGACATTTCTGTTCCGTAGAGTTCTTTAAAAATGTGAGGTGCCCTGGTAGTTGTTATGTAAAAGGGCGGAGAGAACATTGAATTTTGTCAAAGCTATTCTAACAATGACTTTGGACGATTTCGGATATTCGATTGTTTGCAGTTTTTCATCGCTCCCTCTCGACTCGAGTCTAAAAACCCACATGTTTGTTGAGTTTATTTTAACCAGCCAAGTTGTCGATCAACTTCATCTATCGAAATTTACCAGAGCAACATTACTTTGCACAGGATTAATTTCAATTTTTTTAGCAGTACTCATTAATTTTGGGTAATCGTCAAATGTCAAATCGTCTAATTTGTACAGACCTTTTTGTTCTTGGACTACATTTAGTATTTTTGCAGACTGCACTGATGTTTTGAAATACACATGTATACGAACTGATGTGACATAATCCTGACATGAATAATTTAATTAGTATTTCGAGAGTGCACAACATGTCGGGGCCATGAATGGCCCATACATAAACCATTTGATAGATCAAAAGATGTGTAAATATATGATGTGAAACCTATTTGACATAGTGCTGATATACGTAATTCAATTGCAATTTCAAGACGCTACAGCATGTCTGTCCCAAGCATGACCGATGCATATATCATTGGATAGATCAAAAAGAGTGTAACTATATGTTTTGATATAGTCCTGAGATGAATGGCCCATATATAATTTCAATATTTGTATACGTATACTTGAACATCAAGAACACGTGACGTATACCTTCATTTTTCGGATTAATATCAACAAGTTGAATCGTTTTGTTTGTTTTTTTACGATTGTACTATCGTCGTTCTAATACAGTCCACCAAAATAGTTTTAGTCATCATCGTTTCCTAAACCCAATTAGAAATTAATTCAATTTTGCAATGTATGCGCTATTGACACAATTTATCTAATTGCCATCATGCCACGACTTGCCAAATATGTAACAATTTGTTGATTTTCCATTTTAGCTGAGTGCAAAATCGAATGTTTAACCAGCATACTGACAGTTACTTATAGATGTATAATATTCAATCAAATTCAAAAAAGTCTCATTGTATTGATATAATATATTGCTGTAAAAAAAACTGTTTGCAAATCAGAAATTTCGTTTTTACAAGCACTTATTCATTTACAGGTTCATATGTCAGAATTCGAACCAATGTCGAAGCTTGCCACGTATTATCATTGTTATTCATTCTATACGACGTGTCCGACGAATTTCTTGCTAGCGCTTTCGCTTTTAAATGCTTTTCTGGGGCTTCATCGCCCGGTAGATTGGAATCGCTTTTATTTCGATATTTTCCAAGTCCAACCAAATTGGATACTGCCCATCCTCCTGAATTTCGGGAACGTGGGATCGAGAGTTTGTCATTGGGTGATGTGGGTCCTGATAGTGAAGGGGTGGGTAAATATTCACCCAATTTCGATGGGGATGTTCGCTGATTATGACGGTACACAGCTGTTGGAGCTTGAGTACTGTTGTTGCCCGGTGGATATGATTGACGTGACGAACGTGTAGGAGTGGGGTTACATTTTGCTGATATGTTAACTAAAAAATGAAAGTATATAAAGTAAAATTTCTATCAAGATTTGTATGCCCAATAAAAAAATTAGGCATACATGTTTTGTTAAGCAGAGTTACAGATGGAAGGTGTCGACTCTGGCTCATGTTCGACAGAATAGAAATTCTGATTGGGTGTAAGCGTTTGTTGAATGTATGGACATGTAAAAAAATAACTCGCTATGTGTGATGATCTTTATCAGTACTTTAAATAGAAAAGGTCCAACATGATTCGATCTTAATAATGAGACATCGTATTGGAAAATTACCATATAAATCAAAGTTTATGCATAAAATAAAGTATACAAAAATGCAGTGAAATCGTCGTTCTTCGATAGTAATTTTGCGATGCGATGATATGAAAGTGAAGTTTTAGGCCAGATAGGATCTTCGCCGGGAATTGAATAATTCAATTCGAAAAATCACAAATAGGTTAGTTTGGAAAACCCTCACGTAATTCACAAAATGGCTTCTATGATGAAATATTGATAACGGATACGGTTGCCACTTTTAAATTTATTTTTCGAACCGCATATCCTTTCCTTACCGGATCCAATATTATTTTAAAAGTCGATGGAAAAATTTACCAAATTGCTACTTTTATCTAATCCTATCGACCGGAAATTTCGATCCATGAACAAAAAATCGGCTACATATTTATTTATATGTTTACTGAAACTTGCCAGAAATATTTTTTAGACACAAGCTTATGTTGGGTCATGGCCAATTATGTATCATGCTTGATACTTTGAATTTCCGACTGCGGTAAATTTTTTATTAATTATTCTCAAACACAGAAATCAATATTTAGATCGCCATACTCCATCAAAAATACCTAACCAGATATGTTTTTCTAGGTAAGGACTACTCCTTCCTATACCGGAGTCACGGTGTCTAATTTTCGGGAATCTTTAACACTAGGGTAAATTCGTTCGGGAAAAAGATTGGGGGTATTGTCCAAAGCCCGATGGTACTTAAGTGGTGCAGAGGGTTGAAGATCACATTTCGACGACGATACGTTACTAGAGGGCGGAGTCTAAAAACTCTCTTTATCGAGCTCAGTCGAACCCCACAAAGGGCGTTTACTCCTGGCTGTACCGTATTGTGAATCGTCTGAATCCATCCACTGTCTTTCGCCATAAGGAGACGAATTAAGTGCGAATATAAAAAAAACTGTTTGCAAATCAGAAATTTCGTTTTTACAAGCACTCATTCATTTACAGGTTCATATGTCAGAATTCGAACCAATGTCGAAGCTTGCCACGTATTATCATTGTTATTTATTCTATACGACGTGTCCGACGAATTTCTTGCTAGCGCTTTCGCTTTTAAATGCTTTTCTGGGGCTTCATCGCCCGGTAGATTGGAATCGCTTTTATTTCGATATTTTCCAAGTCCAACCAAATTGGATACTGCCCATCCTCCTGAATTTCGGGAACGTGGGATCGAGAGTTTGTCATTGGGTGATGTGGGTCCTGATAGTGGAGGGGTGGGTAAATATTCACCCAATTTCGATGGGGATGTTCGCTGATTATGACGGTACACAGCTGTTGGAGCTTGAGTACTGTTGTTGCCCGGTGGATATGATTGACGTGACGAACGTGTAGGAGTGGTGTTACATTTTGCTGATATGTTAACTAAAAAATGAAAGTATATAAAGTAAAATTTCTTTCAAGATTTGTATGCCCAATAAAAAAATTAGGCATACATGTTTTGTTAAGCAGAGTTACAGATGGAAGGTGTCCACTCTGGCTCATGTTTGACAGAATAGAAATTCTGATTGGGTATAAGCGTTTGTTGAATGTATGCACATGTAAAAAAATAACTCGCTATGTGTGATGATCTTTATCAGTACTTTACATAGAAAAGGTCCAACATGATTTGATCTTAATAATGAGACATCGTATTGGAAAATTATCATATAAATTAAAATTTATGCATAAAATAAAGTATACAAAAATGCAGTGAAATCGTCGTTCTTTGATAGTAATTTTGCGATGCGATGATATGAAAGTGAAGTTTTAGGCCAGATAGGATCTTCGCCGAGAATTGAATAATTCAATTCGAAAAATCACAAATAGGTTAGTTTGGAGACCCCTCACGTAATTCACAAAATGGCTTCTATGATGAAATATTGATAACGGATACGGTTGCCACTTTTAAATTTATTTTTTCGAAGCGCATATCCTTTCCTTACCGGATCCAATATTATTTTAAAAGTCGATGGAAAAATTTACCAAATTGCTACTTTTATCTAATTCTATCGATCGAAAATTTCGATCCATGAACAAAAAATCGGCTACATATTTATTTATATGTTTACTGAAACTTGCCAGAAATATTTTTTAGACACAAGCTTATGTTGGGTCATGGCCAATTATGTATCATGCTTGATACTTTGAATTTCCGACAGCGGTAAATTTTTTATTAATTATTCTCAAACACAGAAATCAATATTTAGATCGCCATACTCCATCAAAAATACCTAACCAGATATGTTTTTCTAGGTAAGGACTACTCCTTCCTATACCGGAGTCACGGTGTCTAATTTTCGGGAATCTTTAACACTAGGGTAAATTCGTTCGGGAAAAAGATTGGGGGAGTCTAAAAACTCTCTTTATCGAGCTCAGTCGAACCCCACAAAGGGCGTTTACTCCTGGCTGTACCGTATTGTGAATCGTATGAATCCATCCACTGTCTTTTGCCATAAGGAGACGAATTAAGTGTATTTGTGCCATATTGTGTCATTCGGTTACTTATAATGTCTTTGTGTGGTGCCGAATTATGTCCATATTTGTAAGGTGGTTGGTCATTTGAGTATGTATGTCCTCTATGATAACCTGGCGATGGTCGATGAAAATTAATAGGAATGAGTGCTTGACCTAAAGGACGGAACACAGCTTTGAAAGGATTAAGATTCGGTACAACAGGCCGGTTTTGAACTTTGGTCGGTTTTCGACTATAGTCCCGCTGCATCAAATCTTCAGGAACTGATTTTTGTGCCCTCGGTTTTTGTTTTGGCGACGTCAAACCAAAAACTTGGGCAAATTCTTCGTCGGTCCCCTACGACGTAGACGAAAGCCTTCTCGAAGCAGGTTTGGATTTGGTTATGGTAGTAGGAACATGTTCGTAATATTTTTTCGGTCTTCTTGCTTTTGAACCTGGTTGAAATACGACCATGTACCTGAATCACCAAAAGCACTTTCGTCACATACAAGTGGTAATGCCAACTCGTGATCTCTGTCATCTAAAACAAAAGTACAAGAAATATAATAAAGTTTGTGTTTTATTAGAGTATATTATCCACTTGCAACGTCTACAATTGTCTCAAGAACACATGAAAGCTAACTAAATAGAAAACTACGAGGCATATATGAACGGCACTTCGACGGCGCAATCCATGAAAACAAAACATGAATGAAACCTTCCAAGATGGGGAGATCGTACTAATTCTATATTTTATGTTTGCCAAGGCAGGCCATAAAGTCGGTACATTACTTGGAAATGAATCATCACCACTCAGAATATACATCTTTCTAGCCAATACGCAGTACATCTGTGACTTATACTTGACATAGCCAGATCCCTAATTTGGTTTTGGTTTCGGTTAGAAAATTTTTATACCCGACGATAACGGGTCTAGAAATACTGCTAGCTCTTCATTATCTTTCAGTGATTTCTTGCCGTCCGACTTTTTGTTCCCAGCGCTCGAACCGCTTAAATTGCTGCTATTCTCTGTATTAGATGATGTTGTAGTTTGTCTTCGTATGCCAATGTTTTCTAATGTATCTAAAGGAGGGGTGTGTCGTGCTGATACTTGTTGTTGGTGTATGCGTTGTGGTTTTTGTTGCATAAGGACTTCGTCGTCTGGATATGGTTCTGTTATGCTACTACAAATATGCCCGATGGATGTTATCTGAAAATTTAGAAACGTAAGTTGGCACCACATAGGATTCAATCTTTTGAGCATAGGTTGTTAGCTTTTTTTGAAGCCGGAATTTCATTTTTTCTTTTTTCTTTGAAAACTCTTTCCAGTTCGATTAAAATTGCTGGTTTTAATTTTTTGTATGCTGCTTCCGACCTTGATCTTCCAAAAAATATAAATGTCCCACCAGTGTATTCCTGAAGAGTATAGATAGACGTCGGTACAAGGCGCGGTAAATCTGTAAACTATGCCTATATACAATACAAAACATACATTATACTTTGTATATTCTATACAAAACATTTTTCGTGATTATGCAAGGTTGTATACTGAAATTTTAACATACCCCCAATCCCGATTCATTATCGCTAATACTGCTCATAGATGTTCGAACCAACATGATGTTTTCAACCACTTACACGCCACTTATGGCGTCATCGTTTGGGTTGATCTGACGAACGTTGTTGATTGCCTGGATTCGATCGAGGGGCAGAACAAGGCTTGTCATCAGTTTTGTATAGCAGAGTGCGCGCCATTTTCCTTGCTTCTGTAGAATGAACATTTACATAGAAAATTTAAAATTAGTGACGTCAGAGTCGATGGAACGATAATTTAAATTTAAACGATAATCAGGGCTATACTATACAAAACATGAATAATTTATTCTGACGATAAAAGATATAATGACATATAAAGCATGGCCATGGAAGCTGGGAAAAGAATTATCATTAAAAGTATAATTACGTTTTTCTGTCATTCTTAAATTCATTCTGCAGTAAAATCATGATTTGTGCCAAATTTTACGTGCAAATTTTACTGCAAAATGTTCAAACATAAGCAATTTCGTATATCTGAAATGTTGAAACTTTATTCAGTTTATATATAGTGGATTTTGAATACCTATGGAACTAAACTACAGGTAGAGTTCAGCAAATCACCAATGTGATTCATCAGCAATCCGTCCCCAATCATAAATTTTATTTTGTCAAGAATGAGCCACAGATGGACTGACTTGGCGGCGCGATCCATCGGTGAATCATACTTAACAAAAGATTTTGGAAATAAAATTTATTACGATTCAATTTGAATATTTACCTTTCATTCGGAGTTGTTTCTGACGATAGACGTTGCTTTTGACGATAGAATAACAATATGAGAGCAAGTAAAAACACAAGACCGAATCTTAGGAGTAGAACGGAACCGTATTGGAATATTATTTCGTCAAATAACACGCTTGAAAACAAACTTCCCTTGACGGACGAGAGAGAGTGACTTACCTCGTCCTTCACGGCCTAGACAATATTGAATCTGTTGCAATGTCTACCCCGAATCAAATAACCCCCAATAGACCAAATTACCTTTTTATCTATTTCAATTTTCAATGGTGGCATAAGTGCTCCATCAGAACGAAGTGTTACTACGGAATGTGTAACGTAATTACATCCAGCATTATTACAAGCTGATGTCCATACTTTATACCAAGTTCCAACCTGTAGATTAAAAGAAATTTTTAGCATTTGCAGGAGAGAAATAAGTTTTATGCGCCCCTGTCGCGCTATATTTGATATACTTTCATAACCAGACAGAAAAAAATTGTCAAAGAATGTTTTATTAAGTGGAAGTCACTGTTGAACCGAGCAACCGCTGATCGCGCTGATTGGGAAGTCTTGTTAGTAACTTGATATAACTCATTTAAAAACCAAAGGTAATTTCCTTGTAGCAGCTAATTTACAATTGCAATAATTACTAAACTATTTCTATTTTATAACTCAAATATCATTGCCTACCCGCAGGTTGGAAATAATCACGTGACCCGGACTTGGCGCGCTTTTTCCGGCGTTGTCAGTTTGTGATGATGATAAAACGTTTTCTAATACGTCATTATCGATATTCCATTCTGTATCTCCGTGCCTTGCGTATTCAATCGGAAGTTCTGTGAAAATAAAAATGAAATATATATTTCAATGATTACAGCGTTGATTGTTTTGTTTAGCGGTTGTTCCACTCTATTTATAAATTATCAGTGATTTATAAAACTGTTCCAATCTGGATATTATTGACAAATTATATAAAGCATTTGATTTATTAATAAAATATTGATTAATTATGTCACTTGTTATTCAATATTATGTACTCTGCTTTTACCAGTTTGTGGGAACGCAACTTATTTTGAAGTGTAAATAAAAAGCTCAAAAGGAAAAAGTTGACAAATATATCAAACAGAATATACCAACATTGATTGCAATGAAGATATAAAAAACTGAATTATCAATTGCTGCTGAAATAAACGGGCATATCGGGACTCAGTTGTTTTGAAAACTTTTTATTAAGTTCAATTTAATTGATGTTTTGTATGAAGGTTTCTCGCGGAAAAACTCCCTCCAAATAAATATACGTGATAGGCCTATTTTATAGATCGTGAAACATTTCTAAATAAATGAAAACAGTTATTATAAACGCGGACGATTTAAATAGAAAATAAATTAATTCTGACCTGTGATTGGGCATCCACCGTTTTGCCACGCCCTCAGGTCCAAAACCACTGCACTCTGAATAACATCAACTACCAACTCGTTTACGACCGGTATTACTGGTAATATAAAATAATAACGAATCATATTATTTGAAATAACGGAAATAGAAAATAACAGTTATATGGTTACGAAATTTAATTAAAAGAACATAAATCAAATTCGGTTTTTACGATTTGTCTGTAAAAAAAAACAACAACAAAAAGTATTCATTCATTTAAAATGGGTTATGAAAAACATACGAGTGAATAGGCTTGCATTATCTTTGGCCATCCGTCCTACAGAACATCGCCAATGACGGATCATATCCAGACTGGCTTTGTCAAGTATCGTGTTCGTTAAGACACGATGTTTCGCGATTATAATAAAATCATGGAGTTGTTATCTTAACTGAACCCACATGGAAATCGATTGTAAATTTTCTGATTAATGCTAATAAAGTGAATTTTGAATTGAATCCTGGAAAGATATCGCTAGGTAATAACTGTGTGTGTGTTAGATCTTACTTACAGATACTAGCAAAATACATTATTGAAAGGCATGATTGCTTATGACGGATGTCATCGTTTTTCCGAACAGTACGACCGATAAAATATTGATTAGTTGCGAATACACGGGACGAACACGTAATGCCAATTCGGACATCAATAAAATGTATTTGGTCAAGTCATTTTTAGAGAATGCCTACTAGTCTATAACGAAAAGTTTTTTCCATGAAATGTTTTCGAACCCCCACCGTTCGATACCTTTGTGGCGTGAATTCTGAAGTCAAAATGATACAAAAAGCTCTAATATTAATTCCCAGGTAAAATTTGATTTGCATCACATTATCGAAATTACTTCTTTGGCGGCGCGATCGATCAGCAACCCATGCTTAAAAATATATTAGAATCAGCTATTTCCGACTGGGTGCCGGGCAAAATAAACAAAGATACTTTACAAGAGATGACCGTAAACTAAATTTCAATTTCGACCACACGAAATCGGCACTCGAGAATTCGAATCACTCAAGTAAGGTTCAGTAGGTGATATCTGCTGCCCCTCTCAGTTGATTTGAAACGGAAATTGATCGAATCCTTCGATTTCGCGAACGACCCATGGCACTGGCGCGGTTCCAGGGGGACGTGTCTGAAAAGCGACAGCCTCGCGCGTAAAAGATTTTAGATATTGTTTTATATTTTGTGATTTTTTGTGTTTAGTGATTAGTGATGTCGTTATGCAAAAAATCAAGTATTCTAGAATTCTGACCGTGATTCATTTCGCTTTTTCGTTTTATTTACACTGGTACATTTTTGCCATAACAGAGAATATAAAATGGTGTTTATATCGCCTTCGCTAGAAGAACTTAATAAATAAAATCAATTGTAATTATTTTTAATTGCTATGTTATTACCTGAACCGATTGTTTTCTCCGTCAAAATTAGTTGCTCAAAACTCTCTCCAATTTCGTTTTCACTTTTGACGAACATTTCATATTCAGTTCCACATTCTAACTGGTCAAGCACAATTTCTTGGTTGAAAGAGGTTGTTGTTGAGACCGGATATTTCAGGTCCAGGGCTGAACTTCTGATTCTACTTGGGACGAAGTACGAACCTCTTGGCCTAGATACAAAAATTTAAAACCTCGTATGTGTAGAAATTCTCGCCAAACTGTTCCGTATTTCTAAAGTGAGTTGCTTTTCTAGAGCCACTTCTTGGAGTCACCCTGACCAAGGCCCTGTACCAGTGACCAGTTATAGACAGACTGGGTTAGAGTTGTGGGAAAGATATAATTTCTCCTTTTCGGCTTAGCCTACCCAAATTATTACACCCTGGGTTGAGTGGTGAGCATAAATTAACGACCCGGACTGGCCGAGACTCGAACCCGAGAAATTCAACCCGCGATGCCCAGAGGTCAACATATGGGCAGCGCGTCTTTTCAGTTTCAACTCGTCTTTCGCGATTATGAAGTATTTGCATTTTATTTTTCAAAATTTCATATATGATTACTAAACTAATCTTCTCAAAGCGTGACCCATTGGTAGACCAAGTAGTGGTGGCGTGATCCGCTACTTAGAATATACCAATGAATCGATGATAAAGTTTAGGCTATAATTACGATACTTTCCACTTACAGTACAATTGTTGGTACTACATTTTGTGTAATCTCTGCCATATAAGCGGTCCTTAGTCTGCTTTTTTTTAGTGCTCCTTCCACGCTTACTTAGAATTTCAGCTACTCTTTAATCAAAAAAATACCACAAAGATCATAATTTTGTTTCAGAACTTACCGGATTCTGGTGGTTCTGGTGAATTTTCGTCGTAAACTTTAACAGCAGTCAAAACATAGGGAAGTAACTTACTTCCACCGTCATCTTGACCTGGCGATATAACCATCCGTAAAAATGAAGTTCCTTTATCGATAAGTTCAAATTTGCTTGGAATCATTGGTGGAGCTGAAAACAAGAGAAGGATTAGAATTAAATAGTGATCATAAAAATGTGGATAGAAAAAGATATGCTGTATGCACTGTGGAAGATTAAAAGACGAAGATAGTTATTTGAAACGAGAAAAAAATATGAACAATAGTGAATAGGGATCATAATCCTTGATTTAAGATTTCAGTCGATTTAGATACAAGTAAGATTCCACTACTCAGTGCGGTGATTTGTGATACTGTACGGCGCGATCAACCGGTGGCTCATAATTGACAAAACATATGCTCAGGTCGAAAGGAATAAATTGTCCAATATAAATTTTTGCCACAAGGTTCGAACAGATCCGATTCAATGATCGATTCCAAAATATATGAATCTGAAAATGGCATGGTTATTTTTCAAGAACAACAAAGGCATCTGAGTTGGAAGAGAAGAAAAACAGGAACAATATGCGGGAAAAGTAAAATAAATATTTCATCTTACATCTCACAAGAATATCAATATGCCGCGTTGAAGCTCCATATTTATTGAATACTTTGCACGTATATACGGCTGTGTCACTCCGCACAGAGCGTTTTTCTGGGTCAAAATAATCACACGTAAAACGATATTTTACACGTTCAAAAGTGAGGAAACCTGTGAAATTCAAACGGCCGTATCGACCCCATGTTGTTTAAAACATGACATGTCAAAAATATGAGGAATCATTGCCCTGTCACAATATTTTACAATATTGCAATTTCGACCATAAGCGATCAACAGAGCGGACCTTTAAGCCACAAATCATCTTTGGCTTATATTCCGGTTATAGTTATGATCGACTTTTTAAAAAACTCCATGCATAATAGTCACAATAAAATGAGCTTTAATCCAAGAACCAGTGCGAATAATACTATACTTTTAGCAAGCTTCGTCTTATACTGAAATTGATTGAAAGCAAAATTGAAAAAAACCCTCTATAGAACTAAATAACAACCACTGTTATGCAGAATTTGGTTCAGTTCGCGAAGAATACCATAAATAAATCTTACCTTCATCAACACGCATCCATGTCACATTGGGTTTCGGAAATCCGGTAGCGTGACAAGGAATTGTGATGCCATTACCGGAAATGACGGGAACTTGCGCCAGGAGGCCTTGAATTTTTGGTGGATCTGAAACAGGAAATACAGAAAGTTGATTTTTGTTCACATTTAAATTCTGTACGAAAATAACTTTCAATGCCTCAGAACCAAGCACCAAATATGGACCGTGAACAAACCGCGTCTTGCGGCGGTCTTTTTCCACAGCCCACATTCGGTACTTTGAATGCACATTTTCCAATATAGTGTGAGAGTATCTTAATTATTAGGTCAAGTACCCCTTTACAAGACCACCTAATCCCTGTTTAATGGAGATACTCAATCGCGTATGATCATAGATATATCGGAGATAAGAATGATCAACATTGATTGAACTTATTATTAGTCCATGATAAAAATAGCATTTTACTATTTAGCCGACACCCATACTATGACGCTATCAATTTAAAATCTCATCTTGTGGCAGACAATTATCTCCTCTTTCTTGCGAGATTTGAACTATAGTAACAAAGATCAGAATAGACAAATATAAGTTAGTGAGGTATGTGGTACCAACACTGGATCAGATGAATATAATTTTTCGTTTCAGTTCACTGGGTCAACGAAAATTGTTTGTATAAAATATTTATCATGAATGGAAACCGATTATGATTGCAATGCAATATACACAATCATGAGAGGAAATTGCTATCCGTCAATTCATTTCACGAAGTTCCTTGGCTGTACCGCACCTTGCACTGAGGCCTTTCTGCACTCCTACTTTAGAAAAATGACGAAATTTTCTTTTTATTATGAGGCCGATAGCCAGATTTTATGACCAAATTCTGTAAAATTGCATTAAATTCAACCGAGTCAGTAGTCCAAGTCAAATGAAAAAATGTATTTTCTCAAATAATTTACTAAAAACACCATTTTCAGCTAATATAAAAATCTATAAATACAAATAAACATGATGTATTTTCCGCAAATATCTAAACTCACCTAAAAAGACCAATGAACTGACAACACAGGTCCGGCTGACGTTGTTTTGAGAATCATTTCCTGCGGAACTGAGGGTTACCCCACTTATCATGATAGACAATGCCCTGAAATTAGAAAGTAAAAATTAATCGTCAATACTGTTCTGTCGATAGTCGACTGACTAGTTCTTGATATTCATAACTGGATTAACCAGTATTTTTCACAAAAAATGTTGAAACACCAGTTTTCGTCAGGGTTCTGAACTACAGGAACACCGAAAATGCACAAATAGCAACTGGATATTTTTTTTTATCAGGGAATGCAACACATTTCAATTAATTAAATTATTTTCCTATATACATGTCATCATAATGCAATATTAGTTTATTCCTCTCCAAGACCTGAAACGTGTTTTCAAATTTTACGTAGTTAGGTATTTACTTAAATCCTAAACATGTCAACCATGGGATAAAGATGAAAAGCGACCGGCAAGTCGCGATTCATATTTGGTCCAGGGTTGACAAACCATAACTGAAGAACTGCATGCAGACGACAGTCATCTTTTATTTATCAAGGCGGCGGATGAAGGATTGAAGACTGATCGAATTAACCTTAATACCTTAATGAATAAATATTGAATGAAATTAAATGCACATGCATGCAAGTATGGATAATATATTACGGACTATATTTTCATATAGTTTTTCGACAGTTCCACTTTTTAACTATAAAATAGAGTGATTTGATCATTTTAAATGTGTCAAGTGCGAAGAAATCATTTTTCCATTGCAGGATTGGAATTTGAGCACGGCTGGATGCTGAAACTAAACAAAGGTGACCGGTTAAAGGCCTCTTGTACGAAAAAGTAATATCTACCTCAAATATAGAACGAGCAACTGCTCTGACCAGAAGGATCAATGTTCAACAAATCCTCGTATTACTAGGTAGAACAAAGTTTTATTTTTAGATACCATCAAAATATTGTCGCCCGTTTCTAAAGCAGGCATATCCCTCGGGGAATGTGGCGTGATAATTTATAAAATTTATGGTCTGCGGCGACCACAGCTATATTCTATATTTGATGATATTAATTAAAATCCCATTTTGGGTAATAAATAGAATGGACGAGCTGAAGACTGAGCACTAAGAAACTTATTATGAAAAAACGCCACCTTCATCGTGATATTATATTAAATTACAATTTAATACTGCGCCGGCTACCGACCTACTTGCGCATCACATAGGATAATAATATGTGCAATTGAAAATAGTTTGGTCTTCAATCGGATCAGATTAATGATACATCTCAATCAGAAATTGTATTTGTCAAGCGCATGCCACGAATTGGCCAGCTTCGACAGGGCTATCTATCAGTGGCTCATACCTGCCAAACATGCGGTTCGTCTGACAATGGTGAATACATTCATTTTACAAACGCGTTCAACTTGATGGCCATCATACTATCAAATTGTTCAAAGGTAATAACTTTGGGTGTAATATCTCGCTGAATCTTGATTACTTTAATACAACGTAAGCCCGAGGTTTGAGAATTTGATGACCGCTGATGACCAATCGTAATACCTTGATGGAACACAATAATGAAAAAAGCAATTAATGACAAACTACTTATGGTGAAACTTATGCGGTCGATGAGTGAGCACGATATTAAGCGCGAACGCATAAGATGTTTTGTAGCTGATGTGAAATATGCCACAACGAGAATGCCGATTTTTTTAGATTCGAGAATCACTTACACATGTGCAATTCATGTGAATAACAAATAAATTATTGACTGATGCAGCGCCACGACCCATCAGTAGAATGTATCGTACGTGACAAAAATAGAATTTGTGCGCAATATATTTGGGTCTGGATCACGTAAAAAATTATTAGGAATGTTACGATTGTACGTATATTTCGAAAATTTCTACCAATATGGGAAAATGACACTTCACTGAATCTTCTCATTATTCTTTGAATTTAATTCCGAAATATTTGATTTGGAAGGAGAATGTGTGAATCAATATTTAATTCCAAAATAAATGTATCTGCTAGTACCTAGTTAGACCACAAGCTTATTTATCAACGTATGAATTTAATCTGAGCAGAGGCGGCTTTATCCTCGCGTTAGTGCTTTATCATCTCCAATATGTTTTCAATGCAGAATTTTCGTGATTCAAAACCAACTCGCTTCAGGCTCTTATTTAGAGGATAATTAAGGTGCATTGTTCGAGAGGCGGGTTTTTTCCCGTTCTTCTTATGATTGGAATACAATGAATGAAAATGAATTACCTCCCAAAGGATGCTTTCATTATTCTGTCATCTTGATCAACGAACAATCGATAACGGAATGGAAAGTTCGTTCAAGTGAAAAAACGTATGGTATGAAATATCAAAAATATCGATAAATATACTCAATGATGATGTGATTTGTCTACTGCTAGGAAATTCATAAAATACTCATATTATTTCTGTGATGCATAATAGACAACATAATACTTTTTTGTTATTTATAGAAATTTTGTTTTCAATTGAAATTGAACAAAGCAATGTTAACAGCAACATCTAAAAAGAACCAACCAGCGCGCGACCTTTGATATGCAGAGAACTATACATGGAATAGAAACGTTCAATGTTAAGCTATATCCCTACACTTGCCCATAGTTTAAGGTAATGAGATGGGCGTACATACATAGAAAACTAAAACGGGAAGAGTAAATGATTTGATCTTAGGCGGGACTGAAATAGAAGTAAGAACAATAATGATAATGAAAATAACACGATCTAATCTAACACTAGGTAATGTTTCATTTGATGTGATGTGACAAATTATTCCGACGAAATCTGAAAGAATTTAATGTATCTCACAGATTTATGTTTAACAGAAACATATCTGAAAATTTTGATTAGTTGCTTTGTACAAAATCTTACTTTTAGTTGAGGTCTTCAACATAACGTTGGCCTATACCACGAGATTAATGCAGATTTATTTTAATTGAATTAATCAAACAATGAAACATCTCAACTATTTCTAATTTTATTTACGGAATAAGGGCATTTCCAATCAAACGAAAATATGAAATTTAGAAAAACTGAAATTTTTATCAAATGCAACAGCAGTTAACAAGCAACCGAACAAAATATATGTTATTTATGAGATGAGTTCTATGATCGAATACTATGATCAAACCCGGTACACGCCGATATGAAATAAGTTCGGACTGAACTTTAGCCTTGAATCATTCGCATCGCATTGAATTATAATTAATTTCAACTCTCGGAATTGACTAATTAAAATTCAATTCAAATAAATTATTTCCAGAATTTCACGTACCGACTATACCGATAATGTAATATTTGATTTAATGTGATTTTGAATATTTCGTTACATTGTAACTACGAGAAAAATCGATAAATAATTCAGGCGGTAAATTACATCAAATGACAAACTTTAATTCAAAGTGACGTGTGACTATTAGTGAGTACAGAGTTTAAGTCTACAAATTTTGATCCTCAAAAAGAATTAGGAAAAAATAAAAACGCTGAAACCGTCTTGTTGATGAGATTTATGCTTACTATGGGCTGAAAAGGTTAAATTCATAGTTTTATCACAAAGCTAAGTAAATTTACTCTCAAAGAGCAGCAATTTCGATGCATTTTTGTTACAGTGTAACTGTTAAAAATCTTCGACTTCATCAACACTGCTATTTAATAGCAGTGTTGATGATGTTGAATTTTTTGAATCACAGAGAACTAATGACTTGGCATGGCCTAGATTACTAGCACAAACTTAGCCAATATTCCACGAGTGGACGTAAAGAGGTAATGAATAATTGTTTTTAACAAACTGTCCACACAACGAAAATTTATTGCAACGTTACTTGCGGTCCTTAGATAAAATTCCGTGAAAAACTAGGCACAAATAGCGAGTACCGTGAATAAATCCCATTCACTGCTCACTTCAAATCTATCCATACATCGTGAGCGACTACTCTATACTCACCCATTACTTTCAATGGGGTTGACATGTTGGATTTCTTGTCTTTCAAATCGACTTGGCAGGTATAAATTCCTTCGTTGTTTTTTCTGGCTTCTGGCGGGACTCTGAAAAATGGTATTGCATGGTGTATTAAGCTAAAGAATAGCAGCATACATGGAATAGTATATATATTCGCTTGATATGTTCTCTCATTTGTCATAACTTATCTAACATACCATACGGGCATTTAGACGCTAAGAGTTTTTAAGTATCAGTTTTAGAATAATATACATCACTTGAAATTTCTGGTTACTTCAAATATTGAAAACGTTTTTGGTTTTAAAGTAAAAGTTTGATGTCAGTGGCGCTTATCGCCACCATCATCGGGCTTCAGATATAAATATCCATATTCAACAAACTTACCAATATTTTCACCGTCGTTTGAAAATTTTTGATAAATCCATTTCACTGGAAAGTCATCACCCGATCCAAGAACTGTACACGGTATTATAACTACTGAATCAATCAACGCAAAAGTTGGACGATTTTGTTGGACAGAGAGGGGACCTAGAAAAGTTTGACACAAAGTCAGTTTTTCTCCCAAAACTCAAAAATACATATATAATATTTTCGGCAAAGCAAAATATGACAAAAGAAGCAGTGATTAAGTCGAAAAAACACGAATTATATCAGACGACTTCTCTTTGCTATTCACAATAGGTGAAAGCCGAGGTTTACGATTAAAAAAAATTACCCTTCACAGCGATTTTTCTACTCACACTTGCAGATTCTCTAGTGATATCATGGTTAATGCATGAATAAATACCACCATCTTGCACCGTTGCATCATTTAGTGTCAATTCACTTGAAATGGTAACCTCGCCGTTTCTGAATTAAAAATGAATAAAATTGGAATATATAACTTCAAGTATGGAACACTGTTGAAGGACGACACCGATGCGCGTTACATCTGTGGTTTGACCAGATAAAATTGGGTATTGGCAAAAAGGTCTTCATTTTACTATTTTTTATTAAAGCCAGGTTCGAAAAGATTTGATTCGCAGTGATATGATATTCGGTTCGAAAATGAATGCATTTGAAATGTGTGTCTTGCATTAAAAGCTGAACCACCATTGATCAATTCATAACATCGCTCTAATACATTGCAAATTGTATATAGAAATATCGAAAATTACAGATAATTTATATTATAATATTATACAAACGACGCAAAAGGTTTTGTGATTTCATGGAAATATTTACCTAACTCTAAAATATCTGGGTTTGGCAGAAAAATAGGTGAAATTCCGTTTATAAATCCATTTGAAGACAATGGAGAATTTTATCCGTATTTTTATCGGTAAGTGCAACAGATTCAATGGAATCATTACGATTGTCTGCTTTTTAATTTCATTATGTTTGTGCTCTAATGAGGTATTTTAGTCGATTTGTCTTGTACAAACCAATTTTCTACTCAACACTGCTTAACTTTATAGTTTAAATTCGACCATCAACTTGGTGATGATCATACCTATAATAGAGACATCGATACTGGCTCAGATAAAATATTTTATGATATTTTTAGAAGAAATATGTAAAATCATCATCTTCATTTTGGGTATAGGACGATCCGTATGGGTATTAACAGAATAGTGGTATCGATACAACTCTGATTACATTAGCAAGTAAAAAAAAACGCGATTGGGCCTCCTTATTTATTTTTAGTCAAGATGCACACGCGAGAAGAGTGATAATAGCTACTACTTAAAAAATCCCTATTCATTCTATGGAACGACACTAAACTCTGATATTGTAGTAAAAAAGTCAAAACTTATTTACGAATCAGACGTTTGACGGGCGCGACTGAACGTATAATTCAAAAAATCCCCCCGCCTTTCCGGTACGACATATTTTAGACCTAGGCATTTTTACTGCCTCTATCTTGATACAACAGCGTTTTCCACCGCTGAAAACTGAAAATAAAAATGATGTGCAAACCTGTTCCGCAGTATCGCCTTTCCACAGTATTTTTAAAATATACAAAGCAGTCGAGATACGTCTTTGGATTCAGACTTACTGGTGGAAAGTCCACTAATACCGTTGTTCTATGCCTTTAGATACAGTTGAACTGAGTAAAAAAGCGGTTAAAATTCCAATGAATATAATTTGTCTTTATTTTTTTTTCTCCAAGAAACAATCGAATGGTTTTTATCATAGTGAACGATATCACTGCGCGTCATCAATCCGCCACGTGCCCTGCGTTAAAAGCCTGTTTTTTCAAATGCGAGTCATTGATCCTATATGTGGCATAAAAAAGCTTCCAAACAGTCATTCCTTTAACTCCAATTCACAAAATAATAAAATAGTTGAATAATAAATATATTATTACTGATAATTTTTTTATTTTATAATTATTGAATAGTCCATGTTTTTTGTAACGTCAAAAGTGAAATTCGAAGAAAATATTAGCTAAACCGAGTTGAGTTGAATACTTGGTCACTCATAGCAGCATTGTATGACGGAGGTTGAGATTCTTGAGAAATGTAGCCAGGTTGTGTTTGCAGTGGAAATACTCCTGGTGGAGGTGCTGGCATTGCCTGTTGTTGCCCGTTATATCCTGAGTCAATTGGATTGCTGAATGCTTGCGAGGTAAACCCAAACTGCTGTTGGGTTTGTATGCCACCTGGCATACCGTGTAACCTGGTGCCATTGGGGGCATACCTGGTTCGATTATTTTTTTTACTGAAAACGAAACTTTACTCTCTTAAATATGAGTGGGAATTGAAAATCATTGCTTTATAATAAATTTCTTCATTTTCGCAATGCAGACAAGTTGTAATGGTTAAAATGGGACATTTATAACCTATATAGAAAATAGCGATTCGATCCGATTCGAATCGGAATAGAATTCTACTACTCTTTCTGCCAAGGTCAATAAAAATCTGTTCTGGTTATGGAAATATTAACCGCAATCACCTGGTAGGGTAAATAAAAGCTTTTGATGTTAGTTTTACTGCCGATCCGATGAATGATGCTCTATGCATATGAAAGCAACCGTCATTAAAGCTATCGCCGAGGTCTATTCTGGAATAACATTAAAAAATAGTTTCGCATTTGTGACAGCGGCACTACATAAGATACATAACGGGTGCATTTCAACAAACATTTTAGATTGAAATTCGTATTACTCAATCATGTTTTCTTTTAATAAGTATCGCCGTCTTCCGTGTCATTCTTGTTGAGCTTGTGATTTCCGTTTGGGCGAGCCTGCCCAAGTTATTACTTCCCGTGTTAAGAGATGTGACTACACGATAGCAAAATTTTTGACAGTCTTTGGCGCGCCACTTTTCGTTGCAAAAGATCAGTACGTAATGCATATTGATTTTTATAAATTATAGCAAAATTGGACTATTTATCTATCGATTTTCAATAAATATCATACTCATTGAAACCTAAAGGAATCGGTACATTCCTGACGTGGATAGACTTTTTGGCATCAACTTTAACAGCCATGCAGATTGAAAATAGTTGAAAGGCAGTTAAAGCACAGGTTACTTTCGAATCATGAGGAACATATTCCGCATCCAGCTTATCCTTGTTGAGTATTAGATAATGAGATACACATAAATACTATACTGATTATACTATACGTGTACTGTGCTGATATAGTTAAAAACGCGGGACGTGGTTTTCGTATGTATCCGTGCTCTCCGTAAGTGGCTACTTCGAAAAGGAAAAAAATGGAGGTGGTTAATGGTTACTTCCACTAAGAGTGCTTTCGCTTGTTTTCCATTTAATATAACTCTCTAGGTTTGAGGGGTTGCCAGTTGTTTCCTATGAGGTGTTGCTAGCAATGGCTTCTATGAAAGAATTTAATTTAAAAATAAAAACGTCTGAACACATGGAAAATTTATGCCTTATTAGACATTGACCACTTGTTCAACGAAATGGGAAATGGACGGATTGGAGTTATGATACCAGTTTTGTAAAATTTGACGCTAAATTTAAATCAGACCCCTTTTTATTGATGCACACTAAGTTATTATTTACTGTAACTAAAACTATATATTCAGTAGACTCTTGGGGAATGAAGATTCTTTAGCCTTCACTTCCGGCTCTATGCATATAGGTCTTTGATTAATATTGGATTTAGGTGACTTTTTTTGAAAGATTGCTCTGAGTGAATTCATATGGGAACACAAATAAAAAAGACTTCGATATGTATGAATTGAAATCATAGCGTGTAAAGTACAACTTGGAAAATGTGGTTGCTAATTTTTTAAAGCAGTGTGCTGAACATGAATATTGAGTAATTACAGCAACCAATAAAACTGAATGGCATGAATACTTGAAATAACCCATTAAATCCAATTTTTCAAATATGAACCTAACCAGCACCGAATCAGCACAACACCCGATAGCATCTATTGGGAATGTTTCCTTATACCCTCATTGTTCTCCAAGTTGTTTTTATAGTCATTGTGATAGTATTTTCCGACTGGCTTTCTGAATCAAATTTTTCTTGAATTTTACTGAGAAGTTCGTCCAGATCGTCACTGTTATAGAAATGAGGGTGTTTTTGGCGTTCTACTCGATTCAAAGATAACCAATATTTTTTCTGACAATCAGACTTTACAAACGACTTTCAAATTATACAGTAGATATCTACATGCACCTCCACATTCCATAGCATAATTTTCTTGAAATCCTCATGTGATGAATTTAATAGCAAATTTATGCATTTTTCAAATACGAGAGCTTATGGGTTGGTTCTGTATTCCCCAGTTAAAAATAAAAATCTACATTTTTCAAATATGTTATGCATACCATGAACGAGACAACATTGAATATTTTTTAAAAATATTTATTTATTTTTTGAAGTATTTTGAATATGAGTCAAAAATAAACTCAATGAATGAAGAGATGCATTTTCAAATAAATTTAGGTATTTGGAAAATATGAATTGGTAAATATGTGATTCAGTTAATAAATATTTTTTTTTTATATATATGATTCGGAAAAGTTGGAACCAACGTTGTTCTACCTACCTCTTCTCGAGTTTTTGTATACTGACAACTGCAGCAGTTCATTCGTGTTGTGAAGGATTAGAAAGAAAGGAATGTGAAATAAACTTGAATTTACTATCCAGGACAAAAATGTAGGCATCGTCTTCCAATTCTTGGAAATTTATGACTTTATTGAGTAAAACTTTCATCGAAATATCAACACTGACAACTCCCCTGTATATATCTGGAAGATATTCTATTGATATAATCTTGAATATTCATATTAAAAATTACTTGACCTTGGAATTATTGCAACGAAAACGAAACTTTTATATTATAGTTGGCATCGATCATGCAAATGGCATAAATCTGGCCTGGCTATCACAACGAAAAAATCTTTATTACCGACACAATTCTATATAACACATAAATTATATTCTAATCGAATATGAATTTCTGCGTCTTGGTGCTAATGTTAGAAGAAACTTTTATTTGATTGAAATACTTGGTTTTGAGAGAAATCGGGGCATTTTCATACCTTCCGATAGAGTAATTTTGAGACGTGTATGAGTAAATCCAGCTGGAATAACGTAACCAAAACATATTTTGTCTAGTATATGAGCCAATGATAGGACTGATCGTTTGAGACAGATACTGAAAATATATAATTTTTTTATATAAGGTATTTACCAGCTATGTACACAGCTTGTGAAGCTGTTAAAAACACTTCATCTTCTGACAGTTTGTTGTAATTTGGCCATTGCCATTGGACGTCTTCTGTTTTTGGTGGCTTGATATGTTGCAAGTACTGGTACAATTAAAGAGAAAATTACGGTATAATGAACCAACGGAGGACAACTGTATATAAATAATAACAGAGGAGGAGGTTTAAAAATTTCGCCCTGCTTATCCATCCTTGCGATTTATTCAAAAACGAGCAAAATTATATCCTTCGAACACAAGGTCACTCCTTTACATTTGTCCCAAGACACAGACAGTTACACTCATCACTCATCAGTTACTCAAGCTTAACAGTAACACTTGTGCACAAAATATTTCTGACTGAGCTAGTATGTTTTGGCCATATATATATAACGCGATATGTCAATGGCTGAGGTGTAGGGAATTTTAGAAGTATATTGTGAGTTTATACTGATTTCACCGCTACAGGATTAGATAATAATATTTTTACTGTTCGGAAAAAGATGTAGTGAAGAATACGCAAAAGAATACAAAAAAACTCACGTTAAATCATATGAATTTTCTACATCAAAAAATCCTTCTGAATCCGCCATTTTTTGTAGCATGTCGTTGTTTACTGAATTTTTGAAACCATATGTCAGAATAGTTACAGTCTCGTCGAGTGACTTTTTTCTGTCCGTAATAGTTTGTAGGATGTTAGAACTCGAATCACTCGGCGCGGAGTCACTCACAAACAATATAATCTTTTTATTCATAGATAGTTTAACACTGTCAAGATAGTCAAAAGCTGCATCCAAACTTTTGCCGTAATCCACTTATTAGCCTTCAGCCATGTATAAGTAACTTCGATGTTTTTTCTTGCTGCTGACATCATTTCACTTTGGCATCCTACACCAGCTTGTCCAGTAACGAGAGTGATATCATTAGAAAATGCTACAAATCCAAAGTTATCTGCCGAATTGAGAGGTTCAAAGACAGTCTCTACAGCAATAATCATATCTTCTGTGTGCTCTTTCAGCAGACGAGTATCCATCACAACAACCAAGTCTTGAGACCCGAGTGACGACGAATACAGATTCCTATATTACATACGAAATGTGTATCTTATATAACATGCCATACTCGATAGAGAAAAAATACCCTGAAGCATGTTTTGTTGAGCCTGTGTTAATGATGGAGGAGTACATCTGTGATGCATGTTTGACAAAATTAAACTTCTGATTAAGATCGCATGTTATAGTCAGAAGCATACCCATATTTTATTTTTATCCGATTGTTGATACTACTAGTTTAAATTCTGATGAGCTAAAACTATATTATTCGTGTTTTATGTGGTAGTTCTATTATTACATATAAAAAGCTTACCCATGATGAATGCTCGAAAATATATGGGCCAATTTGAAACATATGCATTGGTTTTCTATACCATTGATATTTATATACATTCCATAATTGTACTATCTGATCGTAACATACTAAACCGAATGAATAGCTCCATACCAAAAATCATATTCATGACAAAAGATTTCGTGATAATACGCTGGATACTGTGATGCGTTAAGATAATACTTAACACCATGATGCTATTTTGGAAAATATATGATATAAATTCGGGATATAAATGCAATTGTCGCAGAAAAAAACAATAATGAATAAAAGTTTGCCAAAGCATTTTTGTTGAGTCTTTTTTCTGTAGCACAAACTCAACAAAAAATGTCTAATGAAATGAATTGCGACTCAATTTACCTGATCTGTTTTGTGATGTGGAAACAACCAATCTAACGTTAATGTTGCTTTTTTACAGCAATCTTCGCTTTTCATTTTAGCAACGACTGTCTCTTGATTTTCTTCCAATGCTTTCCGTAATTTTTCCACTGAGGTAGCTACATTCGACAATTTCTGTGATATGCTCGATACAATTTCTGTGATATGCCAGTTTCTGCACTAAAGCTGATGAAGAAATTGGTTCTTCTGTTGTATCAACTTTGTCCATTATTTTCTGCATTTCTGCGGCTCCTACAAATGTGTCCATGTAATGTTGAATCGATGCTGTGATATGCGTTTCAACCGCTCGAGGGAAGTCTTTCTCGATGACGTAACAACAGACAGAAGGAGGACCATTATTACGGCCTTGAACATCTTAAATGTATATACACCAGTTACAGGAGCATGAGAAGTCTGTTGATTTAACAAGGGTTAAATGGTTGAAATATTTTGTAAAAATCAGGTAAATAATTTAATTTGAAGCTCAAATCAAGTATACGTTATAAGTTCGATTGTGATGCAATAATATAGTATCCTCTTAGTAAAAGACTTCATTTAACTCTGCGTTGAACCAACTCTTATAAGATAAATCGAAATCTCGAGTTTTTTTGTGGTCTCAAGTACCGTTTTATACGACGAATTACAGCGTAAGAGTTAACTATTACATGAATATAACTGTGAGAAGGTGACTTTTTTACATCCAAATCAAAAATTTGATTTTGTCAATCATGAGTCAATCATGGCCCATACTTGACGAAACATGTAGCGTACTTGGTTCAAAAAGTAGGTACTTAGTATAAAAAAAATAGGTAAATCATATTTTCATTCTAAAAATCTTTTTGAAATAGATATTTCGGGGTTTTAATTTCCACATCAATTAAAAATGCAGCAAAACGCCATTATTTTTATGGCAATGTCATTTCGTAAGAAGCACAATCCCCTTTCCGCGACCGCGCATAGATTGACCTACTTGCATTATGCCCCAAATTATCTTTCATTGAAAAACAAAATTTCCAAATAAAGTATTATGGTGTGATATTACAATATCGAGGGGCAGATCTGGGATATATGGTAACTGTATATACTGGCTTCAGAATAGTCCTAAAGCATTTCCTGCGTACCGCAAGAGTGGACCAAAAGAAAGCAAAGAAGTGGTAGGGTGGTTTTACCGTCGCCCAGGGCAGATACCACGCATTGTACTTTACCATGACGGTTCAGTTCCATTTGGGATGTTTTCCGTTTAGAGTGCAGTTGCTAGTACGACATTTTTAGTAGCTCTTTGCTCTTGAGTGGCCGTTAGTTGGTTTCGTTTAGGCACTGCTTCCGGCCTTTTTCAGAGTGAATTTTGATATAAAAAGAATGAATTGCATTTACCCTCGGTTAGTAATGATCGTCTATGTATTGGGATTTTGTATCATAGCTCCTTTACCTACAGTGTAATTGTATCATTTGCATTTTCGTTGCGCTCAACTTAACATGTGTGATTTTGTAATCTAAGACTAAGGTGTTAGACACCAACATATAAAATGACGCTGCGAGCAAAGTAATGAACTGATGCTACAAACATTAATGGATTATAAACTGTTTCCGTTGTAAAGTTAATGGGAATATATTAACAATCGAATGGTTTCTAAAGATTTACCTTGTCAAACAGCATTTGGATTTATCTGTTCCTATCGGAGAAGCTTTCATAACATGCAGGAATGGAATAGAATGGGATGGTAAATGGATCGCATTTGAATCATTTGTATCCTCAGCAACATTCAGAAAATTGAAGCGTTAGTTATGCAATTACAATTAGATGACAGGAAAAATATTGGTGAAATCATCGATGCTCTAACAGAAATAGCTGATGCTAGTGCAAATGTTTGGATTTAGTCAAACCAACTAAATAATTTTTACGAGTTGTATGTGAAATATCACACGTTCACAATTGATTCAATTGGGTCTAACTTCGGACTTAAATTTCTCCTTAAAAGTTGTGTAATAGCCCATTTCATTAACTTATTAGTATTACAAGACACAAACTTAGCCAGGCGGATATCGGACTACTGCAATTGTTACAGCCTCCAGCCAGCCTAATTTATAGGTGGAATGTTGCCAATATTGGATTGTAAATGCTTTCTCAGTTACAGTACAAGCCCAGCACGGTTGCTTCTTAGCTTCGAATTTGAATTGAATAAATTAAGCATATTGAAGCAAATGACCTACGTGCTATATTTATTATATAAAGGAATTTTGAAAGAAATGTGGTCAAGTTGTCAATGTCATGTAGATATGGCAACAGATCCATCGAAACAATGTGACGTCACAAGAATTATTTAAGACTCCAGTGCTTAAAGAAGAGATTTTCGGAGTCCCAGATTTTTTCAATCTGAAACCGATTTTAATTACCGCATGCCTATGATACAATAAACAGCGTGTTGTAATGGTTTGTGCCATGTTAGATTTACCCGAAGCTGTCGGTCTCAACTCGTTTGTAAGTTAGCCTGTTTCGGCTTTTCTCTTAACACAAAAATATTTTTGTAACGAAATCTGGATAAATCCAAGTCACATACATTGGCGTATTCAGAACTTCGAAGAACGAGGGACAAAAATTAAAAATATCCAAGTCGAATTATGACTTCATGATGAAATAAAAATATCAAAGGCCCCTCTAAATACGCCAGCGTCCATATAATGTGTGGGCCATTGTTTGACTATTCTACACTCATTTTGGGCACATTTAAAAACAAATTCGGCACGATTTTCTAAAATTTCAAATTTTTTTTTTTTAAATTTTACGCTTTAAGTCATATCTGTAAAAAAAAACCATAAAACGTCATTGGGCACCTATGTTGGTAAGTAATTTTGATGCTAAGTTTTGTTTTTTAATCGTACCTAAGGCACTCAATCGCTGTTTTATACATGTGCGATGGCCTCGTAGTCGGTCTTATGTTGGCATCGCAAGTTGAAGATTTTGGTCATGAGTCCAGGCGAGTCTGGTTCGAGTATCCATACCCACCCCTCACCCAGGGTGTAATAATTGTGTAAGCCCGGACAATCGAATGGATTCGAAGCGCAATTCATTTGAATTGACGTGCCGAATTGTTCATATAAACAAAAACTTTTAAATTGGAGCCGGAATTTTCATATCCTCACATTAAAATACGAGTATGGATTGAAAATACTGTTCCTTACATTTTGTTGGTATTGATTTCATCGAACAGCCTTGACGCTGTATTTAAATAATCTAACTCTCAGGATTGCCTAAGTCTAGAGATTCTAAATTTGATTTTAATAAATTTGTAAACTGTTTATAAAAATTTTAAATTTTTCTAAGGTTTTCTACATTTATTTTTTCTTTAATATTATTTGTGAATCTGATAATTTTTCTTGCCCATGTTTACTGACTCCTTTGAAAATTCATTTTCCACAGATCTAATTTTTTAAAGCCTATCAACGATCATTGCCAGAGTAGCTCTGCTTTAGCGGTTATAGCTATTCCATAACGGCCATTGCTCTGCCATAGCGGATATAGCTTTTTCTTAACTAGCAATTAATTTACAAAAACCCAATGCTACAAAACGCAACATTTTAAAAATAGGAAACAATCTTATTTCCTAAACTAGAATCGAACTTTAGCCGCGGAATCAACAAAGCGCCGTTGCAAAAATGCATTCCCAGCTCAAAGTACAATCTTTCGACGCCGAGTTAAAAAATGGCAAAATGAATACTTGTAATCAGTAGAAAAAAAATTAAATCAGAAAATGTAAAGTTCACACTTTCCCCCAAAACAATCACACTAACCCCATTTTGGTGACATATGAGACTGTATCAACCGTAGTACCGAAAGCAATGAAAATGACTCTATCTCTATAACACTCTTGCATAACAACACAATTCACATGCTCTATTTTATTGCAGAAGTTTATCTTATCTTTTCACATATATTGTGGAGCTGGGGGGAACTCCGGAGGATGTATATCTCCGCTGTACAACACCGCATTGTTATAAGGTGGAGGGGGGACTGAAGGGGGAGTCTGGACCAGTGTTGCATGTGGATGGACGCTGAATTGTTGTGGAGCAAACTGTGTTTGATAGTTATTTTGATGAACTCTACTATGTTGCTGAAACACCTGTTGTTGTTGGGGTTGAACGCTTGCTTGTTGAGTTGACGCTATCCGTACTGTATTTTTGGTTTTTGTAATATACTTGACACAGCATAGGAACAACATGCTGCAAGCCGTTACTGCGCCAAATATTATTCCAAAATTATTTGAACGCTCCGGTAAATCTTCGTAATAATAATCTATAGGATCATCATTCTGCAGAACTTCATTGGATTCCGGCTCCAAATTTTCCGTGTCGTTCATCGTGTCGTAACACGATGAAAGTTCTGTTGGCAAGTCTACGGGTGGCAGGACGCTGATTTTTGGTTTAGCAGCTATGCATGGTGGTGGATCTGTCCCCCATTCGAACGAATGTGAGTAGTTGCAGTGATCGAACTCCGCTTCAAGATGACAAGGGGATTCGCAATATGAACTATGGGTGCTGTAGCTGTTAATAAAGAAAACAGAATTACGGAAACAACACACTTTCGGTAAAAATGAACCAAATGAAACATATGCAACGATGTTTCCTTATTATATCGAACAACGTTTCAATTCTTTGGCGATAATATTAGGTCTTGGAGATCAGAGAGAGAGAGTGTGAGATCAGTAAATCGTTTTCACTGAATCAGTGCATCTTTGGATTTTTTCCTTTGGCATTGTAAGACAGATATCAATCACCCCACCCAAAAATAACGGTTGAAGTTTGCTTATAATGTTTTCGCCTCTGGGTACAATTGCTAATTTTGTTCAGTTCTTTGCGTCATGAGTGATTGTTATTTAGTGCCTTTCGAGGGCTGCCTCCGAACTTTCTTAATAATTGCTTAATTCTGAACTTACGGAGATATGGTCATCCTTTTGTTACTTGTGAACCCTACTATTTTACAATGAAAATATACTTACTGACATAAATCATCCATTGAATTATGTTTAGAACAATTGTAATGTACACCGCTTCGCTTGATAAGCAATATCGTGTTTGTTCCTTCAATTATTTTGGCAAAAAAATCGAGATTTTCGAACCCTTCTTGACTAAGTTTCTCAAGTTTTTCTAAATTCACTCGGCATGAACGTTCTATTCTCATTTTGTTTACATCAATACAATGTTCGGATTTCATTAATCCCTGGTCAAATACAGCGCTTGCTAAACTGGGATCCACATTGACTATATGGCGTCCAATTATCTCTCTTGATCCGTGTGACCAGGTATATGATTCATGATAGATCACGTGACAAGACAGGTCAATCAGCGTACAATCTTCTTGTAGACATTCGTGGCCAAGGAAGTTACTCTGTAACAAAAATAAGTTGGCAACATACAGTTCTAGCATAAAAATTCAAGTATATTTCTTCGAATATATTGCTCTTCCTCCATGTGTCACAGACAAACTTTACTATAATAATAATATCTTCATTTTTAGATATTCAATTGCAAAACATTTCTCTATAGGATTTGGCTTGTTTCTTGGGGGAAAATGAAAATGGTCTCGACAGAAAAATCACAATGCCATTCTGTAGAAGAAAGCAATAATGGTTTTGAGTGGGGAAAAATCACAATAGGTTAAAAGAATTCATTGCAAATTAAGAAAAACTTACTTTAAAGTCAGATAAAAACACATCTGACGCAATTACTCCGTAAGGATGCGACTGCCTGTCATGTCCTTGGTATACCAATATTGCCTTTGCTATGGTTATAATCCACATTCCCGTCGATGCATCGGTGTAAGGCGTTGTTATAATATTATCGTCTGGATGCGCCATGGCTGTTTTATACCATGGTCTCGTGGTAGGGTCGTATTCCTGAAAATAACGTATTTTATTGTGTATTTTCTAGTGATGGGCCGATGTATCGGTATCGGCAAGTATCGGTGACTTTTGAGGTATCGGTACTGGTATCGGAAAATTTTCATCACCGATACCGCCGATACCAAAATCGATACCGATACCGGATACGTCTTTAAAACGGAGCGTACGAATACGCTTTATTTACTGATGATAAATGGAAAGACCTCGCATTCCACTGCTCTGAAAAATAATTAAAACGGGGCATGCTTCGCGTGAACAATTTTACTTACACTTCGGGTTTTATTAAGTAAAACCCATCAATCCGCCTACTATATGCTCTTTTTGATGCATTTAAAGGTGTTGAGGTCGCATTACACGTTTGCGTAGGTTGCGTTTTTTCATGGTTTGTTTGATTACACTATTGCGTTTTATCCAAGCGCAATGGTCTGCATGCATTTACATTTTCCAATGCAACAAAACGGTTTGCTATGAAAGCTACCGCAAAGTGCTTGTTTCTTTTTTTACGCTTGTGCTTTGTACGCATGTGAACACCTTTAACGCAAAGCAATGCAGGTGTGTATTGCCGTTTTTATTTTATTGCTCGAAACGTAATGCAACGCATCGGTGAGACAACTTCACGTGTTTTGTGGCCTTTAGGTGTCACGTTAGTTGTGTAACCACGAACATTTGCACTCAATCTTTGGAATCATGTGTGCTTGAACGCAGCAACAATTCTTTATATTTTCATCCATAAAAGTTTGCATTCAAATGGATGCAAGAGTTCAAGGGTGCAAACGTACGTAGTCACACACCTACGTGGGTGCAATTATAACAAGGGCATGAGTATGTGGATACAGAAAGGGCTTCAACATATTTAACAAAGTACTCGGTATTAGCGGTATCGGTATCGGAATATAAATTAAAAAGGTGGTATCGGTACTTGTATTGGTATCGGCCCATCTCTAGTATTTTCTCCTTTCCATTAATTGGCCGAGAGTGACATTTTGACCACAAATTTCTAACCATGATAAGTGAGAGGGGTATCAGTGCTTTCCATATAAGAAAGAACATAGATAAAGCACTGCGTTTAAATTTGCTGTAAACATTTGCCCTTCGTTTACACCCATCAGTAGCGTGCAGAAAAACTTCGTGAAAACACGTTTAAAATGTGCCCCAAATATTATAGACGTTGTTTCCAATTGACCGGGGCACCAAAAAACAAATATTTTACGAAAGAAACTGACATGGAAATTTGGTCATCAATTTTCATATCGTATTTTATTAATTATACATTGAATTGGGTGTGCATGCGTATGTCATGCGTACGGATGTACATTAAAATAGTACCTGGGACAAACGTACTCCTGGCCAAATCCGAAACACTCCTGATTCAGTTCCGACATATCGCCATAAAGTTGATATTTCTGAATCGAATATACTTTTATTTTGCCAGATTTCATCTATTCTGCAAACACATTAAATCACGTTTATATTGCCTAATAGTAATTCGAGGACAGCGGTTTACACTGAAATGAGGCATCTAACTTGCTTACCTCCCGGTTAATCTGACATCGTTAACAGCGCTTTCAGATATTTGCAACCCCTCGTCATCATCGATGTCGTTTTCAATCAAATTTTTATACGATGAAATGTTGTTTGATGTTTCCTCAAGTTCTAAAAAACTTCGAGTAAACAATAGATCAAATAATTAAAAGCTCAAATCAGTTTTTGTTCATTCTTTGATTGGGTTTACTTATTAAAAGCACAATCTCACATAGCATGGCAACATATCAACACACCAATTATTCGTGATAATAGTAACCATCCAAGTCATTTTACAAAAAGATTTTCAAAAACACCATAATAAAATGTACATAATTCAGTGCTGGGAAAAACTCACTTCATTTCGAGACCCAAGTCAAGTCCAAGAACACAACAGTTGCAAAATCAAGATTTACGAAAATTCTCGAGTTTCAGGTATATAGGTACATGGAAAAGAAACAGCATATAATTCCCTATCTCACATCAAAAATGACTATTCGCCTATATTATATAGTTTATATTAAAATTAATTACTGTTCCTAGAAATTCTACTGAAAAAAGTTTTTTTAATTATAATAGTACCTTCCCATCCGTTCAAAGGCTTTTGGTGAAAACTTTACAGCGGATCCGTGGTAAACTATTCGATCTAGGTGAAGACACAAATCTTCTGGCGGGGCAATATCCAACCTGTAGTGAAAACCTTAAGATAAGTATGGGAACCTCATGAAATATAAGAAAAAAATTTGAAGCCAAAACTCTTCCTTGTTTGAAAAGTGAAACAACAAGGCAGAAACAAAATATCTCATTAATCAATCAACTTTATTTTAATTACTCATCAAAAATTTCACTAGGCTAAGTTAGGATACGTTCAGAAAATCCAATCGCAAGATTAACGTCTTATTAAAATTCTTAGTTTTTTTTTTATCAAGGCTTTCGCTCCGAAGCGAAAGTCTTATTGAAATTCTATGCTTCATTATTAATTATTTATTTTTTTTTATAGCCACTTCTTAGAGTGGATCACCCTGTCCAAGGCCCTGTAACAGCGGCCACTTATAGACAGACATGGTTACAATTATTGGAAAGTTATCATTTTTTCCTGTTCGGCTCAGCCTACCCAAGTTATTACAATCTGGGTTGAGTGGTGGGCACGGACAAGCGAGCCGGACTCGCACGGGCTCGAACCCGAGATCTTCAACATGCGATGCCAACATGTTTAACATTTGGTTCTAGCATCAAAGCTACAAGATCTATTCTAGAGAGCTGAAATCTTAGCCAAAAGGTTTGTGTAGATAAAAACTTATTGTTTCATATTTTTAATCCAAGTTCGCGAGTTTTTCTGTTTCAGGCTTCTGGAGTTTCCGTTGAAATCCAGTGAAAAAATTTTTTACGCAAACTTAAGCCACGTATTTTTTGCACTTAGTTCTTCAGATATAACCTCTTAAAAATTGGCTTTCTTGACGGCAAAATCTCAGCCTTGACGTCATATTCCAGACCCGTAATCTGTGAGCGTGTGTGGAGTCGGATTCAGGACCATGAGTGGCCCATGCATATATCATTGGATAGCTCAAAAATGATAAAATGTGAAAAGTGTAAATATCTGCTCTGAAACTGATTCTGTCCCTGCACGGCCCGTACATATATCAATTGATAGATCAAAAAGAGTCTACAGATGTGCTTCAATACTGGTTTGATACAGTCCTGAGATGAATCCCTCAAATATAATTTCAAGACTCAATCCCTTGTCTGTTCCATACAAGGATTATTAGATAGATCAAAATAAATGCAAAGACGGAGTTTGATACCGATTTGTGAAAGTCTTGAGATGAATGAAGCAAATATAATTTCAAGACACCATACCTTGTCTGTCCATTACATATCTATCATTGGATCCCATATCTATATCCCATATCTATATCATTGGATAGATGCAAATATTAATTTTTATTATTAAAATTTGCTCAGAGCTAGGCTGTAGGAGACAAATCATACTTGAAGAATTTTCTGAAGCCACTAAAGTGCAAAGAGCTACATGAAATGCAGAAATAGGGGACAAAGGAATCTCCATCCCTGATCGTCTATTGGGGAGAGTTTTAAAGCCATGCAGATCAACATGATCAGGAAAGCAGTGAGAAGGCAGGAAATTGCAAATTTAGATATTCTTGAAAAAAAATCTTGCATAAAAACTGTTTGTGACATTGTGGAAACTCCACAGTGAATAGGTGTGAATTGGTAGCCTATCGAGTGGGCCGGTTGAAAATTCTGTTCGTAGGAATTGGAGCAGAAAGCTCCATTGAACAAAGACCATTATAATACCTGTAAAATAAACAAAGTGAGGCAACATTACAACGATGTGATAAGCTTTGCAGACCGTCTAAAGCAATATTGTACTCGCGATTGGATAAGAAAGATTCGACAATGGAAAAAAAACTTGACCAGTAATTCCATACTATTGAATTTTCTGCAAAAGACCTTGGGGCTAAACTCTGTCAAACGCTTTGGAAATGTCTAGTCGATTCAAAAATGTTACTGATATTTGGTAAGAGACTAATTAGACAATATTTAATGGAATCAGTTCGATCGCCACAGTTTTTGAATGTCGGCACAATCGTTGCACATTTTCATGTATCGGAGAAGATGCATTCTTTAAGGCATTTTTTAAACAGTGTAGCCAAAATAGCCGACAACTCGGGGGAACTAATCTTCAGAATCACACGAATCGAGTTTCGCAATTATTCTGGAGACAAGGAGACAAAGAGTTACCGGCATGTTTTCCAATTCAACGTCAGTACGATTTTGGAAATTAGGTGAAGAGATACCAGAAACCGAACCAAGGCTGACGTTAGTAGAAAACATCCAGTCAAACAAAAACCGCTTTGTCTCTAGAAGAACACAAAATTTCAGGGCCATTTACAAGAGGAGGGATACTTGATTTCTCGCTGTTTATTACATTATTTATTAGTTCCCGAAAATCTTTGAAACCCAATTTTTGTTCCGAAATTTTGGATCTGATGAATTCCGTATCGTGCTTTGACAATTCTGAATACTCTTTTACAATTATTCCGAGTATTTGTATAGTCGTTTTTTATCGCTGTTTGAATGTCGACGATAACAGTGGAAAAGATGGTTTCTCGCCGCTATTTTCGCCGAGCATTCCCCAGTTGATCAAAATGCGTCCAAAGATGTGGTTTGAGACTGATTTGATACAGTAGATGGTTTATATGTCATTTCGGATTATAGCGATAGTATGTATGACATGATTTAATATCATAATATCATTTAATATAACGCTGCTTGTCAGCTATAATCTCGGTCCGGTAGTCAGTGTGCTGTGAGCCATTTTTAGATCATATATGAGTACTTATAGAAAATCCAGTGATGACGGGGTTCATCATGGCAAAAGACTTCGTAGCTCTGCGTACACAGTTCTATTTTATATGTGATTTGGTAATACAACTTTATATTCTTGTTCCAATGAAATATTCCTCATGAGTATTGCTAAAAAAACCTCCCTTGAAGGCGGTTCGTATTATCGAGCTCGCCATTACCTCTCTCCCGGAATCCCCTTCGTCATTTGTACAAATCACTGATTAGACCCTAAAGGGAGTATTGCTATCGCATTTGGGGCAGTGCCGCCGTCACTGTTCTCGGTATGTGCGACCGTATTCAGCGGATTGTGATTGGCCCCAAACTTTCTTTCGGTCTGCAAAGCTTGTCACGTCATCGCAATGTTGCCTCAATTTGTGTTTTTTACAGATATTATAAGGTATGATATGCAATATTAATATTATAATGGCATGATATGTCTTCTGCAGCCTTGCTGTGAGGGAATTATGATTAAAAAATATATATACATTTATGCTCTTTTTTTAAAGTACAAGAAATAATGTTGGTAACGATGGGTCACCATACATATGTCCAATTGCTTAAACAAGATATGGCAACCACCAACCATGTATAATATTGCGCTCGTCATGGTGGCGTGGGATGTTAGGAAAAAGCTTTTTAATAGTAGGTACCTGTGATATTGAAAATGTGAAGCCTCCGAAATTTCTTGGGAGTCCAAATTACTCTGAATATTATGTGCGGCATCTATCACAACACAAGCTGTGAACGGGGAACCGCCGATCAACTGGCAGGAGTACCTGGCTAATCTTGATTCCTCAGACACCAAGCCGTGTTCCTGTAGAATGATATATATATATAATGAATGATATACATATATATATATACAATGATATACATACGTACATTTATATATGTATATATATATTTATATATATATATGTGCGCGATGGCCTAGTGGTTAAACATGTTGGCATTGCAGGTTGAGACCTCGGGTTCGAGTCCCGGCGAGTTCGGCTCGTTAATCCATGCCCACCACTCAACCCAGGGTGTAATTCTTTGGGTAGGCTAAGCCAAACAAAAAAATCATATCTTTCCACCAATTATAACCCCACCTGTCTATAAATGGCCGCAAGTACAGCAGTTTCTTTCAGTCGCAAGTACAGTACAGTTTCTGTCCGGAATGATTCATGATCCACTCCAAGAAGTGGCTATAAAACAAATGTAACCCTATGCGTCTATAAGTGGCCGCTATTACAGGGCCTTGGACAGGGTTATCCTCTTTAAGAAGTGGCTATTATATATCAGTTTAATGTAATTACTTTGGATTACTCTATCTTTAAATGTTGAAAATTTGCATCGTACGAACCTCTTCTTTCACAAACATAGTTGACATTTCTAATGTAGCAGCTCTTCCATCCATATTATCAGATTTTTGGAGATTCATGATCGCTGGCAGCAAACCATTTTTCAATGCAGGACTGAATATGGAATTCACTTTAGGTTTGAAATACCAATAATCTAATATTTCAAAAAATGTCGATGTTCAAAATTTCTACGACTTTAAAACGACATTCCAATTAGTGATACATGAAGAATTCACAAAACATTTAACTCTTTTTATTACGCCAGTAACCTTTGTCATCAGCTCATGAAACTAGAAAAAATAAATCCCTCCAGTCCCGTTCTATCTACGGAATGACTCGGTCAGTGATTAATTAGAGTCAGCTTTTGTAGAATAATAAAACAGAGCAAAGTTTAGCGTAATGTATTTCACTAGTGGGGGCAACAGGAGTAATAAAAGAAGTACATGAGTAAGAGTAAAACTTTCGAGAGCAAACCCAATTACATTTCTTATTATTTCATGTATTTATCCATTATCTTCACGAGAATGTGCTCAACAACTTCTGATATATTTTGGTGAATGGATTGTCAAACGTATTAGCTCGTGACATTATAAAAAAGTCACCTTTTCGCACTTTCCCCCACCACGTAAAACATTGTTATGACGTCATACAAAAAAAATCGGAAGAAAAAAAATTAATTTGAAACTACAGAAATGACTGAAAATCTTAATTCGCGCAATGTCTCATACGCGCCCAACTATACGATATGTTACTCTCCGGCCACATGTCTTGCATGGTTGAGTGCATAATATAATCCTGTTATTTGTGCAATTGAAAGATACTAAATGTTTCGGTCAGTGATAAATAGATGAGTTCGGAATAAATAGTTAGATAACTAAGTACAAGAGTAGGAGTAAATCTTACATTAACAAATTCAGTAACATTTTATATTTTTTTATGTGTTTGTCCATCAATCATCATGTTCACGAGTTCATCGAAATTGTTCTTGATCGTCGTCCTCAAAATGGTTTTGTTGTTATTCTGACTATAAAGTCTTTAGATGGCAATGAGAACATAAAATTGCGGCGCGTTTTAAGCGTGGATAATGTTCCAGTGGTACCTAACAAGTTGGCTCGAACGATAGACACATAGAAACATACATACCTAAAAGAATTGCATTTCCACCAACTTACCAGATGATAAAGATGTTGATGATAGGTGTGAATGCACCAGAAGTTTTCTGGGTCATGAAAGAAAGGAGCGTGGAAAGAACTAGACCTACAGTCAAAAGAAGCATATTAGGATGGTCACTTGTAGGACCAGCCCTACAAGTTTAAACTTCAATGAAAATCCCAAGAAGTTATTGTTCAGGGAGAGTTGTGGGAAACATATTTCGAAGAATATGTGCTTTGAAGGTGATCGAAGACAATATCAAGATGATTAATGGACATGATCAACTATAGTTACCGTGGAGACCAGGATATCCCGAATAATCGTCATGCTGTGAAGAGAAAGGCTGTTAATCTTAGCAGACAATCTCCGAACAAAGTATTGTCGGAATATCAATGCGTCGAATACCTGACGATAAAGTGGTTGCAAGTGTGCTTGGTCTTTGATGCCGGTGCACGATGCATGAATTCTACAATGAATAATCAATTGTTTCAAGGACCAGATTGCGCAAACGGACAACGTGTCGTTTAGGTATTACGATTTTTCGAATTATTTCGTTAAGTTTAAGTCGTTTTGAAATAATTTTTGCAAGTAAATTATGATAGCATGTACGAAGTTAGAAAGAAAAGAATTAATTTTTTTTTCAATATTGCGTAAAAATGAAGCAGTGGTAGTAGAAGGTCAATATTTTAAACAACATCTTTTGGAAACGAAAATTTAATGTCCAGACAGTAGTTGTAACAGAATACTATTTGTTACAGTCAAAAATTTTAACTGGCTAAATTTAGTTAGAAATTTGGGTTTAAATAGTTCTGTTTTGTATTTTGACATATTTTCCATGTATGTATCAAGCATGGGACCAAATTGCTATTATTACTCAATACTGTCACCGTATGGCGATTATTTGTTGTGTTGCAGTATTTCTCAAAGTGGTGCAATCGCTAGCTAGTTCTTTGTTGTTGCAACCTGCTATACTGTGCTCAGTTTCGTTGGTTTACTTATTTATTTATATTCCAGTGAGGGATATTTGCTGTATAAGACTACATACAATGTAATTAGAATATTTTTAAGACTTCAGGTGTTGTCATTAGTTAGGATAATCTAGATTAGGGTTAATAATGCCTGTTTAATCTTGAAGTAGTAAGTTTGATAATCGATGCAATGTTGTTGTGACTTCTCAGCTAAATTTAAGTACTGTTTGTTGGGTATGAGACACAATTATATTGCAACCCTCACCTCACCTCACTTCTCACTGTGAAGGAATAAGTCTGAAGCCAAGTGGTCTATTTTATAACTGTGATTATTTATCTATTTGTGGAATTACCTGGACGTGGAATTTTATATCGGACTGTGACCTGTATATAATATTTCTTTCTGCATTACAAGATTTCATATTTCAGAGTTGTGTGTGAATGTGTGGAGTTGCTACCCTTCAATCAGAATAGAATCGTAGAGCCTCGAAGTCTACATTGTTGCAATATATAGTCTATTAAGTGGACCCATTGTTGCAATATAGTCTATTAAGTGCAACCCACTGTTGCAATATATGTCTCTTTTGCAATCCATTGTTGCAATACTGAATATAAGTTTGTTAAAGCCTGTGATCTTGCCTTTCATTCATATGCAAAGATGTCATCTACCGTTTCTGGATCTACTAAGGTTTCGTCCCAATCTTCCCGAGAGTCTGAAAGGGCGAAAGCAGAAAAGAAACTGCGACTTGCTAACTTAAGAAAGCAACAGATTCAGAAGGAAGCTGAAATCAAGCACAGAAAGCTTATATTGGATGCAGAATTCCAACAATTGGATATTGAGACTGAGACTTTGAGAGCTGAAACTGAGGCTGCACAAGCACAAATCGAGTTTGATAGTGTTTCTATTTTAAGCAAATCAAGAGCAAGTTCTGTTATTGGTTCAACATTTTTGGGTTTTGAAGTTGCACCAAAAGTAGAAGAGAAAATCCTCAAATCATCACCAGCTACAGCAGAGGAACTTAAGTTTATGAGTCAAGAGGATCAGGATATACTGTTACCATTTCCTATATCAACAAAATCAGGAGAATTATTGGATTATGATGTAGATTGTGAGAAGAGCATTCTGAAAATCATTAAAGAGTCACCACCGAAGGAAGACAGGATTGATAGATGTTTGTTGGATCCTGGTGTTCCATTCACATCAATTGAGAAGCATTCACCATCGAAGCAAAAACTGGTGAGTTCATTTATGCATGAGTATCCTAGTAATGCATGTACAAATCAGCATGTTACTCCCCCTAAGCCCCCTAAGTTCGGGATTGAAGTTCAACAAAGTAAAGCCCCAAGAAATGAGTTTTTGGGTGAACCAGCTGGCCATGAAGTTAAAGTTGAGTCACCGGATGTCAAAACAAGCCACGAGACGCAACTTGGCATGCCGGACCACACATTTCATGCAATGGCGCAGTTGACACAAGCTTTACATGGAGGAATGCTGAATGTTGCCAACATCATTAAGCAAAGTTTGCTGTTTCCTCATATTAAGATGAGTGTATTCAAAGGTGAAATTCTCAAATATCCTGAATTCGTTCGAGAGTTTAATACGTATATTGGTTCGAGTCAATTAGATGTTGCTCAGAAGCTTAATTGTTTAATATCTAATTGTGAAGGTCAAGCTAAAGAAGCAATTTTATCCTGTAGTTCATTGCCTGCAGACAGAGGTTATGACCTCGCTCGTAAAATTCTACATCGGAATTATGGTCAGCGACATCTTATAATTGATGCTCATATGCAATTATTGACTGAAGGTCCACCGATTAAGGCTCATGATGTTGAAGCTTGGGATGAGTTGGTTACTCAGGCTAGAAGTTGCCTCATCACTTTTAAGGAGTACAATGCCAGAAGTAATCTGGATGATTTGTCCACCAAGAGAAAGATTGTGAAAAGATTTCCATCACAACTTTTATGGAGATTTGCCAATCTTGCTAATGAGAAATACACTATTGGCGATCTTGTCAATTTTGACACACTGCTTACATTCATGGAAACTATATCGAATGTTAACAGATCTGGATTTGGAAAATTGGCTCTTGAAACACAAAAAGGTAAAAGACCTGTTGATATTTCAAGTCAGCGGAGAAGCCGCATGTGTCATCTTTTTTTTATTTCTGAAGATGTTTCTTTCAAGTCGTCTACAGCTGATTCTAAGTTAAGTAGTTACACACTACAAGAGTGTGTTGTGTGCAAATTAAGTCATCAGTTGTGGAGATGTGAAGAATTTAGGAAAAAGATGGTTAAAGAAAGGTTGGATATTGTTACAAAGAATAAGTTGTGTTTCAATTGTTTACTTCCAGATCATTTTGTAAGCCAGTGTAAGTTGTCTCATCATTGCAAGGTTCCAGGGTGTAATAAAAGGCACAATACGTTGTTGCATGCTGGTAAGAAGCCAGAACAAGTGACATCAAATGGTGGTACAAAATCTGAGGAGGCTGAAGCTATGAGTTCAAATGAGGCCGGTGTTAATTCAACTTTATCATGTAAGAACGAAGTTGAACCTGTTACATTCATCAGAAGAAAAGTAGTACCTGTTCGAGTATGGGGAAATGAAACTCATACATATTATGACACTTATGGATTTATTGATGATGGCAGTAATGTTAGTATCATCAAAACTGAGTTGATGAAGAAACTTGGTCTGCAAGGAAAAGAAGATTCACTTGTTATTAAGACATTGGGTGGTAAAATCGAGCATAAATCAAGCCCGGAAGTGACGTTGAACATTCAGGGTCGCAATGAGGAAAGAGTTATCAAGATGCATGGTGTTGAGTGTTGGATGACCTTCCTTCAGATTTAGAATGCAATATTCCGACACATTGTGACAAAATACGGTCATTTAGGAAATTTGAATTTTCCTGTTGCACAAAATCCTAAAGTTGAGATTTTGATTGGTGTCGATGTACCTGAGGCTCATGCATGCTATGGTATGAAACGTGGAAAACGTTCAGAGCCGTTCGCAGTGCACACTGGGCTTGGATGGGCATTGTTTGGACATGATGATAAATATTATCAAGGAAATGAAAAACATCTGGATTGGATGCATTTGGATAATGAGGTATTGCATTCTCAAATGGAGAAGGCTTTTGAAAATGAATTTAAAGATACTTATGTCAGTGGAATTGACACGGTTCAATCAGGTGAAAATTCCATGGAGATCGCCTTATATTGAATTGCCAGATAATCGGAACGTTGCTGAAAAACGTTTTGAAAATTTAAAGCGTCGGTGTATGAAGGATGCTGTTTATCATGAAAAATACAAAGCCAAGATGAATGAATACATCACTAAGGGTTATGCGAGTGAAATCGAGAAGGATCAATTGAAGCGCACAAAAATTACATGGTATATTTCACATCATGGTGTGGGAGAAAAATTTCGAATTGTTTTTGATGCATCTGCCAAGTGTGGCAACACATCGCTTAATGATAATATTTTGAGTGGACCAACCCAGACAAGTAGTTTGTTTGGAGTTCTTTCTAGATGCCGTGAAGAGGAAATTTTGATTATTGGAGATATTTCTGCAATGTATCATCAAGTTCATGTTCCTCCAGAGGACAGAGATGCATTGAGATTCCTCTGGTGGAGAGATGGGGATTTCAACAAAGAAGTATTGGAATATTCCTGGAATGTACATCCATTTGGTGGAACATGGGCGCCAAGTGTATGTTGCTATGCTCTGAGAAAAATTATTTCTGACAATCCTGATTGTGCTGACAAAGAGACTCTTGATGCAATTAATAGAAGTTTTTACGTGGATGATTTGTTGAGATCTGAACCTACGGTTGAAAAGGCTATTCATCGTGTCAAGGATTTGTCTGCAATTCTTGATGATTCTGGATTTCATCTTACAAAGTTTTTGAGTTCTCATAATGAAGTTGCGACTGTGTCAGTTAGCTACGCAAGTAGATTGACAGCTACCCTTCAATCAGAATAGGAATCGTAGAGCCTCGAAGTCTACACTATTATTGACTCGATGTGTAATAGACTAACGACTGACGATAACTCTGAAACCGAAATATCAATTTTATCAAAATATTTACGATATAATAAACACGTGGGAAAGAGTAACTAAAGCTTTTCCAACAAGTGAAATTTTATAATAATAAGTTTCCTCAGTCAAAATATTACTCATTACATTATAATGTATTATTATATGTGTATATGTCTTTCTTGTCGAATGAAATTTATTTGACAACAAAAGGCACAAATCGTTTGAGTTTACTAGCGGACACGAAATGAATGCCCATACATATTTTATGCCAACTTTGTTCAATCAAGTTTAGCTAACGTGTATTGTATGATTTATCCATGGATACGGAAGTGATACAAAACTTCAATAATATCAAGAAATATTGACGTGCAAGGTTTGCTGCCCAAACCAACCAATACAGTGGTTGATATTACATCCTGGATTGATTACATACAAGTGTAGAAGTAAATCTATTGAGCTGATTCTCGTGAACATAATGGATAAGCTCATGCAGGAATATAAAATTCTATTGATGTTCTCATGTAAGTTTTACTTCTACTTTTTTACTTACTCTTGTAACCCCTATGAGTAAAAATAAAAAGAAAATACGTTAAACTTTTCCCTGTTCCATTATTCTACACAACCTGACTCTAATTAATTAATCATTGGTCCAGTCATTCCGTAGATAAAACGGCACTGGGGATCTGGGGATTTATTTTGTCACGGGATTTTTTATGGTGTGATGAGCTGATGACATAATGCTTGTGTGTTTTTGCTGATGAGGACAAAAGCTGCTGACGTCACAAGAAAGAGTTAAATGCTGTGTGTACTTCCCATGCGTCACTACTGTTCCTTTAACAAAACAACTACGATCCATCAGTGTCTTATACTCGACAAAACATGTCATGATGAATCTTTTCTGATTGGAATGTCTGATAGAGTAGAAGAGTTAACACGTGACATTGGCTATTGAAGTTGATCAACAACTGTTGTTCCTGTACTGTTACAAAGTAATAAAAAATACCTTCTTTCAAGCATTGTGATGTTGATTATAATAGGATCACTGTCCACAGATGATGGAACGGGTAAAAAGGGATGGGCAACAGCACGGAAATATCGATCAACAAGAAACGAGTAGGCAAGATCACTGTTCACTTTAAAATATGTCACTTCTGTAAGAAGTTCTCTCATACTTATATCCGCGCCAACTACCCCTCTCAGAGTTCCTGTACGAATGACAACAACAATGATTCAGAGTTAAAGACTGGACTCATCAGCAAAATAATTCGATAATCGATATATATGTATATATATATATATATATTCCTATCGCAAGGCACGTATTTAAAACTCTATTTTTATAGTTTCACGGTAATCGCTTGACTTCAAGAGTACTTTGAAGTGCTTCTTGAACGTCATAAATGGGTCTATAAGTTTATAATTCTAGAAAAAACAGATAAGGGATCACGCTACTCTACTTAAATTTCACAATTGGATAGGATTAAACTGAATATTTATACCGATGAACAATATCAAACCTTCGTGAACAACAGCAGCAGATGCGGTTATGATGAGACCAGCTCCACCAATAACATCGTAATATGGAACACTCCAGTGTACTTTTGTGTCGATTGATTCTTCTTTAAAGAAATTGTAGTAAGACCCAATCTTAGTTCTAAGAAAAAAGTAATCAGATTTTTTGTTCGTAATACTGGGCGTTTTTATTCGTTAAAGAAAAAAATTACAATAATTGTGTACCGATGAACTTCAATCAAACATTCGTCAAATATCGTACTCAACTCGTTCTCATATTTGTACACCCTATGATACATATTGCAGTGACTACACTGTGGCAAGTTCAGTAAGTTTATCGTCCGCAGTAATTGTATATTTCGAAAATTTGAAACCGTGTTCATGTAATTTAGGCCAAGTACGGACATTTGATGGACGCAATTCTTTCGGCACTTTCCAAAGATACTTCAAATTTGGAGGATAATATCGATTACATAGTTTCATTTCAATATTACCGAGTAAAATCACAATCGCGTTTTTGTTGCAATGTGGATACGGCAAATTTCTACCATTATTGCGAAAGCACTCAATAAGTGCGGATTAAGTCATGTCAGTGTTTTTCTTATCTAAAAACCTCAGGTCGTCACTGTCAGTTATAGCAACATGTAATCCTTCGCGAACGCTGGCTTGTTTCGGCACACCATAATCGGAACCATCTTGTTTCGACATTTTTTCTAAAATTTCACCGGGAGCTTGTGCGCCAATTGCATAAGTCATGATTACGACTAAGTTATGTAGCTTTTGATTTCTGACTCGAATTGTTTGAAATAAATCATTCATGTCATCCAAGGGTTCTCCATCCGACATAAAGAGAATAACTTGATTCCTCCTAGGCTCCCCGCGATCGATCGTTTCTTGGAAAGACGTTTCCAAGCAATCAAATGATTTATTAATCGGAGCTTCGAAATACGTTCCGCCGAATGGGAGCAATCCTTCAATCCAATCTTGCAAATATCGAATGTTCTCTGGAGTAGCGAGAGCCATTTCATCTTGAAAACAACTTTCTGACATGGGGCCGGGTGCAAGTTTAACAACATTAGAAAAGGCGATAACGGCAACTTTGTCGTTAGGATTGAGAGTTTCCAATACAGTCGAAACTGCCATTTTGGCTCTTTGCATTCGATTTTCTAACAACATTGACCTAGAAGTATCGATGACAATAACAACATCTTTCGGTTGGGGTGAAGCAGCCACAACGTACCTGTTAAATATTTATTGTTCAGAAAAAATATGGGAGTTCGAGTTCATTAATATAATGTAACTTCGATGTCATTTTATTGCATGTCGATGTCGATCTAAATTGGTTGAAATTAGATTAGAAAGCATCGATTCTATCGAACTTGCTGAAATCTACGCTACTCGATCGAGTTCGCAATCCCGGTTGTTACCATTATAGCGAATCTGTCAGAGTATTATGCGTTTGGTAATGAAAGTTTCATTTTCACCTTGACGGAACCCGTATGTAACAAACATTTATCTCGTTTATTTTTATCAGTTTGTTCATGAATTAAACTTCGAAGTTGGTTCCTGAAAATATTTTTGGCACGAATTTAACAAATTAATATGTAGTATACTCAACGCCAAAAATGGACCAACTGACAGTTAATTAGATGGCAAAACCTTAAGAACTTAACTGCTATAGAGAACTAAACTACAGAACTTAACTAAACTATAGCGAACTTAACTACCTGTGCATAGATTTATGTAATATTTATGTTTAAGATTTATCTATCGCAAGACAAAAGCGTCCGAGTGATATGTATATATCTTTGAATTCTTTTTTGGTTGGTCCTATTTGACATTTTGATATGTAGCAGAAGCGCACTATATTCACAAAATACTGTGGTCTTACCATGGACGAAATCGGTTATCATAGGAAAGACAATCTGAGTCTGTATTTCTTGCGGGATACTGAGTAAATATCCCTTCTTCACTTCCATAATACTGATATTTAAGTCCTGGTATAGAATGAAGATTTTCCATCGCATAAGATTTCAACGACCTCGGTGCGCGACGCATTGCAGTAAATGCAGGAGTCAAATTCATTTTGTCTCCGCTTATTTTAGAGCAGGTTTGGTGTAGATCTACCTACAAAATAGATAATACGGGAAAGAGGTCATTTTTATCATGTATTATCTAATTTCAAAATCTCGTTGAAAACGGTTTTTGACCATAGTGGTGTTGGTACCTGGTGGCAACTACTTTGGCGCAGCTATTTCCGAGACTTTTTACGATGTAGAATTCACATGCCAGCTAGGCACGATGAAAAGGTATTGAACATTTTTACTAAGCATTGTGTAATTTTTGCATTATTGTAAATTTTGCAAGACTAACATAAGTGATTTCAACTAGCTTTATAAAGAGTCAATGCAAGCCAAAAAAACGTCTGTCCAAACAGTATGGGTTACTGATAAAACGCAACGTCTAGGCACGATCCATCTACGGCAATTTTTCAAAAGGGGTCATTCCATGCCAAATAAACACCCTCAAGCAACTCATAGTCACGGATTTTGGAACAACGATAGACGAAAATCACAACAACGTAAATCATTGTTATCATAGTCCAATACAATATCGTTATTGATATATTTTTGTTGTGAAATGAACTTCTTGATCGGAATAGAAGTTTGACGCGAGTCTGCGTGGTGCATTATGACGTAATATCTGTTAGCCCTTCATGACGCTACTATAAAGCCTTTATCTATATCTAATAAAATAATTCTTTCGGATACGAATCCTGTTTTGCTCCAGGCAGTGGAAGGTATAAGATCTTTCTTACGTCTCTTCCGAAGCGTTGATCATAACTTGGAAACCTAACTCCGTTAGTAAATTCAAATTTACAGCATTCATTGACGCCATACGTCCATTGGTTAAATTGGTAGGCATTCACTGCGGCTCTTCTAAGTTTTTGAACAGCGTAATCTGTGTTTCGAAACTTTTCAGACAATGATGTGACCATAGCTTTAACGAGGCTTTCTGAATCAAGTTCTACTGATGTAAACGTTGAATCGTCGATGATGTTTTGAAATTCCGTTGTTCCTGCTGTTTCAGTCAGAAATTTTCGAACTTGATTCTCCAGAGAGTTTCCAGCTAGGAATGAAGGCTTCATCGTCTCTAGGGCGCTTGATTTGCAGGTAAGGAATAAAAGAACCAAAGTTAGAATCAAAGTTTTGAAATCTTGAAGTTCAATCATATTTTATTCGGCTTAACCACACTGTGGTCATATACTAGCGTTTGCGGAGAAGCCGGACCGCCAGGGACTCGAAGTACAGTCTAAGAGTAATTTTCGTATTTTATACCGAAACAAACCTAATAAAATTCAATATTGATGACGAATATTATGACGTCATAATGAAAAATTCTTAGCGATGACGACATTAGGAATTTCATTTCTTAAATTGTGCGAAGTATGCAAATATTATTGTTCTATTACAAAAATTTGTTTTTGTTAAAACCCAACGACTAATCGATGTCAAAGATAAACAGAATATATACGCCATTTATTTCCTCGTCGAAACGAAAAACTAACGCAAACTTGTGCCAAAATTCCAAATGACTTTTAATTCGGCGGTACCGGTGCCAGCGTAAATTGCACACTATCCATATTTTCACAAATTGAACTTGTAATTAGGGTTGGATTTCTAGAATTTATGGGGGTAGGGATAAAATATTTAAAACTGAAACAGGGAAAAGTCCAGACCAGGGTCTAGTTCAGTCCGGGGTCCAGGCAGAAGAGAGCCGTCCATGGCCCAATATATGGCCTGATTGAGAAATCAGAGCCCAAACTCATCCATAACTCGGTCACAAAAAAACAAATCGAGCATCCGCAAAGTCGTCCAAGAAGAAGAAAAGCAACGAGCAAACCTTTACAGTAATAATATTAACGACGAAGCCAATGCCTGGTCATGACAATAGCAAGCCATATCTGAAGTTTGATATTGTTATAGTTCTCCTTATTCGTGGCAACTATAAGTATTGTTTATTTGGAGGCTCCTAATTATATTTACTTCCCAACATCCACACCGGCAATCAGTTATGTTTATGATTCCACTTTACTATAAACATCAACAATACACCAGCACATCATATTAACACGAGTTAGACTTTTTGCAGCCAACCCCAAAGCAGCAAAATACAAGTCAACCATCAGTATGCATTCTTGCATAACAAAGAAACACGGGGTAATTAGCGCAACCACAAAAAGCAATGAGGCATAAAATAACAAAGCTCATTAAATACAATATCTAAAGTCTATTGTATGACATCCCCCTTTTCAATTGAAATAACGAAACATTATATACACATAAAAAATAGCACTCTAATCCCTAAATTTGGCAGGAACTTTTGTCATTCTTCCAGATCTCGTTGTCTGAACTTTTGGTACATATTCATATTTCTTATCCTTATTAGGAATGTTTGCCTTATTCATAATGTTCTCAGGGATATTATCTTTTTGTGTTGATTCCCGAATTTCTTGATTTCTCGTTTCTGGAGTCTTCTTCGTATTATCAGCATAATCAGGAACATGAGTGTACAATGGTCTTTGTATATTTTGGTTCATATCATGCTTATTTTCATGTACACCCATACGTGGTTTTAGATGTCCACGAGTTCTTCTATACAATTTTGATTTCATCTCAACTGTATAAGTTCTTGGTTCTCTTATAGGATTTGGTATATTGACAATTTTTCCTGGTTCCCAAATTCTTCTTATTTCATTCCAAACATGGACATTTTCATTTTTTGACAACGGTCTTCTGTCCATTGAGGCTTTTCTGTTGTAAAATTCTGCTTGCTTATATTGTCTATGTTTGTTCAGCTCTTGCTGTGTTTCAAACTCATTATGTTTTGGCTGTAATGATCTTTCGCTTGTTGGTATCAAAGTCTTCGGTTTTCGTCCAAACAACATTTCATATGGTGATGCTGTTTGATAATCAAGTGGCGTTACTCGATAAATCCACAAGCTTGATTCAAGAGATTTCCTCTCTTCTTTGGCTTTTTTTCAAAAAGATTTACAAGTGCCAATAGTTCTTTCTGCAAGACTATTTGCTTGATGGTGATACGGCGAACTAAACGTCAATGTAACTCCAATTGCTTTACATTTTTCTTTAAACGTTTGACTTACATACTGGGACCCAAAATCTGCTAAGATTGTGGAACATATGCCGTATTCAGCTAATACATTTGTAAAATTTTCACATACTACCTCGGCTGTCATATTTTGTAATTTTCTTACAACCGGAAATCTTGAAAAATAATCCACGATCATCAGATATTTTTTTTCTTCAAACTCAAATATATCTGTACCAAGTTTTTCCCATGGCCTAGAAGGTAAATCAGGTTCCACCATAGGTAATTTAGCTTGAGCAGACTGATGTTTATTACATATTTCACATTGTTTCACCATGTCTACTACAGCTTTTGTAATTCCAGGCCAAAATACTGATTGTCTTGCTAATAATAAACCTTTTGTCTCACCTTGATGCCCTGTATGTAGTGAATTTAGAACTTGGAATCTCAATTCTTCAGGAATGACAATTCGATCACCCTTTATTACAAGTCCATTTTCGAGAACTTGGAATCTCAATTCTTCAGGAATGACAATTCGATCACCCTTTATTACAAGTCCATTTTCGATAACTAAATCACATCGAAAATTCCAGTAATCCCATAATTCTTGAGGACATTGTTTTCTGTGCTCAGGCCAATCTTTGTATATAAGTTCTTTGAGCTTGTTGAAAACTGCATCTCTATCTGTTGCTTCTTTTATAATTTCCATACTTATTGGTGGAGATACTCCTGTAATGAAATGTATTTTATGTTCAACATCCCTTTTCTCATCATTTTCAATGACTCTTGATAAAGCATCAGCAACAGGTATTTTTATTCCTTGTTTATACTTCACTGTGACATCAAATTTCAGACATTTTAACAATAAACGTTGCAACCTTGCTGGAGCATTGACAATATTTTTCTTGAAGATCTGTTCAAGAGGAGAGTGATCTGTTTCGACAATCGCATGTCTTCCGTACAGATAATATTCAAATTTCTCCAGTCCATAAGCAACTGCTAAACATTCTTTTTCGATGTTAGAATATCTACTCTACGGCATCAGAAAGTGATCTCGATCCCATTGCAACAATTCTCTCTTCACCATTTTCATCAATTTGACGAATCCATGCACCTAGACCTGTTAAACTTGCATCACACTGCAATATTGTGACTGTGTTTGGGTTAGGATCGTAGTACGATAAAATTCTCACTGTACAAAGTTCATCTTTTGTTTTGTCGAATGCACTTTGATGTTTCATCTCCCAAACAAAATGTACGTTTTTCTTTGTCAATCTTCTTAACGGTGCTGTCAATTCGGCAATTTTCGCTGAAAATCTATTCAGATATGTTATCATATCAAGAATACTGAGTAATTCTTTTGCATTTGTTGGAGTTTTATATTTCGAATTACCCTCAGTTTATCTTCGGCCCGACATATCCCCTTGTCTGACAAAGTATGTCAATAAAATTCAACTTCTGTTTGCTTAAACTGTAACTTGTCACTATTCAGCCCTACGTTGGCTTTTCTGCATGCACTCAACATTTTCAAGAATGATTTATCATGTTCTTCCGGTGTCTCACCGTATACAATTATGTTGCGGCTATTCCGGTCACATTTGGAATATTTCATCAAGTTTTTTCTGAAATATGTCTTGAGAGACCGATGTGCCAAAAGCGAGTCGCTTAAATTTGTGCCTCCCAAATGGCGTATTAAAAGTACATAGTAAACTTGATTCATCGTCTAACTCAACATGCCAAAATCCCTTTTTGGTATCGACTACTGAGAAATACTTTTTCGCATGCAATTTTGGCAAAATTTCATCTATCGTTCGACTGTAATAATGCTCTCTTTTTATATTCCTGTTCAAGTCTTTTGGGTCAAGACAAAGTCTCACCTTTTGTTTTCCATCTCTTGTCTTAGTAACGTTGCACACAATAGAATTCACCCAGTCAGTAGGTTCTGTAACTGGTTCTACCACATCATTCGCTATCATGTTATCCAACTCTGCTTTATACAATGACAAAATGTGTACAGGTACTGTACGAGGTGGATGAACAACTGGTTGTGCATTCTCTTTCAACTGAATGTGGTATTTTTCATGTGGAAAACATCCTATTTTGTCAAAGCAATCATTATACTCATCAAGTATTTGACTTTTTGTGAGAACTCCTTTCTCAGCAGCTTCTTGACAATTATTTCTTTTAATATTTGTATCCTCACTTTTCTGTTTTGTGCATTCGATTTCATGCAAATCGACTTTAATAACACCCAATTCTTGCGACTGCCTGCATCCAAGAACTGATGGGCTTCCATTACCTTCAACGATAATGAAATCTATCATCATTGATTTTCCATTAAAAGTAACTTTCATTTTCGCTTGTCCAAATGTTTTGATTGTTCCACCGCCATACTTGTGAAGTATGCAGCTATTTTTCTTCACATGGAGCTTCATTCCCAATCGTCGAATATCATCTTTTGTAATTGTGCAAACATCTGCTCCTGTATCAATCTTCAAACTCAAATTGAATCGGTCGTTCAATTTGACATGAACAAAAATTTTATTTTTGATATGGGCTTTCTCATCCTGTGAACTCACTCCATTCACTGTTTTTTGTGGTTTATTCATTTTGTTCAAATTTATGCACCCAATATTTCCTGATTTATCATCGTAATGACTATCATGTGATCCACCATCGTCTATGTTACTATGGCTATCAAATTTATCCACTACACCATGTAGTTTTTTTCTTTGTGTTGTCAAATTACGGCAGACTCTTATGAAGTGGCCTATTCGCCCACAATGATTACATCTTGCTCCTGTAACAGGGCAATTATCATATCTGTTGTGTCTTCCACCGCACCTTCGACATATATTCGCACTGGATCCATTTTCATCCTTCATGCGAGGCTTACTGCGTGTATTTCGTGAAACACTGACTTGCTGTTGGATTCATGATTTAATGTTTGTCTCTTCATTGCATGAACGCCATTGATTTTTTTGTTCATAGAAATAATCTCCATCTGTGCTCTTGTGCTTTCCTCTGCCTTTGCAAGATCATATATTTGTTTATATGTCAAATCATTTCCCAAAGCAATAGCATCTTTACGTACTTTATCAGATTTAATTCCAAAAACCAATGTATCTCGTAATGTTTCCTCTACTGCATTTGCAGAATATTCGCTTTCATCAATGAGAAACGCGCTTTCGTGACAAATTCCTCTAGGGACATATCGCCTTGTTTTAAACTTCGCAATTGAAAACGAGCTAGAATCTGGTTACTTTGTGGCTTTGCGTAAGCTTCGAGCTTCTCGAATACTCTGACCAATTTCATGTTATCGTCATTCTCTGACCAAACAGATGTATTATAAATTTAAAGACCTTTATCGTCAATCCAGGGTAATAACATTCTCACCTTGTCGGCTTCAGGTTTCTCAGCAAGTAGTCCGTCAAAGATAAGATCACACTTCTGTTTGAACAATTTAAACCGCTTATGCATATCACCTGCACTCGTCCAGTCCATTTCAGGAGGTTTGAATTTATCAGCCATGATGCTTTTTGAAGGCAAAGTAGGCTACAAAGTTTTGTTGTCACGCACTATTTCTGCTGGAAGTAACGTAAATCTAAATCCCACTTCTGACACCATGTTATAGTTCTCCTTATTCTTGGCAACTATAAGTATTGTTTATTTGGAGGCTCCTAATTATATTTACTTCCCAACATCCACACCAGCAATCAGTTATGTTTATGATTCCACTTTACTATAAACATAAACAATACACCAGCACATCATATTAACACAAGTTAGCCTTTCTGCAGCCAACCCCAAAGCAGCAAAATACAAGTCAACCATCAGTATGCATTCTTGCATAACAAAGAAACACGGGGTAACTAGCGCAACCACAAAAAGCAATGAGGCATAAAATAACAAAGCTCATTAAATACAATATCTAAAGTCTATTGTATGACAGATATTTCAGTTAGAATGGACGTGAACTGATTCCTGAAAAATAAAGTTGCCAATATATTAAAGATGAGTTTTGTCAGATTTATATATCGAATGCTTAAAGCAAGAACCGTATTATATTTTTATTGTAATTCACTCTTGAGCACGGATGATATTTGATATTTTTAAATGCTCGTCTGAAGAGGTCAGACAAAAGCGAAATAAATTTGTGTAAGTGTGAAGACTTTATACCTTTGCATTTTGGTCAAAATCTGTTAAACGACATTTCTGTTCCGTAGAGTTTTTTAAAAATGTGAGGTGCCCTGGTAGTTGTTATGTAAAAGGGCGGAGAGAATATTGAATTTTGTCAAAGCTATTCTAACAATGACTTTGAACGATTTCGGATATTCGATTGTTTGCAGTTTTTCATCGCTTCCTCTCGACTCGAGTCTAAAAACCCACATGTTTGTTGAGTTTATTTTAACCAGCCAAGTTGTCGATCAACTTCATCTATCGAAATTTACCAGAGCTTGCAACATTACTTTGCACAGGATTCATTTCCATTTTTTTAGCAGTACTCATTAATTTTGGGTAATCGTCAAATGTCAAATCGTCTAATTTGTACAGAACTTTTTGTTCTTGGACTACATTTAGTATTTTTGCAGACTGCACTGATGTTTTGAAATACACATGTATACGAACTGATGTGACATAATCCTGATATGAATAATTTAATTAGTATTTCGAGAGTTCACAACATGTCGGTGCCATGAATGGGCCATACATAAACCATTTGATAGATCAAAAGATGTGTAAATATATGTGAAACCTATTTGACATAGTGCTGATATACGTAATTCAATTGCAATTTCAAGACGCTACAGCATGTCTGTCCCATGCATGACCAATGCATATATCATTGGATAGATCAAAAACAGTGTAACTATGTGCTTTGATATAGTCCTGAGATGAATGACCCATATATAATTTCAATATTTGTATACGTATACTTGAACATCAAGAACACGTGACGTATACCTTCATTTTTCGGATCAATATCAACAAGTTGAATCGTTTTGTTTGTTTTTACTATTGTACTATCGTCGTTCTAATACAGTCCACCAAAATAGTTTTAGTCATCATCGTTTCCTAAACCCAATTAGAAATTAATTCAATTTTGCAATGTATGCGCTATTGACACAATTTATCTAATTGCCATCATGCCATGCCAAATATGTAGCAATTTGTTGATTTTCCATTTTAGCTGAGTGCAAAATAGAATGTTTAACCAGCATACTGACTGTAAGATCCAAACCGCCCACTGACTTTTTATCTAATGGTGGCCTGAATTATTAGCTGAAATAAGCGATCCGCGCCTATTTCCTGGTGCTCTATTCTTCTGAATTCAATATGCGCACACAATACGGACACACCTCACAAAACCAGTGGTTTAACAAAAGTTTATATTGAAAACAACAGAACACTGGTATGTGCCAGAAAACGTCTTATAACTTGCAGCAAGAGTTGAAATAAACAGCAAACATGGAAAAATACAATTGCAGCAAATTCTTGGACTACGAGCCTCAAAGTTGCGCCCACACAAGTTATGTTATGGTGAACGCAAGGATAAATTGTGACAATCTTTGATGCAGCGTATGGATATTGTTATGCCTGGACGCAAATTACACTCTTGGTTCTTCACGCCCACTCTGCGTGCTTGCGTGCGATTTTGAATTAAATGTGAGAGCACACTACAGGTTTAATTGTCTGAAAAAGAAACAATCGTATAACGTGCTCACACGGCCTTACCGGCCGGAGCGTCAGCCAGAGGCCGAGCATGACAGCCACAAAACCGCGACAAACGGTCAAGTGGCAAACAAGCCCAGACCATGCCTGACTCTGTGGTAATATCCTAATGAAAAAATAGAATCAAGTCTAACCCCTAAATAGGTTAAATACAGCTATATATAACATAACTCGCACGGCCAAAGCAGGAGTAGTCGATAATACGACTAACAGCTCTTGTTTCGCCAAGCGTAGTCATGGATCGTGAGTTATAAACAAACGTGAAAAAGTCACTAGCACTTTGCTACCGTCTAAAAGAATACATTAGACCAAATTAAGCAACTACGTAACCTGGACAGTTAGGGACATGTTTTAGATTCATAGTACAAATACAAGTCACCTAAACCAAATTCAACCATTTCCCTAGCATCGAATAACCAACATAAAACAGCACACCTCAAAAGACCACCTACAATTTAACGCTGCCGACTTGAGTCGAACACAGAAGTATACTAATGGGTCGAAAATTTAACGTGACGAATTCTCTCGTCTCGTGGCACCTTTTGCCAATAAGGTCACCACGCAAACACACCAATTTAGAAATGCGCAACACCAATAATGAACAAAACATTTCGAATAATTGAATTAGATTTTCGTCGGAGGACGATTAAATTGTAAACATGATTTCAGACGGGCCAAATATAACATACCGGCTCCAAAAAGTATAATAAATAAATAAATGAAAACATTTTCCAAAAAATGCCGTCTGAAATAAAAAAATGTTTAAATATTATAACCGGAAAGGTTCATTAAATTCCTTCAAGAAGACAGATCTTCCTCACATCTCTGATGTAACTGGAGTTGGCAGTTCCAACGAGCAATCGGCGAACTAGATTTTCTTGATCTGGATAGACTTGTTCAACAATTGCTTTAGGCCACAAGCCTCTAGATGTTGATTCATCGAGTAGCAGAACAACATCACCAACTTGAAGATTGCGTTCAGGATACATCCACTTCTGTCGTTGTTGTAGAAGTGGTAAATAATATTTGAGCCAATGCTTCCAGAACTGGTCTGTAAGCAGTTGTACATGTCTCCATGTCTTCTTATACCCATCAGCTTTGATGAATACATCAGGAGCGAAGGAAGGATCGATCTGTTGCTTCAAAATTGAATTTGACGTAAGTGGATTGACATCGTCTGGATCATCGCTCATTGGAGATATTGGACGATTGTTGAGAATCATCTCAGCTTGAGTAAAAAAGGTGTATAGTGATTCGTCATCTAATGTTTTACTGGATGCAAGGTTCATAAGTATTTTACGAACAGAACGTATCATCCTTTCCCGAACCCCTCCCTGGTGACTACTTCTCGGCGGAGTATGGTGAAATTGGATACCATCTTGTGATAGTTTTTGGTTTATCATTGCTCTATTCCACCTTTGTATGCCTTGTCTGAGTTCAGTCGCAGCTCCCACAAGGTTAGTGGCATTGTCGCAGTTTATGTGAAGTGGTCGAGTTCTTCTCGATATAAATCTTTGAAGGGCTTTAAGAAAAGATGACGTCTCAAGTGAATATGCCATCTCTATGTGTATGCCAGGTGTGGCCATGCATGTGAAGACGCATCCGTATCTCTTCACTTGACTTCGCCCTAGCTTGGTTAAAATTGGTCCCATGAAATCAATTCCAGTAAACGTAAAAGGTGGATAACCTGGAGTAACGCGACATGCTTGAAGTGGAGCCATTCTCTGATTTCCTGGTTGAGCCTTCAGTATTTTACATGTCAAGCATTTCTGAAGTGCTCGCCGCACGGTTGCTTGGCCGCAGATAATCCAATACTTTTGCCGGATTGATGAGAGAACGTGAAGTGTTCCGCTGTGTCCTTCACGTTCATGAAACCAAAGTATTATCAACTCAGTGACATGGTGTTTAGACGGCAGGATAGCTGGATGTTTGTTGTAGTACGGTAAAGATGAGTTCTGTAATCTTCCACCAACGTAGATAATATCATTCACGACAAATGGACTGAGTTTTCGCAAAGCCCTCAGTGAAGGTGATTTTGACAAATCTCTTTTCTTCGCAAGTTTGATAACTTCGTTATCAAGGTGATTGTGTAAGCTTTGAAGTACATCTGGAAAAGCTTCCTTTTGAACGCATTTGATTATTTGATTTTCAGAAAAATTAAGTTTTTTCGACTGTCAGTTGACAGGTGGCAGGTACATCTGCTTTAGGCCTGTATTTCCAAGAAATGAATTTCACGAAACGTAGCAGCCACGCAACAGATCGTTTGAGCTTCGTGAAACTTGAAAAATAGTTTTAAAAGTGTTTCAGTTGACGTCGTCTTGCATTGAGATACAGAAGCACAAGTAACTGTGTCCAACTTGACTTCAGGATCGTTGTGGTTTACAGGTGTAACTTTTTGCTGTTGTGGCCATTTTGTTTCGTCACGATGAAGAAACTCAGGCCCATTTAACCAAGAATTTGCTTTCTTGATTTTGTCTGGCATTAAACCTCTGGATGCGATATCAGCTGGATTCATTGTGGATGGTACATGATGCCACTGATTTGCATTTGACAAATTATGAATTGCTTGAATTCGATTGGCAACAAACGTTTGAAATCTTCTCTTTTTGTTGTGGAGATATTTAATAACCAACATTGAATCCGTCCAGTAAAATGTTTCGTCGACGCCATATTCTAACTCTTGTTTTATGGTATGAACAAGCTTGGCCGCTGCTACAGCTGCGGTCAATTCAAGACGAGGTATTGTGATTTGTTTCTTTGGTGCTACACGAGAAATGCCAAATGACAAATGAGCAGTGAATATTCTCGAATTGATCTTCAAAACGCAGAAAGGCAACACACACATATGCATTGCGACTGGCATCACAAAAGCAGTGCAGTTGTACAAGCTTTGGTTGAAACTCTGTTGGTATGAAACATCTGAGAATTGAGAGTTGCTCGAGGTTATGCAATTTCTCCATTCAGGTTTGCCATTGATATTTGTCGGCTGATCTAGTTCTTCATCCCAATCGAGATCCTTGTTGCATAATCGTTGTAGCAGCAACTTCATTGGCAAGATGAAAGGCTGTACAATGCCAAAAGGATCAAATATTTGGCTTGTCATAGACAGGATTCCTCTTCTAGTAGAGGGTCTCACTTGAATATTGACTTTGATAACGAATTTATCGGACTTGACATTCCAGAACACTCCGAGAGTCTTCTCAACAATTTCGTCATCGAAGTCTAGTTTAAGCAAATTATCAGCCTTGTCAACTTCGGGAATATTCTCCGTAACTTCAGAATAATTACACATGAATTTAGTTAGATGAAAACCACCGCTTTCAAGCAATTTTGTAAGGTTTTTAATTAGCTCTTTTGTAGTTTTGACGTTCGTTGTTGACTTTAAGCAATCATCAACATAGAAGTTGCGAAGGATCGTCTGAATAGCTTCCTGACTTGCCCCACACAAGTTTTCTTGAGCTGTTTTGCGCATTGCAAAAGACGCAATAAATGGAGATGATATCAAACCAAAAGTGTGAGTATTCATCCATACATCTACTGGATCTGAACTGATGTCATCATCTTTCCAAAGGAATCTGAGACTGTCACGATCTTCTGGTTTGACCCTAACTTGGTGGAACATACCCTTGATATCTGCTGCAAATGCAACAAGATGCTCTCTAAATCTGAGCAACACTCCAAATAAGCTATTGGTCAAGTCTGGCCCAGATAAAAGCTGTTTGTTGATTAAGTATCTTTATATGTTGCTCGACAATCAAAGACGATTCTAAACTTCGATGAATTTCTTACAAAATGAGGAGGAATGTACCAGGTTCTCTCTTTTGTAGGTAGCATTTCAGGAGGAACAAAACTGGCATAATCTTCATAGATATACTCACGAATCTTTTCGCGGTATTTGTTGAATAAATCAGTGTCTTCTTGAAATTTACGTTTCAAATATTGTAGTCGTCTTTCTGCAATGCAGCGATTGAACGGTAAAATTGTATTCTTGTTTCTCCACGGAAGACCGACTTGAAAATGTCCATTGACTTTAATACAGCTTGTTTCATTTATATCGAGAGCAATTTTGTCTTCAATGGAAAGCGATATAGATTCTGGATCTTTACCATCTTGATCGACAAAATCTCGATTGTAGATTCTCTCAAGCTGCTCATGAAGCGTTTCTTCTTCGTTTTGCGGAATTATATCAACATAATTTATCGAGTTTTGACTGGGTTGCAAACCTTTGTCGGGTCCCATGAGAGCCCAGCCAAATACAGTGTGATATGCACTAGGTTCATTAGAATTTCCGATTCGAGAATCGTATACCGGAAATCGTCCAAGTGTATCTGCTCCAATAACAATTTCGATGCTATTGGCTTCAATTTCAGGAAACTTTATTCCTTGCAAATGCTTGTACGTATGAACATCTTGAGTTATTGGTATACTGCTACAAGCATTTGGTATACTTTCGAGGGCCAGGATATTCTCTATCTCCACCGCACCTGGTTCATTGAGCCCTTGCACAATCAGTTTGATTCTGAACCCTTCACGAAATTTGGATCCATTTGCAGTATTGATATTGCAGACTTCCTTGATTCCAACAATGTCCATCTTCTTCATGACACTCTGTGTACAAAGTGATCTTGTAGACCCTTCATCCAGGAATGCATATGCTAAAATTGTCTTGCTGACATCTGGATGACTAATTCGAACAGGAACAACTTTGAGTCGAATTGGAGATTGCATCATCATGCAAACAGCACTTGATGCTGACGTGACATTTGTGCCGGCTCCATTGAATACCGGTGAATCTCTCACTTTCTGTGAATCTAACACGTTATTTGTGGCTGGAGACAGATCTTTGTGAAGCACAGTATAATGTCGTTTTCCGCATCCCTTTGCCTGGCAGGATTGCTGGAGCTTGCATTGCTACACGAGATGGTTACTCCGGAGACAATTGAAACACAGCTTCCTCGCTCTGGCAATTTCTCTGCGTTCATCTATCGGTTTAGATTTGAACAGCGAACATCTAAACTCTCGTGGTGGATTCGAACCCTTGTCGGTAGGTTTAACTGTTGTAGAATACGTAGAATATCTTCCGACTTGTTTGGGTTTTGGCTTGAAAGGAAATTTGCTAGTTTTGTTCTCTTTCGATCCCAATAGTTTGCCATAAAATGAATAGTATGTAATTGCCTTTTCCTCCACAAATTTTACCATGTGAGAAAACGGCGGAATGATTCTTCTCTGGATTCTCCCGAAAGTTCTTACACGGAGCCTGTTTGCCTCGTAGTATGTCTGAGCCAACTTACAATATTCGTTCTGAAGATTATACGGCAGACGATAGAAGAGTTTCTTCATATTGTCCAGAAAATCCATGATTGCTCCAGACTGATACTCTTCTAAAACTGTTAAACAACTTCTCAATTGTGTTGCAAATTGATTCAACCCAACAGAATCGTTGACCCTTATAGCTGGTCCTTCCGTGATATATTTTATTTGAGCTTCTGCTACAAAATAGTCTTGACCGAATCTTCTTTCAAGAATATCTCTGGCTTCTTGATATCCTCTAGAAGATGGTTTGGTCACAATACAAGATCTGAGGGCTGCCTTTGCCTCTCCACAGCACATTTGAATAAGATGAGAGAGCTTCGTTTGTGGCGGCAAAGCTTGGTTACCAATATTAATGTCAAATGTTGTAATGAATTCGTAATATTGCAGAGGATCACCAGAAAATGAAACTGCATCCAACTTCGGCGAAGTGATACCGTGCTGCAAAGTTGTGGCAAATTCTCGAATGAGATCTTTAGCATCATTTCCATCGCGTTCTTGAGGAAATCTATATGTCGGATTTCTGGTAGCGTCCGGTTGCATTTCTCGTTCTGGTGAAATTCTGTCCTGATCTTGAGGCTCATACTCCGCTGGCTCCCCGAAGTCGTCGGGATTGAAATAACAATTCATCGGCTCCGTGACATTAGCTGGATGACCGTAACGGTGTGCCGGCTCCGTGACATCAGCTTGGCTATGCAGAGGAACAAGGATTCTCCCATTCATGCTCGTTTCTTCCAATCGGATTCTGGGTGCCGACTGGAGGATTAGTTGCAGAGATTTCACACGCCGTTGCATTTCTTCCCTGTTGAACTGCATTATCTGCTTGCGCAAATGGATCCCTGACTTCCAATTGATCACGGGAATTGCCAGCTTCCATCTCCTGCGCCAACTCCTCAACCACTTTAACTGTTCGTGGTATATGAGGGCCTGGTGGATCCAGTTCCAGACGCTTTGCGACCACTGGATTGTTCGCTTGTGTTGTTCTATTTGAAGTCTGTTTTGCAAATGCTGCGATAGATAATCGAGTCGTTGGCTCGCCCGAAGGAGGAAAATTTCTGAACTCTTGTAATATGTCAGAACCATGCTGCGACCCAATTTCACTTACGTGTTGAGCCACTACAGCAGCTTTTGCAGCTTGCGAACGAGCATGCAAAATTTTCTTCTGCATCTCCAGTTTCCTCCTTCTAAGATTTCTTTCCAAGTTTTGCTTTTGCATTTCCATTTCGCCCCTTTCAATTTCAAATTCCAACTCCTCTTGTTCTTGTATTTCTTTTGCCTGCATATTCTCTAACTCGGCTTTTAATGCTGATGAAGATGACGTTGTCGAGTGCGAACGTTCGGCTGGAATTGGACGAGTTGGAGAAATTATTTGAACAATTGGAGGAATTGATTTTGAGTTAAATTGTATAAAATTTCGATAACGATTAGAGCATGCAAGTTGCAGTTCTTCAATTGCGGCAAGCTTGCTTTCTACTGCTGACAATTCTGTTGGCGATTTACCGTCATTCGCCAACGACGTCCTGTGTAATTTGAGAACTCGCATACAGTGATCCACAGTTGTGTCGAAATGATCTTTCAAGGAAATCGCCTCAGCTTGATCAGGAGTTTCACTTTTAAGCACTGTTTGTAAGCTCTGCCCCATTTGCCAAGCATTTTCGAAACCCGTTAAACATTCCACTATGTTCTGATTGAGAAGACACGATGAAGCTTCTGCTTCAGTTTGCTGCTGCGCCGAAGATGTTGGATTTGTGTGCGTATTTGTTGACATTGTGATCGACGTCGTAGTCACGTTGGGAGAATTATTCGCAAAAATCGTGATTGTTGCCTACAAATTTTGACAATGAGATTAGTTTAAAACTTTAATCGACCTTCTTCGAAGTCGATGGTTATAGCTTTCTTCAGGAGCTAATATTGAAAGACAAGTTTCAATTCCGATTTAATTCAAAATATAATCGATCTTCTGCGAAGTCGATGGGTATAGCTTTCTTCAGAAGCTGATATTGAAACGCAAGTTTCAATAAACAATTTAATTCAAAATAATAATGTAAGATCCAAACCGCCCACTGACTTTTTATCTAATGGTGGCCTGAATTCTTAGCTGAAATAAGCGATCCGCGCCTATTTCCTGGTGCTCTATTCTTCTGAATTCAATATGCGCACACAATACGGACACACCTCACAAAACCAGTGGTTTAACAAAAGTTTATATTGAAAACAACACAACACTGGTATGTGCCAGAAAATGTCTTATAACTTGCAGCAAGAGTTGAAATAAACAGCAAACATGGAAAAATACAATTGCAGCAAATTCTTTGACTACGAGCCTCAAAGTTGCGCCCACACAAGTTATGTTATGGTGAACGCAAGGATAAATTGTGACAACCTTTGATGCAGCGTATGAATATTGGTATGCCTGGACGCAAATTACACTCTTGGTTCTTCACGCCCACTCTGCGTGCTTGCGTGCGATTTTGAATTAAATGTGAGAGCACACTACAGGTTTAATTGTCTGAAAAAGAAACAATCGTATAACGTGCTCACACGGCCTTACCGGCCGGAGCGTCAGCCAAAGGCCGAGCATGACAGCCAAAAAATCGCGACAAACGGTCAAGTGGCAAACAAGCCCAGACCATGCCTGACTCTGTGGTAATATCCTAATGAAAAAATAGAATCAAGTCTAACCCCTAAATAGGTTAAATACAGCTATATATAACATAACTCGCACGGCCAAAGCAGGAGTAGTCGCTAATACAACTAACAGCTCTTGTTTCGCCAAGCGTAATCATGGATCGTGAGTTATAAACAAACGTGAAAAAGTCACTAGCATTTTGCTACCGTCTAAAAGAATACATTAGACCAAATTAAGCAACTACGTAACCTGGACAGTTAGGGACATGTTTTAGATTCATAGTACAAATACAAGTCACCTAAACCAAATTCAACCATTTCCCTAGCATCGAATAACCAACATAAAACAGCACACCTCAAAAGACCACCTACAATTTAACGCTGCCGACTTGAGTCGAACACAGAAGTATACTAATGGGTCGAACATTTAACGTGACGAATTCTCTCGTCTCGTGGCACCTTTTGCCAATAAGGTCACCACGCAAACAAACCAATTTAGAAATGCGCAACACCAATAATGAACAAAACATTTCGAATAATTGAATTAGATTTTCGTCGGAGGACGATTAAATTGTAAACATGATTTCAGACGGGCCAAATATAACACTGACAGTTACTTATAGATGTATAATATTCAATCAAGTTCAAAATGGTCTCATTGTATTGATATAATATATTGCTGTAACGGAGCAAATATAAAAAAAAAACTGTTTGCAAATCAGAAATTTCGTTTTTACAAGCACTTATTCATTTACAGGTTCATATGTCAGAATTCGAACCAATGTCGAAGCTTGCCACGTATTATCATTGTTATTCATTCTATACGACGTGTCCGACGAATTTCGTGCTGGCGCTTTCGCTTTTAAATGCTTTTCTGGGGCTTCATCGCCCGGTAGATTGGAATCGCTTTTATTTCGATATTTTCCAAGTCCATCCAAATTGGATACTGCCCATCCTCCTGAATTTCGGAAACGTGGGATCGAGAGTTTGTCAGTGGGTGATGTGGGTCCTGATGGTGGAGGGGTGGGTAAATATTCACCCAATTTCGATGGGGTTGTTCGCTGATTATGACGGTACACGGCTGTTGGAACTTGAGTACTGTTGTTGCCCGGTGGATATGATTGACGTGACGAACTTGTAGGAGTGGGGTTACATTTTGCTGATATGTTAACTAAAAAAGGAAAGTATATAAAGTAAAATTTCTATCAAGATTTGTATGCCCAATAAAAAAATTAGGCATACATGTTTTGTTAAGCAGAGTTACAGATGGAACGTGTCGACTTTGGCTCATGTTCGACAGAATAGAAATTATGATTGGGTATAAGCGTTTGTTGAATGTATAGACATGTAAAAAAATAACTCGCTATGTGTGATGATCTTTATCAGTACTTTACATAGAAAAGGTCCAACATGATTTGATCTTAATAATGAGACATCGTATTGGAAAATTATTATATAAATCAAAATTTATGCATAATATAAAGTATACAAAAATGCAGTGAAATCGTCGTTCTTTGATAGTAATTTTGCGATGCGATGATATGAAAGTGAAGTTTTAGGCCAGATAGGATCTTCGCCGGGAATTAAATAATTCAATTCGAAAAATCACAAATAGATTAGTTTGGAAAACCCTCACGTATTTCACAAAATGGCTTCTATGATAAAATATTGATAACGGATACGGTTGCCACTTTTAAATTTATTTTTTCGAACCGCATATCCTTTCCTTACCGGATCCAATATTGGTTTGAAAGTCGATGGAAAAATTTACCAAATTGCTATTTTTATCTAATCGTATCGATCGGAAATTTCGATCCATGAACAAAAAATCGGCCACATATTTCTTTATATGTTTACTGAAACTTGTCAGAAATATTTTTTAGACACAAGCTTATGTTGGGGCATGGCCAATTATGTATCATGCTTGATACTTTGAATTTCCGACTGCGGTAAATTTTTTAAATTATTTCCAAACACAGAAATCAATATTTAGATCGCCATACTCTATCGAAAATATCTAACCAGATATGTTTTGCTAGGTAAGGACTACTGATGAATCGTGCCCCTGAGGCACGGTCCATCAGTGGCCCTTTCCTAGAAAAATTTCTGATTGGGCAATCGTTTTCTACTTACCAAAAATATGTGGTGTTAATTTTGTCTCTGATGCTGGTGGTGTCGGCGGAGACGTCATCGCATATATAGCACCTGCGCCAGAACTACTGCAAGAACTTGAACGATTTCCTTTCTGTGACACAACTTCGTCTAAGCTCTCCAAAGATTTTTGTTGATGTCTTTTTCCTTTTATTTGGAGTGGTGAGACAGACGAAGTCAAAAGCCGTGAACTTGGCGCCTCGTCGCTTCCTATACCGGAGTCACGGGGGCCGTTGGTGTCTAATTTTCGGGAATCTTTAACACTAGGTTAAGTGCGTTCGGGAAATTGGGGGTATTGTCCAAAGCGCGGTGGTACTTAAGTGGTGCATAGGGATGAGGATCACATTTCGACGACGATACGTTACTGGAGGGCGGAGTCTAAAAACTCTCTTTATCGAGCTCAGTGGAACCCCACGAAGGGCGTTTACTCCTGGCTTTACCGTATTGTGAATCGTATGAATCTATCCACTGTCTTTCGCCTTAAGGAGACGAATTAAGTGTATTTTTGCCATATTGTGTCATTCGGTTACTTATAATGTCTTTGTGTGGTGCCGAATTATGTCCATATTTGTAAGGTGGTTGGTCATTTGAGTATGTATGTCCTCTATGATGACCTGGCGATGGTCGATGAAAATTAATAGGAATGGGTGCTTGACCTAAAGGACGGAACACAGTTTTGAAAGGATTAAGATTCGGCACAACAGGCCGGTTTTGAACTTGGGTCGGTTTTCGACTATTGACCCGCTGCATCAAATCTTCAGGAACTGCTTTTTGTGCCCTCGGTTCACGATGCTGTAACAAGCTTTCTGAATGGGGTCGATCCTGTGTATTACCCACTGTATAATAGTGATCGTTTTGTCGCGTGTTTAATTTTGAACCATGCTGCGTTGAACTCGGACCAGAATTTTGCCCCCGAGGAGTATAATTACCTTTCGAATTAGGACGATAGTTATCCCTAATGTCCGAGTTTACTGATATTGCAACTGTGCGTGATTGATCTGCTCTTTCCGAGTTTACCGGTTTAAATTTTTGTTTTGACGACGTCAAACCAAAAACTTGGGCAAGTTCTTCGTCGGTCCCCGACGACGTAGACGAAAGCCTTCTTCAAGCAGGTTTGGACTTGGTTATGGTAGTAGGAACATGTTCGTAATGTTTTTTCGGTCTTCTTGCTTTTGAACCTGGTTGAAATACGACCATGTACCTGAATCACCAAAAGCACTTTCGTCACATACAAGTGGTAATGCCGACTCGTGATCTTCGTCATCTAAAACAAAAGTACAAGAAATATAATGAAGTTTGTCTGGATATGGTTCTGTTATGCTACTACAAATATGCCCGATGGATGTTATCTGAAAATTGAGAAACGTTAGTTCGCACCACATAGGATTCAATCTTTTGAGCATAGGTTGTTAACTTTTTTTTGAAACCGGAATTTTATTTTTCCTTTCAAACCTCTTTCCAGTTCGATTAAAATTGCTGGTTTTGATTTTTTGTATGTCTTTGCCGCATGAGTGGCCGTTAGTTTGTTCCTATTAAGGGCTGCTTCCGAACTTGATCTCCCAAAAAATATAAATGTTCCACCAGTGTATTCCTGATGAGTATAGATAGACCCCAAGGCGCCGTACATCTGTAAACTATGCCTATATACAATACAAGTCATACATTATACTTTGTATATTCTATACAAAACATTTTTCGTGGTTCTGCAAAGTTGTATACAGAAATTTCACATACCCTCAATCCCGATTCATTATCGCTATTACTGCTCATAGATGTTCGAACCAACATGATGTCTTCAACCACTTCCACGCCACTTATGACGTCATCGCTGTCTTGATCTGACGAACGTTGTTGATTGCCTGGATTCGATCGAGGGGCAGAACAAGGCTTGTCATCAGTTTTGTATAGCAGAGTGCGCGCCATTTTCCTTGCTTCCGCAGAATGAACATTTACATAGAAAATGGAAAATTAGTGACGTCAGAGTCGATGGAACGATAATTTAAATTTAAACGATAACCAGGGCTATACTATACAAAACATGTTTAATTTATTCTGACGATAAAAGATAAAATGACATATAAAGCATGGCCATGGAAGCTGGGAAAATAATTATCATTAAAAGTATAATTACGTTTTTCTGTTATTCTTAAATTTATCCTGCAGTAAAATCATGATTTATGCCAAATTTTACGTGCAAATTTTACTGCAAAATGTTCGAACATAAACAATTTCGTATGCCTGAAATGTTGAAACAATATTCAGGTTATATATTGTGGATTTCGAATACCTATAGTACTAAACTACAGGTACAGTTCAGCAAATCACCAATGTGATTCATCAGCAATCCGTCCCCAATCATAAATTTTATTTTGTCAAGAATGAGCCACAGATGGACTGACTTGGCGGTGCGATCCATCGGTGAATTATACCTGACAAAAGATTTTGGAAATAAAATTTATTACAATTCAATTTGAATATTTACCTTTCATTCGGAGTTGTTTCTTCGAACGTTGCTTGTGACGATAGAATAACAATATGAGAGCAAGCAAAAACACAAGACCGAATCCTAATACCATTGGTACTAGAAATCTAGCATCGTCCGTAGAAGCCTCCTAGAAGCAGAGAGAAATTGTATATTATTGAAAAGTACTCCGACTGTTATAACCGAGTCGAAAAAACATTGTTATATCCTGCAAATTCCTTGGTATTTGCGATATTCTAAATGAATTTTAGCCCTGCAGAACAGTCTTTAGAACAGCAGTACCGTAATTCCTGCGTGTCATACGAAGTGGTACAGATGGCTGTGTGTGTGTTAGATCTTACTTACAGATACTAGCAAAATACATTATTGAAAGGCATGATTGCTTATGACGGATGTCATCGTTTTTCCGAACAGTACGACCGCTAAAATATTGATTAGTTGCGAATACACGGGGCGAACACGTAATGCCAATTCGGACATCAATAAATGTATTTGGTCAAGTCATTTTTAGAGAATGCCTACTAGTCTATAACGGAAAGTCTTTTTCAAAAAAATGTTTTCGAAAGCCCACCGTTCGATACCTTTGTGGCGTGAATTCTGAAGTCAAAATGATACAAAAAGCTCTAATATTAATTCCCAGGTAAAATTTGATTTGCATCACATTATCGAAATTACTTCTTTGGCGGCGCGATCGATCAGCAACCCATGCTTAAAAATATATTAGAATAAGCTATTTCCGACTGGCTGCCGGGCAAAATAAACAAAGATACTTTACAAGAGATGACCGTAAACTAAATTTCAATTTCGACCACACAAAACCGGCACTCGAGAATTCGAATCACTCAAGTAAGGTTCAGTAGGTGATATCTGCTGCCCCTCTCAGTTGATTTGAAACGGAAATTGATCGAATCCTTCGATTTCGCGAACGACCCATGGCACTGGCGCGGTACCAGGGGGGCGTGTATTGAAAAGCGACAGCCTCGCGCGTAAAAGATTTTAGATATTGCTTCATATTTTGTGATTTTTTGTGTTTAGTGATTAGTGATGTCGTTATGCAAAAAATTAAGTATTCTAGAATTCTGATCGTGATTCATTTCGCTTTTTCGTTTCATTTACACTGGTACATTTTTGCCATAACAGAGAATATAAAATGGTGTTTATATCGCCTTCGCTAGAAGAACTTAATAAATAAAATCAGTTGTAATTATTTTAATTGCTATGTTATTACCTGAACCGATTGTTTTCTCCGTCAAATTTAGTTGCTCAAAACTCTCTCCAATCTCGTTTTCACTTTTGACGAACATTTCATATTCAGTTCCACATTCTAACTGGTCAAGCACAATTTCTTGGTTGGAAGAGGTTGTTGTTGAGACCGGATATTTCAATGTCCAGGGCTGAACTTCTGATTCTACTTGGGACGAAGTACGAACCTCTTGGCCTAGATAAAAAAATTAAAACCTCGTATGTGTAGAAATTCTCGCCAAACTGTTCCGTATTTCTAAAGTGAGTTGCTTTTCTAGAGCCACTTTTCGGAGTCACCCTGACCAAGGCCCTGTACCAGTGACCGGTTATAGACAGACTGGGTTAGAGTTGTGGGAAAGATATAATCTCTCCTTTTCGGCTTAGCCTACCCAAATTATTGCACCCTGGGTTGAGTGGTGAGCATAAATTAACGACCCGGACTCGCCGAGACTCGAACCCGAGAAATTCAACCCGCGATGCCCACAAGTCAACATATGGGCAGCGCGTCTTTTCAGTTTCAACTCGTCTTTCGCGATTATGAAGTATTTGCATTTTATTTTTCAAAATTCCATATATGATTACTAAACCAATCTTCGTAAAGCGTCACCCATTGGTAGACCAAGTAGTGGTGGCGTGATCCGCTACTTAGAATATACCAATGGATCGATGAAAAAGTTTAGGCTATAATTACGATACTTTCCACTTACAGTACAATTGTTGGTACTACATTTTGTGTAATCTCTGCCATATAAGCGGTTCTTAGTCCGCTTTTTTTTGGTGCTCCTTCCACGCTTACTTAGAATTTCAGCTACTCTTCGACCAAAAAAATATCACAAAGATCATAATTTTGTTTCAGAACTTATCGAATTCTGGTGGTTTTGGTGAATTTTCGTCGTAAACTTTAACAGCAGTCAAAACATAGGAAAGTAACTTACTTCCGCCGTCATCTTGACCTGGCGATATAATCATCCGTAAAAATGAAGTTCCTCTATCGATAAGTTCAAATTTGCTTGGAATCATTGGTGGAGCTGAAAACAAGAGAAGGATTAGAATTAAATAGTGATCATAAAAATGTGGATAGAAAAAGATATGCTGTATGCACTGTGGAAGATTAAAAGACGAAGATATTTATTTGAAACAAGAAAAAAATATGAACAATAGTGAATAGGGATCATAATCCTTGATTTAAGATTTCAGTCGATTTAGATACAAGTAGGATTCCACTACTCAGTGCGGTGATTTGTGATACTGTACGGCGCGATCAACCGGTGGCTCATAATTGACAAAACATATGCTCAGGTTGAAAGGAATAAATTGTCCAATATAAATTTTTGCCACAAGGTTCGAACAGATCCGATTCAATGATCGATTCCAAAATATATGTATCTGAAAATGGCATGGTTATTTTTCAAGAACAACAAAGGCATCTGAGTTGGAAGAGAAGAGAGAGAGAAAAACAGGAACAATATGCGGGAAAAGTAAAATAAATATACCATCTTACATCTCACAAGAATATCAATATGCCGCGTTGAAGCTCCATATTTATTGAATACTTTGCACGTATATACGGCTGTGTCACTCCGCACAGAGCGTTTTTCTGGGTCAAAATAATCACACGTAAAACGATATTTTACACGTTCAAAAGTGAGGAAACCTGTGAAATTCAAACGGCCGTATCGACCCTATGTTGTTTAAAACATGACATGTCAAAAATATGAGGAATCGTTGCCCTGTCACAATATTTTACAATATTGCAATTTCGACCATAAGCGATCAACAGAGCGGGCCTTTAAGCCACAAATCATCTTTGGCTTATATTCGGTTATAGTTATGACCGACTTTTTAAAGAACTCCATGCATAATAGTCACAATAAAATGACCTTTAATCCAAGAACCAGTGCGAATAATACTATACTTTTAGCAAGCTTCGTCTTATACTGAAATTGATTGAAAGCAAAATTGAAAAAAACCCTCTATAGAACTAAATAACAACCACTGTTATGCAGAATTTGGTTCAGTTCGCGAAGAATACCATAAATAAATCTCACCTTCATCAACACGCATCCATGTCACATTTAAATTCTGTACGAAAATAACTCTCAATGCTTCCGAACCAAGCACCAAATATGGACCGTGAACAAACCGCGTCTTGCGACGGTCTTTTTCCACAGCCCACATTCGGTACTTTGAATGCACATTTTTCAATATAGTGTGAGAGTATCTTAATTATTAGGTCAAGTACCCCTTTACAAGACCACCTAATCCCTGTTTAATGGAGATACTCAATCGCGTATGATCATAGATATATCGGAGATAAGAATGATCAACATTGATTGAACTTATTATTAGTCCATGATAAAAATAGCATTTTACTATCTAGCCGACACCCATACTATGACGCTATCAATTTAAAATCTCGTCATGTGGCAGACAATTATCTCCTCTTTCTTGTGAGATTTGAACTATAGTAACAAAGATCAGAATAGACAAATATAAGTTAGTGAGGCATGTTGTACCAACACTGGATCAGATGAATATAATTTTTCGTTTCAGTTTACTGGGTCAACGAAAATTGTTTGTATAAAAGATTTATCATGAATGGAAACCGATTATGATTGCAATGCAATATACACAATCATGAGAGGTAATTGCTATCCATCAATTCATTTCACGAAGTTCCTTGGCTGTACCGCACCTTACACTGAGGCCTTTCTGCACTCTTACTTTAGAAAAATGACGAGATTTTCTTTTTATTATGAGGCCGATAGCAAGATTTCATGACAAAATTCTGTAAAATTGCATTAAATTCAACTAAGTCAGTAGTCCAAGCTAAATAAAAAAAATGTATTTTCTCAAATAATCTACTAAAAACACCATTTTCAGCTAATATAAAAATCTATAAATACAAATAAACATGATGTATTTTCCGCAAATATCTAAACTCACCTAAAACGACCAATGAACTGACAACACAGGTCCGGCTGACGTTGTTTTGAGAATAATTTCCAGTGGAACTGAGGGTTACCACACTTATCATGATAGACTATGCCCTGAAATTAGAAAGTAAAAATTAATTGTCAATACTGTTCTGTTGATAGTCAGTCCACTGACTAGTTCTTGATATTCACAACTGGATTAACCAGTATTTTTCACAAAAATGTTGAAACACCAGTTTTTGTCAGGGTTCTGAACTACAGGAACACCGAAAATGCACAAATAGCAACTGGATATTTTTTATCAGGGAATGCAACACATTTCAATTAATTAAATTATTTTTCCTATATACATGTCATCATAATGCAATATTAGTTTATTCCTCTCCAAGACCTGAAACGTGTTTTCAAATTTTACGTAGTTAGTTATTAACTTAAATCCTAAACATGTCAACCATGGGACAAAGATGAAACGCGACCGGCAAGTCGCAATCCATATTTGGTCCAGGGTTGACAAACCATAACTGAAAAACTGGATGGAGACAACAGTCATCTTTTATTTATCAAGGCGGCGGATGAAAGATTGAAGACTGATCGAATTAACCTTAATACCTTAATGAATCAATATTGAATGAAATTAAATACACATGTATGCAAGTATGGATAATATATAACGGACTATATTTTCATATAGTTTCTCGACAGTTCCACTTTTTAACTATAAAATAGGGTGATTTGAGCATTTTAAATGTGTCAAGTGCGAAGAAATCATTTTTCCATTGCAGGAATGGACTTTGAGCACGGCTGGATGCTGAAACTAAACAAAGGAGACCGGTTAATGGCCTCTTGTACGAAAAAGTAATATCTACCTGAAATATAGAACGAGCAACTGCTCTGACCAGAAGGATCAATGTTCAACAAATTTCTCGTATTACTAGGTAGAACAAAGTGTTACTTTTTAGATACCATCAAAATATTGTCGCAGGCATATCCCTCGGGAAATGAGGCGTGATTATTTATAAAATTTATGGTCTGCGGCAACCACAGCTATATTCTATATTTGATGATATTAATTAAAAACCCATTTTGTGTAATAAATAGAATGGACGAGCTGAAGACTGAGCACTAAGAAACTTATTATGAAAAAACGCCACCTTCATCGTGATATTATATTAAATAACAATTTAATACTGCGCCGGCTACCGACCTACTTACGCATCACATAGGATAATAATATGTGCAATTGAAAATAGTTTGGTCTTCAATCGGATCAGATTAATGATACATCTCAATCAGAAATTGTATTTGTCAAGCACATGCCACGAATTGGCCAGCCTCGACAGCGCTATCTATCAGTGGCTCATACCTGCCAAACAGGCGGTTCGTCTGACAATGGTGAATACATTCATTTTTGCAAACGCGTTCAACTTGATGGCCATGCTTGGAAAGCGTATCATACTATCAAATTGTAAGGGTAATGCCTTGTTGGGTGTAATATCTCGCTGAATCTTGATTACTTTAATACAACGTAAGCCCGAGGTTTGAGAATTTGATGCCCGTTGGTGACCAATCGTAATACCTTGGTGGAACTCAGCAATGAAAAAAGCAATTAATGTCAAACTACTTATGGTGAAACTTATGCGGTCGATGAGTGAGCACGATATTAAGCGCGAACGTATAAGATGTTTTGTAGCTGATGTGAAATATGCCACAACGAGAATGCCGATTTTTTTAGATTCGATAATCACATACATACATTCATGTGAAAAACAAATAAATTAATGACTGATGCAGCGCCGCGTTCTATCAGTAGAATGAATCTTACGTGACAAAAATAGAATTTGTGCGCAATGTATTTGGGTCTGGATCACGCAAAAATTTATTAGGAATGTTACGATTATACGTATATTTCGAAGATTTCTACCAATATGGAAAATGACACTTCACTGAATCTTCTCATTATTCTTTGAATTTGATTCCGAAATATTTGATTTGAAAGGAGAATGTGTGAATCAATATTTAATTCCAAAATAATTGTATCTGCTAGTACCTAGTTAGTCCACAAGCTTATTTATCAACGTATGAATTAAATCTGAGCAGAGGAGGCTTTATCCTCGCGTTAGTGCTTTATCCTCTCCAATATGTTTTCAATGCGGATTTTTCGTGATTCCAAACCAACTCGCTTCAGGCTCTTATTTAGAGGATAATTAAGGTGCATTGGTCGAGAGGCGGGTTTTTTCCCGTTCTTCTTATGATTGGAATACAATGAATGAAAATGAATTACCTCCCAAAGGATACTATCATTATTCTGTCATCTTGATCAACGAACAATCGATAACGGAATGAAAAGTTCGTTCAAGTGAAAAAACGTATGGTATGAAATATCAAAAATATCGATAAATATACTCAATAATGATGTGATTTGTCTACTGCTAGGAAATTCATAAAATACTCATATTATTTCTGTGATGCATAATAGACAACATAATACTTTTTTTTTTATTTATAGAAATTTGTTTTCAATTGAAATTGAACAAAGCAATGTTAACAGCAACATCTAAAAAGAACCAACCAGCGCGCGACCTTTGATATGCAGAGAAATATACATGAAATAGAAACGTTCAATGTTAAGCTATATCCCTACACTTGCCCATAGTTTAAGGTAATGAGATGAGCGTACATACATAGAAAACTATAACAGGAAGAGTAAATGATTTGATCTTAGGCAGGACTGAAATAGAAGTAAGAACAATAATAATAATGAAAATAACACGATCTAATCTAACACTACGTAATGTTTCATTTGATGTGATGTGACAAATTATTCCAACGAAATCTGAAAGAATTTAATGCATCTCACAGATTTATGTTTAACAGAAACATATCTGAAAATTTTGATTAGTTGCTTTGTACAAAATCTTACTTTTAGTTAAGGTCTTCAACATAACGTTGGTCTATACCATGAGATTAATGCAGATTTATTTTAATTAACTTAATCAAACAATGAAACATCTGAACTATTTCTAATTTTATTTACGGAATAAGGGCATTTCCAATCAAACGAAAATATGAAATTTAGAAAAACTGAAATTTTTATTAAATGCAACAGCAGTTAACAAGCAACCGAACAAAATATATGTCATTTATAAGTTGAGTTCTATGATCGAATAACATGGTCAAATCCTGTACACGCCGATATGAAATAAGTTCGGACTGAACTTAGCCTCGAATCATTCGCATCGCATAGAATTATAATTAATTTCAACTCTCAGAATTGACTAATTAAAATTCAATTCAAATAAATTATTTCCAGAATTTCACGTACCGGCTATACCGATAATGTAATATTTGATTTAATGTGATTTTGAATATTTCGTTACATTGTAACTACGATAAAAATCGATAAATAATTCAGGCGGTAAATTACATCAAATGACAAACTTTAATTCAAAGTGACGTGTGACTATTAGTGAGTACAAAGTTTAAGTCTACAAATTTTGATCCTTAAAAAGAATTAAGAAAAAATAAAAACTCTGAAACCGCCTTGTTGATGAGATTTATGCTTATTATGGGCTGAAAAGGTTAAATTCATAGTTTTATCGCAAAGCTAAGTAAATTTACTCTCAAAGAGCAGCAATTTCGATGCATTTTTGTTACAGTGTAACTGTTAAAAATCTTCGACTTCATCAACACTGCTATTTAATAGCAGTGTTGATGATGTTGAATTTTTTGAATCACAGGGAACTAATGACTTGCCATGGCCTAAATTACTGGCACAAACTTAGCCAATATTCCACGAGTGGACGTAAAGAGGTAATGAATAATTGTTTTTAACGAACTGTCCAACACAACGAAAATTTATTGCAACGTTACTTGCGGTCCTTAGATTAAACTCAGTGAAAAACAAGGCATAAATAGTCCCGTGAATAAATCCCATTCACTGCTCACTTCAAATCTATCTATACATCGTGAGCGACTACTTTATACTCACCAAATACTTTCAATGGGGTTGACATGTTGGATTTCTTGTCTTTCAAATCGACTTGGCAGGTATAAATTCCTTCGTTGTTTTTTCTGGCTTCTGGCGGGACTCTGAAAAATGGTATTGCATGGTGTGTTAAGCTAAAGAATAGCAGCATGCACGGAATAGTATATATATTCGCTTGATATGTTCTCTCATGTGTCATACCCTATCTAACATACCATACGGGCATTTAGACGCTAAGAGTTTTTAAGTATCAGTTTTAGAATAATATACATCACTTGAAATTTCTGGTTACTTCAAATATTGAAAACGTTTTTGGTTTTGAAGTAAAAGTTTGATGTCAGTGGTGCTTATCGCCGCCATCATCGGGCTTCAGATATAAATATTCATATTCAACAAACTTACCAATATTTTCACCGTCGTTTGAAAATTTTTGATAAATCCATTTCACTGGAAAGTCATCACCCGATTCAAGAACTGTACACGGTATTATAACTACTGAATCAATCAACGCAAAAATTGGACGATTTTGTTGGACAGAGAGGGGGCCTGGAAAAGTTTGACACAAAGTCAGTTTTTCTCCCAAAACTCAAAAATACATATATAATATTTTCGGCAAAGCAAAATATGATAAAAGAAGCAGCGATTAAGTCGAGAAGATACGAATTATATCAGACGACTTCTCTTTGCTATTCACAATAGGTGAAAGCCGAGGTTTACGATTAAAAAAAATTACCCTTCACAGCGATTTTCCTACTCCAACTTGCAGATTCTCTAGTGATATCATGAGTAATACATGAATAAATACCACCATCTTGCACCGATGCATCATTTAGTGTCAATTCACTTGAAATGGTAACCTCGCCGTTTCTGAATTAAAATTGGAATATATAACATCAAGGAACACTGTTGAAGGACGACACCGATGCGCGTTACATCTGTGGTTTGACCAGATAAAATTGGGTATTGGCAAAAAGGTCTTCATTTCACTATTATTTATTAAAGTTTTACAATGAAGCCAGGTTCGAAAAGATTCGATTCGCAGTGATATGATATTCGGTTCGAAAATGAATGCATTTCAAATGCGTGTCTTGCATTAAAAGCTGAACCACCATTGATCAATTCATAACATCGCTCTAATAAATTGCAAATTGTATATAGAAATATCAAAAATTACAGATAATTTATATTATAATATTATACAAACGACGCAAAAGGTTTTGTGAATTCATGGAAATATTTAACTAACTCTGAAATATCTGGGTTTGGCAGAAAAATAAGAGAAATTTCGTTTATAAATCCATTTGAAGACAATGGAGGATTTTCATTTGATATATACCGTATTTTTATCGGTAAGTGCAACAGATTCAGTAGAATCATTACTATTGTCTGCTTTTTAATTTCATTATGTTTGTGCTCTAATGAGGTATTTTAATCGATTTGTCTTGTACAAACCAATTTTCTACTCAACACTGCTTAACTTTATAGTTTAAGTTCGACCATCAACTGGGTGATCAGACCTATAATAGAGACATCGATACTGGCTCAGATAAAATATTTTATGATATTTTTAGAAGAAATATGTAGAATCATCGCCCTCATTTTGGGTATAGGACGATCGGTATGGGTATTAACAAAAATAGTGGTAACGATACAACTCTGATAACATTAGCAAGTAAAAAAAACGCGATTGGGCCTGCTTATTTATTTTTAGTCAAGATGCACACGCGAGCCGAGTGATACCAACTACTAGTTAAAAAATCCCTATTCATTCTATGGGAACGACACTTAACTTTGAAATTATCTGATATTGTAGTAAGAAAGTCAAAACTTATTTACGAAACAGACGTTTGACGGGCGCGACTGAACGTATAATCCAAAAAAAA